>CM062922.1:75798098-76423098 GCA_031878705.1 Tapirus indicus | reverse complement strand
TATCTCTCATTACAGAAATAAAGACATCTCTCCTACCAAGGAACTTCAGGACTTAGATACAGTGAGGGTGAATGTGTCCATGAAATTATTCTTCATGGCGTCCCCGACCCTGCTTTCGTGTGGATCTACCACGAGTACTGTTTCTCTAATAATTCACTTAAAAATTAAAATTAATGACAAAAATGTGACTATATTGCTTTAGTTTGGGCAGGGTTCTTCAGGCATAAAAATAAGTTGATTATTGTGGCCATTGGCTTGATTAGAGTCCTTGTGCCATCTGCATGCTATAGGAAGCCTTTTTTTTCCCCCTTCACATCTCTTGGGGAAAAACCTGAAGAACTGAGATAACAATGGCCATGACTATTCCTTGGGAACAGACTTAAGGGCTGTGTCCCTTCCTTAAAAAAGCACACCACACATACTCACTCCTAATACAAACACAATAACCACGAGTCTGACTGCCATGGAGACCCAGCTGCATCCCAGACCTCATGCCAGATGAACAGAAGGTTAAAGGAAGGAATCTGCTGAAGAGGCCAAAAGTTTGGTTTGCTTATGAACTGTTTTGTTAACTTTTGCCCATTCAGCAACTGTTAGCAACTGTTTTGTCTCTCTCCCCACCATATTGTGCAGTGTCAAACGTCCATTAGTGAGCACCTGATTTATATTACCCTTTTTCTTTTTTGATGTTAATGTGGATGGGCTTGATTTGGGTAAACAGAAAAGGAGATTTGAATGAGTTCCTGTTTCCAAGGAAAAGGGGATCCTGTTGATGACTTGTCCATATCCCCTCCAACTGCCCTGGAGGTCACCTGCCAATGGTTCCCACACACTCTGACGGATTCCTGTGACTTCATGCCTGAGGGCGTTGTCTAGCTGCACGACTAAGCTCGGCCATGCACCCTTATGCTCTAAGGAGTGGAGGAGGCCAACAGTGCTAGAGAGTCAATACTCCAGGAGTGGCCCTCAACCAATGGAAGATGGGATAAGGTGAATAAAGAATTCAGCTTTCTGTTCCCTCAGAGGAACAGTCCTCAGGTGTGTTCTATCCATTTTCTTAGAATGTCTCTAAAAGTGTTAAGCTCCAGTCATCTATGATTCATTAACTCACAATTCATTGGCTTTACCCCTTTCACATCTCACTTTCCCATTTTCTCAATGTCCTTCCTGGAATCACCTCCCAAATAAATTATGCATATTAAAATTCTTTCCTCAGATTCTGATTTGAGGGAATCCAAACTGAGATAGGGGCATATTGTGCTACCTGAAGTGGCCTGGGCCTAAGTTTGCCCTTAAGGAGAGCAAGCACTGGGAGCTAAGGAATGTCTGAACTAGCAGCTGCTGCTGCCACCTAGGAATTGTCACTGAGCTGCAATGAAGTGATATGGCAGGGCTGTGCCTAGAGTATTTTATCACTTGAGTAGTAATAAAATTACTTGTTGGTTAATAAGTACCAAAGAAATTCTTCGCTTACTTATTGACTTAAGTATACAGATGTATGTTATCAACATGAATAACATAGTAATATGCACATTATCATTTGGATGATAATCAGATTAGTTGTCTGTTATGGGGTACTTTTAAGAAATTGTGGTCATTTATGAATTTAACTTACTGAATTTTAAAAACATGTTCAGGAAGTCCCAGAAATGAGGAAGCTTAAAAAAAAAAACTTCCAGAAATTGACATAAAAGTCCCTTTGAATCTTTGCTTAGTACTGAGCTACACATGCATAGAGCGAAATTGCACAAAGCTGTTCAAAGAACGCTGGGGAGTTGTAAGCTTGCACAGGAATAACGGTGTTCAGACGCTGATAATCCACAGTGGAGAATCTTTGGTGATCACCTGGGGCATTTAGTGAGGATTCCTGAGAGATCACACCTTAGAGGTAGGACTGAACTGTTCCTGGAGTAAAAACTACTTTAGAACTATTTAGAAAATCTTAAAAATAGTCCTCAAGATTACTTTGATCTGTTTGAGCGTTTACAAATACAAAAGCCAACCCTCTTTAAAAGAACACAACAAAATTTGGGGGACACAGCTAAAACACCTAGCTGTTAATTTGTAAAGCACTCTCAGAGGGAAATTTATAGCTTTAAAAGCTTATATTTAAAAGGGGGAAAAGGCTAAAATCAATTATTTGAGCCTCCAATGTGAAACCTAGAAAAAGAATAGTAAATTAAAATAATGTTATAGGAAGTAGATACAAATTAGAGAAAATCAATGAGATCAAACAAGTTTTTTAAAATAATCATAAAATTGATAAACCTCTAGCCAGAATTATCAAGGTTAAAAAAGGAAAAAATCACAAATTACTAGCATCAGTAACAAAAGGAGACATCACTATAGATCCTTCAGATGTTAAAAGGATAACAAGAAAAACTTTTTAGAAGGAAATATAGGAGAAAATCCTCAGGGCCTTCAGATAGTCAAAGATTTCTTAGATAGTTCAAAAAAAACCACATAAACCATAAAAGAAAAAATGATAAAGTGCACTTTATCAAAATAAAAGACTTCTGGTTGTTCAAAGACACCATTAAGAAAATGAAAAGGCGAGAGTGATGTCAGTGTCATGGTGGAGTGAGCTCTTCCCTTAGTCTCTCCCCACTAAGATACAATGAAAATGACATTCATAAACCAACAGGGGACATTCACACAACACAATAGATGTCTGAGAGATCCACACAGCCATACATCTGAAGGTGGGGTTGCTGGATTCCCCCCAGGAGGCAGTAGAAGTAGGTAGGTGGATCTCCTCTCCTTCTGAGTGGCAGCAATCTAGGGTGCAGGACCTCACAAGATGGCTGGTATGGGATTCTGAGGAGAGAAGAGGGAAAAGGCAGCCCTCCACAGGAATGCTTTTGCTCTCAGAATTGCCTCCTAGCCTGTGGGAATACTCCACACCGAGGTGGCTAAGCAATCATGGGGTGTCCCCACCAAGTTGAGCAGCCTATGCAGGTGGACAGTGAGTGCAGAGCAGGAGTGCATGGGATTATGCATGCAAAAGAAAGCACCACTCCTCTGCTCCTACCTGGCTCACCAGCTCAGCTGGTTGGCCAGAGCAGGGTATCCCTGCCAGAGTACCTGCACCTACATGTGTAAAACAGCAGCAGCCAGCAGGCAAATGCAGACAGGCCTTGTCAACACAGCTTCCAATGGACAGGCACAACTGTCAGGGGTCGTGGAGGGCTCAGAAAACACAGGTCCTCCCACCCTCCCCCCCAGTGATGGCAGGTGGAATCTGTGACCAGACACTACCACTTTGTGATGGCAAAAGTCGACCCCATCAAATAGCATGAAAAAGTATATTAACAGTCCAGACCAGAAGGAAAATGACAAGTACCCAGAAATCAATCCTGAAGTCACAGAAATTTATAATCTAAATGACAGAGAATTCAAAAGTTATTATAAAGAAACTCAACAAGTTACAAGAAAACTCAGAAAGACAGTTCAGTCAACTCAGGAATAAAATTAATGAAGAGAGGGAATTCTTCACAAAAGAGATTGACAATATAAAAAAAAAAAAACCCAATCAGAAATATTGGAGATGAAGAATACGATGAATGAGACAAAGAAAAATCTGAAGTCCTTAAATAACAGAGCTGATATTATGGAGGAAAGAATTAGTCATTTAGAGGACAGAAATATAGAAATGCTTCAGATGGAGGAGGAGAGAGAACTAAGACTAAACAGAAATGAAGAAATTCTCCAAGAAATATCTGACTCAATTAGGAAATGCAACATAAAGATTACAGATATTCCAGAGGGAGAAGAGAGGGAGAAAGGAGCAGTGAACTTGTTAAAAGAACTAATAGCTGAGAACTTCCCAAGCCCAGGGAAGGAGCTAGAATTACATGTAAATGAAGCTAATCGATCTCCTAATTACATCAATGTAAAAAGACCTTCTCCAAGGCATATATAAGTAAAACTGGCAAAAGTCAACGACAAAGAAAAAGTTATTAAGGTCAGCAAGGCAGAAGAAAATAACCTACAAAGGAACCCCTATCAGGCTTTCAGCTGATTTCTCAGCAGAAACCTTGCAGGCTAGAAGAGAGTGGAATGATGTATTCAAGATTCTGAAACACAAAAACTTTCAGCCAAGAATACTCTATCCAGTGAAACTATCCTTCAGATACAATGGAAAAATAAAAACTTTCCCAGATAAACAAAAGCTGAGGGAGTTCATCACCACAAGACCCCCCTACAAGAAATGATCAAGAAGGCCCTCATACCTGAAAAAAAAGTAAGTGTTTACAAAGCCTTGAGTAAGGAGATAAATAGACAGACAAAATCAGAAAATTGCAGCTCACTATCAGAACAGGTTAGCAAACACTTAATTATAACATTAAAGATAAAGAAAGCATAAAAATAACCATAATCACTTTATTTAATCACAAACTCACAACACAAAATAGAATGAGTTGTGACAACAATAACTTAGGCAGGGAAGAGGAGAGGGATGGAACCTGCTTAGACTAAGGAAATAAGAGGCTATCAGAAAGTGGACTATCTCATCTATGAGATCTTTTATACAAACCTGATAGTAACCACTAAACAAAAAATCATAACAGAGACACAAATGATAAATAAAGAGAAAACCATCATAGAGAAACACCAAAATGAACTGGCAGTTGGAAATACGTGGGGCAAGAAAAAAGGGAAATACATAACAACTAGAAAACAAGTGATAAAATGGCAGTATTAAGCTCTCATATATCAATAATCACTCTAAATGTAAATGGATTGAATTCTCCAATCAAAAGACACAGAGTGGCTGGATGGATTAAAAAACAAGACCCAACAATATGCTGCCTCCAGGAAACACATCTCAGCTCTAAAGACAAACAGAGGTTCAGAGTGAAGGGAGAGAAGACAATACTCCAAGCTAATGACAAACAAAAGAAAGCAGTTGTTGCCATACTTATATTAGACAAAGTAGACTTCAAGATAAAAAAAGACAATGAAAGACAAAGAGAGGCAGTATATAATGATAAAAGGGACACTCCACCAAGAGGACATAAATATATATGCACCTAACACAAGAGCACTAAAGTACATAAAGCAACTATTAAGAGACCTAAAAGGAGAAAATAACAGCAACACAATAACATAGGGGACCATACCACCCCACTTACATCAATGGATAGATCATCCAGAGAGAAAATCAACAAGGAAATAGTGGAATTAAATGAAAAACTAGACCAGATGGATTTAATATATATATATATATATAGAACACTTCATCCCAAAACAGCAGAATACACGTTCTTCTCAAGTGCACATGAACATTCTCAAAGATAGACCATATGCTGGGAAACAAGGCAAGCTTCCATAAATTTTAGAAGATTGAAATCACATCAAGCATCTTTTCTGGCCAGAATGCTATGAAACTAGAAATCAGCTACAAGAAAACCTGGGAAAGTGACAAATATGTGGAGACTAAACAACATGCTACTGAACAGCCAATGGATCAATGAAGAACCTAAAGGAGAAATCAAAGAATATCTGGAGACAAATGAAAATGAAAATACATCATACCAACTCATATGGGATGCAACAAAAGTGGTTTTAAGAGGGAAATTCATAGCAATACATGCCCACCTCAACAAACAAGAAAAATCTCAAATAAGTAATCTTAAACTACACCCAACAGAACTAGAAAAAGAAGAAGAAACAAAGCCCAAATTCAGCAGAAGGAGGGAAATGATAAAAGTTAGAGCAGAAATAAATGAAATAGAAATAAACAAACAAAAACCAGTAGAAAAGATCAATGAAACTAACAGCTGGTTCTTTGAGAAGATAAACAAAATTGACAAACCCTTAGCCAGACTCACCAAGAATAAAACAGAGAAGGCTCAAATAAATAAAATTAGGAATGAAAGAGGAGACATTACAATGGATACCACAGAGATACAAAGGATTATAAGAGAATACTATGAAAAACTGTATGCCAACAAATTGGACAATCTAGAAGAAATGGATAAATTCTTAGACTCATACAACCTCCCAAAACTGAATCAAGAAGAAATAGAGAATCTGAATAGACCAATCACAAGTAATGAGATTGAAACAGTAATCAAAAACCTCCCCAAAAATACAAGTCCAGGACTAGATAGCTTCTCTGGAGAATTCTACCAAATATTTAAAGAGGATTTAATATCTATCCCTCTCAAACTATTCCAAAAAATTGAAGAAGATGGAACCCTTCCTAATTCATTCTATAAGGCCAACATCACCCTGATCCCAAAGCCAGACACAGACAACACAAAGAAGGAAAATTACAGGCCAATATTGCTGATGAACATAAATGCAAAAATCCTCCACAAAATATTGGCAAATTTAATACAGCAATACATCAAAAGGATCATACACCATGAGCAAGTGGGATTTATACTAAGGATGCAGGGATGGTTGGGCATCCACAAATCAATCAATGTGATATACCACATTAACAAAATGAGGAATAAAAACCACATGATCATCTCAATAGAGGCAGAGAAAGCATTTGACAAACTCCAACATCGATTTATGATAAAAACTCTCAATAAAATGGGTATAGAAGGAAAGTACCTCAACATAATAAAGCCCATTTATGACAAACCCACAGCCAACATCATACTCAATGGGGAAAAACTGAAAGTCATCCCTCTGAGAAGAGGAACAAGACAAGGGTGCCCACTCTTGCCACTCTTATTCAACATAGTACTGGAGGTTTTGGCCAGAGCAATTAGGCAAGAAAAAGAAATAAAAGGTATCCATATTGGCAGTGAAGAAGTGAAACTCTTGCTGTTTGCAGATGACATGATTTTATATATAGAAAACCCTGAAGAACCCATTGGAAAACTATTAGAAATAATCAACAACTATAGCAAAGTTGCAGGGTACAAAATCAACTTACAAAAACCAGTTGCATTTCTATACTCTAATAATGAAATAACAAAAAGAGAACTCAAGAATACAATCCCATTTACAATTGCAACAAAAAGAATGAAATATCTAGGAATAAATTTAACCAAGGAGGTGAAAGATCTATACAATGAAAACTATAGGACATTATTGAAAGAAATCGATGATGACATAAAGTAATGGAAAGATATCCCATGCACATGGATTGGAAGAATCAACATTGTTAAAATGTCCATATTACCTAAAGCAATCTACAGATTCAATGCAATCCAAATCAGAATCCCAACGACATTCTTCACAGAAATAGAACAAAGAATACTATAATTCATATGGGGCAACAAAAGACCCCGAACAGCTAAAGCAATTCTGAGAAAAAAGAACAAAGCTGGAGGCATCACAATCCCTGACTTCAAAATATGCTACAAAGCTATAGTAATGAAAACAGCATGGTACTGGTACAAAAACAGACACACAGATCAATGGAACAGAATTGAAAGCCCAGAAATAAAACTACACACCCACAGATAGCTAATCTTCAACAAAGGAGCCAAGAACATACAATGGAGAAAGGAAAGTCTCTTCAATAAATGGTTGTGAAAACTGGACAGCCACATGCAAAAGAATGAAAGTAGACCATTATCTTTTGCCATATACAAAAATTAACTCACAATGGACTAAAGACTTGAAGGTAAGACATGGAACCATAAAAGTCTTAGAAGAAAATATAGGCAGTATGCTCTTTGACATCAGTCTTAGAAGCATCTTTTCAAATACCGTGTCTACTCAGGCTAGGGAAACAAAAGAAAAAATAAACAAATGGGACTACCTCAGACTAAAGAGCTTCTTCAAGGCAAAGGAAACTAGGAACAAAATAAAAAGACAACCCACCAACTGGGAGAAAATAATGGCAAATCATATATCCTACAAGGGGTTAATCTCCAAAATATATAAAGAACTCATACAACTCAACAACAAACAACCTGATGAAAAAATAGGCAGAGGGGGGCTGGCCCAGTGGCAAGGGTTAAGTTTGCATGCTCTGCTTCAGTGGCCTGGGGTTTGCAGGTTCCAATCCGAGACGCAGACCTACGTACCACTCATCAAGCCATACTGTGGCAGTTTCCCTCACATAAAATAGAGGAAGATGGGCACAGATATTAGCTCAGGGCCAATCTTCCTCAGCAAAAAGAGGGAGATTGGCAACAGATGTTAGCTCAGGGCTAATCTTCCTCACTAAGAAAAATACCTATATATAAAAAAATGGGCAGAGGATATGAACAAACATTTTTCCAAAGAAGATATACAGATGGCCAATAGGCACGTGAAAAGATGTTCAACATCACTAATCATTAGGGAAATGCAAATCCAAAGTACAATGAGATATCATCTTACATCTGTTAGAATGGTTATAATTACCATGACAAAAATAACAAATGTTGGAGAGGATGTGGAGAAAATGGAACCCTCATGCACGGCTGGGAATGCAAACTGGTGCAGCCACTATGGAAAACAGCATGCAGATTTCTCAAAAAGTTAAAATAGAAATACCATATGACCCAGCTATCCCACTACTGGGTATTTATCCAAAGAACTTGAAATCAACAATTCAAAGAGACTTATGCACCCCTATCTTCATTGCAGCATTATTCACAATAGCCAAGACATGGAAGCAACCCAAGTGCCCGTCGACTGATGAATGGATAAAGAAGATGTGGTATACATATATAATGGAATACTACTCAGCCATAAAAAAGACAAAATCATCTCATTTGCAACAACATGGAAGGACCTCGTGGGTATTATGTTAAGCAAAATAAGCCAGACAGAGAAAGACAAACACTATATGATTTCACTCATACAGGGAAGATAAACAAACACATGGACAAAGAGAATAGATTAGTGGTTACCAGAGGGGAAGGGGGTTGGGGGCTGGGCATAAGGGGTAAAGGGGCACATATATATGGTGACTGAAAAATAATAATGTACAGCTGAAATTTCACAATGTTATAAACTATTATGACCTCAATAAAATAATAAAATAAACAAAAAATAAATAAACATGAAAAGGCAAGCCACAGGCAGGGAGAAAATATTTACAATACATATATCTGACAAGAGACTTATATCTAGAATATATAAAGAACTCTCTCAAATCAATCAATAGGAAGAAAACAAACAATTTAAAAATGGTCAATGATTTGAAAAGTCACTTCACACATACACACAAATGATGCAAGAATGCTCAATAAGCACATGAAAAAATGCTTAACATCAATAATAAACAAGAAATTCAAATAAAAACCACAATGTGATACTACTATAAACCCATGAAAATGACCAAAAATACTGACAAGTGTTGGTGCAATGTGGAGGAACTGTAATTCTTTTGTATTGCTGGTGGGAAAGGAAAATGACACAACCACTTTGGAAAACAGTTTGGCAGTTTCTTATAAAGTTAAATATACATTTACCATACAAACTGACAATTCTACTTCTAGATCTTTTCCTAAGAGAAATGAAAACATATTTCACAATATACTCAAATGTACACAAATTTTCACAACAACTTTATTCATGATGGCCAAAACCTGGAAACAACCCAAAATATTCATCAGCAAGTGAACATATAAACAAATTGTGATATATTTACACAATGGAATACCACTCAGTAACAAACAAGAATGAGCTATCGACATACACAGCAGCATAGATAGGAAAGATAGTATTTAATTACAAAATTTTCAACTGAGATATGTCAGTGTATATTTTAATTTTTTCCTAGTTTCATTGAGAAATAATTGATACATCACTATATAAGTTTAAGGTATACAGCATGATGGTTTGATTTACATATATTGTGAAATGATTACCATAATAGATTCAGCTAACATCCATCTTCTCATATAGATACAATAAAAAGAAAAGAAAAAAGGAAAAAAAATTTCCTCTTGTGCTGAGAACTCTTAGGATTTACTCTCTCAACAATTTTCCTATATACCATACAGCAGTGTTAGCTATAGTCATGTTGTACATTATATCCCCAGTAATTATTTATCTTATAACTGGAAGTTTGTACCTTTTGACCACCTTCTGCCAATTCCTCCTCCTTCCACCCTCCACCTCTGGCAACCACAAGTCTGATCTCTTTTTCTGTGTTTGAGTTTTTGGGTTTTGTTTTTTGTTTTAGATTCCACATATAAGTGAGATCATTCAGTATTTGTCTTTCTCTGACTTATTTCACTTAGCATAATGCCTTCAAGGTCCATCCATGTTGTTGCAAATGGTAGCATTTCCTCATTTTTTATGGCTGAATAGTATTCCACTGTACATATATCACAGCTTCTTTATACATTCATCCATCAATGGATACTTAGGTTGTTTCCATGTCTTGGCTATTGTAAATAATGCACAGCAGCATAGATGAATCTCAAAAACATTACTCTGAGTGAAAGAAGCAAGACAAAAAATTATACATACTATATGATTCCTTTTTAAAACTTGACATGTGTTTTGGGGGTCGTCTAATCTACAGGTTACTCCTCCATCCCTCTGTTGAAGAATCTAAGCCATGTGAACTATAGTTTCCCACAGTCCAAATTTTGCTGATTGCCTATCCGTGGTGTAGTTCAGCGTGACCCATATATTTCTTGCATATTGGAAGCCGGATCCAAGGGCTTGATTAGACTCAGATTTAATGTCTTTGGAATTAAAGGATGGCGTGTTCTTTCATCAATAGACATGTCATGTCTAGTTATTGTTCTTTTGTGATGTTAGCAAAATGGTGATATTCTAATTCTATCATTTTAGTGGCTGGAATAACTTAATAAAAAGAAGCTTTTCTTCATCTGCTATTTAGTGTTCCAGTGGTACAGTTCTTAAAGGAAAGCAAGGATGAGTGTTTGACTCTTTCCTTTTATTTAATCTGTCTTCAAGATAATGATTCAGTTACTTATTAACCAATTAGGTTTTTTTTAATGTCACTAGAAATGCATGGACTTAAAATATTTGATGGTTCCAATCCATTGCAATTCTTATCCTTGTTGAAATTCAAAATGTCCTATGTTTGGCAGTAGGATGTGGGAATGGAATGGAATGGAATGGAATAGAATGAAGTGTGAACTTTTTAAAATGGGCTTCTGAGTCCTTTTGACATAAGCCCAGTAGTCTTTAATAGTTTCCTTGATATCTGGTATGTCAAGATGTTGTAAGTTTATCTTGTTCATTTCTTGCCCCATACCTGGAATCAGCCATTTCTTCAAGAAACACTGATTTCTTTTAATAGGAAAAGGCATTTCAAGACCACAATTGGAATACAGTTATGCACAATGTTACAGGTTGGTCATTGCTTCTAGGTCTTTTCAATGGATGGATAGATAGCTAGATAGACGATAGATAGATTAGATAGATACAAAGAAAGAATATGTTGTGAGTTTATGCAGTTTATTCTGATATTTCCAATTAAATTCAGAAATACAGGATTTTTATTTAACGTCTTCTGGATTACATCCCTATCTCCTTTCTTCCACACTGAGAATGCTGGTTCTCAAGGATACAAGGGAAAATACAATGAGAACATCCCACAATTATTCATTTGCTTTATCTCATATGACATGTGTAACAGTCACAGAAAAGCAATGTTAATACTACCACAACCAATTATGATTACTAAAAACCAGTTTAAAATTTTTTGCAAATGTAATCCCTATTTGCCCTACAGTTTTTTATGCATGCACATGCAATCTTTTCAGATACTCTCTGGGTTCATATCTATCCTGAAGCTGATATGCAGGTCTGACTGCTATTCACGTTAGCTCTTTTACAATCCCTCCTCATCAACAACCAGATGTGGTTAGAATACATTTTCCTGGTGCAGTCCCACTTGGATCTCTTTTTCTCTATTATCATGCATCATTCATTCAATAGATTATCTTTTTCCCTGTGTCTGCAATGATACCTCTATCATATATCAACTTTCCATATATGTGAACATCTGTTTCTGAGCTTTATTTGTCTGTCCCTGTGCCAATACCACATAGTCTTAATTACTATAGCTTTATAATAAGGATTATATCTGGTAGGGCAAGTGTCTTTGTCTGGTAGAAACAAACACAAATCATCTCTGAAGAAGTAAACTTGACAACCAAGCCTTAAAGAAATCCCATAGTTAAAATTCCATGTTTCATGCACTTACCAAAACATTACTGCACACAAACAAAACACACAACCATGAAGGAGATTCAACAAAAACAACAAACCACAGAATCAGACCTGTAAACACTGATGATATTAGAATCATCAGATACCAAATTAATGAAAATAAATATGTATAAATTAATATATATAAAGAAATAGAACTTGAAAAAATGGGTTCTGAAAAGAATCTGCAGAAATGAAAATTATAATAATTGAAAGTAGAATCTGGATAGATGGATTTAACATTATATTAAACATAGTTAAAGAAATAATCAGTGATTTGGGAGGTAAAGTGGAAGAAGTTACACATAATGTGGGACAGAGAAAAAGCAAAGGGAAATATGAAAAAGGGATTAAGAAATGTGGAGGGAAGAGTTAGCACGTCTAACATACACATAACCTGAGTTCTCAGAAGAAATAATAATTGGGGAAATGCAGTGTTAGAAGACACTGAGAGTGGAAATGCTGAGTGTTTTCCAGAAGTGGTTAAGAACACCAAGCCTCAGATTAAAGAAGTTCCCCAAAGTGCCAAATACCATAGATAAAAAGAAACACACAACAGAGTGACAAATTTGGAACAATAAAAACATAGAGAAGATAACAGAAGCAGCCAAACAGAAAGCAAAGCGGGAAGGATATCTGCACTGACTGATAGCTGACTTCTCAGAAACAACAGCAGAACCCAAAAGAATTGAAAATGAATTTTCAAAGTACTGTAAGAAAATAACTTTCAACTTAGAATTCTATATTTAGCAATACAATTTTTCAAAAATAAAGGCAGAATAAAGAGATTTTCAGACACAAACCCGAGAGGGTTTCCTACCGACACATCTTCACAAAAGGAATTTCCAACGAAGGTACTTCGTGTCAGAAGAAAGATTTGTGATAAATGAAAATGAAAAGCATAAATATTGACTGTGTATAATGGTAAAGTTAATGTCCACTGTGTGAGGCTAAATACTAAGAGAGAGTAGCATACAGTTTCGGGAGGGTGATGATCAGCCTCTGATTCTTCTAAGAATCAGCATTCTAAGATTCTTACATGGTTCAGAAGAAGATTAAAACTACTAATATTAAACTCTGTTAATTATGTATGTTAAAATTTCTACGATAACCACTAAAGGAATAGAAACATCTATGAATGTTAGCTCTTATCATCATCATCATTATTATTATATTCCAGGAATCCTATAGAAAGAAAGATGGAAGAAAAGAGAGAGAGGAGAAAGACAAAGAAAGAATTCTGTAGTCAAATCAGTTTTGCTTAACCAAATTAAACATATTTCCTGCTTGATTTCTCTAAGTTTTTTCTCCACTAATATGCATTATAAATCCCTAAATAGAGACTGTAGAGAGTTAGTGGCATTACCTTTGTTTATTTGACATCAGAACCTTTATCTTGTGGAATATCTATTAACATCCTGAGAAACTTGACAGTTTGGGGGAACATCTTTTGAGTCTGAATCTACTAGCTTGATTTGCCTGTTTAAGGGCATAATATAATCATGTGGGCTTGAAGAGAATAACAGGCTAGAGCAAGGTCAATTTTAGAAAGATCTCAGATTTGGGAAAAAAAGACATTAAGGAAGAATTGAAAACACTGTTGTCCAATGATACCAGGATGGGTGGGACAGACTGCAATCTGTTAAACTGGAAGAAAAAAATTAAAGCACCACCTAGCAAATGGGTTGGAAAGCTTCTGTTACAAGACTGTTGGAACATCTGGGAAAACTGCCAAGCAATTCTGGGGAACAGATTTGGCACTGATTGTGGCCTTGTGTTCTTTATGAAAGAAAAAAGATTAATTTATTTTATAAGTCATAATACACTACCTAGAAGCCAAATTGCCAGTTAAAATTCTATTTGCAAGCAGGTGTAGGGGTTCAATATAGCTTTCACCTAACATCCTAGAATGCTGCCTCTTCATAATCAAATATGATGCAAACTATCTTTTCAGCTACATAGTGCTTCAAAAATGTTCAGAAAAATGGCTGGTTAGGAATGTTTATAATTATAAAGGTATCTTATGTATCTGCTCTAAATGCAGCTGCTTGGTTTATACAGTAGAGAGGAAATACATCACCACATATAGAAAGGAGTTTCTGCTCTTATTGATTCAATTAATTATTTTCTCTAGAAGTTAACATTTTAAATGTATCCAAGCAAAGAGTGGGGTGAAAGGTATTTGGTGGTTAGCTTTTCTAATTCCATGCTGTTTAGAATATAGGATGTTACCTTTCTTTAAGTCTATAATACTTTAATTGCAATTGATGTAATGTAAGCCCATTGATGCTTTATGTAACTCTGTGTATACACCAGGCTTGTTTTCTCTGAAGACTCAAAGAAACCTGCAGGCATTAATCTTCACAGTCCTCATGGTGGAAGACTGGGAGGGCAAGCCAGATCTGAGCTGGCCTGAAAAGATTATGGCAAGTGGAAGAAGAGATGCCTTTTACCCTCTTCTCCACCGCTGGAATGCCCTCAGCACTTTTTTCTCTTGCTCTCCAAAACCTAAGAAGTCCGAAGCCCACATCCTCTGTGAAGCTTCCCTTGATAACCTCTGGTTCACCCTAATCTTTTTTCCTTTTCTGAAGGAAAAGCTCGTATCTCTAGTTCTCCTGAAGGTAGCGCTCAAATCCTAATGCCTTGCATGGTCCCCTAATATTAATCTGACCTTCTCCTTGAAACAATGAGTTCTTGAAGGCACGTCCAGGTCTTGTATTTCTGATTCTCGCTCAGTTCAGCGATGGGTTTACAGACGGTAGACCACAAATACTTGTTAATAAATTGACTAATGAAAGAATCAGAGAGTTCAATTGTTTAGGAACCAATTATTCAGACTGCTCCTTGGCAGCACGGAGGTTTGGTGTTACCTGTGGTTTGGGGATTACTTTATGTCATCATTCTTGTCATCCATTTTCAGAGTTTAAGGAAGCGCTTAGTGGTCCCAGAACGCTTGTTTCTTATCTGTGGTTACGATCGGATTAGACCAAACGCACACTAAGGGCCTTCCCCAGAGATCCAAAGCTCTTTCTGTGACAAGGAACCGCTGCGGAGGGACGGTGGAGCAGAGTGGGCAGGGCAGGAAGTGAGGCTGGAGACGCACCTGTATTTTTCAACCCTCCACCACCACTCCTTGCTTCGTTGTTCTTCCATTCCCCATCACAGCCCCTTATAGGTTTATGTCTTAAAGGACTGCTTCGAAGTTGAGGATTTGGAAACGTGTGTTCAGCCCTTGTAAACTCCTCCTCCAAAGCTTTGCAAAGTCAACGGGAGGCATTTTGATTATAGCCATTTGCTCTCAACACACAGAGTTCGCAGAAAATTAGAGGTCAGACTCTCCCTCTTCTTGCAGCTCCGGAGAAACCGGCGCAGCCAGGCCAGATGGAGTGGCCCTGGCTACTAAAGCATGCTCAAGTCCGGACCGGGCAAAGTGCGGGGAACTGCCGGCTTGGGGACGCCGGAACACCTGCAGTGTGAATGCAGCAGGGATTGCTCTGAATAACTGACGAGCAGGCTCTCTGACCGTCGCGAAGGCCGGGACCGTCACAGGGCTAACACGTGTCTGATTTATTTCAGAGGCAGCGTTTCCACGGGGAAGGGAAATTATTCAGTCTCAGATCCTTAGCTGGTTTCCTTTTACATCATTTCTGCGTCTTTCAATTATTTGCACATTTGGTGAGCTCTTGGGTCCTTCTAGACCCTACAGGGGCATAATTTTAATAAAACACCATTTATTAAAATCTGAGTTTACAAAATTGGGAAGTTATGGAGATGGATTATTTTTACCACAAAAGGATTTTGTGATCAAATTCAGGGTCCCTTTTATTAATCAATAATTCTTCTGGTGAATGTAACAATATATTTGTGGATTTCTTTGTCCTGACTTCAGAAATAATCCGTATCCCTAGCAACAGTCTACCATGGTGGTTAAAACCATGTTCTTTGACTTCAGCAAGACCTAGATTTGAGGCCAGGCTCTGCCCCTTACTCGATGTATGTTTGGATGTTTCTTATCCTCTCAAAACCACAAATTAAAATTTTCGCAAGGATGAAATAAGACAGCATGCCTCTGGCACTTAGCACATGGTAAGGGCTCACTGTGTTAGCAATTCTTCTTCTTATTATTTATATATAAAAGTTGCTTTGCCAGCATCTGATTTAAATGCAGCTTTTTTGTTGCTTCTGTTTAAGTGTGAAATCCACCTTTATTGCTGTGACTCATTTCCTTAAGCATTCTCCCCATTGCCCCTCCAGCCCAGTGATTTCAGTTTTCTGGCTCTGGGACTCCCTCAAGGCCGAAGTCCTTCTCTGGCCCACCCATCACAGAATGAGGTAGAAAAGGGCTGCTCCCAGATCATACTGGCTGTAGGCCAAGAGTCTTAAGCTAGATGGGGTTTCTCTCTAAAATAGTGCTTCTCAAAGTGTAGTCCATGGGCCCCTGTATCAGATTACCTAGCAGTGTTCATTCAACTGCAGATTCCCAGGGCTTCACTCCAGTGCTTTTGAGGGTAGAATATTTTGTGGGAGTTCAGGGTAGGGAACTGCATTGTAATAAGCACCCAGGTTATTCTGATGCTAACTAAAGTTTTAGAATTGCTCCAGTGGAATCCTCAAGTTTGTCTAACTATAGAATGTCCTGGGGTTGCTTATTAAAAAGAGAGGTTCCTGGGCCCCACCCCAGAATTAGCAGTGGAGGAGCCTGAGGATGTGTATTTTTAATAGGTGTCCCCGGATGACTCTGATGATGTGGCAAGTGTAGGAACTGCTGCTCTAGAATGACTGGCCAGTGATGTGATTGGTGGTGGTAGCAGTAATGGGGTGGGGGGTAGTGACTAGGGAGGGAATGGAGGCTTGAATGATCCAGAGAATGACTTGGGTCAGGAGTTGAGTCCCCCCTGTGAGGGCTCATCTTTGGTTCTTTCACATCTCCTTCGGGTGTGACAGTCTGTGTTCAGCCATTCCCACAGTGTTTGAGAAAGCCAAGCCAAGCCAACCTGGAGAGACCAGCAATCCCATATGAACAATCATGGGACCTGGAGTAAATGGAAAGACGAGCTGCTTATCATAACAGCCATTCCTTGTTCTCTCTTAGAGGCTGGTGGAAATTCACACCTACATCTTTTCCACAAATTGCTTCCTTTCCTTAGACAGTCTGGGAAGTTTTGTAACCCAAATGGCTTTAATCAAAACAATGCCCTGTGACCAGGTGCTGGCCATTTGGTGATCCGTGACTGAGCTGCACCTCACGTACTCTCCTTCTGGGCCTCTGTGCCAGCCTCTGCAGCCAGATTAGTTCTCTCAGAGCCTGCTGTCTCTTAAGAGGCTCGTGCTGCCCAGCAACGCCTGCCCAGTCATGACAAGCTGTCATGCTTTGTGCACAAGTCTTGATCTGTGGCAAGTAGAACAGTAATGCTTCAACCTCAGATTTCACTGACAGACATGGCTACTAGGTTGAAAAATCTAGTTGTTGTAAAGATGCTATCTTGGGATATCCATCCCCTCTCCATGGTGGTCTCCTTCCTCCTAGTAAAGTTGGACAATACTCCTCTTAGTCTGCTGCCTACCCAGTGGTGGGAAGGCATCCTACAATCAGAGCAGAGCCTGGGTCCACCCCCTTATAACAATACTGCTTTTTTCTTTCCCTTCTTATAGGTATTAGCTGTGATCCCAGAGGGTGACAGAGCTTTGCAACGAGGCAGACTCTGATACCACCATAGCCCTTCATCTAGCTTGTTTCATGACATTCCAACCAGCAAACATGTAATGATGAGGGCTTATTCCTGGTGAGATATTGTAGTAGGCTCAGAGGGGCATCCAAAGATAAATAGATAAAATCCAAGTTAGAAAGAAATTTAGAGGGGGAGTACAGCGACACTCCAGTTGTTGACATATCTAAGGGTCAGCCATGATATGAAAATATAAGAGTCAGGACATTAAGCAGAGAAATAATGTGGGAATTTTTTGGTTGTGATATACATGTGTATCTGTAGCTTTATCTACAGAAAATTGAAATATTATCAGGAAAAAGCACTGATGATGTGCTTTATATTAAGTGCTATGTTGTCAACTAATCTAAATCAAATTTGTCATTCACAACTCTTGGGTTCTTTTGGCAAATAATGGTGGCCTCCAGTGACTAAAGGTAGGGAAAGGGTCTAGGTCTCCCTCCCAGCAAACTTGCTACCAAGTGGGTCATTATACAAAAAGCAAATCTCAGTCCAAATCCTGCAACACACACGTAAACATTTATTAGCACACAAAGAGTTATACAATATGCTCCTATTGGCTCTGTCCCCTGGTCCCTCTGCCAGGCCCCTCTCATGACAGTTTCACTAGTGGCAGTTACAGCAGGATTCTCTCAGGAGGATCAGCTAGACATCAAGTTGGAATCAGACAATAAATTGTCTGGTAAGAGATGAGACAAAAGATCAAATGGGACTTCTAGGCTTGGGCACCACACTGAGCAGTATTAATTAGGCTGCTGGGTGGGACAGACTCACGTACAGGGGGAGGTGTCTGTACCTTGCTAGTCAGGTCACATATATTGAACACAAATCAAATTGTCTTTGAAAAATTATTTTTATCTCCACTTGAATGAATGAATAATCCCTTGATTAAAGATGAAGGTAGAGATAGTTAAAGCACCCATAGTCCTCTGGCGTGTGGACTCCTGAGTGGGACTTTTAAAATTCTAACTAAACACCTCTGGACAGCATATTCCAGATTAGGAATGTTAATCAGAGACCCTTGGCATGTAGATTAAAACCAACCAACACACACACACACACACACACACACACACACACACACACACATCACAGTGCCTATGCTGAAGTATTTTAAAATAAATTAGACAACATAACAAGTAGAAAAAAACAAATCTTCAATTTAGTTGTCATCATAATGTCAACTAAAGGAGAATGACTAAATTCACGTTACATAAGAAAAAATAAATATAGTGAATTAATAGTTAATTTGAACAAGCTTATCTTAACAGAAAAAAGAATAGATAATATACAATTTGTTTCTGATATTCAACTCAGATTCCATTAAGAAACATCCCATCTGACCAAGGGGAATTTCTTTGCCTTGGTTCTGTCCAGATCCTCATCCTTCATCATCCAGGTTTTCTTATTCATTCGTTTCATTTGACCAGCATATAGAGTCTCTACTCTATGCCTGGACTGGGGTTACAGAGATGAATGCAAATGGTCACTGTCCTCAAGGAACCCCCAGTCCAGCAGAGAAAGCCCAGTGGCTTTTGAATAGGTTCCACAAGTGGGAGTTCTAGGCCACAAATTTAGGATAGCAAGAATTAACTGTGTTTTCTATAATCGCATTTAATTTCTATCTGGATCTCCCATTGCGCTCTTTGTGAGACATTTACTCTTAAATTCAGAATAACTGACAATTCAGGGTTCCCCCTTACCCTTTTCCCTGCGGCTGCATTTAGATTCCACTGGCTCCATGACATCAGCGGGAGGAACATAATTGTCTAACATGTGGGCATGTGCTGTGGTGTCTGGCTCATGTCTGATATCCAGTTATCAATTCATCCAGGACACACGGTGCCCTGCCATTTCCCACTGCAATGTCCCATCAGAGCCACTGGCCCACTCCCAGCTCCTTCAGTTCCCTTCTTGCATGTGGGTAGTAAAACTCTTTGATGTTTTCTTACCCTCCTGGGCCATCTCTCCCACAGCCTCTCTTTGCCCACCCTCACCGATCCTCAGAGTCACTCCCCTGTGGCTTACTCTCTTTTGCTTCTGCCTCCCTTTCCTGTGGCTCCAGTCCATACTTCCAAACCAGAATAAATTTTGTGCTATAAGACATTCAGGACCTAGGTTTCTGATCTTTAAAAATATTCTCCTTTAAACAATGAATTGCCAACTTGAGTCTATTTGGGGAAACTCAAAAAGCTAATATTAACTCATTTCCTGCTCTTTGAATTTTTTATTTAACAGCCTTACCCTGGAGGGTAGTGAATATGAACTGCCCTTCTACTCTAAATGAGGGAAAGGACAGGGGTATCAGAAAATACTAGAGAAAGAAGTATAGGGTTTTTTCTAAATGCTTTCTCTCCATAGGGGCAATTCCGGAAGAATATGTGGAGGGCTGTGACAGAGTGGACTATAGGGTGTCACGAGTATACACGAGACCGGCACTTACAGCTGACTGGGAGATTCAGGGAAGGCTTCCCAGAGGAAGGAGTTAGCTAAGTGGATAAGGGAATTCGGGAGGCAGAGAAAGTAGCACAACAAAGGCCTAGCGACATAATAGAGAATATGTCATATTTCGGATCTGCAAGCAACTTAGTATGGCTGGAATGTAACTTATGATAGGATGGGAGCTTGGTAAAATATAAGTTTGAACTGGTAAACTGGGCTCAGATCATGAAATACACCATCTTAAAGGCCCTGAAAAGCCACAGAAAGATTTTTGGAAAAGGAGAGAGTGACATTATCAAATTTACACTGTAGAGAGGTCAATCTGCCATTGATGAGAAATGACTAAAAGGCAGTGTACAGGGAAACCAATTAAAATGAGCTTTCAGGAACCAAGAGAGAGATTCTGAGGCTCTGATAGGATATAATGGCAGGTGGGGATGAAGAGAAAGGGAAACATTGGAGACATAATTAGGAGGTGGAATAGATGGGATTTAATAATGGATTGAATATGTGTGAATAAGGAAGATTTAAGAATGATGGTATCATTATCCAAGACAAAGAATCTAAGGAGAAGAGTTTATTTGGGAGGTGAGGTGGGAGGATGAAGTAAAAATATTAATGTGTGCAAAACATCCAAACAGAGTTGCCCACTAGGGTCAGGAGCTCAGGCAAAACATCTGGGCTGGAGATAGGAAGTAGATTGAGCTCCACAGAGAAGGTGGCTGAAGTCCAGGAGTGAATTAAGATCATAGAGAAAGAGAGTATACACAATATATAGAGCAGAGGAATCATTCCAGATTCTTAAAGATCGCCAACACTTAGCAGTCATCCCTTTTGTGTATTCTCTTCTGTTTCCAAGCTGGCTTGCATCAGATCGGTAATTTTCTCGTTTCAGGATTTTAATGCCAACTGCAGAGAATTCTGTCTTTCTGTTTATAATTGCTTAAAGTTCTGATTTTGAGAACAACATCTTCAACAACTGTCTTCAACCACTTCAGAGGGCTGGCTGGAACATAGTTTTCCCCTCATTAAACTGATTGTCTATGAAATGTCACAGCCTCCTGATACTGGCATATGGTGTCTCCTACTGTAGTCTACCCTGTGGTAGGGAAGAAGGGTGGGAATGTTTTTATGGCTCCCAAACCTAGAGGAGAGAACAATGTCCAGATTTTGTGCTGCTAAAAAGATCTCCATCTCTTCTCCAAAGTCCTCAACTCTTCTATTCTCTATATTACATGATGAAGTGTCCCCGGTCTGTAACAGAGCATTTCTTTAGGTTTTGATATCACAAAACACCAATTGACAATATTTTTATGCATAGGCTTGTAAAATGTTTCTTTAAAACCTCTTGATTTTGTTAGGACATCAAAAACCCCAAAATAATATATGGTAAAAACAAACTTATCCTGAAAGGTAAGGAAATAAAATTGCTTCAATATTTATCACTATCATTATAGAATGGTTATTTATCATAAGACTTGAAACTATCTTTCCATTTACTTACAGCACATCTGCAGCTTATTCACAGAACATCAGCGTTCCATGGCACACAGTATGAGAAACACTGTTGTGGTGGTTTGATTGTGACGGTCCACAATTCTATACTCACCATGTGGGGCTCCACTATCTTTAAATCTGAAAGGCAGTTACTGCAAAGAAGAGGGATGGCCCCAGAGAGCAGGGCTCTGGAAGGCTCTGGAAAGTCCCTGCAAAGGACCCTGCAAAGTAGGAAGCAGCTGGGCGATGCTCTGGCAGCAGCTGCAGCAGTGAGAAGTGTAGGAGCAATCATTAGACAGGCCACCCAGAGGGCAGAGCAGCCAAGCCACTGATTGCAACCAACTTAGTTAGCAACAGGCCCCACCACCACATCACAGGAGGGGTGGATAAGGCTGGTGAGGTGTCCTGTCTTCTCATCTCCTGCTGTGCAGAGCTTTCTTACTCTCTCCCTCTCTGAGAACGTGTGAGTGTGTGTAATGTATTGTTGAAGGATATTAAAAAAAAATAGGTAAGCTCATGGCTGTCCTACAAATATAAAATGAACACATCAAATATTGTGTTTAATTCAGTAAATGAGGGGACCAATAAGACGTTACAACTGGTTTAAAGAATTCCAAGAACCACACAGAAATATGGGAAAAGGACTTCAGAAATGAATTTACTAATAGATGCAAGATGTGCCCACCCACAGGGCAAGAATCAATTAGTTTGCATTTCCATAGATAAGAATCATTTGCATTATTATCCATGTTCTACAATTTACAGGGTTGTAAAATAGCTCAAAGACAATGAAAGATGGAAATAATCCAGATGGGTGAAGTGCTTAGAATTGTTTCTAGTTCATAGTAAATTCAATGTAAGTTTTAGCTATGATTTATTATTACAGTAATAGTGTATTTGGAATCAGAGAGGCTAGGGTTTGAATCTCATCTCAGCCAATCACTAATTGGGTGACCTTGGGCAAGGAAATTCATCTTTCTCAGCCCAATTTTCTTATCAGTATGCCATTATTTGGGGACTAATCGGGAATAACTAGAATAATGTTTGTACAATACTCTATATAGGGGCTAGCACAGAGTAAACATTCAGTAGTGATAGTATTATTTTTATTATTAAAATTAACAATTTTAACAATGCTGAAATTTCCGTTTATGTAACCAACTGTTGCTGTTTTCACTACTGGTGTAATCAGCTAAAATTCCTTTTGGATGTAGTTGAAGCTCTAAATCACAAATAGATGAATAAATGGACCTCAAATATTGAGTCTGGCAAAATGGTATTTATTATTTCTGTACTTATTTCCAAAGTTAATTATTGAGTAGGTCTATGTTTTTGCTTTTCTTCTCTTTTTTTCTTTTTTAAAAGTTAGGCACAAGTGCATGCTTGACCTTAGACATGGGAAGGGGGGTTGTCAGTGCTCCCTACAAACAAAACTCACAGCACAGAAACTTTTATCGATAATCATTTATGAAATTGATACCGGCTCAACACAAGGTTGACATAAGGGAAGGTATATTGTAGAAAAGAAATCATATTGTAACTTTAATTGACCTCTGATTAACTAGCCCAGACATGCTCTGTGGGCTTTGTGGCCCCTCCCAGATGCTATAAGTTGATAACTTGTTCTCTTGAGTTCCTTAGGAATGTGATGACCCCTGGGCAGAGAATCAATGCTGATAGCCATCATCAATGACAACTAAAAGATCAGGGTATAGTTGCTTCAGTCTCTGGTGCTTGTCCAGTAAAACAAAGGACTGCCAGGAACTAAGACAAGATGGATGCCCGACCCTGAGACCAGATGCCTCCACCCAGAGGTCAGATGGATGCCCCCACCCTGAGACCAGATGCCTTCCCCACCTGGAGACCAGCCCCCTATATAACTGGCCTGTAGTCTTTGTTTGGTAAGATGGTTCTTTGAGACATTAGTCGGCCATCTTCCCCCTTGCTAGCAAGCTGTAAAAAACCCTCTCCTTTCCACTATCTTGCCTCTTGATGATTGGCTTTTGTCACATGGCCAGCAGGTTGTGCCCTTTGTGCAGTAACAAAACGGATCTCTCAACATCATGAGTCATTGACTGTTGCTTCAAGAAACTCATTGATTCAGAGAACCATAAGACTGACAGGAAACTTCAGGACTACCAACCCATCCATCCCTTTATTATAGAGATAGGAAACTATTATTTAGAGAGGTTAAGTACATTGTCCAATGCCATACAACTAGCCGTCAGCAGATTTGGACCAGAAGCCAAATCTCCTGATTCCTAGGTTAATTTTCCCTGACTTTCCCTATATTATATCCTAATCTGGTTAGCAATAGCTAAAAATAGAACCACTAGTCTTCCTCTATATATAATGAATTGAGAAATCAAGGCCCACAGAAATGTCATGCACGCTTCCCTACAGCACTCAGGACAGATTGGACATGCCAGAAAAGGAAGTTCCACTTGATGAGAGCTGAGCAACCATTGTTCAGGGTAGAGTGAGCGACCCACTCATCTGTAGCACCTCATGATTTATTAACTCTTCTTGGTGCCCATGAAATATTCATCCACTCTTTCCTATAGTTACTGCTCCACTGCATCACTAAGCCATTGCTCCCCCATCAGTGTAGGTGTGCAGCTTGGAGAAGAAAAGCTTCAAATGGAATGGAAGAGGCCTCTTTTCATGTTTAGCTCAGAGGCAGAACACCAATGTAATTCTTGGTTCCTTGTCCTTTTCCCAAAAGCGCAGTCATGGTTGTCTCTCTTGGGCTCCTGGACAGGGAGAAGCCCTGGAATCTATGTAAAGAAAGGCTAAAATAGCTAGAGAGAAGAGGGAGAGACTTCATGTGGTTCGCTTGCTTGTTGTAATGATCCTAGTTTCAGCCTGAGCTTATTTTCCCCCCTAAGCAATAAAGTGAGGCATAAGGAGCCAAGGCTTGCCTGATGTTGAATGGGGTTCAGTGTGAAGCGTTGAATCTGGATTGCTCCACCCAGCTCCCCTTTGTGATCAGAAGTGCTGCTCACCAGAAACAGAAAGAGTGAACTCTGCCCTACTTTTTTGAGGCTTCTTCATAGACTCTTCTTCTGTATACCCCTTAACTGTGATTGTTCCCCTTGAGCCCTCTTCTCTTCTCACTGTGTATATTCCCCATAGGTCTTTGTCCATGATCATATACTTTCCCTCCATCAATAATCATTTGAAAATCTCCAGCTCCAGTACAGACCTCTCTCTTTCTCTCTTCAGTTTCAGATCTATACGTCCAACTACACCATCTCTCTCTATCAGGACAGCCCATTGCCCCTCAAACTCAACAGGTTCCAAACCGAACTTATTATTACCCTCCAACACCCCCCTCTCCCCACTCCACTCACCAAACCTGCTCTATCTCTACATCTTATCTTTGAGAAATGAATCTCCATCATGTTACCGAAGCCTGGAGACCTGGAAGTCATCCTGATTCTCTCCTCTTCTTCACTTCCATGTTTCAGTTATCTATTACCGCTAATTATTGATGTAAAATTTAGTGAGTTAAAATAACAATGATTTGTTTTGCTCATGAATTTGTAATTTGGACAAGAGCCAGCAGGGATGGCTTATCTGGGTTCCATGTGACATCAGCTGGGATGTCTTGACTGAGGATCCATTTCCAAGATGACTCACTCACATAGCTGGCAAGATGGTGCTGGCTGTCAGCAGGGAGCTCACCCAGGGCATTTGGCCAGGGAGCCTCAGCTTTTTTCCATTAGGACTCTAAATGGGGCCCCTTGGACTTCCCCATGGCCTGGTGGCTGGGTGACTACAGCATGGTGGCTATACCATATAATGTTATTTGGTAATATGGGTATTTTAGTACAGTACATACTTGCATTACATAGGTAATTCATACAACACAATAAAGAGTAAATCTTAAAATGAAATTTTAAAAAAAGAGAGTGTTCCAAGAGACAGAGAGTGGAATATACAGATCTCTTAAGACCTGGGCCTGAAAACTCTGCTGTATACTGTTGGTCAAGTCATAGAGCTTTTATTCAGACATCAATCCCACCTCTTGAGGGAGAATGTTAACGAATTTAGGGCTATCTTTAATCTACCACACTCTACATCCAATCAAACTCTTGCAGTCTTCTCCCTGCTTCCATGCCTTTTTACACACTGTCCCTTTGGTCTTGAACACCTTTGTCACCTTGTCCTGTTTCCTGCTCTTTCTTCAAAATTCTGCTCAAGAGTTATCTCCCCAAATGTTTCTTAACCCTACCCCCTCCATAACATCGCAAACTATGTTAGCATTTATTACTCTGTATTGTAATTGTTCATGAGTATGTCTTTCCCACAAGACCGTGAGTGTAATGAAGTCATTTTTGTATCCCCAGAACCAAGCATGGAGCTGGGCAGAGTAAAGAACCTCAGCAAACATGTATTGAATGAGTAAATGTTTCCTCATTTAAACCTCTTAACAGTCCCGTAAGGTGGCAGAAGTTGAGTATTATTCCTATTTTACTACCCCGACTTCCTTATCATAAATAAAAAAGAACAAACAAACCTGGCAAAGAGGAATGACATGACCCAAGGTCACACAGCCAGGAAAATAATTCAGGGTAGTCAATAGGAGTTCAGTTCCCCAAAGTAAGTTGAAATCATAGATCTAGGGACAAGGTTGGGAAGGCTAAGAAAAAGCCCCACGATGAATGGACACAGTTATTTAGCAGAAAATAACTCTGAGGTTACCCACTCTATTCTATGTTTACTGGGGGAACGCAAATGACCTTCTGTTCACTGCCAGGAACCAAAAGAGATGGAAGATGGTCTGACGGAATCTGTTTAAAAAGGGAGTGGACATGATACAGTGCTTTGTGCAAATAGGAAAGGTGGATCTGATGTAGACTCTCAAAATGACAGTGGAAGAGTAAGAGTTTGCTAGTAATTCTCAAGTGACTCTTCAGAGCTGAGAGAGACAGCTATTATCAGAATGAGAGGCTGTGCCTAGAGGCCCAAGTATGAGGGTCAATTGGATAATTCATTGGAGTTAAAACCTCAGCTAAGATAAAACATCCCTCAAGGACGTCTTACTTTCTGTGCTTTGATTTCATGCTTAACACGTCCCTTCTGTTCATTAGTTTGGTTTCTTACCTATTTTTTTTAATTAAGAAAATATTCTTTTGATGATGGATATGGGTATTCCAGTCACTAGAAAGAAACCTTCCTCTTTGTAAATTCATACATTGGTATTGCAGCTTTTAAGCCAGTTTCTTTTAAATTTGGTTTGCTGGAAAAAATTCACCTGTTTAGAGTCAAATGGATTTTTGATTTGAGTTTTGATTGTCTTAGCTTTTTAAAATCACACAAATAATTCATCTGTACTTTCTCATTGTAAGAGATTCAAACAATTGAGTAAAGTATACATATGCCCCCATCCCATGCCTAGTCTCAGAAATAATCATTGTTATGAGTCCAATATGCAGCCTTCAGTTCCTTCTCTATGCATTTATGTAGAAGTGTGTATGTATATGTTTATAAATGTTCTGTTCAGTTTTTATACAAATTAGATCATACTAAACATTTTCCTTTTTCACATAACTCTATTCCATGAAAATCCTTCTACGTTGGTCCACAAAGCTCTGCCTTCTTGTTTCTTGTGGCTGCATATTTTTTTCATATGATGTATTAGTCAGTGTACTCCACAGAAATAGAACCAATAGGATGTATATATTAGAGAGAGAGATTTATTATAGGGAATTGGTTCACATGATAATGGAGGCTGGCAAGTCCCAAGATCTTCAGGGTGGGTCAGGAATCTGGAGATCCAGGAGAGCCAATAGTTTAGTTCCAGTCTGACGGCCTGTAGGCTCGAGACCCAGGAAGAGCTGATGTTTCAGTTTGAGTCCGGAGACAGGAAAAAACTGATATTCCAGTTAGAAGCTCATCAGGCAAGAGGAATTCTCTCCTATTAGGGGGAAAGGTTAGCCTTTTTATTCTATTCAGGCCTTCAACTGATTGGATGAGAGCCACCCCCATGAGTGAGGGCAAACTGCTTTACTCAGTCTACCAATTTAAATGTTAATTACATCCAAAAACACCCTCACAGAAACACCTAGAATAATGTTTGACCAAATATCTGGGTACCCCATGACCCCATCAAGTTGACACATGAAATTAACCATCACATGGGCTTGTGTAATTATTCTACTTTTGATGGATAGTTAGGTTTTTTTCTTTTTTCTATTTTTTTACTCTTAGAAACACTAGTGCAATAAAAATCTTTGATCATACATTTTTGGGGCACCTGTGTGTGTATTTCTATAGGGTATATTCCTAGAAGTGGAATTTCTGGGAGTGGTAGGTAGAATAATGCCCTCTCTCCCAAAAACGTCTATGTTCTAATCCCTGGGACCTTAGAATAGGTTAGGTTTCATGGCAAAGGGAAACTAATGTTGCAGGTGGAATAGAGATTCCTAATCAGCTGACCTTACAATAGTGAGATTATCCTGGATTATCCAAGCAAGGCTAGTGTAATCACAAGGGTCCTCAAAAGTAGAAAAGGGGATCAAAAGAGAACCAGAGAGATCGCAGTGTGAGAAGGACTAGGCCCACAGTAGCTGGCTTTGAAGATGGAGGAAGAGGCCCATGAGCCAAGGAATGTGGGTGCTTTCTAGAAGCTGGAAAGGGCAAGGAAACAGATTCTCCCCTGGAGACTCCAGAAAGGAATGTACTCCAGCCAATACCTTGAGTTTAGCTCAGTGAGACCCATTTCTTCTAAACTACAGAACCTTAAGATAATACATTTGTATTGTTTTAATCCACAAAATTGGTAGTCATGTGAAGTAGCACCACAGAAAACTAACGTACTGAGTCCTAGGGAATACATATTTAAAATTTGATGGATAATAAAAATGGCTTTCACCAAAAGAAAAAGCTTTTTCAATTCTTTCATCAGTATAAGAGGAAGCCCATTTCCAAATACCTTCACTATCACTGGATTTTACCAATCTTTTTCATTTTTAGTAATTGAATTGGGTGAAAACTTATTATTGCTTTGCTGTTGAGATTGAGGATCTTTTTACATGCTTACTTCCCTATGCACAAATGGGATATTTATCTTTCCTTGTTTTTATACAAGGTTGATGATATTCTTTCTTATTGACTTATAGGTGCTTTTTAGATACTACAGCTCTTAATCCTTTGCCTGATATATATGTTACAAATATTTTGTCCTAACCCATCACATCTATATTAACTCCAATTATGGTATCCTCTGTCATACAGACAAGCATTTCCTTCATGACTATGAGTTTTGTGTCTTGTTCAGGAAGAAAGATTAATATCTTAACCAGAAAAACTGCAGATGCTTGTCTGACCCAAGCAATAAGTAGCTTGAGTGACCTGGAGTAAGCCCAACACTCCTTTGAGCATTAGTTTTCTTATCAAAGTAATGAATATATTAATTCAAAAATTATTTACTGTGAACCACGTAATGCCATGCTGAGATGCTGGGAAGACATAAATGAAGGCCACATTCAAGGAATATGCTGTCTAATGGGAGATACGGATGATGAAACAGCCATAGCAATAACAACAGAGAAGGACATGTGCTGTGATAGAGATTTGTGCAGAATCCGATGGGAATCCACGGGAGGAATCCCACATCCAGACCAGGAAGTTTGGTAGGGCTTGTTCAAGTGAGGCAGGAGAACAGGAAGGGCACGCTGGGCAGACAGAGCTGCATGTACAGAGGCTCGGGGACAAGAGCAAGGAACTGCAAACAGTTCACAGAATGGGGGTGACGATGGTGGTGAGTTATGAGTCTGGAGAGGTAGGCAGGGACTGTTGCAGCCCATGTATTCAGTTTAGCTTTTTTCCTGAGGACACTAGAAAGCCTTTGAAGTTTGAAGCAGGGGAATGAGATGTGGACTAGCCTTTAAGAGAGATCACTTTGGCTGTTCTGTGGAGAAGAGGCTAAAAGCGAGCTTGATCAGAGGGAGGGAGGCCAGTGAGGATGGAGGCCGTTAAACGAACCTGGGAAGGAGATGGCAAGAATGAAAATAAAGTAGTGGCAGAGGAGACGGACACACTGGACAAACTGGAGATTTGTGCCTACCTTTTCTACAATTCATATTTGTTGTGAGTCAAAAACAACATGTAGTGTTTTTCCAAGTGGAAGTTCTTTGTAAACTAAAAAATTCAACTTGGTAATGGAATTGTAGGCACTGTGACAGACCAGTAGAGACATTTCTGAATAGAGAAGACTTTCGGGGAGAAGTAAAAGTTACTATATTTAAAGTTCAACATCATTATCTATTCAGACCATGCCTATTTCATCCTTCATATTTTGATTTTCTTTACATGACTATGAACAGATAACCCAAGCATCAGCCTGTCTGCCCTTCCCTTTCCTCCTACCAGCCCCTTACTCTTTGTGTTGGTTATCTCCCCACATATGTATTAGTAAACAAGAGGGCTTATTGTCTGTCTTTCCTGAGGTTTCTAACCGCCACTCTCAGTCCTGCCATTGGCCACCATTCACCTCACTGCCATTCACTACCTGGAAATCCTGGACTCGTGGATGAGAGTCGGCTTCCTAACCAAGGGGCCAGTGAAGGTGTGAATGGGAAGAAGAAACCTCTCCATTATTTTTCCATCCCTTTATTCTACAGGACACCACTTCTCAGTGATATAGGGACTTCACATTTAACTGAAGTATTATATGAGCCAAAGGGAATTACAATATAGAGGAGTAAATCATTAAAATTATAGACCAAGATATTTACCTTACTCTAAGGGACAAATGCTTCCCTCCGCTCTGCCCTCATCCCCAGCTCTGCTTCTGTTTCCTGTTCCTAAGCAAGTGACCAAACATGGGGGAGAGGACAGGCCCTTTGCCAGGAGAAAAGCTTTCCTTACCACAGTATTATTCTCTCAGCTTGTTTCTCTCAGAAATGGAAAAAATATTGAACAGCATTTCCCAGACCTACTGCTAGCTAATAGTATCAACTGCTAATGTTTTATGAAACCCATCTCAGCCAACATAGTGCATTAAGCAGAACCCACTGGGTTAACATTTGTCTCCTTTCCTGCTCTCTCCCCGTTATTGGGCCTGTCCTGCTAATTGAAGAGACTCTACAGGATCTGAAGCTCCGTGTCTGCCCGGAAACAATGATGGGAAATGAGTGCCCTCTTGACGCTGCCAATTGCCCTTTGGGGATGACGTTTGGTGGGCCTTCCAAAGAAAGCTGAGTTTGTAGACACTATGAATTTGGTTATTATCCATTTTTCTAGGACAAAAGCCTGAGGCAGTCCTTAGTACCATTTGGCTGACATTAATTTCATCTATTCTATTCTTCATGGTTAAAAACAGAAGCTGAGTCATTGGTGCTTTGGCATAAAGATGCTCAGTCTCACTCATGGGACATCTGGCCTTAAATGGTAACACGTAGAGGGTGGGGAAGGGACAACTGGAAATCCATTCAGAACACTGTAAAAATAATCATAATAAGTTTACATGTGGTGTCTTATTTGATCCTTCAATGAGATAGGCATTTTTATCTTTGTTTTAAAGATGAGAAAACTGAAGCTCAAAACTTCAGAAACTTGCCCAAAGTCATACATCTTGGTGGGAGGGGGTATATGGATTTATGTGAGTCTAGTCTAAATGTTCCGGTATCTTAGGCTGGATCCCATTATGTATCTCTGTCCTTGGCCATGGGGTGCCATCATCCAGGAGAGTCAGCGAGCAGGTCCAGGTGAGTTTTCAGTTTGGTTTTGAAGTAGGAGAGAAATGAGATCTGGCAAACAGGAAGAAATGACTTTCATTTTGGGGTGGGGGGGTAGGGATTTATTAAGTCCCGGGCACTAAATGCATCTGATTGGGAGGCAGCATTTATGCCAAAGATCCTACCAAGGGGGAGTTTCCGCATCCACCATTGTCTTCAGGGAACTTTCCTGTTTAACCTGCGGTCAGTTTAGCCTCATGGACTGTCAGCCTCAGGGTCTGTACATGGTCACAGGCTCCACTACAATGGTCTCCAGTTCCATTAGGAATTGGGAGCTCAGGAAAGACAGGACTGAAATGGGCTGGATGCGGAAACCTGACTCCTTCTCTTAGAGCTTGAAAAAGTAGCCAATGCCACAACCAGGAGCATCAGCTGGACACCATGGGGCTATTTGCAGCTTGACAGCCTCTGCTGAATTATTGATGCCCCTCACTACCTTGGGACCTCCCCCTTGTTAACAAATTGCACTCCATATTAAAATTTAAAGAGGCAAATGAGTCAATCTCTCACCCTATTATTTCCCTCTTCTTTTGCCATCTGAGCTCTAATTTTTAAGTCAATCAGCCTGAAAGGTGTCTCTTGGGGGATGGCACAGCTCAGAGAGCCAAGCCCGGGAAAGGAAAACCGAAGGCTGCGAGTGAGACCATGACTTGAGTCCTGAGTCCATTAATGGAGTCTGAGTAACTCTGCCGGGTGAGCACTGACTCTCTCTGAGTCATTGAAACACACAGGAAAAAAATCTACTCACTCCCTTACTGGGACAGCAATGCCCCTGGCCCAGTTTGCCACATCCCTAAAATTTCCCTAAAGCAGAGGATAAAAATGTTTAACTTGTAGTCCAGATTTGGATTTTGGATGTTTTGTTTGGCTTGCAGAGTAGTGTTATTTTTTAAAAGTGAAAATACTCGCCAAAATGTTAAAAATTAGGATTTTTACATCAATATCTGATTTTCTGACTTCTCTTGAGAAATCAGAGGGCTTGGGCTTTTATTTGCACATTGTACCACTTACTGGGGCTGATGGTGGCTGCTTCTTTAAATGAGGTATGGCTTCTTCACCACAGTTCCTACCACTTCCTATTAGTGGTTGAATCTGTGACTCTTGATCTCAAGAAAGATGGCAAATAAGTTTTTCCATGTGCTACCTCGAGTCTGTTAGGACTGCCTGTAGTACCACAGTGGATCTGATCAGTTATGGTGGATGACCTTGCAGTTTGCAATTATTCACCTCCCCTTCCCTATCAGAGGATTATACATCTCTGACCATTGCCATGGGACTGTATGTGGACCATTCAGGCAGAAGCTTTAAGAGGCATTGTGGGTTACCACCCGCTCTCTGGCTCTTTCCCTCTGCCATAGGAATAGCACACCCCATGATCCTTCAGCCTGGATCCCAGAAGAAAAAGGACAACCGGTGCAGACCAGCAGCTGACTTACAGCTTGGAGCTGAGTCACACACTGGAACTGAGCTACAGCCAACCCACAGCCTTCAGTAACGCAAGTGAACAATAAATGTCACTGTACGCCACTGAGAATTGGGGGTTATTTGTTACTGCAATAGAGCTGATCGATAGAGCAATATTAGGCTTGCTAAGAAAGGGTACAGTGATGAAAAAGCAATATTTTCTCAGGAGAGAAAAATGATGGCATCAGGGAATTCTTAAACATTAATTTTAATTGCCTTTAATTTAAAAAATAACTTTAGAGGATTTTGGAAAGATCATGGCGGTGGCATCAGAAGAACTGGGTTCAGTTCTTGAACACGTTTATAAAATTTTGAAGAATTTTTATAAAATTTTGTAATTTTTCTTTTATTACAATTATCTTTCTAAAAATCTTACCTGTGTTGAAGTTGTAAATTCAGTTAATTTCATTTTGTAATAGTAAAGAGGACATTACCAAATATTTATTATAAAAAGGGTGCCTGGCATCTGATAGTCTTAACCACTTCCTTATCGCGAGGATCAAATGGTCTAAACTATCTGAAAATGCTTTGTCAGTGTTAAGTGATTACAAATTCTAGTTTTTATTAGGTTTGTAGTGATGTGACATCTCTTTCTCATTTCCTCCATTAGGAGGCAGGTCAGTCATTACTATCCCCATTTGACAGATGTAGAGACTAAGGCAGCAAGCAGGGAAGAGAACTGTCAGCCAGTTAAGGGGAGAACTGAGGGAGAGTCAGGTTATCACCCAGTGTCTAGAGCACCAGCAATCCATTGCCTTACACAAAAAGGGGGCCAACCAGCGACTCTTGAAATACTTTGCTAATACACAGCTTTCTAGTGTAATGGTGTCGGTTATAATGAGATTTGGCCTGTGCTGATTTCTTGGAAGTAGTCAAAATCTAATTAACATCAATATCTACTTTCATATTTACCCTCTACCTCCTCTGGCCTACGGCATTGCTTTTAATTCACATTTTCAGTTTATAATGTCAATAATCACCAGCCCCTTTCAATCCTTGATTAACCTGGTTGTCCTCTGAACCATCTGGTGGTAGTCGCGGTAGCTGTCTTTATTTAAGATAGTCAAGATTTAATTTGCTCGTGGATCATATTAGTTTGAAAATATCCAGGGCATACAAAGTGAAATTCCAAGAGTGGGGATTTTTATAGTTTGGTATCATTCTGTAATTTTGGACTGTATCATCTGTTACAACTCTAGGTCATCCTTTTGGACATTAAGGGCATTTTTACCCATATGGAAGGCATCTCCATATTACGTCCCATGGGTGGCCAGAGCACTCTGAAGGACAGGGACCTAAACTGAGTGCCTGCTGCTAGCTGGCAGGTCCCCCTTTTAGGAGATGCTGGTCATTGGTTAGATTCCCTCTGCTCTTTGGATTCCGGCAGTCTGCAGCTGCACATGCCCACCGGAATCCTCCAGGATTTGGAAATGCCTTGGCAGTTGCTCAGGATTTGAGGGCAGGCAGCTTATGTGGAATGGTCCTTGCTTTGGAACCACTGCACATTTATAATGAAAATATTCACTCCCTGTGTTTCTCACTGACTTCGAACTGCTTTACAGAAAGTAGGCTTATGACGTGCCCCCCCCCCCCCCCCGGATAATAGACGTTCTTCTCATTGACTTCAAATTTATTCATTTTTTTAAAAAGAGAGTGTGCTGGATCAAAATGAAGCAGGTCAGTGACCACCAGGTGGTAGAGATGTTGCCCAGGGGTCAGGGAGAGCTCAGAAGAGCTGTGTGGGGTGAAAGCAGTGAGGCCAGAGTTTATCCTGGTCTGCAAAAGAGTTCCCACCTGCAGACACCAAATCCTTGTGGTAGCCCTTCCCACACCAGCCCCACCCTCGCCTTGCGCTGTTTACAACTTTCCGAATGCTAATGATTCTTAAAACCCCAAGATCTTTGGTAACTTTTTCTCAGGGTCAAGCAGGACGACAAGGGCCTCCTCAAAGCACCACATCCGGTATGCTGTCCCCCACCCCAACCCAAATATCTGACCCCTTACCTCTCTCCCGTTCAGTGGTGTTGTCCATTTCCTAACAAGGAATGAAAGTGCTCCCTGTCCAAGAGGTTCCCACCCACGCAACCTCCACGCAGCATCACGTCCCCTCTTCCCCAGAAGCGTTGCGATCTTACGCAAGTCGAACCAAAGCCGGGCGCCAGACCCTCAGCACACAGGCAGCGTGTGGCACCTTGTCTCGGCCAGCCCCACACGACGAAAATAATTAAAACACCATTCCTAATGTTTCGCATACACCCCAGAGTTTATAGAGTGATTTCACACACGTGATCTCACTTCTCTTGACCTCAGCCGCTTTCCTGGCAGGAACGATTGCGCCGTCTTGGGTGTAGGTTTCAGGATTGCACGGGGCCTCGCTGCCAGGAAAGCGCACAGCCCAGCCCGCAGGACTGAAGTCGGGCCTTTCAGTTTGAGTCCTGTCTTCTTCTACCATGGTCGGCCTCTTGGGCCTGTGAAGTCCAGTCTTCTCCTTTGTTACAAGGACAATCCCTTCTGTTTGCCCCCCGGCTCTCATTTTCACTCCTCCCTAGTTGGTTCCCACACCAGCCCTTCCACCTGTTTAGCTTCAGACACACCAGGAATCTTTCTTCCACAGCTGTATTCCTTCTTCACCTTGGACTCTTAAACGGTATGTCTTTTTAAACTTCTGTATCTTTTAGTCTTCTGTGATGGAGGGTAAAGAAAATGATGACTTTCTCTTCCCCAGTCGCTCAGCAAAGGCCCTGTATGGTGTGATTTCTCTTCCTCGATTTCTTAGTGACTGCTTATGACCTCCTCGATAAACTCATGCTCTTTAACCCAGCATGCAAGCCCTCTCTGCTATTTCTAGTCTTACCTCTCCTCCTTATGAATCCTGTATTCCAGTCATCTTTCTTTGGTTTGTGTCCCTCGCTTTCAACTCTGAACCTTCTTCTTCAGGGCTGAAAGTTCCTCCCTTCTGCAGGATGCTGTCCCTGACCCCTTCCCCTTTTCAGGCCCGGAACACTTGGTTTGTGCCACTTAGAAGACATCACATTCTAGGGTGTCTGGTTACTTTTATGCATGTGCATGCATGTGTGTGTGTGTATGTGTGTATGATCGTCACTATCAGTGAGGAAAGTCCTTGAGGGAAGGGATCCCATCTTGTACATATGCATGTCTTGATTTACAATGCTCCTTTCACACAGCTAATGCTGAATAATTCCTGGCCACATGGCTGAGTGAGTAATTCATATTCATGACCTTGGCTCTGGCTGTTTCTTCACTGGTAATCTGTCATGTGGCCACAACTCCCACTATGTGCAGAGCTCAGAGAACACTAGCCCAATGCCTAGTGCCCCAGAAGGACTCTCCATCTGCCTACTGGGTGTGGTGCTGGTTACAGACCCCACAGACCTAGGTGATCTCACCTGCTCATAGATTATCCAGAAGAGCAAGGTGCATGTAAGAATGGTTTAAAACTTCATCCGAAGGTGATCTGAGATCTGAGTAGGTACTCAGGAAATAAAGCAAATAGTGGCTACTATTATGGTGGCTGAGACTATAAATATCATGACCAGAAATAAAGTCAGAAGTTAAAGCCAAAATTAAAGAAAGAAAAACCTTTCTTTTTTCCCCCTTCCTTTTAATCCCCTCCTGCTAGAGGAAGGTAAGGGCAGAGGGAACCACATTGCTTGGAGAAGGGAATGCAGAGAGGCTGAGAATAAGGCACAGGTGCATAAACATGCACAATAATTACCTCATTAATATCAAAACCAGTAGGAAACAGGCTCATTCTGGAGGGCAGAGCTGGGTCAGGCTCCTTCCCGGGACCTCTGGCCAGCATTTCAATTCCTCTGAGGTGTGAGGCTGGCTTGTAATCTTTCTCCAGCCCCTACAGCTGTGGAGGAGGAGCCATGAGAGCACCGAGAGCCCTCATCTAATCCCACCTCCAGTCCTCACTTTCCTCTAATCGCTTTAGGTGCTAACATAACAGTATCTCAGGTTAGCCTTCACGTCTGTTGCTCCGTTTTCAGGGCCATCAGTACTATAATCCACCTTAGCGATGAGGGACTGACATATGGGGAAATTATGTGATTTGCCAAAGCTTTTTTGCAGTACAAGACAGTGAAAGAAAAAAAGTGGTGCGACCACATGGATGGACCTGGAGGGCATTATACTAAGTAAAATAAGTCATACAGAGAAAGACAAATACCGTATGATCTTTCTTATAAGTGGATTCTAAATATATATATATTTAGAATTTATATATATATACTTATATATATATAATTTATTTATATATATATTTTTTTATATATATATAAAACCAGGCTCGTATATACAAAGATCAGATGGGTGGCTGCCAGAGGCGGGGGTGGGGGGCTAGAAATGGGTAAACTGTTTTGTTTATGTTGAATAATTTACAAAAAAGAAAAAGAATAAGAGAAGAGTGAGAAGAGCTCAAGCTCTCAGGTATACAAACTGTCCTTGGGGGACTCTAGAGTACGTACACTTGGTTTATTTTGTGACTCACCTCCACTGCCCTCCTCACCTCCTCACTTCCAGCCTTCAGGAAGGTTAAGTGTCCCAAATCCCTAGCGGGGTGAGAGCCTGCTGATAGGCTTAAACTCTTTCTTCCAGACCACAAGGATTCCCTCACCTCAGAAAAAGCCCCCCGTGGGCCTCCTCTCACAGATAGGGAGACAGAGACATCCAGGCTGTCTGGAGTGACTTGTTTGAAGTCACTGAGCACAGTGGTGGCCGAGTCAAGAATTATACTGACTGCTGATGACAGGGTCTGTCCTCCAACCACGAGCCTGGGTTGATGAGTATCTCTTTCTAACCTTTCTCTTTGGCTCCCTCGACAGCTCCTAAACAATGTTTTCTTATTTCATTATTTTCCATGTAATCTGCTCCTGCAGACTTACCCTCACTACTGCCAGCATTTACAGCTTCCTTCATGCATTTCCTTAAAAATGTGCATGCTCTGTCATTTGGCAAGCACTGTCATAGATAGGAGCGATGTCTGTTGTGTCGATCTCCACTCCCCTATCACTACTAGTTTTTTAAAATGAAGTGAAGTGTCACTAAGCATCCCAGAAACCACAGGCTGAAGAAGCCATTTCATCTTTAGGGTTGATTTCCACTTGCTCAGCCCCGTGGCCCTTTGAGGACTAAGGATCTTTCAGTGGAGACCAGAACTTCACTGTAGCCTCATGGTTGTGCATTCCAGTTTTCTGACCTAGAAGGGCACAGTGGCAAGAGCTTGTGGGCGGGGAGAAGGGGTGGGAGTAGAAGAAGGGGTTTTCATACAGGGAAGGTCAAGGGACTTTAGTTCTGTTCTGCAATGGACATTGTATAGGATATTAGACAAATCGTGCACCTTGTCTGTGCTTGAGTTTCTTCTCTGGTAAGATAAAGAGGATGCTAATTTTAATTTGCTTACCTTGTCAGTAAGTGCAAAATATTTTTTAAGTTTTTGAATGTCCAGGTAGGCCCTGGCATGTGATTAGAATGGGTTTAAGCAGGTGTGCTCTGGCTGTACCTCATAATAACCTGGGGACCTTGGCCAAATTACTTAATCTCATCAATCCCTAGTCCCTTCAACTAGAACAAGGGAATAATAATTAGTTGTTGTGAGATTTAAATGAGTCAATGTATATAAAGCACTTAGCATGTCTGGCATTTCTTTAGTACTCAGTACAGTAATAGAGCAAAGATGAACTAGCTCAGATGTCTAGAGTTATGGGTCTAGTCTATTCATTGCCTGATGGCATTTGACAAGCTAATCCTAAGATTTATATGGAAGAGCAAAGGACAAATAATAAAGAGAGGCAGTTTTGAAAAAGAACAAAGTAGGAACTTGCCTCACCAAATACCAAGACTTCTTATAGTGTTGTAGCAATTAAGAGAGATGATACTGGTGCAGGAATAGAAAAATAGATGAATGGACCAGAGAACAACAACAACAAAAAACCCATACTTAAGTGAAAATTTGATATGACAAATCAGGAAAAGGATGGACAATTGGTTATCCATATGGAGATGAATAAACACACATCACACATAAAAATCAATTTTAAGTGCATTAAAAAGCTCTATGTGAAAGCAAAAATGTAACACTTTTATAAGAAAATATAGGAAAGCATCTTCAGTTTAAGGGCTAGGGAATGATTCCTTAGACAATGCACAAAAAAGAAAAACCATAAGGGAAAATAGTGACAAATTTGATTACATTAACATTAAATTTAAAATGTCTTTTTAGTGAATTACATCATCAACAAAGATTAAAGGTAAGCCTGAGACTAGCAAAAATATTGGAAACACAGATAATTGATAAAAGCCTCGTATCCAGAATTTAAAAAGAATTACAATTCACTGAGAGAAAAAAAAAAACAGACAAAACAAAGGATGATAGTCATTAATTGCCAAAAAACTATGAAAAGATGCTCAAGATCCCTAATAAATAATGAACTACAAATTAAAACAGCCACTATGGAAAACAGTATGGAGATTTCTCAAAAAATTAAGAACTACTATATGATCCAGCTATTCCATTTCTGGGTATTTATCCAAAGAACATGAAAACACTAATTCAAAATGATCCATGCACCCCTATGTTCGTTGCAGCATTATTCACAATAGCCATGACTTAGAAGCAGCCTAGATGCCCATCAATGGATGAATGGATAAGGAAGATGTGGTATATATATATACATTAAAAAAACAACATTTAAAAAAATCATGCCATTTGCAACAATGTGAATGGACACTGAGGGTATTATGCTAAGTGAAATAAGTCAGAGAAGGACAAATACTGTATGATTTCACTCATATGTGGAAGATAGACAAACACATAGATAAGGAGAACAGATTGGTGGTTACCAGAGGGAAAGGGGGTGGGGGAGGATGGAAGGGGTAAAGGGGCACATATGTATGGTGATGGACAAATACTAGACTATTGGTGGTGAACATGATGCAGTCTATACAGAAACTGAAATATAATAACGTACACCTGAAATTTACACAGTGATATAAACCAATGTGACCTCAGTAAAATAATTTAAAAAACAACCATAAGACTCCGTTACTTACTCATCATGTTGACCAAAACTTTAAAAGTCTGTTCATAACAAGTATAAGCAAGGACTTGGAGAGATGAAAATTCTCCCATACTACTTTGTACCTAGTTATGATCACTTTGAGCCAGAGATTCCACTTCTAGGCGTATAATCAAATGACACTGTGTCATATCTGCATGGGAAATTTATAGAAGAATGTTGATTGCAACATTAGTCATAGAACCAAAAAAGAGGTAACTATCTAAATGACCATCAGGAATGGATAAAGAAGTTATAGTATAGCCATACAATGGAATATTATGTAGGAATTAAAATGAATGGACTGCAATTACATGTATTAACATGGATAAATCTTAAAAATATAATGTTGAATGACAAGAAGCGAATTACAGGAGAGTAGGTATAATAAGATACCATTTGTGTAAAGTTTAAAAGCATATAAAACAACAGTGTATAAATAACAAGTCCTACTTTTATTTATGGATTCACACATAAAACACCTATGTGGAGAATAGTATAAAACATGAATGGGAATGATCAACATCAAATTTAGGATGAAGGCTACCTGTAGGGTGGCTTAGAGGAGGGGTGCATAGGAGACTTCAATTATACTTGTAGTATTTTATTATCTAAAAAAATCCAAAATAAATAGGTCAAAATGTTAAGATTTGATAAAGTTAGATGATAGGCAGACAAGTTTTCATTATGTTATTTTCTCTCACTTTGTACATCTTTATAGAATTTTGTAATCCATTTTAAAAGATTTTAAATTGCCTTTTACTTCCAACACAAAGGAAGATGAGGTATAACTGCTATTAAAGTGCTATTGTGTGACCTGCCATGTCCTTCCAACAGCCAGGAAAACTGTCCTAGCACCTAGCACAGTGCCTGGCTCCAGATGAGCATGCAATAAATGAAGATGGAAAGAAGGGAAGAATGAATGATGAATGGGCCTGTCCTTGGAAATAGGGGCCTGGTCATATGTACACTAGGCCCTTTCTATCATTAAATCACACTTTGAGAGTCATTTCCTTCCCATCTAGCTCATTCAGCCTGAGTTGCCATCTAGTATAATAATTCAGGGGAACTGCATTTAGGGACCGTTGCTTGAGGGACAACAAGGAGCTGCAATTCAGTCCTGGCTGTGCTCTGAATTCATTAGTGTTTTTCCAGCTTCGTATGGTGCTCAGAAGAATGATCCTCTCTCAAAGCAGAGCATTGCTGTCTTTCTCATATTATGGTAATAATAATAACCAAAAACAAACCCAAGGAAGTAAAATCACCAGGGAGGCCTTCTAATTAAGGAGTTCTAATGAGTCACAGTCCCACCATGCATGGGACTCAATTCTCCCTTATAAGTAGGGATTGTGAATGTGGGGTGTGTTTCCTTTTGCAGCCCTGCTGCTCTTTCTCCTTTGTTTCTCTCTCCTGGTGCTGCTGCTTCTCTCTGCCCATGCATACAAACATACGTGAAATATATGGCATAAAGATGATCTAAGCCTCTTTATTCACCTAGCCAGCTTGAAGTTCTAAAATTCTTTGGGTGTCATCCAAGGAAATGTAATATGGACCGGTAGCTTAATTGGTTGGTAATGGTGCTAATGAAGGTAAAATCTTAGGTCGATTCCCCAAAAGCCAGAATGATTAACCCTGTTCAACAGACACAGAGAGTGTCTCAAATCTTGGCAAATGTATTATTGTTTAAGTCAGGGGTCAGACAAGACAGGGTGGCATGAATCATGTCAAATGCATCACTACCATTGCAACTCAAAATTGCCCCCACCCTAGTGAGTCTGTGGATTCCTTTTAGGAGCAAAGGCAAGTTTCTTACATGGGTAAAAAGGGTTAGGAATGTTCCAGTTCACCTACAAATGTGAAACTGAAAAAGTGGTCTGGGCCAAGATTCCCATCTTTATTACTAAAAAGAGTAGAAAATAGAGACTTGGTCATTCTCACTGTCATTTCTGTGATTTTCCTGAATGTGAGGGTATATAATGAAGAACAATGTGACAAACTCAAGCAAAAAGAAATTTGGGCTAAATCTCTGGGAAAAAAAAATCACAGTGAAATCCATTAGACTGTGTAATATTTTCCCCTGGGGAATGACGTAAACCTCAGAGCGACAGTCATTTAAATTTAGACTGAACCATGCTTTTCTGAGCAGACCCCAGGGAACAATTCTGCACTGAAGAGGGAATAGGGAAGGTGATAGGCCAGATGACCTAATAGATCTTTTCCAACTTAATTTCTAGGATTGTGGGATCCTAATTAAAATGAACTATATTGCTTATTATGAACCCGTTACATTAATATTCTGTGAGGTCTCCAGGCAAGCCAGGGGAGTTTAGGCTTTTTCTTATTTCTCTAGAGTTAGAGTCCATGAACTACCTTAATCACGTAGCTGCTGCCCATGTACTGACTTCTTCACCGACAATGCTTGATTTAAAGTCTTTAAAAGAAATTAGAGCACATATTATGAGCGAATATTTTATTCAAAGTAATCCAGTGGAATGAGAGGCATGCTTTGACATTTGCTGCAACAATAAATATTCTTCTGGCTGATAATACAATGGTGAGCTGGCTCTGTGATGGTGGCAGTTGTCACCATGTAACACCCGGGACTAAAATCTGCTTTCTCACATATAGCCCTGACTCTTCCTTTCAGTTTCAGCTGATGTTTGAAAGGGAATGTTGATAACTGGAGAAATTTTAGCAGAGGTCCAGCCATCATGGAACTTCCCAGTTCTCCACTGAGGGTAGCCTCTCTTCATTGGTTGTCCTCTAGAAACAGACTCCAGTGAGGAGGCTCAGACAAGGCCATTGGCGGGCTGGCCAGGGTTGGTCTGAGAACCACCAGTCAAGGGGCAGAGGGCCCCAAAGTGGCAACAGTTTAGGGCAGGTGGAAGAGGTTGGTGGTTCAAATGTCCCATGTGGTGTTTCAGATGAATGCAGCCACTGGATAAAAAGACAGAGTGGTGACCTCCATCTGGTAAGCTATTTTGTCCATCTTGTCCCATCTTGAGGGTTCCCAAAAGATTCTTGATGGACCGAAATCTGCCAGCGGGAAGTAGAGGCTGACATTCATCAGAGAATATCAAGCTATTTTAAATTTATAAACTGGACTCTAATTAGCCTGCCAGGAGTTTCCATGGAAATTAGAGATATCATTTTGCAACAGTACAGTCATGCATCCTTAATGACGGGGATACGTTCTGAGAAACGCATCGTTAGGCGATTGTATGAACATCATAGAGTGTACTGAAGGGGAATAAAATTTGCTACCCCAAAATGTGTCTCTTTAACATGAGGATTATTTTAGGCTGATTATTTTTAAGAAACAAAAGATTCAGAAAGTTTTTCTTGTTACCTCCCCTTTAACTGCCTAAAAGAATTTAGATTTAAAAAACCTCTCTCAGGAAGCAAGCTGTCACCTTAGCACAACATGAAGTAGGTGGTGGACAGGGAGGAACCTAGAAAAGCCTGTTGTTGGGCTCGCCTCTGTGTTCTTCTGTTTCTGTGTGGCCAAACACTTGTTTTCCAAATCTTTGCTCCTTTTCACCTACTTGTGAATTGCCTTCCTTCCCTTTGAAGTCCTTGACTCTCCCTACTCCCAACATCTTTTGTCTTTAGCTGGGGATGGTATTTTGGCCATTTTGGCGAGTTACTCGATTTTCCTGGGTTTCTCCCATGTATACATGTTATTAAACTTTTATTTGTTTTTCTCCTGTTAATCTGCCTCAAGTCAATTTAATCTTTAGGCCAGCCAGAAGAATCTAGAAGGGTGAAAGAAAATTTCTTCTTCCCTACAGTATTTACACAGACTTGGATGGTATAGCCTATTACATACCAAACTATATGCTACTAATCTTGTGGGGCCACCATTGTATATGTGGTCTGTAGCTGACCAATATGTTGTTATGTGGCACATGACTGTACTGGAGTAGAGTGTCAGGTAGGCAGAAGGACTGGAAAAATCCCTGTTCCTTCAAGAGTCAGTGTCACCTCACTGTGATATTATCCCTGACTCCTCAGGCAGATCCCAGGAGCTCCTACTTCCACTATAGTATTTCTAGTACGTAATTGTCAGTGTACATATCTATATCCTACAGACAAGGGAGAGATTATGTCATTCTGTCTGTTTCCCCCAGAGTATAGCTCAGTTCTTGACAGAAGACATTTAATAAAAACTTGTTAGGGGCCAGCCCAGTGGTGCAACAGTTTAGTTCGCGCTTGGCAGCCTGGGGTTCGCGGATTCGGATCCCGGCGCCCGCCGACGCACTGCTTGTCAGCCATGCCGTGGCGGCGTCCCATATAAAGTGGAGGAAGATGGGCACGGATGTTAGCCCAGGGTCAGTCTTCCTCAGCAAAAAGAGGAGGATTAGCAACGGATGTTAGCTCAGGGCTGGTCTTCCTCACACACACAAAAAAACTTAGGTTATTACAACGATATCTTAGAAGCTTGGTTTCTTAATCTGTAAAGTGATGTAATAATACTAATTCTAATGGCTGTTCTGAGAATTAAATGCCAGAACAAATACAGTACTTAAGAACAGTGCCCAGCACTCAATATGTCATTCCTTTCCCCCCATTTTTGGTATTGGAAGGTTATTTGGTCTTGGTTCTGATCGATATCGGGCAAAAAAAATGTTTATTAAAAGAGCAAATAAACCGGAATGTTGCACACTTAAATTTTGTGTTGCTCTTTTATTGGGTTTCAGCTTTTTGAACCCTGTAAGTATGGAAGAGCTTATACCAGCTCCAGCCCAAATTCCTGGGCATTCAACCTTCTCCTCATCACCCACTTGGCTAGATATACACCATAAATAAGGGAAATTTCTGAGATGTTCAGACTTGATTCTATTGCAGACATCCATGAAATACACTTGGAGAATGAGTCCGTAACTATCATTAGTGATGATAAAAATGAATATTGGAAGATGGCCTGCTTGTTTGTTGATGGTTAGTATATCACCTTTCTGTCCCAGAATACCTCCAGGCCTTCCCTGAAAACTCCCCTAGAGGTATCTTAACTCTTCTTCATTGCTTTATTGCTACAAAACAAAAAGTGCCTACAGAGTGACTTGTAAAGGAGTCAAAACACACTGGAGTGTGGTGCTGGGTTTGCGAGGCCAGCCTGGGACTGGGCCTGTCAGGAACTAGCACATAGAATAGCCGGCTTTCAACCAAAGCCAAGTTTCCACTTTCCCACCAGCTCTGGATTTACCTCTTCCAGATGCACTCACATCGCTGCACACCTGCAGGTCAGTCCTTTCAGCTGTCCTCTGATTGCTGTACCAGGCACTGGACTATAGGAAGCAAAGTGGAGGATAAGATGAGGAGGAGGTGAAAACTGCCAGCACCCAGTTGCCATCTGAAGGCTTATTCCCGCTTGCTCTGTTGTGAGCCCAGTACCTGGCAATACATCAGGCTCTCCCACCCCAAGCCCTATGCCCACCCTGGCTAATCATCCCTGGGTTCCCAGTTCTTCCATGGTCTCATTTCTCAACCACGTGAAATCTGTATTGTCCTGGAGTCAGTGAGCAACTGCCTTCTCTATTTCCTGATTTAATTCCAGTTGAATCCCTGACTTCTGAGATGGAATTCTCACCATTGGAATTGCCTCCTTGGAGGGCAGAAATTCTCCCACTCCTGCTCTGTTGCCCCAGCTGCCCTCTGCTGGCCATCAGTGAGTACTGTGGTCAACTCTTTGCCCCCATAGCACACAACAGGAGCTATTTCTTTGTTCTTTCCTAATTCTCATGCTTTCTTTTCCTTCTTTTTAAAAAATTTGGTTGTATTGTCTCAGAGTTTTCCAAGTAACATTGAAACATCCTGCCTCCCCATGCTCCCAATGTCTGTCTTGTGGATCTGCAATAAAATGTCTCCCATAGCATCCAGCCCTGGCCAGGCACTAGATTAAGTTGATCCTAGGTAACTGAAATGGGACATTGCGAAATGGTTATGCAGCACTGTTTGGGGCTTGTGGGTGTGGGGTTTATAAACTGGAGTGCTTTATGTTAGAGCAAGGTTTTCTAAACTTGGCACTATGGATATTTTGGGCCAGATGATTCTTTGACCAGCTCTGGTGGTCTAGTGGTTAAGATTCAGCGCTCTCACTGCCATGGGCCAGGTTCATTTCCTGGTCAGGGGACCACACCACCCATCTGTCGGTTGTCATACTGTGGTGGCTGCGTGTTGCTGTGATACTGAAAGCTATGCCAGCCATATTTCGTATACTAGCAGGGTCACCCATGGTGAACAGCTTTCAGCAGAGCTTCCAGACTAGGAAGAAGGACCTGGCCACTCACTTCTGAAAACCCTATGAACAGAGAATTGTCTGACATAGCGGCTAGATGGTGCAAAAAGATTGGGCAGGGGTTAGCCCTGCTGTCCACAGGGTTACTAAGAGTCAGAATTGACTCAGTGGCACTAATAACAACTCTTTGTTGTGTAGGTCTTTGTGGGACATTTAGCAGCATCGCTGGCCTCTACCCTCCAGATGCCAGTACCACCTTCCCCAAGGTGGTTGTCCTCCCAGACAACCAAAAATGTCTTCCCCAGATGCTGATGCATGTCTGTTCTCTGGGGCCATTCAGTGCTTTGAAGGACAGCCTAGTTTATTTTGGAGATTGACACTCAGTGGCTGAAAATGCTGGAGGGGAGTGAGGTAGTCCATAAAGAGCCTCTCTCTTACTAAAGGCTTCTGATGAATCCTCTTGCTTCCTGCTGCCTGTCACACTCCAGTGCTCAGTTCTGTCAGGACTGAGTTCTAACTTCTGGGCCTTTCTGAGCCTCACATCTCAGTTGTATCCTCCCCCTCCCTTCCATCTCTCACCACCCACCTTGGTGCTCTGGGCAGCTGCGTCCTCCATCCTACTTCTCAGGACCTCTCCTCCATCAGCTTTCTTCCTTCCTCTGATTTGTTAAAAGTCTCTTGTCTGAAGGCACTGCTCCCCTTTCCTACATCACTGTGGGTTTATGCTCACAATTTTATTCCCTTGTAATCAATCCTCTGTCTCTGTCTCAGGAGAGAGAGAGCAGTTAACCATTTGGAGCTGATGGGTCATCTCTAACCAGAAATCCCTCCTCCCGCCACATTTGGATGCCCCTTGTCTGCCTCCCACAGCACCCTGGACGTACCTCTGCATAGTATATGCCGCCCCATACTGAGATGGTCTGTCTTTTGTTAATCCTCCTGACTGGACTGTAAGCTCCTTGAATTCAGGCATTGTGTCTTTTTCATCCTTAACATCTCCAGTGCTGAGCAGAGAGAGGTGCACCCAACGTGTAGGATGTGCTCAATAAAAGATGATTGAATGTACAAATAACTTCAGCCTTGGAAAGAATTCCTTAATTTAAATTCAGCAGCAATAGACTTCCTTGAACTTTAAGGGAACTGGGGACAAAAGGCTTTGAACTTCTTGTATGTTTCTCCTCAAGGAGCATATCTCTAATTGGTCAGAACCTGCATTGAGCCTCCGGGGTTTACTGGAACCTTGGACTGAGAAGCTCCTGGTCTGTTTATGATCCTCTGCATCCCACAGTGGGATGAGGCTCATTCACCTGACATCCCCGTCGGTGTGCGATGCTGATATTGCCATAACACTGATGCTGCGGATTAACAACGTACGCTGACGTAGAGACAACTTTTTCCCACTTGTGACTAATGGAATATTGATGGCATCTCCTTAGACAGCTATCTAAAAATAAATAAAGCAGGATGAGCTAATAGAATAGACTGCAAATGTCAGTCTCTTTGTGTAACAGTTCTGTAATATTATCTGGGAGACAGCCCAACTTTATGGACATCACTCAGAAGAATCACACAAGCCTTTCTTCCTAGGGCACTGTTATATTTGCAAAACCATCATCACTGTCAGCTTCGATTAATATTTATTGGTGTGTATCACAATTCACTTTATTAACTCTTCCCCAGTTCTATTAATAAACTGTTATTGAACAACTGAGGAAGCAGAGGTATAGAGAAGTTTGGCAAATTGCTTAAGGCCGCAGGGTAAATTCGCCATCAAGCTGAGAGCAGGAGGCACAGATCTTTAATATCCAGTTACCTTGCTGAGAAGGGCTGCCACTCTGGAGTCAGCTTTGGGGGATTTGCTACACCTTTGTACCCACATCAGACAAAGCAAGCCACCTGGTAGCTACCCCAGACACTCAGCAAGAAGCAAGCTTTCGAAATGAAGAGGGAGCCAGCTCATTTTGCAGACACATGTCACATCTCTCACTGAAGAGAGAGACCCACTGCTGCCTGGATTGTCCACTGGGGCACGTCACAGTCTAGATGGCATATGAAAGACAAAAGCTCACTTGTCATCTGCCTTTCACTCCACGGAGAGACAGCTCCAAAAGTGCTGTTGTCGTAGCTGTGAGACGCCGCATCACACATTAATTAGGAGGAGCATATGTAGCATTTCTAAGCCAGGGGCCATGTGTGGCTGTGGCAGCCACACAGAAGGGAGTGAAGACAATAGGTAAAAGGAGATCTGGTCAAGGTTTAAGAGGCAGGTTCTAGGCTCAGACACTGAGGCCCGTAAGATCACCTTGCCTGCCTCCACCCAGCCCTCTTGGCCCACCTGCTCGTTGGTGTTGCCCTTTGCAGCCCTGCTGGATTCCTGCCCCATCAGAAGCTTCCTGGGCTGGAGCTCCCCTTCTCATCCTCTGTTCTGTAGCCTTTGAGACCAGCAGGGGAGGAGGTGTGCCCCTCACCTGGAGACCAAGGACACATGTGCAGAGCAGATGAGATCAATGCACACATCTGGAAATGCTGCTGAATGATGAGACAAATTCCCCTTCTCTTCTCCTCCTCTCTGTGGACATGGCCTTCTGTGAGTCAGGGAGAGAAGTCGGAAGCCCAGATTGCTGCCTGCCCCTTACTAGCCGTGTGGCCTTAGGCAAGTTCCTTATCCTCTCTGAGCCTCTGAGTCCTCATTAAAATAAAAATGGTAATCCTCACTTCATCTCTGATGCAGGATTCAATGAGATACTGAGTATTGTCTAGAAAGCCTGCTCCACAAAGATGAGTGATACTGATGATGCTTTTATATTCAGCTATGCCAGGTATACACTTCAAGTCTTAAGCTCCTGTTAAGAGACACAGAATCCATTAGGCACCCAGGGACTATGAGTCTCCATCATTATCATAACTAAGAGGACTTGCCGCCCTTCTTGTATCTTTATGCGCTGTCAGGTAGAGGGACTGAGGTGTGCCAGTCCATCACCCCGGCAGACTTTATGAAGTGCCCATAGTGTTTTACCACTGAGTAGACCTTGTGGAGGATACAAGAACAGACTAAACACAATCCCCATCCCTGAGAAAGAACCATCTAGAAACTAGAAAACAAGGCAAGAGTTGGAAATATGGCGTCTTCCAGTCCAGGTAAGCATAGTGTACCTTCTAGTAAAGGTAGTGTTCAACCTTTCAGAAACACCATATCCTCTCAGGCAGGTCAATGTCTAGGGAGTACATTTTATGTTGACCTTCAGCACTATCTCCTGAATACGACTCTTGAGCTCTTCTTAACAGAGCTGAGGAACAACCACGTGCCTCAGATTTCTTTTAGGTCAAGGAACCGCACCCCCACCCCGTGCTCAAGATTCTCTTCGTGGATTCTGTCTCTTCACATCTTGAAGTGGAATAGAACAAGTCCTGTTTCTTCCTCGGGCCCATCGTCCAGATGCTGGTGACAGCTCATTGGCCCGTTGCTCTTGCATCTCCTCTGCACCAGCTCCTGTTCTGAGCTCCTCGAGCGAGTGCCCTGCCACACATGGTGTACTCTCTCCATTCTGCTTCAAAGGTGGCCTGGTCATCCTCTATCCCTCTTAACAGCTTTTGGCCCGCAAAAGCTAAGACCAATACAAGATTTACGTAACAATCAAGACAACACAGGATTTATCACAAGGCGGCACATGATTAGCTGCCGAATGAACTGCACAGGCAGCCTTGTTGCTACAGGAGTGGAGCCTCCTCAAGTTCTTTCTGGAAGTAAGCAGAGTATGCATTCTGAACAAGCATAAATGAACAAGCTCACTGAGAAGAAAGAGGTCAGAGTGGACAGAGGAAATCTAGGGAATTTGCCTCTGAATGGCCCATGATCCACTATACCATACAGGAAATATTGGGCCATAAAAAGACATTGCCGGGGCCGGCCCGGTGGCGCAGCGGTTTAGTTCGCGCTTGGCAGCCCAGGGTTCGCGAGTTCGGATCCTGGGAGCCCGCGGACGCACTGCCTGTCAGCCATGCCGAGGCGGCGTCCCATATAAAGTGGAGGAAGATGGGCACGGATGTTAGCCCAGGGCCAGTCTTCCTCAGCAAAAAGGGGAGGATTAGCAACGGATGTTAGCTCAGGGCTGGTCTTCCTCACAAAAAAAAAAAAAAAGACATTGCCATTTTAATAAGTCAAAAGCAATTGAATATTGGTCATTTCATGTGGTTCAACTTAAACATTTTGGGGTTTGGTAAACGTTTTTATACTTACGTGAAAAGTTAATGTGACTCTGTGAATTAGAAGATAAATCTGGAGCACAGTTTTGTTACCTTATTTGGCCGATAGCACTGATAGCTAACACTTACAAGCATCCTTTCTCTGTACCTTACACACTGCACGAATTGTCTCATTTCAAACTCATAAAGCCTGTGAACTAGGTAATTTTTTTTCTTATTTTGTATAGGAAACTGAGGCTCAGAAAGGTTAAGTAACTTGCCCAAAGTTACACAGCTGGTAAGTGGTGGACCTGAGACTCGGACTTGAACCCAGGGTTCCTCTGGTTCAGAGTCCACGCCTTTAATGCAACAGTGCCTCACAAGCGTGCATTGTGCATGCTTCGTTGCACAAACCTCAGCTGCACAGTCAGCTTTCCTATTTATAGTCGACGTTCAAGAAACATTCATTGGGGGCCATCCGGTGGCACAGCGGTTTAGTCGGCGCTTGGCAGCCCGGGGTTCGCAGGTTCGGATCCCGGGCGCCCACTGATGCACTGCTCGTCAGCCACGCCGTGGCGGTGTCCCATATAAAGTAGAGGAAAGACGGGCACAGATGTTAGCCCAGGGCCAGTCTTCCTCAGCAAAAAGAGGAGGATTGGCGACGGATGTTAGCTCAGGGCTGATCTTCCTCACAAAAGAAAAAGAAAAGAAACGTTTATTGAATCAAACTACATGCGCACATTCAAAGGTTCAGTCACCACATCTTCCAAAACTTGTGAGTCTCACACACATGTACATTTATCACTTATGCATCCCACCCACCACTTTGCCCTTACCCAGTTACTGGGTATCTCTGAATCTCATTTTCTTTTCCAATAAACAAATATTTAGTGAGCACATACTATGTGAAAGGCCCTGTTCTGCGTCTTCTTTCTGATTCTCATATCCTTAATTTCCTCAATTAAAAAATTGTTTTATGGGGCCAGCCCTGTGGCATAATGGTTAAGTTCATGTGCTCCACTTCAGTGGGCCGGGGTTCATGGGTTCAGATCCCGGGCGTGGACATAGGCACTGCTGGTCAAGCTATGCTATGGTGGCGTCCCGTATACAAAGTAGAGGAAGATGGGCAACAGATGTTGGCTCAGGGCCAATCTTTCTCACCCCCCCCGCCCCAAAAATGGTTTTTATACACGCACATGTATATATATCAACACCCACTGTGTGCCACCCTCTATACTCTGAAGACATAGACATGAATAAATGATGTCTCCTGCTTTCCATGAACTCAGAGTCAAGCAGAGGAAATAAACCATAAACCTATGCAAGTCCCTGTCCAACAGTGTGGATTAGAGCAAAATAATAGAGGAATATACAGGGTATGCACGGTAGGACATAAGAAGAAGAGAGTGACTTGAGGAGGGCCAAGGGGACTTCATAGAGGGAGCTGAGCTTGACATCTCTATAACCCCAGGGGGCAGTGCCAGGCATGTAGTAGGCATCCAATACATTTTTATAGACAGAATCATACTGACTAAACATAAATTTGGAGAGAGACATGACATGGTATGTGGCTGGAGAGTTTATACAGTTCAACGGATTTTTCTCTGCTGGGCGGTGGGGAGTCCCGAAGAAGTTTAAATAGAAAAGCACAGGATCAGATCTGCAGGATGTGTGGCTGGTATGGCTGACATAGAAAAAGAGATGGAAGGAGATGAATGTGCTGAATGAGAACATTCCTTGCCAATCCAGAGCTGGGGACAGGATGGGAGGGCGGTGTGCAGTGAGGGGCAGAAATGCATGCCATGCAGAAGAAGAGGAAAGAGAGGGATTCTTCCAGGGCCACCAGCCTGACCTGCTGTGCCTGGTTTTCTTAGGACTTCTCTGACTTCTTTATTCAGATATTTACATTTATATCCTACTTTCTGAATTTGAGCTGGTTTGCTGTAAAAGAGACATATGTAATAAATGTATTAAAATAGAAACAGATTGTGTGTATATCAGAAAGATATATTAAATTATTAATGCTAAAATAATAAAATATATTATGTTATTAATATATATATCAGAGAGAGAGAAATTCTAAAACTATGGCCTAGACCAGTATCACTACTGAGGGTTAAGTTTGGTTCTAGGCTTCCAAGCAGCCAAAGCAAAGAAGTCCAGCACAGAGTTATGTAGTCCTCATTGTTTTTTGAGAGAGACCACATTTTTCCTGGTATTAAATTCTGAAAGGAATTTCTCAAGTTGGACCTTATTTGAGGTGCTGACTTCAACACTACCTCCATGTTTCACTCAGGTCTGTCTCCAAATGTTGGTTCCTCTGAGAGTTCTTGTCTGGCCTTCCTGTCTGAAACTGCACCCCATCCTCAAGCGTTAAAGGAAATGCAAGCTGTGATTCTGTGCTGTACCTGGGCCTGCTTTCTCTCAGTTAAAGTTTAAGATCATATCCTCAATTCCTGTCAGACATGCGTTTGAGCAATAGGGTATGAAGAATCTTTCTGTATTTGCTGGAAAACTGGTCCTGAAGACGTTGTCCATTGTTGGTTCAACAAATACCTGCTGAGAATGCACTCTAAGCAGGACACTGTTTTAGGCAAAGACCATACAGCAGGGAACCAAACAGACAAAGCTCTTGCCCTGTGGAGCCTATGTTTTTGGGGAGAACAGACAACACATAAACAAATAAATACATCATGTCAGGTAGCAGTAGGCTCTGGGAAGAACCAGAAAGCAGGGTAGAGGGATGTGTGTTATTTTAGCGGCTGGCTCAAGAAGCCTCTACATGGCTCAGCTTTCATCTCCTGCCTTTTTATCTGGCTACATCACCTTTTCCTTAGCAACAGGACACAGAATAAACATTACAGAACCAAATACCTTTCACCAAGTTGACCACTAAGGATGGCAGGAAAATGTTCTGCTACTATTTGAGGCAGAGGCTTTTGCCAAATTGTTCAAAACAAAAATAACAGTCCATACCAGCCAGGTCATTTCAATGGTAAATCTAATCTGAACCTACGTTACTAAATCCAAGCTCTTTCTGAATTTCCTTCCAACGTGCCAGTGTAGCGCCATTTATGCAGTGCTTACATGGGCCGTGCCCTCAATGTATATTAGCCCATTGAATGAGACTCCTGGTAATCACGAAAGGAGAGAGGCAGTTGAGCAGATGGTCGGGAAGCTGGGCTCTGGAGCCAGCCTGCCTGGGTCTACATCTGGACCCCAAGAATTCCTAGCTGGTGATGTTAGGCAAGCTATTTAACCTGTCTGAGATTGGTTTTCTTGTCTGTAAAATGGAGGTAATAATAGTAAAGATCTTATACTGTTGTCGTGAGACGTAAATTAGCTAATATATGTCTGACACTTAAAACATATCTGGCATTTAACACTTAAGTGTTTATTAATATTATAACTCCAATTTGTAGATGAGGATATTGAGGCTCTGAGAGGTTAAGTAACTTACCCAAGGTCATACAGGTAATGGGTGGCAGATTCAGAATTTATACCTAGTTTTTTCTGACTCCAAACTCATGCTCTTCCTTCTATGACTGATAGTCATTAATAGATAGTGAAATAATGTTTCCTGTAAGAGATCTAGATTCAAATAGCAATAGCAAAACAGTCAGGAGCACTCACGAGAAACTGAGATCATAAATTATACTAGTGAGTGATTGATTAGCAATATTTATCAAGTGTCCTGGTGCCCAAGGTCTTCCACTCAACAAACAGTGGTAACTCAAAGCAAATGGATTTTCCCTTTGTCTGATTATTCACTTCATTCCTTCATTTCTTTGTTTCTATAACCTTTATTCAGCTGTGGAGGAGTCACAGAAATAGATGAAATGATCCTGTTCTCAGGCTGGGGAGAAAAGGACAGAAAACATATATCAATGACAAACCAGTAGAGAATATGATCAGATGCTCAAGATGGTGGGCCCAGTCACAACAGAACTGGAATGAGAAGTAAGATCGTGGTTGGTCCAGTGTGCGACTAGTCACAAAGAGTTTGTCTAGACCCTGCAGGAAGTGACCAACATAAATTATCCAGGAGTTCTGTGAGACAATAACGTCAAATTTAAGACCTAGAGAGTGAGGATATCCTGAATAAAGCTACCTGCAAAAACATTACAAATTCAGTGCATGTTTTGGAGGTAAACTTTTTGTGACGGCTCTAGGTTTGTAAAATATTTTTTTAAGGGAACAAGAACCAATACAATCTTTTCTTTGGCAGTATGTACAAAAAGCTTTTAAAATGTTGAGATTCTTAACCCAGTAACTGTATTTCTTATAGTCTGTTTTTAAAAAAATCTAAAATCTGGATAAACATTTGAGAATAAAGATGTTTATCAAAGCGAAATAATGTAAACAACTTGAATGTCCAAGCGGGCACTTTCAGGAAAATTATTGTACACACACAGATGTAATTTTATGTAGTCATTATGCCTTCAAAACATTTTTAATGACAAGACAAATGCTTGCAATATAATGGTAAGTGGAATTGCAGCATACAAAATTGTATATACAATATGATCATAAACTATAAGCACAGATAAAAGCCTGGAAAGAAATATGCCAAAATGGTAATAGTGGTTCTCTCTGGGCAGTAGGATTATGACTGACCTTCTTCTTTATAATTTTCTATGTTCTATGATTTTTCCACAATATCATATATTATTTTTACTTAAAATAAAGAAACACTCCAACTTCCAAACTTACTCTAATAAGCATGATTACCTTTAAAAAGAAACACATTTAAAAAAATATTTGAGTGGTGATAAAATCCTTTGGGTGATATAGCTAAAGGATTTCTTTGGTTCAACAACTGTATCAGTCAGGGTGCAGTTAGAAAAGGGAAACCACATCAGTTATTTTAACAGAGTAAATTTAATATAAAGAATTGTTAACCAGATATAGTTGTTAACTAGATAACTAAAAGTATAAAAAGAGAACTCTACAGTATCATGGAGGGGGCAACGGCAGGAAGCAACTCCCACCTCCAAGCCTGGGAGAACAGGGAAAGAAGTTGGAATTATTAAACCTTGGAAACTTGGAGGAGGGATCCCTAGGAGCTGGGACTCAGATCTCTGAGGAGGGGATGCTGACCCATGCTGGTGTCTCTTTGGGGGACACAATGAGGCTGGTTCTACAAGAGTTGGAAGAATTGCAAGCTGGATTCAGCTGCTGTTACAGGAAGGTGAAGAAGCATCGCTGAAGTGCTGCCCACAGGAACGGGGAGCAGACAAGAAGCCGAAAAGAAGCAGACAGGAAGGAGCAAGTCCCTTCTTCCTTCCCCAGTCTTGCAACCTCTTTCTAGTGCTCCTTTTGGCAGAGCCTAATGTGGAACCAGTTGTCAATACAAATATGAATACAAGGATAAATATGGAATCATCCCTCATCTTCAGCCTAAAAGGGAAGACAGATGTGGAAACCAGAAAGCACAATAGGTATACATGTTACCAGAAGACCGTACAGGTTTGAGGGGAGCACTGAATTAGAAATGATTCTTCTTAAGGGAGCAGACAGGAAAGATTTCATAGATAATTCTTGAGTTGAGCCTTCAAAAGTGAGCTTTGTTGGCCAGGTAGATATGGGCACTGAAGAGAACATTCCACACAAGAGCAGCCTGGACAAAGACATAGAAGTAGGAAGGAGTGGGATACATTTATAGATCATGAAAATAATTCAGCCTGGCTGGACTGTGGGATAAGAAATGCAGGAAGAGGTAAGAGATAAGGTTCATGAGGTAGGCAGGGGTCAGATCATAAAGAGTTTTCAATGCCAACTAAATTGCTTGAACCCTATTCTAGAAGCAGTGAAAGATTTAAACTAGGGGAGTAACATGAACAGAATTATGTCTTTGAACAATAAGTCCTGATTCATTATGGAAAGTAGGTTATAGGAGAACAAAGGAGGCCAGTTAGGAGACTGTTGTAATATTCCAGTTGCGCAACGGTGAGAACCTGATCAATAGCAGTGCAGTAGGTAGAGGGGACAGACAGGAGAAATGCTAAGGAAATAGAAACGAAAGAAGGGGTAACTGCAGTGAGGAAAAAACTTAGGAATCTAGGTTATTGGCTTAGGTCACTGGATAGATGGTAGTGCCATTCTCCAAGATGGGAGGTTAGCAGAGGTTGCCCTATAGGTGAAGGAAGAAATAAAAATGATAAGATCACGACTTAAGCTTTGTACACATGGCTTGAACATTTTAAGCGATGGAAAGATTATTACCTTAAAAGGCAGTTGAGTTGATGTTGAACTCATCTTTAATAGGACTCTACAGTCCAGATGACGTCAACTACTGCCTTCCTAAAGAGGTGTTGCTCATTAAGAAGACGGAAACCGTTCAGCAATTCCAGGAAAGATCTTTGGGATCTTTGACACTTATAGAAGATGTAGTCATCATTTCCCATATTACTCTTTTTTCCCTTCTGTCCACATGATGATGATGTTGAGGCCTGTGTTGGCAATATGAACAGATGAACACAAAGATTGACATGTGAATGGATTTGTCCTGGTGCTTCATGACTAATTCCTTAATGTAACTTCTGACCTGAAATCTCCTCCTAAGTAGATGTCTAGAAAATTCTTTTTTTTTTTTTTTTGTGAGGAAGACCAGTCCTGAGCTAACATCCGTCGCTAATCTTCCTCTTTTTTTATGCTGAGGAAGACTGGCCCTGGGCTAACATCCGTGCCCATCTTCCTCTACTTTATATGGGAGGCCACCACGGCGTGGCTGACAAGCAGGGCGTCGGCGGGCGCCCGGGATCCAAACCGGTGAACCCCGGGCTGCCAAAGTGTGAACTAAACCGCTGCGCTACCGGGCCGGCCCCCCAGAAAATTCTTTTTAAAATATTTTATTTTGTACCTGAAATGAATTCAAATCTCAGATGATGATGATGTTACTGGTATTCTTAAATTCTTGGGAAGGACTGCTATTGCATTTTAGTCAGCAGTTTAGTTAATCAGTTTAGTCATAATTAGAGGCTACATTTTCCTTTTTTTCATATCTTCTGCATTGACGTAGCAAATGTACACATAGAAATAATAGAAAGCCAGCACTACAATAAAATTGTTCCTTTTAAGGATTTCTAGAAGGTCTCCTTGGCACTTGATCTTCTTTTAATCATTCAAATCATCTCCCTTTACATACAACATTGTTGCTTGAAAGGGAGAGAGGAGGAAATAATTTGTGGGCATGCAGGGGTTCCACAGATGCCCCAAAATCAACACGGAAACATCTCATCTTTTTTTTCCTTCTACCTCTCTGGCTTCCCTTCACACACATTTTCATCCACCCAACCATTCAGTACTACTCTCTCTGCAAACTCAGCACAAGATCCCTTCTCCCCAACTACCCGAGCCCACAGAAATCCTCTAAGCTCCTACAGCCGCAGGACTGTAATTCCTTTAGCCCTTAAGTGTCATTATTGGGCATGCTATAGCATCTTTCTACGTGCATAATCTGTCTTTGTAGAGTGCAAATCTCAGGAGGGCAGAGATTCTCTCATTTACCTCTTTATATACTTTGTGCATAAATTACTTCATTGATAGCCTTGACCCGTGTTCTCCTGAGTTAAGCCCTAGGTCACCAGATATTTACTTAATGGCTAATCCCTGGCCTTTCTGCTGCTTACACTCATACCTCTGTGTAGCTCTAGAGGATCTTGCTACAGTACACAGGCACCGAGAAAGCTGCTTCCTTTCTTTAATTACCCTGTTCATCTCATTTATTCCTCCCCATAGGTGAGCCACTCTTTTTAATTTGCACCATATTTATTAACTCTCTGTTTCCCAATAACACAACACACACATCTCAAGGCAATGTGCAGTCTTGATAAATGGGGTAAACTACTGCTCTCAGAAGGAAATCAGCCGCCATAAAAGTTAATGTGTTTAGTTCATAAAGAAAAAAATCTCCCCCACACAATGGTAGCTTGGAAATTGGTGTATTCACTTTATGACCTCATTTATTAGCCAGAATGATGCTGTGTTTGATCTCTGAAATTTGTTTAGGATCATTAGGAAAGGGCTCCTGGGTGTCAATCACTGACAACTTAGACACCAGCCTTGCACACGAGTCCTGGAAATGAAGATTAAGGAAAACTCAATTTTTATTTCTTTTAGATTGCAACTTCTTCTCCCTACCCAGCAAGTACCTGAATATTCCTCAAGTAGTTTACATTTGCAGACTTTCTGAGCACCTCAACAAGACTATATTACCTTATTATCCCCACTTTGGAAAAGGGAGCAGAGTTAACAATAGTTGAAAGAAACTATTTGGAAATACAGTGATTCCTTAGAAAAGTCAATATCAGAACTGAGCTCTAATATAAAACTATCAAATATTATTTCCCTTTTAGATAGTTCCCTCTGCTCTGAAAAACTAGAAGAGAAGTATACTATCTCCCCACTCTGAGCTGCTGGCTATCAGGGATAGAAAGAATTTGAAAGGGCAGCTGAGAAAATGTGAGAAAACCTGTTTGTTGACCACTGTTCCTACCTCCTCAGGCATTCTATTTCTGGCACAGACAGTGAATGGGAGAGATATACTCCATATAATTTTTTGAGTGTGTGGGTGAGGAAGATTGTCCCTGAGCTAACATCTATGCCAGTCTTCCTCTATTTTGTATATGGGACATTGCTATAGCATGGCTTGACTAGTGGTGTGTATGTCTGTGCCCGGGATCCGAACCCACGAACCCCGGGCTGCCAAAGCAGAGCATGCGAACTTAACCACTACGTCACCGGGCTGACCCCACTCCATATAATTTTTTACTTCAACTCCTTCCTTCTCTCATGGCCACAACTGCCCCCTTCACCACCACTCTGCTGACACAAATGTGTGATATCTTACCTTTGCTTCTAGACTTGTTTTTTAGCAATAATATGTGTTGGGTAAAATGTGATTTTTTTCTTCTATCCTATATTTTAATAGAGATTGTCTATGTGCCAGAGGATGTGGTAGGAGGTTATTTTCTAATAAGGGGGTAAAATTTGCACTATTAGCTCTGCTAGTGATGCCTTCTGGGCTACACCAACACTGTATCAATTTGTAGCCATTTAATGATGAGGTCAAATTTGTTAAGACAGAGGTCATTTGAACTTCAAAAGAGGTTGATCAATGGCTCAGTGTTATTGATGATGTGATTTTTTGCCTTCCATGGGTAAGCTTCATCATAAGGCTGCCTTCACTCATAGCGTCAACACGGCTGCAGCAGTTTCAAGCTTCACATCCATGCAGCACACCATCAGGAGAGAGTACTTTTCTCTCCAAGCATTTCAGTAAAGGTCACATGGCCATCTCTGAACCAGTGACTGTGGCTAGGGTGATGGGCTGTGCTGATTGGCATAAGCAAATAAGAGCCCATTCCTGCGTCTGTGAGTCAGACAGGCTTCTCCTGAGATATTTTCCAGTCCCTAGTGCTCATCTCTTTTTTTTCATAACCTATTACCCCCAGCCAGGTCTTATCACATCATGCCTGGTTACTTGAGACTTTCCCAGCTGAACTGAGAGATGCCTCTTCTCCATTCAGTCTGTATTAACTTATTTAGGTGTTGGTCACACTTCTCTCCTATACTGTTACCTGCTTTTCATATTTACTTCCTCTTCTTTGACGTGTCCTGGAATTCTGTTTATGTTCCAGTACTGTTTGCAGTACAGATTAGGCCTTCTCTCCCCTAGTGGCAGGATTATTTCTCAATCTCCTTTTTTTCTCAGCAAGCTTTCCCCAGCCACCTGCTAAATCCACCTTCCCTAGTACTCCCAAAACACTCTTCCATCCCCACACACCCATCAAGATGTAATGCAGAAATGAAATCTCACGTCAGAGCACAGATAAATGGCACCAAGAGTAGACACTCCATATTTTAGAGTTGAATGTAAACTACTTGTATTTACACTTCAAAAATGGCTATGTTAGGTTTCTTCCACTTCATTACCTTTGAATCTAAAATTTGACCAGTACTGGCTCAACATTTCCTTGCAACAAGTAAGCAAATCAACAAAGAACCCAGATGCTTGAGTCTTGATTCAGGGGCTTGAACCAGAACCAGGAATCTCACAGTAAAATCTAGTCACTAAGCATGGAATGCGACTTGAAGTATGTAAATTATCTTGGCATTTAAATAGGCCTCAGGAGTTGAGATGCTTATCCGTTTCTCAAAATTGGAAGTTTCCCTCTCGGGATCTTGGACTCCTCCAGGGTTTGGTGATCAGATGTGAAAATCTCTGTGGCAATTGTGAAACAGTTTTTGGACATATTTCAAAACGAATTATTATTATTATTACCTAGGAAATGTTCCAACTATGTACTCCTCTGGTTTGGGGTCACTTCAGTCAGTGAGTTTTTCCTAAGAACTCTTCTGCATCATTCCAAAAGCAGGTCTTTGAAAAATCTATTTTAGAGACAAAGTTGGAAATGATAGGAGTCAAGGAACCCATCAGAAAGAGCAGATGATTACTTTCTGTGAGAAACAAATGCTTTAAAAACTTCTATTCAAAGCATTGACCAAGAGAGACTGGTTCAACCCCTAGTTGTTGCTGAGATCCGTCAGCTGGTTCTTTGCTAACGTTGATATAAAAGATTTGGGTTCACTGTAAAAAATCTCTATTAATCCATTAAGATACAATGTTGTCAAACAGGGGCTTGAATGAACACATGAATGGATGGACAGATTGATAGGTATGCCATAGAGCAAATAACCTAAAATATTAATGGTAGAATCTAGGTGGTATGTTTATGTGTGTTCACTGTCTAATTCATTCAATTTTTTTATAAGTTTGAAATATTTCAAATATATGAAAACGCATGTTTTCTATATGTTGGAAAATTTTCAAAATGAAATGTTGGAGAAAAACCAGGGTCTTATACAACAATGAGATGAATCAAATGAGGGAGAGTTAGTGCATGGATAGACTGTTGGAAGAAGCCTCTAGGCAACAGGGGAAATCTATACAAGCACAGGCATTATGGAGTAGGCTTGGCAGTCACTGGGCAGAACAAGAGGAAAGTAAATATCCAATAGTTCCTGTGACAGACTCTCGGCAGGTAGAGCACAGATACAGCTGGTGGAGGATAAATTCCCTCCAATACCATTCCTCTCACTACTGTTAAACTCCCCTTTTCTGAATGCCCTGGCAGCAGGGAAGAGAAAGCCCTGACCCCTGTATCAAGTGTTTTGCCTAAATTATCTCCTTCACTTTTTACAGCATGCATGAAAGCAGGTTTTATGGTGTTTGTTTGTTTGTTGCCTTCACAGCATCCCTTACCCCTTTTTCGGGTAAAATCACACTGATTTTCCTAGGGAGACTAACCCTCCATCACCGAATGCAGACTTGGTGCCCTATCCCACCTGGGTAAAGGTGTGGACAAGTAACACAAGTGAGGCCAGGTAGGCACCCTTTCCAGGGAATTTGAATCTTGAGCACAGTCAACCACAGACGGAAAATCGTTGGAGCTGGCAACATGGAAGTCTTGAAGAATGCATTCATTAGCTGTGCTACCTGGATCCTTTAGAACTCTCTGGATTCCTGTCATTTTGATTGGCCAGTGTTGTTTCTATTGCTTGCAGACAAAGAACTCTAACTGGCAGAGGCAATGTAGTTCCCATTTCAGAAATAAGGAAACCTAAGCTCAGAGGGATTAAGTGTTATGACTCAAGTCACCATTTTATGTCTATAGGCACATCTCTCTGACTTCAAAACCTGTCTTCTATACTTACTCAACTATACTCCCTCAAGTGCTACAGACTGGATTCAAATCTTGTCTCAGCCACTTACTAGCTGGGCAAGTTTGAGTAAGCTATGTGCCAATTTCTAAATGTCAATTTCCTGATCTCTAAAATGGAGTAACAATAGTCATGTATGTCACAGGGTTGTGGTAAGAATAAAATAAGCTAATTCAGGTAAAGTGTTTGGGCACAGAGCCTGGAACATAATAAAATGCTTGATAAACGTTAGTTGCTACGATGACGATGATGATGATGATGATGATGATGATGATGACGACGATGGTATCAGTCAGGGTTTCTGCAAGAAAAAAAGAGTATTTGAATAGAGTTTAACGAAGGGACTATTTAGAAAAGTGAGGGCAGGGTTAAGGGAAACCAAAAAGAATCAGGTGAAGGAACCCAGGGCTAGAAACAGCAGAAAGCTGTAGATGAGGGCTGCCCAACGTGGGCTGGGATCTCTGGCTGTGTTTCTAAAACAGTGGCTGCGGCAGACACAGTCAACTGTAGCCCCACAGGAGGGAGGCGCCCTTTCCCTCTCAGTTCACCCCCTAATCTCCTGCCGGTGCCTCAAATTGGCCAAACCTAGCCAGAAGCCAGAGGAGAGGGAAGCCTAGTTGATGCAGTAAATAGAGGTCAGCATCTCAGGACACAAAGCAGGGTGGAGAATGGTGAAGACAGACTTTGACCTGGAGACACATTTTACCTCAGCATCCTTTTATCTGGGTGAAAAAACTTGTGTCCCCAACACAGAGGACCCACAGCTCCCATTCATTGTTGGTGATATGAGTTCAGTCAAAATCCCACCCAAACCTAAAATGTTAGCCCTTACCGGTGCCTTTTATATAAGATAGCAGGGAAATAAAGTAGAAAAAAGTAATGATTAACATAAAACATAGATGCACAGTCCTGTTTCTGAGGTTGATCATGAGGACGAAGTTGATGAGCATGGCTTCCTTCATCCACCACCAACCCCATGTTCTCCAGCCCCTCCTGGATTGAGGTGCTTATATGGAAGAAAGCTTGAAGAGAATTTGGGGGTTCAAAGTTCTTAGTTTTGTCTGTGTCTGCCCAAACGTTCCCATCCCATGTTTCAAGGTCCCATTTCCTCCTCTGCTCTTCGGCAAATCAGACACTGGTGTCAGCAATCTCAGACTCTGGATTGATCTCACATCAAACATGCTAAAGGGGGTAAGCAATGTTTTTAAAGCTGCCAGAGAGGGTTTCTAACTTTCTACTTGTGCCCTGATGGACCTTCAAAGCTTTTAATTCGTGTGCTTTTGTCTGTGTGCTTTATTCAGGACTGACAGAAACAGCCAGCTCCCACCACTATCTTGGTAATTATCATTGTCACTATAGCTACTAAGGACCATGGTTGATTGATCTTTCAACACCTTGCCCTCCACCTGTACTGCATCCCAATTTCTGTTACTAGTAATAATCAGAATAGCATACAGTGGATTATACATATCCTATTTTCCTGTATCAACAAGGTTATGTTCTCATCAAATATGTTAGCAACCTGTATCAGTTTCCCGTTGCTGCTATAACAAATTACCACAAACTTACTGGCTTAAAACAACACATATTTGTTATCTTATAGCTCTGAAGCTCAAAAGTCGGATATGGGTCTCACTGGGCTAAAATTAAGGTGTCAGCAGGGTTGCATTCTTACCGGACCCTCTAGGGGAGAATCTGTTCCCTTGACTTTTCCGTCTCTAGAGGCTGCCCGCATTCTATGGCTCACGGCCCCCTTCCATGTTCACGGTCAGAAATGGCTGGTCTGTCTTTCTCATATCACTCCACTCTGACACTGATTCTTTTGCCTTCCTCTTCCACCTTTTTTTTTTGTGAGGAAGACCAGCCCTGAGCTAACATCCGTTGCTAATCCTCCTCTTTTTGCTGAGGAAGACTGGCCCTGGGCTAACATCCGTGCCCGTCTTCCTCCACTTTATATGGGACGCCGCCACGGCATGGCTGACAAGCAGTGCGTCGGCGGGCGCCTGGGATCTGAACCGGCGAACCCCGGGCTGCCAAGCGTGGACGAAACCGCTACGCCACCGGGCGGCCCCTCCTCTTCCACTTTTAAGGACCCTGGTGATTACATTGGGCCCACTCAGATGTTAACTTCTCTATCTTTAAGTCAGGTGATTAGCAACCTTAATTGCACCTGCAACCTTAATTCCCCTTTGCCATGTAGTATAACATATTCACAGATTCCAGGGATTAGGAGGTGGACATCTTTGGGAGGCCGCTATTCTGCTTACCACATAATACAATCCCGATAAAGCATTTTGGAGGTCTGTTTCCTGAGGCCATTATGGTGGTGTTATCGTATTCATTTAGGTCCTGTCAGAAAACAAATGGCACATCCAGAAGGGGAGACTGGAAAACATTTAATGAAGAGACAATTTACAAAATGTGGGCGGGGTTAAAGGAAATCAACAAGGGATAATAAGGCACCCTAAAGACAATAACAGCAGAGAGGGGTAAGGATTGGCGGAAGCAGTTTCCAGAACAGGTGAGGGCTGTGGCCTTAAGTAAAGAAAGATAGCCAGTGCCAAACCATGGCCCAGCAGGGAAGAAACCAGGGGAACAAATATCCTGACCTCTCTCTGCCTCTACCCTTTGATCTCCTTCCAGTGCTGCCCATTGTCCAAACCTGCCCAAGCCAGAAGGCAAGGGAGCCAGGTTGATGTGGCCAATATAAGTCAGCATCCCAGGACACAAAGCAGGTGGAGAAGGGTCAATAACTGGCCCACAGGGGCAGACAGACTATAATGCATATATTATTTAGTTAAATATTCTGACTAAAAGAGAATGGGACCCAAAGCCCAGAAGGGCATTTGTATTTTAAAAGATCCAACTTAGCCTGAATTAATCTATAAATGAAATTTATGGGGACAAATTTTTGAGCTGCAAGGCCTAAAGTAAGTCCTATTTATTAAATTATCCTATAGAATGTGTGCATCTACAACTAATAAAAATAAAAAGGTACCATATATACACAGAAATATATGGACTTAGAAGGATTTCATTCTGTTGCAGTGATGACAGCATTGATTCAAAGGGTGTAGCCATGAAGTAACTATAATTTTCCTATCATTCCACCAGGACTTTATAAATAAATATAGTGGTGGTCATCACATTCAAGACAAAATGCTGGTCTGGCAGTGCTTGTGGGTTATATATTGCATTTTCATCTCACCAGTGGTCACCCCAGACATATCACACCATATTTTCCAGTAGCTACATTGCAGGTATAGGTCCAAAATGTAGGAAAAGCAAAGGAGCCAATATGTGTGTGTCAGTTACTCACATGCCATGTGCATGACAAAATTCAAACCAACCAAACAAAAACCACCAGCTTGGCTAAATACTGGCCCGGGGAAAGGAGTTTTCTTCACAGTGGAGAAGTTTCCAGTGGGAGACAGACACAGATGTAGAGGAAAGAGCATTTCTGTAAATGGGAACATCTTCCAAGGAAAACTGAACGCAGAAGAAATTCTTTTTTCTTCCTCAAACCACAGAAGTCTATAAATTCCTACCTCCAACGTGTCTGGACCTTACAGAGAGCAGTTGCTCTCTTATTGAAAGTGAAGTTCAGGGAAGAATTGCAGTTCCCAAGGCTATGCTTTGCATGTATCAATAAAACGATCACATTGGTAAAGAAATAGTGAGAGCATTTAGACACACAATGCCTGAAGTCTGGGTAACCGAGGCCAAAGTAAACTCCTGCACTTGATACTTTAAAAAATGTTAAGAACAATACATGCTTATTATTCTAAAACATTTAAGTAGTATGGAATAATATAAAGAGAAAAGCAAAAGTTTCCCTCTTCTCTTTCTGTTTCTATTTCCTTCCTTCCCTCCCTCCTCTCTTTCTCTTTCTCTCAATATATATTTCTATACCTATCTGTTAATATTTATATTTATATCTGTATCTATATATCTCCAGCCATTTACACACACATTTTGGGGGACTACTAGCGGTCTGCCAAATAAACTTAAAGAAGGAATTTATAGAAGGGTATTGGGTTGCTTACAGGATTATTGGGAGGGCTTGAGAGCCAGGAATAGAAAACAGGCAACACCTAAGGGTTCCCAGACAGCTGTGAACACAACCAAGTTCACTTCCAAGAAATGATCTAGTGAAGATGATGCTACTGCTGGTGCCACCACTGGATACTTGTTGCAAATACATCTGAAAGTGCCATAACTGGATACTGACTGCTCTTGCTGCATTTTCTACTCCGCTACTGTTGTACAAATAGCCACTACTCTTTCTACATCTTTACATCTCAGCCTTCACATCTGACATCTTGGATAGGAGAATCAGATTGATGAGACTCAGTCTGACTGGCTGAGTCATGGCTCCCAGAGGGTAAGGAGAGAGAATGTTTGGTTCCTAGAGTGGGTGGCAAGAGTCACACAATAGAGATCTAAAATTGCTGGGCGGCCCAGTGGCCAGTGGTTTAGTTCACGCTTGGCAGCCCAGGGTCAGGGGCCCAGATCCCGGGTGCCCACCCACGCACTGCTTGTCAGCCATCCTGTGACGTCGTCCCATATAAAGTAGAGGAAGATGGGCATGGATGTTAGCCCAGGGCCAGTCCTCCTCAGCAAAAAGAGGAGGATTGGCAATGGATGTTAGCTCAACGCTGGTCCTCCTCACACACACAATGTATATATATATATAAAATAAAATTGGAAGAAGGTTTGGATGCTGAGCAGTCCAAGAGAGACAAACGCCTATTATATAGACTCTGTCCGTTTGGTGAGCAAGGTATCTATCAAGAATTTCAGCTCATGTCTTTCCAGTCAAGTAACCTCAACAGAAAGAGAATGTCTCTCTAACAATATCCATTTGTTAAGCTCAGGAGAGATTCTGATTGACACTGTTTGGGTGTCAGCCCTGCACCAATCACTGAGGTCATTAGAGTGGAGTATTTTGATTGGTTTAGCCTGGGCAAACATGCCCACATTTGTGACTGAGAGTTGTTGGGAAGTCACTGCAATTGAAAGCCATTCATAACCCAGGAAGTAGGGAGAGGGTGATTGTCCCAAGGAAGATACTCTGGAAGACAAAAACAGAATGTACATTTTAGGAGGTCTCATAATTATCTGGTCAGTATTTTGACTCACATTTCTCTTTTTCAACTTAGTTATTACACCTTCTTTTCTCAGTCACCTGAATAGCATCACAAACCCTCAGATGTCATTATTAATGGATCTCAGATTTCATTAGGTAGCTCTTTAAAAGTGTAGGTAAGACTTCAGCCATGATAGACTAACTGGCACGGGATAGCCCTCCTTCCATAAATAACTATAAAACTGTACAAAATGCATGAGGCAACTGTTTTCAGGTATTGGACAATGGGCAGCACAAGACTGTGATCCTTGAGAAAAGGAAAACTCACAAGGTGAACCCCATGATTGTCATCTCTTTCTGCCTGGGGACAACTTCAGAGTTTGGAGATGCTAGACTGTTAGAATCTTTAGGACAAAGCAGGGCGCTAGAGAGGAAGGAGGTGCACAGAAGGGGGACTCAAAAATCTGGGTGAGCTTCTTCAGGAGACCTTGGCAAAGGACTGGGCTGTGCATGCTCTGGGTGAGACCACCCTAGGTTTACCAGAGACTGGCTGCTATGGGAATGAAAGGAGAAGGGGATATTAGAGAGATAAAGCAGTGCTGGGAAATATTACAGTGCTGGCCCAGCCAGAGTGTAGAGAGCTCATTAATACCCTAGATATCCAGCTGAGATCCCAGAAAGGCCATGGTTTAGGAGTAAGGACCAGGCTATAGCAACATCTATAATAGACTCATCCTACCAAAACCTAAAAACCAGACTTAACAAGATCTGCAGGGACATCAGTGTTGGAAGTTGACTCTACTCAGATTAAAGAGTCTTAGAATACACCTAGCACATTCCACATAGCTGCCATAACAAGGCACAAAACAAGTATATATAAGTTCAGGGTTCTCAGCTACTAATTGAACTGCCTCCTGGAACAAAAATCAATGCTCTTCAGAGGAAGATTATAGAATACAAAGAATCTACAATATATCATCACAATGTCTATTACACAATAAAAAATTACTAAAGGGGCCAGCCCAGGAGCGTGGCTGTTGGGATCTCGCACTCCTCTTTGGCTGCCTGGGGATCACTGATTCAGATCCTGGGCGCAGACCTACTCACTGCTCATCAAGCTGTGCTGAGGCGGCGTCCCACATGGAGGGGCTGGAAGGACCTACAACTAGGATGTACAGCTATGCGCTGGGGCTTTGGGGAGAAAAGGGAGAAAGAGGAAGATTGGCAATAGATGTTGGCTCAGGGCCAATCTTACTTAAAAAAAATTACTAAAAACGCAAAGAAATAGAAAAATGTAAACCATAGTCAAGGAAAAAAGTAGTCAATAAAAGTTGAGTATGAGATGGTCCAAATATTTGATTTGCAGACAAAGACTTAAAGCAGCGATCATAAATATTTTCAAAAATTTAAAATGAAACATGGTCTTAATGGGTGATCAGATAGAGAATTTCAGCAGAGAAGTGAAAACTATATATACATATAGAACTAAAATGTACAATAATTGAAATGAAAATCTCACTGGAAAGGATTCATAACTGAGTGGAGATGACAGAAGAAATACTCAGTGAACTTGAAGATGGATTAATAGAAATTATTAAATGTTAAGAACATTAAGTAGAAACATTAAAGAAAAGTCTTAGGGATGTGTAGGATAATATAAAACAGTCTGACATATGTGTAATTGAAATCCCAGAAGGAGAAGAAAGTAAGAAAGATGCTTAAAAAATATTTGTAAGAGTAATGGTCCAAATGTTCCCAGATTTGATGATTAACATTGACTTATAGATCCAAATAGCATAGTAAATTCCAAGCAAGATATTGAAACCAAGCAGGATATTGATGACCAACCAGTTAAAGAAAACCACACGTAGATACATCATAGTCAAACTGCTGGATATGATGTGTGAAAAGACAAATGTAATGAACAGTGTTAGAAAACAGACCAGTGTTTCCCTGGGGCTAGGAGTGGTCAGAGATTGACTGGAAAGGGCCAAAAGAGAACTTTTAGAATGATGGAAATATTCCATGCATTGATTGTGAGGGTGGTTAAATGGTTGCATGCATTTGTCAAAACTTATCACACCGTACACTTAAAACGTATGCACTTTATTGTGTGTAAATTATTTCTAAATAAAGTTGACTTACAAAATTAGAAGTAATACTTAATCAAGATAACACTTCAAACATCTTATTTTCTGTCTTATTTTCATGCTTTTAGTCTTTATATTTTGATTCATATAAATCTGGTTTTGTTGCTTTCTGTAAAAGAATAAACTGGACCAATGAAAAATGAAAAATTTTCAAAAATGAAAATTTTTTGACACTCAAATGACATGTTATTTCCCTTATTAAATAGCAGACCTCAGCCTAGTCAAGGTCACTCACACAAAATGCACCCAACTACACATTTTCTCCTGCCACTGAATATTTAACCTCTTAATAGAATGCCTCAGTTTCTGCATTTATTCCTTGAACATTATACATTACTGTTTCTATAAGTTAAAATGCAGATTATATAAAATTCCACCCATTAAATATTCATGCATTATAAAATAATATGAAAGTGCTGTAAAAACAGCATGTTGTGTTTATAATTTGCCATTTTGTTTCTTGCCTAATTATTTAAAAAATTAAAACTTTGATATTTTGGATGTGATGCAAAATTCATCTCATCTTTTAAAAGTGTGCTGAGAATTTTATCCAATACACAAAAATTTAAGGTAATTCACGTGGAAGTAAAATTCTTTAAATTGCTTAACAGCTATGATTGTTTAGAACTAGTTCTTCCCTTCCAAAGAAATGCTTCAGCCGTAGATGAAGGCTGATTCTGACTGAGGTTTTGTGATGTGAAATTGATGATTAGTAAAATGATAGAAAAAGACAGAGGAAATATAGTCTCAATGCACAAAACAATGGTAGCAACCAAGCCTGTAAAGTTATATCAATCAGTTCTACTAAAAAATTTTTTAAAGGATGAACCTATAGGAATAAAACGAGATGATACAAACAGAGAAGAGGAGTACATTTGATAGAGTATCTGCTGAGGTAAAGATCTTGTATATTAAACAGTATAGAGCAAGAGAAGAATGATAACAAACTCAAACCTTAAGGCTTACAGTAGACTGGAGAGTCTTTTTCAGTCCAGGATTTGGAACTAGGCAGACAGTCTTTAAATCCTGGTTTCATTGCTTAATACTTTGGGGACCAGAATTGGCCACCTCAAGATGCGTCTCTCTACCTTGATCATTTTCCCTGAAGGAGGCTTTGACCTTCCCTGTCCCCACTAACTGTCTGAAGGGATTTGGGATGGAAGGCCTGTCCCCGGGACAGGCCTGTGGATAACTCTGGATATCAATATACTGGGAGGGTCTTTGCTGGGCCCATTCTTAGCAAAGTTCTGTTTACCAGACATTTACATTTGTAAGGGAAATCTCCGTCTGTAAAGGTATCTCTTTCTCTCTGTACCAGGAAGAAGGGGAGATGACTTTATCTCTAGAAATTTATCAGTGCAGACGGTGAGGACCTAAATCTGCATATTCTTGTTTACTGTGCTTTTTCTTGTAATCCTTCATGACTGACACCCCCAATTCCCCCAAAATCTTCCTTTGTCTATATAAGAGAAGAACCTCCACCATTCTGGTGAGAGATACTCAGTTTCCCCGATGTCTCCCATGTATACATGTTATAAAACTTTGTTTGATTTTCTCCTGCTATTCGACCTCACGTCAATTTAATTTGTAGCCCAGCCAGAAAGAACCCAGAGTGGGTAGAGAATGCTCTTTCTCCCCTACAATACCTATTTGACTTGTCTGAGTCTCCGTTTCATGCTTGAAAAACAGCTCTAATGATACTCCTTGCCTCCTAGGATTATTGTGAAATAAATGAGATAATACATGCAAATTGCCTAACCTGGGGCACAGCACATAGACAAATGCTTCAAGAGCTGACGAAAAGAAAATGACCTGTGTCCTTTTAATAGATTAAGTCTTGGTGCAGGGTGTGGCAAAGGCTTTTCTTTCTGGCTTCTACAAACTTGTAAAAGTCAAGAAAAATGGAAAGAATGTCTGTCATTGTGCTAGTTATGCTTCAAGGGGCCCAAATAGCCCCAAAGGGAAGTTTATACTCTAGATTTTCTGGGATCCAACCATTTATGCTGGAGGAGAAAGCCTGGAGCAAGCCGAGCTTCTTCAGAATAACAGAGAAGCTGTTCTTATCTGCTATGGTGATGGTGTTAACAATGGCAGCCATTTCCCTAACCAAGTTGGCTATTGACCCAAAAGTGAGATTAAAACTATACAATTTTTTTCTTGAGCCTTGAAAAGCCTGAAGAGAGGACTAGAGAAAGGAACAGGCTTGAGACCAGGATGATGTCCAGACAGTTGCAGTAGAATTCTCTTCTAATTGTTCTGTCGCTACAAATTTAATGCTCACAATAAGCTAATGTCTGAGTATTTTTATTTCGGACATGAAATAATTTAATTATGATAGGCCATTAAAAATGGTGACTACTATATTTGTGTCTCCTTAAGAAATGTGCCAGGGGCCGCCCGGTGGCGCAGCGGTTTAGTCCGCGCTTGGCAGCCCGGGGTTCGCGAGTTCGGATCCCAGGCGCCCGCGGACGCGCACTGCCTGTCAGCCATGCCGTGGCGGCGTCCCATATAAAGTGGAGGAAGATGGGCACGGATGTTAGCTCAGGGCCAGTCTTCCTCAGCAAAAAGGGGAAGATTGGCAACAGATGTTAGCTCAGGGCTGGTCTTCCCACAAAAAAAAAAAAAAAAAGAAATGTGCCAATTTTCTTATCTGTTCTGGCACATTATGTGTGCGTATATGTGTACCAGAGAGAGAGTTTGAGGGGGTGTGGGGAGGGAGGGAGGAGGGTGCAGCAGGGGAAAAATTGAACATATGACTCACACAATCTTCGGCCCCACTGAAGGGACAGAGAACCTAAGAGTTTAAAATCTACTCTTCTAGGATATAAATGCTACAAAATTGCTTCCTAGAGGACTAGAATTGACAAAGCATCCTATTCTTGCTTTATGAGTATACTATCTTCTCACACCTCTCTGAATGTATTTCACTTCTTATAATGCCCAATACATCTAACAGAGTGCATTTGACCTGGTACAGTGACCTCGTAGGCTCCTATCACATTGCTGTAAACTGAAATTAACTAGAAAAAAAGATGCCAACACATCAAAAAAGTAAGGAAGGGGCCTAGGTGCACCCCCCTCCTCCCACCAAGTTTCCAGAGGAGGTAAAATTTTTAATAACTTTAAGAGGTGAAATAAAACAGCAATAGTATATGAAAGTATGATCCTGTTCCATCTGCTACTGCATACAATTTTCAGGTTTTGTGGCAAAGTATGCTGCTACCTCATTCGAATAATCTGCAGCAGGAATCATGCAGTGCCTTTACTTGTCTTATCCTGGAACTGGTCTTGTCTTGCCCCTGGAGGGTAGAATTGTTGAGGGCAGGGACCAAGCCTTCTCTTCCGTGCCTGATGATACTAACCGTAATAATAGTTGCTGTTTATTGTATGCTATATGCCGGGCAAGGTGATAAACACTTTACAGCCATTCTTTCCTTTAATCCATGCAAACAATCCAGTTTTACAGATGGAAGCACTACATCTCAGAGAGGTTATGTAGATGGCCCAAGTTCTCACAGTTAGAAGGAGACACACATCTGCCTATGCCAGAATCTGTGCTCAGTCACTTCCACACATCGCCTCTGCCTGCACCTAACGCACAGAGGACACACAATAGCTTGAGCTGCCTATACTAAGAGGCAGTAAAAACCTCATTTACTGTCATGTCATATGTATTCTATAGACTTGTGATGGGGAAGGAATGGATGTGCTGGGCTAAGGAAGCTTCATCCGTTTTAAAATGATCTTCCTGGGAGGAAGCACACTGTTTATCAATGTCAAACTTTATTTCATTTGAAGCTCTCTGACCCTGTGGAGCTCTCATAATAAGTCACCTTTTAATCTTTGAAATACAAATGCTGATTAGGAGGCAGAACATAACAAGTCTTTTATTTTCCCTCTCCTGTCATTTAGGGCCTCTGTGGGAGGGGAAGTAATGTGTTAAGACACACATGCTTGCTCGCTTGTAGAAAGCCATCTCTTTATTTAGCTGAGCTTCTCCTCATGCCCCTGGAGAAGTAATTAAACCAAATCATTGACCTCTTTCAGTTTTCTATATATGAAAGAAAAGGTTTTGGGAAAAAGAAAATGTCATTGGTCTAGAATCAGAATATATAAGTTTATACAGAAAATGTTCACAGGAGATCTGGCAGCATCTGTTGTGATCTCCTTTTTATTCCAATATTCAGAAACATGAACTTTTATAATGACAAATGTCATTCTTTTTGTTCGTGGAATTCCTCTGTGCATCAGGGATTGCTTGTCATGACACTTACATCTTTGATTCAGCTGTTTATTAGAAGGTTAGGATTTGCCCAGAAATTGAATATGTGACTTCTCTCCCTCCTCTGGGAATAGTGTAGTTATTTGGAGGTAAAATTCCATTTGTTTTTCCTCCTAATCTTTTCTACCACCAGCCGATAACACCGGAACCTGTGTATTCACCTCCCTGAACGCATCCCTTCAGAAATTAGCAGTCAGAACCCCAGAATACAAAGGGTGATCCCCATCTTTAGAACTGAGCTGTGACATGGACAAGGGACTGGTATGCAAAGGATGTTTGGAAACTAAGGCTGGTCAGGGACCATTTCAGGTGATGGCCAATCTGAGGATCTTTGGAAAACATACGCTGATGCTCTCTCGACTGCAGCTGCTAATGTTTAGTTTGTCTGTTTGAAAGTGTCAAGTCTCCTAATCCAGAGCCAATTAAGGTGTTTGCTTTTTCTCAAACCTGACTTAATATAAGCAAGACTTTAAAAATTTTAAACATTTTTATGAAAGATAGAATTGATCTGAAGGACAAGGAGACAGTTGTCTAATGATCTAAAGTTTATCCATTCTACAAATATTCATCAATTACTTACTACTTTAAAGCCACTGAGCTGGATGCCAGGGATATGATGGAATACGACAGACACGGTCGCTGCCATCATGGAGCATTAGCAGACAGATCTTCATATAATAAACATCAATGAGGGTTATTGTATTGTAGGTCCTAGAAAGGCAAGGTCTGGGGAGCGATGAGCATGAGTAGCAGAGGGAAGCAATATCTCTTAAGGGAGACAGGGAAATCTTCTCTGAGGAGGTGGCATTTAAGCTGAGGTGAGCTGAAGTTAGCTAGGAGAAGAGCGAGAGACAAGCAGTCAGATGTGAGAAGGAACCAGAAAGTCAGTGTGTCTTCAGAGCACAGTCTGAAGTTCTTCTTTTGGGGTCCCCAGGTAGTCTCTGAAGAGCAGAGACCTCTATGGCCACAGAGAGCTAAACCTCAGTTATGAAACACCTGCAACCCACACAATATAAGCATGCGGTAAATACGCAGCTCTTCCTCAACGTCCCATAGCTCAGTGTGGTGGTGAAATGTGGGCTTTCTCCTACAGACACACCTGCACTCATATCAAATGACATGCATGTGAAGTTATTCATTGTAGCATTGTCTGTCCTAGCAAAATATTGGAAAGGACTCAGTGTCTCTCAGTAAGGGACTGGTTAAAAAAATCAAGATATAGCCACACAATGGAATAGTATGCAGCTTTAAAAAAGAATGATAAACTCTTTACATATTCAAATGAAAAGATCTCCAACATATAACATTAAGTGGAAAAGTAAGACCCAGAAAAATGTGTACCAAGTGCTACCACTTACATAAAAAAAGGTTAAAAAGTAAAGAATATTCAAAAGAATAAGTAGACAAGCCACAGGCTGGGAGAAAATTTTTGCAAAAGACATATCTAAAGTACTTTGGACACTCAACAATAAGAATTTAGCAATACAATTAAAAAATGGGCAAAAGATCTGAACAATCACATCACCAACATAGATATACAGATGGCAAGTAAGCATATGAAAAGATTTTCAATGTCATTAGGGAATTGCAAATTAAAACAATAGTTAACAGACTCATATAACACATAAGGATGCTAAAAGTACAAAAGGTAGATTTCCACAAGGAATTAGAAGCAAAATTTTGTAGTAAACACCATATTTTTAAAATGAGGTATGCTGTGAATTTATTTCCTAGAGGAACCCTTTCCCTTTGCTGTTCTCCCTTGGCATCTGACTAGTAAATAAATAAATAAAACAATAACGAGACACCACTACACACCTATTAGAATGGCCAAAATTCAAAACACTGACAACATCAAATGCTGACAAGAATGTAAAGCAACAAGAATTCTCATTCATTGCTGATGGGAATGCAAAATGGGACAGCCACTGTGGAAGACAGTTTGGCAGTTTCTTACAAAACTAAACACACTCTTGGGGCCGGCCTGGTGGCGCAGTGGTTTAGTTCGCGCTTGGCACCCGGGGGTTCGCCGCTTCGGATCCCAGGCGCCTGCCGACGCACTGTCGTCAGCCATGCCGTGGCGGCGTCCCATATAAAGTAGAGGAAGATGGGCACGGATGTTAGCCCAGGGCCAGTCTTCCTCAGCAAAAAGAGGAAGATTAGCAACAGATGTTAGCTCAGGGCTGGTCTTCCTCATAAAAAAAAAAAAAAAACTAAACATACTCTTACCATATGATCCAGCAATTTCCTTCTTTGACATTTACTCAAATGAGACAAAAATGTATGCCCACACAAAACCTGCAAGCAGATGTTTATGGCAGCTTTATTCATAATTGCCCAAACTTGAAAGCAACCAAGATGACCTTTAGTAGGTGAATATATAAATAAACTGTGGTTCATCCAAACAACGGAATGTTATGCAACACTAAAAATAAATGAGCTACTAAGCCGTGAAAAGACATGGAGGAAACTTAAATGCATATTACTAAGTAAAAGAAACCAATCTGAAAAGGCTGCATACTGTATGATCCCAACTATATGACATTCTAGAAAAGGGGATACTATGGAGACAGTAAAAAAGTTCGGTGGTTGCTAGTGGGCAGGGCTGGGAGAAGAATGAATGGGCAGAACACAGGAAATTTTTAGGGCAGTGAAGCTGTTCTGTATGATACTATAATGGTGGATACATATCATTATACATATGTCCAAACCCATGAAATGTTCATCAAGAGTGAACCCTAATGTAAATTATGGACTTTGGGTGATTGTGATGTGTCAAGGCAGGTTCATCATTTGTAACAAATGTACCACTGTGGTGGGGGATGTTGATAATGGGGGAAGCTGTGCCTCTGGGAGGGCAGGAGATACATGGGATCTCTCTGTACTCTCCATTCAATTATGCTGTGAATCTAAAACTGCTCTAAAAAATAAGGTCTATTTTTTTTAAAAAGCTGAACAAAAACAAACAGAGTAAAGAATATATTTGTACTTGATTGTATTTGCATAGGACACTCTTGAAGGGTACCCCCAAAACTAACCAAAGTGGTTACCTGTGACAGTGGGGGCATGGAGCGGATGGGGATGGAGGTGGGAGCTAGATCTTTCATTATATACCTTTTTACATCCTTTTGATTTATGAGACATGCAAGTGTATCATTTATTCTAAAATTAAATTATTTGACATGGGTGCACTACAGTCAAACAACCTAACTCTGACTCCCCATTTATTAGCTGGGTAGTGTTGTAATGTTACTTGAACTTGGTGCCTGAGTTTCCTTATGTACAAAATGGGGTTAATAATAGTTCCTATCTCACAGGAGTGTTTTGAGAATTAAGTGAAGTAATTGCATGTAAAGTCATTAAATCAGTGTCCAGCACATAGTAAGTGTTCAGTAAATCACAATGATAATCATGATGCTGCTGCTCTCTAGAGGCATATGATTTTTCAAATGGCATCTGTGGCTTTCTCTGGTGATTGGAATTGTTGATATGATTTTGGATACCAAAATTATTGGATGATTTTTATTTTCTTTGTTGTGCTTAAAATATTTTCCATAAAGATAATGTAGGTGTGATCAGAAAATCAATAAGGTTTTTTTATAGTGGTAAGAACACTTAACATGAGATCTACCCTCTTAACAAATGTTTAAGTGTACAATACACTACAGTTAAGCACAATGTTGTACGGCAGATCCCTAGAACCTAATTATCTTGCATAACTGAAATTTTATACCTGTTGAATAGAATCTCCCCTTCTCCCTTCTCCCCCCGGCTTCTGGCAACCACCACTCTACTCTCTGAGTCTATATGTTTGACTATTTTATGTATCTCATATAAGTGGAATTATGCAGTATTTGTCCTTCTGTGATTGGCTTATTTCACTTACTCAGAGTACATCCATATTGTCACACATGGCAGAATTTCCTTCTTTTTTAAGGCTAAATAATATTCCATTGTGTGTGTATACATATTTTCTCTACCCATTCATCTGTCAATTGACGTTTATGTTGTTTCCACGTCTTGGCTATTGTAATGCTGCAATAAACATGGGAGTACAAATATTTCTTCAAGATCCTGAATTCAGTTCTTTTGGGTAAATACTCAGAAATGGGATTGCTGGATCATATAGTGTTTCAATTTTAATTTTTTTAGGGACCTCCATATTGTTTTCCATAGTGGTTGTACCATTTCACATTCCCACCAGCAACAATGTACAAGCATTTCCCTTTTCTCCACATCCTCACCAACACTTTTTTTTGATAATAGCCATTCTGACAGGCGTGAGGTGGTATCTCATTGTGATATTCATTTGCATTTCCCTGATAATTAGCGATGTGGAACTTCTTTTCATATACCTCTTGGCCATTTGTGTATCTTCTTTGGAAAAATGTCTATTCAAGTCCTTTACTCGTTTTTAAATTGGGTTATTTGTTTTCATGCTTTTCAATTGAAGGAGTTCCTTACATATTTTGGCTATTAACCCCTTATCAGATATATGGTTTGCAAATAATTTCTCCCATTCCATAGATTGCCTTCTCACTCTGTTAATTGTTTTCTTTGCTGTACAGAAACTTTTTAGTTTGAGGTAGTCCCATTTGTCCATTTTTGCTTTTGTTGTCTGTGCTTTTGTTGTCATATCCAAGAAATCATTGCCTAGACCAACATCTCGAAGTTTTTCCCTTATGTTTTCTTCTAGGAGATTTACAGTTTCAGGTCTTACATTTAACTCTTTAATCCATTTTATATGGTGTCCAATAAGTTTCTTTAAAAAAAACACAACTGTTCATTCTCAGTCTTAAACACTGCCCAACTGGTTTTGTCTTCCCCTCTGCTCTGCTTCTGTCCTTTGAGATAGCCTGACCCACTCACTAGCTTTTGCATTCTCTAGCTTTCGACATAATTACCCCTCTGGGCCACACCCTTATTCCTTGGTTCACTGCTGTTCCACCTAAGTCTCACTCTTGGCTTTAGGATCTTAACTTCAGCATTGCCTCTGACCTTGAGGACTAATGTTTGCATTTGTTTACCATTTGAACCTTGATTGTACTTAAACTTGGGTATGAATCACACCCCAGCTTTGTCCCGAGGAAACCACCCCTGACAAAACACACTTGGCTGTCACAATGGCTACCCCAACCCTGGCTGTCCATCCCCTAAGATGGGAGAAGGGTTGGCAGGTAGGAAGTTAAGATAATTCACATTTTATGCAGAAGATATATTTCTTGGCACAGTAAAACTGTTGGCATCTGGGCACGATTTCTAAACAAAGATGTATAGAATTTATAAAAGAGCCATTTGACTTTCTAATGTGACATGCTAAACATGCCTTCCTGTAAAAGCATTTTACAGGAAAACAGAATGGTGGGACACCAGGCTGACAGTAAAGACAATTCTGTCAACAACTGCTGGAGCTGTTCCATGCAGCATTCAAGGATTGCTTGATCTGGAAAAACAAATGATAAGAAGTAAGCTATATGATGGTATAAAGATGAGCAAGCGATACACGAATGCTTGTGGTTTTAAGGAAAGAAGGACAATGGGGATGCATTTCCAGCCTAAGGTGACCATTGGATGTGACAACCAGAGGGAATTTGTCCTGATGGTTGGTCCTACCCAAGATCTCTGCATTCTGAGCATTCGCTGCATTTTCCAAGAGGCAGGGAAAATGAGGTGCCATTAGTGGATTTTATGTCAACTATCAACAGGCAGACTTTGTGCACCAGCGCATGCTTAACATTCAAAATAATTCCCTTTATACTGACATAGGAAAGAGAAAAGAAAAGGTAAAACAAAAGTGAATATTTCTGCTGGCTTGAAAACATCTATAGCCTGATATTTCTAGCCACTAGCATGGAAATATCTCCCTTTGTATTCTTCAGTATCGTTTTTATGCTTATAGAATTTTCTAGAGAATGCTTAACTTCAAACTCGTAATGAGATTTTCTTTTCCTATAGATTTGTTTCCCCTGGATATGTAAACTCAGACATTATGAAAAAAAAATGTATGTTTTTATTTCTCCTCCTCCTCCTCCTCCTTCTTCTTCATGAGTTGTAGAAAAAGTAGCAGAAAGTATGCTTAATGTAGAAAATCATGATCAAAATAACACAAAGTCACAAATTCTATTTTGATACTCAGCTAATAATAGTAGTAATAATTAATCAGCAGTTCCAAAGTACTCTGTAAATGGCCCTACATGACACTTATATGTGGACTGGGTCATTGGTTTTGCTCTACAAGTATGTCCAGAGGGTCCTCCATAAAAAGGAGCAACATAAGAAGTCATAAAAGAGAAGAGGAAAGGAAAGAACACTTACCAAGTGTGTAATGTATACCAGCTCTGTACTAGATGCATTATATCCCTTAACACTTTTATTCTCCTCAGGGCCCTATAAAAGGGGTGCTACTGTCCCGATGATGATGACGATGATGACCATGGTGATGGTGGTGATGATGGCTACAATTATTGAGACTTTCTGTGTGCCAGGCACTATCCTATCTTCACCCAACCATTATTCATTCAAAAATCATTTACTGAGTGCCCACACTGTGTGCCAGGCACTGTTCTAGGCACTTGAGATACATCGATGTACAAAACACACCAAAAGCCTGGCCCCTGTGAAGCTATGTTTGGGGGTGAGAATGTCACTGGAGACCCCAGGTGATACACATATACACAGGGGAGCAGAGAATATGTTAGCAGGGGAGAAGTGCTTTGGAGAATTAATAAATCAGGGGCCAGCCCAGTGGCGTAGTGGTTAAGTTTGTGCACCCTGCTTCGGCAGCTTGGGGTTCGTGGGTTCGGATCCCAGGCACGGACCTACGTATTGCTTGTCGCACCATGCTGTGATGGCGTCCCACATACAAAATAGAGGAAGATTGGCACAGATGTTAGCTCAGGGCCAATCTTCCTCACCAAAAACAAAACAAAACAGACAAACAAAAAATAATAAATCAGAGTACAGCACATCAGGATTGTGGGTGTGGGGTTCAGGTTGCAATTTTAAATCACGTGGTGGTGGTGGTAGGCCTTACTGAGAAGGTGACACTTGAAGCAGCTGAAGAGAGTGGCCATACAGGTATCTTGGAGAAGAGGGCTCCATGCAGAGGGAACAGCAGTGCAAAGGCCCTAGGGCAGTGGGTACGTGGAGTAGTCAATGAACAGCAAAGAGGCCAGCGTGGCTGGGCAGAGGAGAGTGATACCTGGGGCCAGATACTGTAGGGACTTGCAGGCTACCAGAAGGAATTTGACTTTTACTCTGAATGAAATGATAACTCATTGGAGGGATACATGGTCTAATGCATATTTTTGAAGAATCAGTATGGCTGTTGTGTTGAGACTAATCTCCACCTTACATATATTATCTCATTTAATGCAATAGTTCTCTGAGGGTCCTAGAATCCCCCATTTTACCAAAGAGAAGCTGAGGGGTGGAAAAGTCAAGTAACCTTTACGTGAGTGGCAGAGCCAGGAATCAAACCCACAACCAAGCATTGCCTGACTTCCAAGCCTGGGCTCATTTCATGACTGCCTCGAGAAAAGAGATTCTGGGTTCACATCAGTTAAGTTTAGGATGACTGAAATACAGATTTCAGGCATAGGAAGAAGCAGTATGTTCCATCTGGCTTGGTAGATGGAAGGCAAAGAAATCATGGATTAATTCAGCAATGGCTACCAAGTTCCTAAGTTTGTAGTCACCAAGGGGAGGACTGGGTGTACAAACTCACCACTTACATAGCTTATGGTTTAAAAGGGGAAAGATGGATATTAACACATATGTGCAATAAAGTATTATAGAAATCATTTGAGAAGAATCTGTAAGCTGCAGAGGGGGCCAAGGTAAAAGTGGTCGATTCTAAGGTGGGTTGTGGTGTGTGGCTCTTTGCAGCTGGCAAAGCTCTTTCTCATATCTAATGTTTTGTGTGGTCTAATTGTTCACTGGCTCTGACTTGAGTTCAAATGGTTTTAAAAGAAAGATTTTTTTCCTCTTGAGGTGCTTCCCAGAAAAAAGCAAAGATCTTCTTATTTGAAGCTTCCTCTCTGGGTCTTGCCACTGACTTTAGTTTTGCAATTTCAGTCTGTTGAATTCTTCTATCTGAGATACACTGCAGATTGTTGGAAATCCAGAAAACAGAAGGGAACAGAAGGCTGTCTACGGTCTTTGATGTCAATGAACTCTGTTTCACGTTGTGTGTGTGTGCGCGCGCGCGCGCCTCAGATTCCTGGAGAGCCTGCCGGGGCTGTGCACTTCATCCACCGTCCTCCCCAAGGAAATTTTTTTAAGTTTAATCAGTATCGCATCACCATGTTGGAGCTGGTGCCTCTGTTGGATAAAGTATTCATGTTACCTTTCCGCATTTCCCCATGTGAACTCTTGACTCTGCTGCTTTTCTATCCTGCGGCCTAGGTGACTCCTTTGGACCTGATTCTCCCAAGACTCCCTTGCCAATCATCAGAGAGGCAGTGTTGTGAAGTGGAAACAGGATGGTCTGTGGACACCTAGTCAATGCTGAGTTAGAATTCCCGATTCTGCAATGTACTAAACTGTGTGACTCTGGGAAATCCATGTACTCTCCTCATCTGTAACAGACATAAAAGTACCTACTTCATAGGGTTGTATTAACTAAGATAACTCAAGTGATGAGCCTGGCTCCTAACAATTGCTTGCTGAGTGTTAGCTATTCATAGGATTATTTTAGTGACATGATCTTCTCACATATGAATTTGCGGCAGTGCTGAGCACCACATCATGGCTTTGGCCAAAAATAATAGCCATCCTTCCCTTTGAGGAAGAACTCCAAAGGTCTGGCTGCTGGCTTTATTTGTTATCCCTGCTGGAAGGGAGGGAACAGAAGGCTGGGAATCACAATTCTCCTGCTGAGATTTCACCTCGGCTGGTTCCATCAGTAGCTTCAGCCCAGGGATTATTGAAATATTTTGTGTTCCCAGAACCTCACTCTGGGCACCATCCCAAAGGAACTCAGTGCTTAAAATGTGTCCTCAGCAGTCTGGTTTCAGACTTTGTGAGGCAAGAGAAACTGCTGCAGACAGGAGCCTTCCTTGGAGTGTTTCTAGGGAGGTAATGAGGACATCATTGTCACAACCAGCCATAAGCATTGACTGGACATGTCCTATCTCCAGGGCAGTTTGCTGGGTGCCAAAATCATCCAATCCTTGGAGTCAGCTTAGCACCTTCTTACTCCTCTCTCTGCTCTGTGATCACAGTTGCTTAATATCCCATCCCATGACCTTTCACATGAGACAATGGGACAAGCATCAGCCCTAAATGTCAGAGATGGCTGCTCCCTGAAAAAGTCGACCACTGATTGGTGGGCTTGAAGATGAAGCAGAATCCAAACTGCTCAGCAGAACCCACAAACTCTACACAAGGAGTGCTGCTCTGTTTTCCTGGGATGCATCCAGGAAAGCAGAGTCGTAGGCCACAGAAATGGGGGCAGAAGCCTGCAGAGGGGCTTTCTTGGGACATACATCCATTCCACAAACATGCATGGACCATGCCCATGGGCAAGCCCTGTGGGTGGAGCCCGGAGTGGGGAGGGAGAGGGAGCAGGTGAGAGGGGCGGTCCACAGGGAGCACAGTGGAGGTGTCAGTTCATCCTGACCCCATCTGAAAGGGCCTAAAATCCCTATTTGTAGGAAAGTAGCTTGGTGGAATCTAGAAAAAAATAGATTCCCCTGATGATTTAGAAATTGCTGAATTGTAAACTCCTGTAAGGGCAAGGATTAAGCATCTTTGATTTGCTTTGTATCATATCTGTCATGGAGTTGAAAGCATGTGAACATCAAATATGGTGGAACTGCTGCAATAGTAAAGAAAGAGGCATTTGCTGGCAGTTGTGGGCAGGGTGGGGTGGGGGTTGTGCCCTGGGAATGAACTAATTGGCTCAGTGCTGACTAGGGATAAAGTCATCTCTCTGCCTTCCAGAATAATTTGCATCCATCTTCATAGGTGATTCAGGCTAAATCAGTCTGACTTTGGGCTTCAATCGATCTGTCCACGAAGTTGGAATTTGGCAACCTACCGTCCCTTACAGAAGCATCAAGGAGGCTGATAGTCTTAGAATGGTGCTTTGTGTTTCCAGAAGGAAAGATGTTTTGAATATCTGAGGTCTTATCATTTGCAGGATATGACTCCATAGGGGCATCATTGCACTTGGGGAAGAAAACCAGACCCAAGACACGTGAGATGGGAGAACATGTTCAAGCAGGTCAGAAATAGACCAGAGGGTCATCGTCAGAAATAAACCCGTGGAGCAAGCAGGGTATCGGAACGCATACCTAGAATGTAGGAGCACTAAAGCAATCTTCTCTTTATACTCAGATAAAATCAGACCCTCTGGGGTCACGTGTCTAATTCCAGAAGCTTCAGCCGAGAAGGGCAGTAGAATTTGGACAGGCTTCAGAGGAAAGTTGTCAAGATGATTGAAGGGCTGGAAAATAATACCTACGAGAGAAGGTTAAAGGAGAGAGGTCCGGCACCAACTAGCCGTGCGACTTGAGATGAGTCACTGTAACTCTGAGGAGCTCCCTTCCCTCATCTGTAAAATGAGGACAGGGGCCTGGCTGAGCACTCGGGTCCTCCCAGGTCTCACAGTATTTTTCAGTCCAGAGGGAGAGAAAGCTAGGCAGTAATTTTATCATTCGTTTTAATTATATGCCTATCTGTTACAAATCTGTAACAAATCTGTACAAATCTTCCTCCCATGAGGAAGACAGAATAAGAGAAAAAAGGCTGAGACTGTAGATTAAGATATTTTGCTGAAGCAAAAGCTGTGCAGCAGAGGGCTTTTCCCAAACAGACAGAGGAGAATTCAGAAAAATAAATGGAGCTAATGTTTGAAGGTTTTGTTTAACATGATATTTCAGTTCTCATGTCTTCAGAAATTATAAGCCAACTCTCCCACCTGGAGCCCTTTCCCCTTGTCCCATCCATGCCATCACGAGACCTTCTGTTTCCTCCACTTGAGTCAGGTGTGATGGGAATGATAATTTATCTGCTCCCAAAGAATGTCAGTAATCTGTACCCGCCTACACCGACTACAAGTCACCTTAGAGCACAAAATCCTTGTAAAAATAGGAGGAGAGAAGCTCCTCCAGAAAAACCCCGCCCTTCCAGTAATGATGCTTCCTTAGTTAGGGGCTGCCTGCCAGCTGCAGTGGGCGTGTCTCCAAGAAGCCCAAAAGGGTGACTTGCGTCTGATGGTACTAGCCTCAGAGTTCTACCCCCAATCTCTCCATCCTCCACCTCCTCTCTGGAGGAGCCACCAACTGGGAGCAAGAGTAGGAGAAACATGGAACAGTCTGAGACAACGGTTGGAAAACAGCTCTAGAGCCTCAGACTCCCATTCATCATTGTCTGGGGCGTGAGTGACTCAGCCTGGTTCAAAGGCACAAGGTCACGTTGCATGGAGTGTGGGAACCCAGGATCATGGCCATGCTGATTGGGCTGACACCCTAGGTCCAGCTGTCCACCTCCTGGGAGTGCTCTTGGTCAGAACTGGTTCTTAACCTTGGCTGCATTCTGCAATCAGCTGGGGAGCTTTTTCAAAGACACTGATGCCCAGGCCTCATCTGAGATGAACTAAATCAGGATCTCTGTGGTTCCAGAAGGAATTTCCTTCCACTGAAGATTATGCCGTGAACCACTCTATGCTTCCAGTGGCAAATGAACTTAAAACACAAAACATCAGAAGAATCACAAAGGAATAGAAAAACTTCAGCTTACGATTCCCTGTCAATAACATATATAAGACCCCTTAAAAAATCCTCTTGTTGTGGAGATGCTATGCTTGTTTATGCCCATGATAAGCAGGCTTTTATGCAATATCCTTTGGTTACTTTTGATTATCTGATGTACCTGAGGAACATCTGCCCTCAATGGGTTGTCTGCAAAAAAATTGGCTGCAGATCAGTCTTGACATCCACTTATTCTATTGCTGTTTCTCTCAACCAATGTAATTTTGTCACAGCGCCTGGCACTTAGTAGGAGCTCAGTGTGTTTTTCATAACTGATGGGCAAACCTTGATCTTGCCCTTGAAAATTTCAGCCCACTAGATACTTAGATGGTATTAGGGTAATTTATTCAGAACTTAGCATGGTGGTAGCACTAAATCAATATTTCATATCCATAGGGGCTACTGGCTGTAGTACAGACTTACAGAATTTCATTTCCATCTACAGTTTTCCTGCCCTGCCTCATCTGTCAGACAGACAAAGGGCTTGCATTTGTATTCTCACTGCAAGATGTTTTCACCTTGTCTGTATATGCATCATTAAATAGTTCAAGATCAATCGCAGAAGAGATAAACAGCAATCTCTTTCACTGTTTATAGCAAATTTCAGAGCTGGTTTCTTTGATTCCACTTAAACCTGGGTTTTTGTTATTGTTGTTGTTTAACATCCTTTGCAGTTCTCCTGTAGGTGCTGGATGATGGATGGGGCAGGAGTGCAATCTATCAAAGCATCGTGTGCTGTACAGATTGTAAAACCTATTACGCCAATCATCAGTACCCACTAGAACCCCTGCTTCTCAGCCCTATTCATCTTTGTTCAAGCTTCTGTCTCCACCTGAAAAGCTTCATTCACAACCGCCCTCTTCGCCTCATCATCTCCTGGTCATTCTTCAAGTCACCTCCCTTCAAAAACCTTCCTTAGAACCTAGAGTTCCTGATAAGATCTACTCTTTCTCTCTTTGGCCATACCTACCACTGAATTTGAACTCCTTGAGGACAGAAATTGTGCTTGTTCACTTCTGAATTCACAGCCCTTAGCAGATTATAGACATTTGATACGTTTTTGATCAATATATCATTGTCCAGCTATCATCCAAAAATAGTATATTCTGAGAAAAAATATTTTCTCCTTATCCCCTAAAGAAAAAAAGTCACTATTCCTTGCTACAAAAGTTCCCAGGCTTGAATGGTGGTTCCTCTCTGATTGCCCACTCTTCCTGTAGAAAGAGGCCTTTCTTCCTTTGGAATGCCCTTACTTGTTCTCAACTCTCCACGCAGTCCCCTGCCACATCCCTCTTACAAAGCAATATTGGCGTCCTTACTTGCCTCCCCTGCTGGTAGTCTCTCTCACGTCCAACCAATTTTGCAATCAGCTTCGACACTAATCTTCATAAAGAGGAAGGCTTGCTTTTGCCTTGCACTTGCTCAGGAACATATAACGACTCCCTATTCGTGTTTGGTTTTCCCTAAAACGCTTCTTTTATTCATTGTCTGACCTCATCCAAACAATCCTAAATCTGTTTGCTACTCTCCTTCTTGCTGCACCCACTCAACACAGACTGTCCACTCCAGTTTGGTGGGTGGTTTCCCTTCCCATCCCATCACCATGCCCACACCCCTCCCACTCCGCTCACCCCAACAGTCCTGCTGTGGGGCTCTGTTCAGTCCCTCCCTCAGTAGACATTGCAAGCCTGATATCCTACCTGTCCCCATGGCTCCTCCCAATGCCATCTCTTCCAGGACATCTACCCTATCACTCCAGTCCCCACTCAGCTCTCCTTTCCCCGGTTTCCTTTTACATTATTAGCTCATACTATAACTGCTTCATGTGCCCTAAATATTACATAGGTTTCAGTATCTTCTCCCAACTTGACTGTAAACTTCTGCAACAATGTATAATATTTCTTTTGTATTCTTCACTTTGCCTATCAGAGTGGATCCAGCAAACTTGTCGATGCTTATCATCTCTTAAGAAGGAAAACATACCTTATTCACTGTGCCCAACGGGAATGTTATGAGAGGCCAGATTGAAATAGTATAAAATATCAAGAAACAAGCTCTGGGGGCCGGCCTGGTGGCGCAACGGTTAAGTTCACATGTTCTGCTTCGGCGGCCTGGGGTTTGCTGGTTCGGATCCTGGGTGCGGACCTACTCACCACTCATCAAGCCATGCTGAGGCGGCGTCCCACATAGAAGAACTAGAAAGACCTACAACTAGGATATACAGCTATGTACTGGGGGCTTTGGGGAGGAAAAATTTAAAAAAAGGAAGATTGGTAACAGATGTTAGCTCAGGGCCAATCTTCCTTAAAATAAAGAAAAGAAACGAGCTCTGAATTCACATAGGGAAAATAAAATTGGCCCATGTAGAAAGACCATGTATATGATTATTTTTTATACAATTAAGATATTTGTTAGACCAATTATCTTGATAATGCTGATAATAATAGTAGTCATAATAATAATCTCAAATTGTAACCATGATTTCAATTCAATTCAGTATACATCAGAGCTTATAATGAGCACATACCATGTGCCAGCCTTGCAGTGGATTGCAGCTCAAGGATCTCAAAAGTGAATAAACTATAAGATAATAACACCACCAAGTTGACTGTGAGTAATACTGTAATAATGGTAAAAGTTTTCAATGTATTTTGGCCTATGGTTTACAGAAGGACTCATGGAATCAGGGCCTTGCTACAGGGTGTACAAATTTTAAAGGCAGAGAGTAGAACCTTGCAGGGTATTGGGGGATGACGGGGAGGGTGGAGTAGAGTAATAGCACTAAGAGGAGTGAACTGCATGGAATTTAAAAGAACAGGATGCTTTTAGTTAATAGTCAGTTATATGGCATGTAGTTGGAGCATTAGGAATTGGGAAAAGGGAGGAAGTGGCAGAAAACATGGAAGAGTAGAAAGGTTCATTGGTACTAGGCTGTGTGGCCTCAAGGGTTTGGACATTTTATGTAAGAAAAAAGAAGCCATTGAAAGCTTTTGAGCAAAGTCCTGATGGTAAATTCTTGCAGAATTCTGTGGCATACTTCTCTTTAGGATGTTGGAGAAGTAAAAGCTTGGCCTAAGGCAACCAATTTCCTTTTTGCTTGAAATGCTAGACTTGAAAGAAATATGTCAAATAAAACTGAAAACTGTCGAACATCTCAGACAGCCAAGAGTTTGCTCTCTAATGTGTGGGATTTTGCTAAATGTATAATATTTGCATATTTCCAGCGTTGTCATAGAAGCAAATGGCATGCAGATCTCCTCTGGTGTTTCCTGGCTAGTACAAGATGTACTTTCACTTGGGGGGTTGGATGTCTGGAGCCCTAACTGAGGTACACTTGCACCATCCAGAGTTGAAATGATTGGAGATGAAAGGGAGCCATCATCTCCAACACAAACAGTTCTTTCAACCTTTAGCAAGAGTGCCCACTAAAGTAAAAGTGAATCAGGGAGGCTGCAGTCAAAAGGAATTCATTTTCACCAACAATTCCATTTGCATTTACTTATTCAGAATTAATATTTACTGGAAGTGGCATCTTGGGTTCATTTTCTTTGGATCATTAAAATATGCTTATCTGAGCCATAAACAAAGCCAGCTATGCCCAGAGAACAACTCGATTAGCAATAATTGCATCACAGCTCTCCTGTAGCATTTCACAGAGGCTCATTTGATTACAGTTACTAAAGACAATCTTGGCAAATGGAGGGCATTAGACTGGTGGTTCTTGGTGGTTTCCACCCTCAGATTTGACGAGGAAAGGATGCTGCCATGTAACTACTCTTCCTCAAAAGTATTTCACCACCTCAACTAAATTGGTGGGGAGAATAGAGTAATATTATAATGCATGGTGGTAAGAAATTTTTTTAATTTGATTTGGCTACTGTTTATGAAACTACTCCTGGAATCAGGGCCTTGATACAGGATACAGAATTTTGATGGGAAAACGTAGGACCTTGTAGAATATTGGGGAATGAGGAAAAAGGTGGAGTAGAGTAATAATGCTAAAAGGAGCAAATTGCCTGGGATTTGAAAGCATGGGATAAAATAATCATATGACGAGAAAAAGTATTATTACTGTCCGATTTTAAGCATGAACACTTGAAACTTTAAGGAACTGGTTTCACCAGAGTCCCGTGAATTATATTTTGAGAGTCACTTCTCAGATAATTGGTAAATGAAAGCAAAATTGAACGACTCTAATAAGGTGAGGAGTGGTGAAAGAGTGGGTGAGAGACGGCTCAAGGGCACGTTTCAGAAAGCGCCAGCCCAAGGAGTCCGGAAGGCGGTGCTTCTTGGAAGTGAGCAATCTTGAATCTTGAATTTCAGATTCTTGGCTGGAAATGCCTCAGCTCAGAGTTCCTCAAGTTCAAATCTGACCTAAGACACGTGCTCTGTCTCTCTGATCACTGAGCCCTTTCAATGTTGTGCACATGGTGGGCGCTCAAAGATCGTTCACTGAGCAAATCCTCACAGATACTTCACCTTCACACATTTAAGTGAATCTGAACCTGAATGAAGAAATCTCCACGTCTGCAGAGGGCACCTGCCCTGGTTCCAAAGGGGCAGACATGGAGTGCTGACAGAGATTCTCTCTTTGTGGATTTGCTCATAGTTATCTGTTATTTGAATGTTTGTTTTTTCCCCCGTGTTTTTGATAAAGCTGAATTGATTTCAAAGGTAAAATAAGGACTTCCTTTCCCCAGGACTATGTCCATTCTTCCTAATTGAGCTGGAAAACACTATTATTAGTTTTGGCAATGTTTGAAAAAACTTCTCCCTGATATATTGCTTCTAGGGGACACTGGGAAATTCTTCAGCTTGGGTAACCAATATGAAAGATCCAGAAAGAATCAAGTATAATGAGAATATCTGAAAGAATTTGTTCTCTCGAGCAAAGTAGCTCATCAAAAGGACTAATAGCTTAGGCATATTCTGAAATAATCATTTTAGAGAGGTGACTTTCTCTCTCGGTGCCTGAGTTTCCTCATCTGTAAAACAGGGATAACAAAGAGTGTTGTGAGAATTCAGTGAGTGATTATATGCAAATGCTTAGAAGAGAGTCAAATATATAATAAGTTCTCAATTAATTCTAGCTCTCATCATTTTTGTTAACATTAATTCTTCTGAACTTGTAAAATAGATTTATACAATAGCAATCTCCTCTCCTTGGGGATTTAGAAAGAATATCCAACATTTATGGGGCATTTATTTGTCATTTGGCACATATCTAATTTCATCCCCACCATAATCTGATGAGAAAGGTATATTAAATAATGTGGCCACATCTAATAAGGGGTGGAGCAGGGATTTGAACTCAGGATGGAATGACTCTAAAACCTAATTTTCTACCCCGTTGGGCTACTTCTCTAAGATACTAAGGAAACTGCTTTGTATCCCAACATGAAACTGCACTCGGCTAAAAATAAGCACATAGGCCAAAGACTTATCTCTCACACGGTAGATTGCTCGGTGCCTCTTAGAGAATTTCGGTTTAACACCCTGAGATTAGTTAGCCCTGCGTCTCTGATCGGCGGAGGTCTGTTTAATTCGAGTCACATGTGGGCATGTTCGCTCCAGTTATAACGTCAGTTCTAAATCTGTCGGTATGTCACAAAGGCACAAATTAAAACCCAGGAAAGAGCTTGAGCTGTTACTGTTCCCAGAGAGAAACATCCTTGGAAGCTTATCTGAGCAGAAGGCCCATCTGAAAGCTTGGAGTTTTGCCCAGCCCTGGTTTCCTGTCTAACTGAAAGCAGAGAGGCCCAGACATGGAGCCAAGAGGCTCACGCTTGTGGGATCAGCAACCTAAACTGGGGGATTTGGACCAATAAGGCCAAATGCAGCCTGCAGCCAGGGCCCTGTTGGCGCTACCAGTCCAGTGGGCCCAACGGTGAAAGGAAGAACTGACAGAAAGAGCAGAAATGTTATAAATTAAGTAACAGTACAATGAAGCAAACCAACTTCTCCCAGGATTATTTTTATACATTATTCTGCTCTCCTTGGCATCCAGAAAGGATCCTTTGCTATCTGTGATAATGCTGGTAGCTAACATGCACTGGGCACTTGCCATGCCTGTGATACTGTACTAAGCACCATATACGTACCATTTCAACGGTGAGTGATTATAACGAAGCTGGCTGAAAAGGCTAGTGTGGAGCTTTAGGGTTTCCATAGAGGGTGTCATTTTGTCAAAATCTTTGCTAAAAAGGAGCCATCTCTGTTTTTAGAGCTGCACCACCTCAACTGCCTGCACTGTTTTCTATACCCCAGCATGAGGTCACCTTGAGTCAAGATGCTTCGCTGTCACTGTGCCATGGCCATGACTACAGGAATAACTCCATCACCTGCCTTGGGAAGCAGAACCCCTGATGTATCCAAGGCCTTTCAACAGATATTTCCGGCCGCCTCCCAGAGATGCTTCCTGCTCTGACTACACTTGAACGCCGCAATCAAACCATATCTCTCCACCGCTGAAAACCCTCCCTCTGCTTAGAGGAGGCAGGGCAACATCTGTGGGAAGAAAGGGGAACCATTTCTTCATGTGTTGTTTTCTTAGGAGGAAGGAAGCTTTCCTGGATACCACATAGGAGATTTCATATCTCGTTGGTCAGAATTTGGTCGTGTACCCAATTCTAAATCTAGCCTTCACAGAAATATAACTACCATGATTATCTTAGACTCACTGGGATCTGCCCCTAGAGCTGGGGATGGGGTCGACTTCTCCAGCATCATGTGAACAGAGGGAGACATCTGAATAAATTGAGGTTAGGAAGGGAGAGCCGAGGAGACTGGACATTGTGTGACAGCCACCAGTGTCCTATGTAAGCCTCCACATTTCACAGCTGGGACTATCCTTCCCACCTCTGCCTCAGACAATGTCTTACTGTCCCTTAAGTATCACTACTTCAGGGCTGGGTCCTACTATTCCCAAGGAAAAGAAATCCGTCCCTCATTACGTTTCCATGCCATTCTGTACCTACCTCTATTACAGCACTTGCATCTTTTTTTTAACCGATATCTTCTTTTTACACATATCTCTTCCAGCTAGACTATGAGTTCTCTGATCAAAGAGGCCGTGTGTTACTCAATTTTGTATTTCCAGCACCTAGCATAATTCCTGGAATAAAATAGGTGCTCAGTAAATGTTGGATTGAAATGATTTCTGAACTTCTTTCACGAAAGTACACTTCAGCCTTACCTACAAGGGGGGATGGTGCAGCTTGGGTTTAAAAAGTGGTAGAGAAAGGAGGACGATTCTGTTGTTGTAGGTTTGTGCTTTTTTAAATTAATTTTTAATGTATCTAATTCCAAAAAGATGTAAGGGAGCAGGGGTGCTGGGTGCAATGTGCTGTGCTTAATGTCACCATTCCTGTATTCCCCACGGCACACAAGAGAGGGTGGGAGGCGGCCATTCTGACCTCATCTGCCTGTGCTGCGATTCAAAGACAGACATATTTCCCAACTTGCCCAAGGCTCTGGCAGGGAAAACTCAGATCTCCAAACTCGGGTCATTTTAGTGCAGCAATAACCAGCTGGGTTTTCAGCAACTTGGACGGAGCCATCTGTTTTCCCAGCCCACATAAAAATATGCAAAAGAAGGGTGCAAATCAGCAAATCTACAGCTTCCAGGAACCCAGCTGGGATGCGCCCTCCCTTTGGGGACCACTGAAAGGAAAAGCCAGCATTGGGAGATGGAGGGCCAGCAGCAGGGCTAAGGAGCTAAGCAAATCCAGACTCTGTCATCCCTTTTCTGCCTTTGCCTAGAATAGAGCCCATCTGGCTCCGCAGCCACGTGGCCATTGTGCTTGTGCGAGGGACACTGCCGAGCATGCTGAGTGCCCGGAAAATTACCAGCGGCCTCCCGCCAGGGACCAGGAACTGGCCGCACAGGAACTCCCTTCTCTGACACTCCTGAGTCCTCTGACTGCCTGGTCAACCCTCGCCTTCTCACATAACGAGTCTGGTGAGCCCAGGTGGTTGGGAACAGAGGGGCTTTTTGTGTCCTGGTCTTGGAAAAGAGAGCCCCTTAGCTTTTCCCACATAATCCCCCATCCGTGGCTGCAGCTTCTCCTTCCTATCACTCCACATCACAGAAGGGAATTTAGAGCGGCCTCGATTCTCCAGCAAAGACAGAGGACAGTGGATTCCACATGAAAAATGGAATAAAAGGGGGGTGCTGTTAGCCAGCCGTCCAGGTGCAGATGGCTTTTGGCAGCCCAGGACCCGGTGGTGATTTAGAAGGGTCTGTCTCGAAGTCATTACAGTTAATTGTCACAGAGTTACAGACTCATAGGCAGGCAAAGAGCCAGCTCAAAATCCCCAGTGAATTTCAGATGGATTAATAAACAAAGTGGCATGCATGTAAGGCAGCTGATTATCTATAAAGACATGATTTCATTATTTCTTTATTCCTCACTCCTGGACCTGGTGCCTATTATAAACTCTCTTTCACATCTTGAAAGGCATCTGTCTGACTGGGCTCTAGGTCAGGGGAAATTATTGTGTTCCTTGTTTTTAATCTGGCAACACAAACACTTTCATCATGGGACCAGTGCGTTTTTCATGATTCCTGATTCATCTCAGAAAGATGCATTGCAACCTGGTCATCTTTTCGACCCAGTGGCATTCACTGTTAAATCAAAATTCTGCGTAGAGACACTGATGAAGTCTTAACAATGACAGCATGAATGGCATCACCACTGTCTATGTATAGAAAACTCGTGCGTAGTTGGGAGCCAGAGCAGTAGCTTAGTTGACATCATACACAGAAACAGGGGATCTGCTCATTAGAGCTGGTGCTGAGGGAAAAAGAAATGCTATACTGGGCTTTGAACATAACTTCCTCTCCCAGTTCTTTTTCTTTGATTTTTATGCTCAGGTCTCTATCATTACTCCTGAGAAGCAAGAATTGTCTCAGAAGGTATACTGCTCTTTGGCATAAACCCCTAATGGCTCACCCTGCCCAACAAACCCTGCTAGTCCAATGTAGAGGAAGAAAGCTGTGTATCTGCTAAAATCCACCCCATCACAAATGATCTGTGCCTGGCTTCGTCTTTCTTTGCTGCTTGTGAATTTCCACTTCCTCTAAGCCTTCTCTACTTTACACAGCCCCAAGAAGTATAGGTTAATGAAAAAATGAAGAGCTTGACTTTATAAATGAAAAGGAAAATGCATTCTCTAAAAAAGCAGAAACTAAGTGAACTGATATCTGTGCAGGAAAAAGAAGTTTTTTGGAGCTGTTTAAGAGTAATGATTTAATTACCATGTTACTACTTGAAGATATTCTTATTTTGCTCTTTAGTGCTATTTCCCATTTAAATTTCTCAGTGTGACTGAAGAATCTATCATACTGAGTCCCAGCTTCCAGTATTTAAAATTGCATGAAAATAACGCAGAAAATAATCGGGTAGCATTGACTTGCTCCCAGCATGTAAACTGGTCAGGCAAGACCTCTGAGGAATAATACTTCATAGCAGAGATTGGCAAACTTTTTCTGTAGAGGGCCAGAGAGTAAATATTGTATGTTTTGTGGGCCATGTGGGCTCTGTTTCAACTATTCAACTCTGCCCTTGTAACACAAAAGCAGCCATAGCCAATACGTAAGTGAATAAGAGTGTGTGTTCCAATAAAACTTTATTTATTAAAACAGGCCACAGACCAGATTTGGCTCATAGGTCATAGTTTGCCAACCTCTGCTTTGCAGTAAAGCCCTAATAAATTTTCTTATTTGGCTAAATAGTGAGTGGGAGCTTGCAAAACCATAGTCATTCTGAGGGGACTACATATCCCCACATGAGAAGGTAGCCAGCACACAGTAATTGGGTTTCTTTCTTCTACTTTCTAACAATAATTGACAATTTAACAGCTATTTTCAGCTTACAAAGTACACGTTATCTGCTGGAACTGCAAATTCTGTGAGATATCATCATAACGCAGATTATTCATTATCTTGGACTTCCAGTTTCTGAGAACAGCAGGTCAGTTATCCAGACCAACCATGCCACTGAAAACAACCCAAAATGCTGAATATAATACAAAAAGCATCTACCTAAATGCATCCAAGAGCTAACAAGGTAGAAAGGAATTAGCAGACCTAAATGGAAAAAAATATGAAGCAAGTACAGAAGCAACTTTTGCCCTGATCATATTTGCTGATCCTGGCAAAACTGAGCTTTTGTTTTGGTGACTTCATGGGGTCATCAGGACAGAAATCAAAGCGTATGGCCTGTCCAAGCTAGAAAGTCTACTAAGAAATCATCCCCACAATAAGCTTGAACCTTGAAAGACTAATTCCTGGGGTAAAAGAGAGCCAGAAGTGAAGCAGCCTTCCTGCAAAGAAGCAGGTGAATTCCATATCCCCAGGTGGATCAAGGACCCTCAGCCTTGAACCTGGTTTAAGGTGGTAGTTCCTCCAGATCAGACATCCGTCAGAAGCAAATACAAATCCTCTCTGGAAGAAGGTACATATAATTCATCCTGAGCCTCAATTACTTCTACAAATGATTTCCCAAGCACAAGGACCTAGCATATACTCAAGAAAATTAGGTACACAATTAAACAAAGCACTCTGATGTCAACTAAAACAGATTTGCAAATACTTTATCTATCAGAATTATCAGATACAGGTTACAGAGCAAGAGTGCTTACTATTCTTTGTTTTGTTTTGTTTTTGTTTTTATTTTGAGGAAGATTGGCCCTGAACTAATATCTGTTGCCAATCTTCCTCCTTTTTGTTCCCCCCTTTTATTTTTCGCCCCAAAGCCCCAGTAGATAGTTGTATGTCATCGTTGTGCATCCTTCTAATTGCTCTATGTGGGACGCCGCCTCGGCATGGCTTGATGAACGATGCATCAGTCCATCCGCGCCCAGGATCTGAACCGGCGAACCCCGGGCCACCGAAGCAGAGCGCACGAACTTAACCACTACGCCACCGGGCTGGCCTTCTTAAAGGAGAAAAAGGGCAGGCTTGATGGCAGAAAACCATAAAAAATGACAGCATAAATGTTTCTTTAAAGAACTGATAGAACTTCTATAAAGGGAAAATGAAACAACCAAAAATTAAAAACGTAATAGCAGTTTTTAATAGCAGATTAGACACACCCAAAGAAAGAATTAGATATTAGTAGCCCCATTTTTGGAGAAGTGCCCAGTAGCCCACAATTAGCAAGTGCCCCCAAAATGATGTTTATTTCTTTGGACCTAAAGTCCCACAAACTTTTCAATACATGGCCAGCTTTGTGATAATATGTGTTTACATTGCTAAAGGAGATGGGAAAAATTATCTTCTTCTCTTCCCCACATTAAACCAATAATTTTCAATCCAGTTTTGGAGCCACATTCTGCCTCCTAGCAACAAATTCCTCATCAGGCCACAGGACATTGGTGCCTTTGACTTATCTAGGAATTTCGGTCTTATGACCAAATTCACTTGGTCTGCCAGAAAGGAATTTAAATTCTTACCTTTAGTTTCAGTTTGTTCTAGATAATGAAATGAAAAAAGAAGAGCCTGCTACTGTCCAAAGGGCCCTTGTATTTAATAACTAAGCATGAACTAAGTTGAGAATAAAGAGAAAAACAATGAAAGAAGTGTTGATAAAAATATTTCTTTGTCTAAAATTATTTAAAATCCTATACATGATATGTTAGTTCTACTGTAGTCCTACTGCTCAGAAAGGGCTGTGTAATCATGTTCTTCAAACAGCCCTAGATACTGCCCTTACCCTGATGTCCTTTGTAGCTCCCAAGGTCCCCTAAACCCTTTGTAACTGATCACCATGACTGAGCTGCCCTGATACCTTCATAAGGACCCTGAGGACTTGACCAATTCAATAGGATTGTTTTTCTTTTTGGCTTCTTATAATAGACTATATTCCAATGGACAACCCCATCCTAATTTTGTGTTATGATTTTCATGAATTTTAACTCTCTCTATATTTTAAGCCCCACAAGACTGTCAATATGCATTAGATTTACCATCTACCCATTCTATTGCTCTTCATTCCTTCTTGGATTTCTGGGATAACTTTCCACTTGTCCAAAGAATTTCCTTTAGCATTTCTCTTAGTGCAGGTCTCCTGGTGATGAATTCTCTTATTTTTGTTTGTCTAGGAAAATATTTATTTCACTTTCACTTTTGAAGGATATTTTCACTGGATAAACAATTCCAGGTTGACATTTCTGTTTTTCGCTTTTTCTTTTGGCACTTGGAAGATGTCATCTCATTGCCTTCTGGCTTTTATTTCTCTTTTGAGAAAATAACTGTCAGTCTGACTGATGCTTCCTTAAAGGTATGTGTCTGTGTTCTCTGGATGCTTTGAAGATTGTAGTTTGCAGAAATTTTATAATCATTATCTTACTTGTGATTTCCTTTGGATGTATCCAGCTTGGAGTTTGTAGCACTTCTTTGATATTTTTCATCAGTTTTGGCAAAAATTGCAGCTCTTATCTTTTCAAATACTGCTTCTGCACTGTTCTCTCTCTCCAGCTCTTCTACGACTCCAATTATAAGTGTGTTGGATCTTATCCCCATGTTCCATGTATCTCTTATGTGACTGTCTGCATTCTTCGCTCTTTTGCTCTCTGTACTTCAATCTGAATATTTTAACTGACCATCATCCAGTTAACAAATTTTCTTTTTTGTTATGTCCAATATGCAGTTAAACCATCTACTGAGATCCTAATTTCAGTTATTACAATCTTAAGTTGTAGAATTTCCATTTGATGCTTTTATAGACCTCAGTTCTCTGGTGAAATTCTCCCTCTTGACATCTATTTTTCTTGAATATATTCATCAGTTTTTTAAATAATCCATATCTCATAATCCCAATATCTAGGTTAACTATGGATCTGTTTCTATTGTCAGTTTTTGTTTTTAATTCTGTTTCTTGGTATGCCTAGTAATATTTTATTGAATGCATAACATCATTTATGAAATATTATGGATTTTCAGGATGATATTGTCTTTCTCCAGAAGGGATTTATCCTGTCCTCTGACAGACAGCTATAGTAAACCAGAGACTGGGCTGATTCAAGCCACTTGTAATCTTTATAAGGCTTTGTATGCCTCTGGCATATCAACTGAGAGCCTAGGCTATTTACTAGAGCTCCTGCTCCTTGGCAGATTCTGAGCTCTAATTTTCTCTCTTCACCTTCATGAGATTGCCCCAAACTCCTTTTTGCTTTTCACCTGCTTTCTGCTTGACTTTTTAGCCTCTTGCCTATATCTTAAGAATTTAACAAATGCCTCTAGTGAAAACCAGAGTATCCTGTACAACACTCTTTTCTCAGAGATCTTTGTTCCTCAGGTTGTATCTCCCTTGGCAGTCCGGAAGTCCAATTTTTATCTCCCCAGCTGTTTGACTCTACTGGCTTCTCTGCCTCCTAGCATCCACCTTCTGCCCAATTCTTAGCCTTTCTTTCCATGCCCAAAATTGACAAATTCCCTGAATGTGGTCCAGAGAATACTGGACTCACGTTCATGAGTTTTTCTTCTTCTGGGATCTTGACCCTTCAAGTCTTGAATATTTTGGCTGCTCTTTGATGTCTTATAAAAATGTTTATTTTGTGGTTCATGTTTTCTGGGTGTTTTCAACAGGAGACTTGGTCTGCAGTTGAATTCTCCATCAAAACCAGAAGTAGGATAAGCCTTCTATAATAGAAACATAAAATGTTTATCTTTCTGCTTCCATCTTTCTTCTTTTGTTGGGTGCAAGAAAATTTGACTCAAGATTCCTCTCAGATACATGAGAATCTTCTTCCACTACCACTTAAATATCTTATAGCTTCATTACTTTAGGACTAAGCCTACCTAGTTCTTACTTCTGAATATGCCCAGACCTTCAAGTAAGAGAATGTGACTGTCATATGTTTCCTGATATGCGGACTTCTAGTTTAATGTCTGGGAAGACATAGTTCCTTAATCTGTGTTTTCAAGCTTCAGGTTAATCTCTGCTAACTTCTAAATTTCTATAATTTAGTGAGATTCTTCCTGTTGTTCAGAGATGGAATTTCCTTATTTATTCTGCAAACATTTATTTGGCCCAATAATTTCTTGTTTTTTTTTCCTTTTTGAGTCTATACTTTTGTTGCAAAATGAGGAATATATGAGACAGTTCCATGTACATCTGTTCATTTGCCCATTGCTATTCTTCCCTTTCTTTTGTGACTCTCTTAAAAAATCTTTTAACTATATTTAGAATCCATCCAGTGAGGCCCATTTATTACAATCCCATTAGGTATTACTAAATCAATTAAAATATATCATTCAGTAGACATTGTATTGAGCCTAATTTAAAATGCATATGTTGGAGCCATAATGGATCACTGTGTTGTCAGATATGGTGGTTCTTCATCTGTTGCTGATAAAGATGAAACTGTTTTTTGAAAAGTAAAAACCATCTGCAGCTGCTTTGGAAGTCAATTGACATTTTGTTAATTAGCATTTATTTACAGTAGTTGAATAACAATATCAAACTACAATAAGGAATGAGCAGTTAACATTAAAAAAAAAAGCTAGTGACATTAAGTTTCATCATTTGGCATCTAGTTAAAAACACAAAATCTTTCAGAGATGTACAAAGGGATTCACTGAAGCCTGTTTAAATACAAAATAAACTAGAGACGAGAATGAGAGATCCCAGAGAGGTGGGGTTGAGGTGTGGCTCACGGATCTTAGAAGGGAACTGATGAGCAAACCACTAGTTGAGTGGCCAGTCAAGCAAAAGGGGAGGATAAGAAGCAGTCAATGAAATTATTTCCTTATTTAGGGGCTTTTTAACACATGCAAAATCATCACTGGAATTTCAACAGTCAGCAGATTCCAAATGACTCGGATGATCAAATTAAGATATCACATTTGACTCAGGTCCTGAACTGTTTGACCCTCAACCTCTGGGTATGAAGCAGGCAGGGAGTGAGGGAAAAGAGAAGGGCCTGATTTTATCAGGAACATTTTGACATGTTAAAATTAGACATGAGGAAAAAATACCCACAGTTTTGATTTCTTGCTTGGTTTCTTTCCTCCCTAGGAAGTATGAATGTCAAAACTGAAAGTGACTAAGATACTGTCATAAAAAAGAGCCGGTGATATGTTACCAAATTTCCAGTTAATCTTAAATGCTATTGTCAACAAACAAATAAATCACAATTTCACCATAATCCATGCAGAAGCACATTTGCTGGCTCTGTATTCATCCCCTATAATTGGCACTAATACCAAACGTTCGTTGACGAAGAAAACAAAATAAATTCTTCTGGTATTTTGTCTTTTAGGAATATTAACGTGCTTTCTAACCCAGAGGTCCAATGTGTCTAAACTTTCATATTGATAAGGAGGACACAGCACTGCTGCTTCTTAAAAATTCTGGCAAGCTGGCTTTTCCTCATGCAATACTCTATAGCATTTTATTTTCTTCCAGGAGGATGATAAAACATAACATATTGCCAGTAAACGGCTAATGATTTCCATGATTGTAAACATGTAAACAGCTATGCATTTGTGGAACTAGATATCCACTTTCTCATATCTTTACAGATTTGGTGTGATTTTCCTACCCGGCCATCGTTCCCACTCCATGGAGTAGGATGGGTAATTAGCGATCTGGAAGACTGCCTGACAGCACTGGGTAGAATCTGCAATTCTGCTTATCTCAGTGCTCGTGTGCAAATTAGGAATACAGATAGAACATTTTAACAGAAAAAAATGCATCAACTTTTCCATTCTCCAGCACACTCCAGCCAAGTGACACAGACCAGCTCTGACCAGGAGTTCAAAACTAGTTTTTTAAATCACCCTCATTACTAAAAATCAACTGATGAGAGACTGTAAAGGCCAGTTGCTCAGAGAATTTTCACTCCACTGAAACCAATAATTCTAGCTTAAAAAGAGGTGGTGGCTTTATATATTAATTATTAATCTCACTTTTAACAGATGTTTTCTGATTCTGCCCACTACTCATTGGCTCAAGTCAAGTGAACTATCTCCCTTGCCATGCATATGGTATAAGTAAAGTATAAATAAAGTATTTGTACTATAAAATATCTCTCTCATAAATATGATTAGCTAATACCCATCAGTTTTCCTAAAGATTTAAGATGGGGAGATTTTTTTAAACAATCAGCCTAAAAGTGCAATATGATGGCAGGGCACCATCTTATTTTGCTCAGTGGAGCTCCATTTGCGTTAATATTCTTCCAGTTACTCTTTGGCTTCAAAGCATGGAAAGGTTTAATTTTTTTATTTATCATTTCCCTTCCTTACCCGTAACTTTATTTGAGATCTAGATTGGCCTGAACTTGCCTATCCTTGTTCTGACACACAGGAGACCAGTTACCTGAAAAGTAAATTAACTTATTCATGCTGAATTATCAGCCATTTCATATTAAATCAAAGCATGCCAAGCACTCTAACATATATTGTCTTCTTCACTGTAATTCATCCTTTAACAATCCTATAAATGAGGCATTATTATTCTCATTTTATGTATTAGGAAACTGAGGCTCATGGAGGTTCAGAGAGGAGTTAAAAGTGACACAATTAGAAAGCAGCTAATGACAGATCAGACCTCCTTCTCTGATTCCAAGGCCAGTGCTCTTCCTATCACAGAACAATTTACTCATTTCATTAGGACAATCAGGAAGATAGTTGACGTTGCTAAGGTGATGCCTTACCCCTAAGTTTTTAACTCAGTTTTGAGCTATGCTGTGTTTTGTTTGAATTGGTCTTCTTTTCTCTTAGAAATCAGAACTAATGCCAAACCCTCCATTATCATTAGAACATCCAGAAAAGGCCGGCTTAGTCTCCTATTTCACCTTCTGCCAGTTTACTAATAAAGTAGGCATATCTGCTAATGAGATTTCAAATTCAGAAGCCAACGGAGGCAAGAAACCCAAAATGATCTCAGAAGTTAACAGGAACTTTCTTATCCTGCCATAGATTAGCCACCTCTCTCGTTTTGTTAGGGATCATTTCTTGCTTCTTTCTCTTCCCACAACTGAGCAATGTTTGCATTTTCTTGAATGTTCCTACATATGGAGTTATGAGCTTTAGTATTTCTAACTCAGTGAAAACCAACCCTTTAAAGAAAGTGTAGTGTAGAAGAGTGAGGGCTTTGTCACCGACAGACTTGGCATCAAATTCCTCGTGTGACCCACCCCACACTGTAAGAATAGGCAAGCTAGTAACCTCTGAGCCTCAGTTTCCTGATGCTATTTGTCCTACAGAGTTTTTGCTGAACAAGATAACATTATAATATCTGAGATAGCAGGAAACTTTTACAGTAGAAATTATTGCCCTTCTCTCCACTTCCCTGTGTTAGTTCATCTAGAGGCAGCTTATTTTCTATAAAGCAATTTTCTCCATTGCTGCTTTTTCTGGCCTGGACAGGTAATTTCATTATTATTATTATTATTATTTAATTGTGGTGAAATACACATAACATAAAATTTACTATTTTAACAATTTTTAAGTGCACAGTTCCATGCTATTAAGTATATTCACATTGTTATACAATCATCAGCACCATCCATCTCTCAAACTTTTTCACCTTCCCAAATTGAAACTCTATACCCATTAAATAACTAACTCCCCATTTCCTCCTCCCCTCAGCCACTGGCAACCACCGTTCTACTTTCTGTCTCTATGAAGTTGACTCCTCCCAGTACCTCACATGAGTGGAATCACACAGTACATGCCCTTTTGTGCATCCATTTCCCTCAGCATAACGTCCTCGAGATTCATCTAGGTTGTAACACATGTCAGAATTTCCTTTCTTTTCTTTTTCTTTTTGTTTGAAAGCCAGTACATCAGCTCAAAAGAAGAATTTCCTTCCCTTTTTTTGGCTGAGTAATAGTCCATTGTATGTATATACTACATTTGCTTATCCATTCTCTGGACAGATAATTTTGATTGTATGGATGCTTGGGAAAAGATGTAACTGAGACCCTCTTCCTTCAGAAAGGACTTCTGTAGCTCATCCTGGGGGGTTGGGGGGTTTGAGGAGGTTGAGGAACAGAGGAGCCCCCAGGAAAACTTAGTGCTGGGTGGATAAAACTTTGTTATCCTCAGCACCTGCCCTTCACTGTTTCCTCTCTGTGATCCAGCACTTCTTGCTTATTATCTTTTCCTTCCTCTGTGTTGAGTGTATCATTTAAATTGCAAAGGCCTAATCCCAATCCTCAACCCAAGTGTTCATTCTGACATTAAGATAGGCAATTACGCAGTGTGAGGAGAAAGTAAATAATATTTACTGTGAGTTTAGAAATCTTCTCTAAGTAAAACCTGGGTTTCGATGGTTCGGGATTTTTATGCCTGTGAGGTTAGGAAAGAATACATTTTTATTCACCTGATTTTCTGTCTCCCTTCTCTGCTCCTTCTCTTTCTATCTCCCCCTTGCCCCTCTTTTACTTCCCACACTCATAATACTCCCTTTTCTCTCATGATATATTCGAGTCTATGTTCTTTCCCTGAAATGGGTGCAAAGAAACAGCATTAACCTAACTAAATACTTTTCTAGTTAAATAACCAAACAAAAATACTTCTGAGGAATTCTCCCTTTTTTATCTATTCTGTTTGTATCTCTAGGTCTCCAAATCTTAGGAGGAAAATAATAGTGAAACTCTAAATACCACAGTGCGATATTGTGTAGTTCAATGAGAATTTGAAATAATGGAAAATCTGGTGAAAAATACAACCCACTTACATTAAACTTCTAGGTTAGTTTTCAAGACATAAATCTTTTTTGAAGAACTGTTTCAACCCCAAACACACTAGGTAAAAAGAGCACATGGAACATCCACCTTTCTCTTTAGAAAATGAAGAAATATAAATCAATCTGTTTCTCGCCTGCAGAACAATGTGAAAGATCACCATTGGAAATAAGCATTCTTCCCAACCTAGGCAGCTTTCTAATTCTCTCTTAAGAAAAGGAAATGAATGATTTTGATCAGAAGCTATTTAAAGCCCAAGTCCCAAAGCAGACATTTTTATAACCAAACTGTCCCCAGAAACGGTTCTACCATGAACACTGGATGGTCTGGTGCCATAAAAAAAGAATTGTAGAGATGGAAGGAGAGATCTTGGTCCAAACTCTAAACAAATGCTCCTCTTCTAGTTCACAAAATAGAAGACATAGCCCCAAAATAGTAGGGACTGTGGCTTGTGTGACCCATGATCATTGTAGGATGCCGAGAGTAGGATCAATGGATTTGGGCAGCATGAAGATGGAGGAGAGAAAAGGTGAGAGAGAGAGGAAGGAGGGGGAAGAATAAAGAGAACAAGGGAGTGAGAGAGGAAGCAGGGAAGGAGGGGCAGGGAGGCAAGTAGTGTTTATCACATATACATATATATACATACATACATAAATGTATATATATTTTGGCAATAGGTTTTACTACTTAGGTTAGCAAATTAAATTATCTCAGCAAACCACTAATAAAGATATTAATATCCCATATTTAGAATGGAGGAAACTGAAGTTCAAGGAGTGTAAACCCATATATTTTTAGCACATTGGAGAAAGGAGGCATTGATAGGAGAGGCAGAATTCCTCTTGAAGGGGACACAGGGTGAGAGCCGGGCAGACAGGATGTGTGTGATGGACTCAGACTTGTTAAATGCTTCCTACCTTAGGCTACAGTACAGTAAAGAGATCATAGCTATGCCTGTGAGTTACGTAGACTCTGGATTAATACTGATTTTTCAGATACGTCAAAAGAAAAAGTGATAGTAGGATTTATAACGTTTCCTTTCTACGAGTTCTATTACACCCCTAATGTCTCCTTTAACCCCTCACCAGTTGTGGGACATAGTAGACTACAGAAACATAGTAAGAAATGACCTCATACCAGTATGTAACGCTAAAAAGGAGGAAAATATCACTTTGATCCCAGCAGTGTTTGTACCCCAAGATGTGAGTTTTGATTCTTCTGATTTCAACTCCTAGAACAGTTGGTGAATGATGGATTGGGCCAATAACTGATTTCAGGAGAAGAGAAAAGAATCCTGAAGTATCTTGTGTCTGTGATTTGTAAGTAGAACTTTGCTGACACATTATTTAAATAATTTAGAAAAAGTGAAGGGCTCTTAGGTTCACCAGCGTCTCTTGCCTCAAGACACACAAATCTCTTTTCAGGGTCTCCAATACAATGTTCTGAGGCTTCGTGTAGACGTTTCTGGCAAATCATTTAATTTCTGTGCATCTATTTCCTCCACAATAAGTTGAGAAAGCTGGACTGGTCACTAAGGCACACACCAGCTCCAGACTTCCAGGCTTCTGTGGTTCCCTGAAAGGTCCGTGTATGGAATGCTGGATTCACTCTTGATTTTTCCACACCAGTGCAAAGATTTATACATAAATTTTCATCATCAGCATCATCCCAGTAACTTTCACAGAGTATCTGTTATATACTAAGAATGGTATGTATATTATTTCTAATTCTCACTATAATCCTTAGGATAGGCATTATCTCCAATACACTGAGGAAGAAACTGCGCTAGCTCAAGAGTTATTCAATATTGGGGATACATTCTGTAGGATATTTTTAAAGCTGATTCAGCAGAAAAGGTTTTTGTCTGTTCATTTTGCTTATTTTATTTTTTGCTTAATTCTTTTTCATTATTTAGAATTACTTCCTTACTCTAGATTCACAAGAGAATAATTGTATTTTCAAAGATATGAAGGTGAACTCTTTTCAAGACAGCACAATTCTCGCTCCATCTATCAGGCAGTTCCTGAACTTGTCTTCCCACAAACAGAATGGACCACTCTTTTCTTGGTGTCCTTTTTGGACCCTGAACATATTTCTGTCACAGCACCTATAATACTTTATTGAGTGTAGTCATTATATGCCTATCTCCCCTTACCAGATTCTACCTGTGAATCCCTAAGATGATTACTTTTATCTTTACTGAAGAGAATTCTTTTATCTTTACTGTTCCATCAGTTCAATAGTGGCTGATATATAGTAGGCACATAAAAAGTCTTGAATGAATGAAATGTTGATAAATTAGCTCTCACAGTATTGTGTAAATTTAAACCAGAAGCAAAAAATATGTGAGTATGTTTTATCTTTTCTACATTCACATCAGCCTGGTGAGCTGGCAGGGAAAGTGTCCCCAAGCGCTCTTTCCTTTCCTAGGCCCCACACCCTCCATAAAAGGGTAAGTAGGCTCCCCTTTAGTTCAGGAAATTATCTCAGTTCTACTTAACTTCAAACCATCTAGCCCTGATATGATTTCTACAGTTTCTGCTTCATCCCTATCCTGTGTTCTCCTTCTTTACCTATCCCCTCACTACTGACAGCCAGTTGGATGTTTAAGCATTGCTCCAGAGTTTCCATTGATGAGATCATAAACAGTGGAGATGGAGATGGTTACCATCATCTCTCAGCTCATATCATTATTTCTTGACTGATCAACATTAGCATTAGATTATTGTCTCTGTTGAAGTAGGCCCATGATTTACTTCTCGTCCCTCCTTTTCACTCTGTACTGGTGATGGTTAGTTGTACATGCCAACTTGACTGGGCCGTGGGATATCCAGATATCTGATTAAACATTATTTCTGGGTGTGTCTATGAGGGTATTTCTGGAAGAGATTAGCATTTGAATTGGTGGATTGAATAAAGCAGATGGCCCTTCCCAAGGTGGGTGGGCATCATCCAATCCATTGAGGGACCGAATAGAACAAAAAGGCAGATGAAGGTTGGATTCTCCCTCCCTCTGCCTGACTGCTTGATAAGGGACATCTATCTTTGCCTGCCCTCAGTGTTCCTGGTTCTCAGACCTTCAGACTACACCACGGGCTTTCCTGGGTCCCCAGCTTGCAGACAGCAGACCGTGGGAATTCTCAGCCTCCATAATTGCACAAGCCAATACCATATAATAAATCTCTTTCAAGATATATAGGAGATATATATATATATCTCCTATATATCCTGACTAATAAAATACTTATTTTTATTTCCTCCATTGGATACATCTAAACTTATTTTTCCATCAGTACTCTTTCCTAGTTAATACCTTCAATTTTTGAGGAGCACATCTTCAAGTAACTTCCTAAGAAAAATGCATGGGGAGGTAGATTTTCAATGTACTGGTGTTTTTTAATATGTTTTGTTATTGGATTGATCATTTGGTGAACCATTACATTCTAGATTAAAAATATTTTCCCTCATACTTCAAAGACATTGATCAATTTTCTTTTCACATTCACTATTATTGAAAAATTTGACACCAATCTGGATCTTATCTATTTGTATATGTGACCTCTTCCCTCACCCCTCCAATCCTCCTCCCTCCCACTGTGGAAACTTTATGAGCTCACACCCAGAATCTCACACAGGTATGTCTAGGTGCATATAATGATTCACTAACCCTTCTTGGCATCTAATAGGTTCTTTTTTATAGGAATTTTGTGAATCTCTAGTGTCTTCACACAAACGTTACCATCTGAGTGAGGCCTTCTCTGACCACACAATTGAAGTTGCACACCTGCCCCAGCGCTCAATTTCTCTTCTTTCCCTGCCTTATTTTTTTCTATCGCACATATCAGTCTCTAAAATACTGAGTAACTCACATTTTTCCCTCTTCCATCGCTAGAATGTAAGCTCCAAGCAGGCAGGGATTTGGGTCTGTTTCGTTCGCTATCGTGTGCCAAGAACTGTGTCCGGCATCTAGTGGGTATTTAATAAATATTTGTTAACTAAATCTTTGTTTCATATTTAAGAAAGAGGCAATAAAATCTCCATCCGCATGTGTAGGGCTTGTCAACTAACAGCTTCACTTTAGGTGGAGCATGTGGTCAGCTGTCCATGAGGAGAACCAGCCATTACACAGGGGACTCTCAGATGAGAGATAGGAGAAGACTTTACACTGGAGAACCAACACCCAACTTCTCCCCAGAGAGTTCATTCTGAAAAGCAATTGAGACACAAAATTCTATTCAGGCTTATGAGTAAATATCTTTAAAAATAACACGTATGTAGGGAGGATGTGGAGAGAGAGAGAAAGAGAATAGAAAGCAGAAGTAAATTCCACTTAAGTAGATGGTAGGATTATTGGTGATTATTTTTTATCTCTGTATTTTCCTGTATCTTTCAAATTTTTCTGTTTATTATAGAAATTTACAAAAGTTAACACAATATGTTTTCCAGATGCTCCTGTGAGAATCACCTAGTGTCTGCTCTATAATGTGAACTCCTCCTGTGTAGTATCTATTGAGCACTTCCTCTTCATTCCAAGTTACTACCTCACTCTCCTCTTCAGCTTTCTCCATGTCCTTTAACTCTTTAACCATTGGAAATACCACTTTAATTTAGGCAAAGATTTATTTAGAAATCTTATATTTGATAGAGCTGTTAGCATTTCTGCTACCTAGGCAACAAAATATGGTTCTGTCGCTAACATCTTTTCATTTTTAGCAAAGTGAAATCTTAAACTCTTTTAATAAACTTGTAAAAATATAAGCAAAACTTAAATATATTCCTTTCCCTGAAAGAAAAAAAAAGTTGATGGGAGGAGAATAAGTATAAAGGGCTGCATATATGACTGTGTTTCTTAGAGAAAGCAGAACAAGTTTGGAGAGAGAGAGAAGCGTGCATATTTCAAAATAAAAGAAAAAACATCCTGAAACACCAATAAAATCCACTTCTAATTATCAAAGTTTGATTAATTTCTTGAAGAGCATACTGACTGACTACATATTGCATCTTAAATCCACAAAGACCCACATAGATTATTTTTTACATTATGGAAGCAAGGCATCTTATTATAGAAAACATGAAAGAATTAAAAATGCAAGTAAAGATTCCAACTAACATAGCCTACCCTAAATTCGAAAGTTAACTTCACTAGGATGCAGTTTTGAATTCTACACTTTTACCTAAAAATTGTATTGTGAAAATTTATTGCATCATTAAAGATTTTAAAATCAGAATTTTTCAGAATCATCAATGCACCATAGTCTAACCATTCCAATACAATTTTTCATTTAATTTCTTTCCAGTTTTTGATACTATAAATAGAAAGTAAAGAACATCCCTGTGCAAAAAGCATTGCCTATATCTCTTTTTCATTTCTAATGACAGAATTCAGAAGAATCTCTAGGTCAAATTACCAGAGGTTTTGAGGCTTCTGAAACACACAAAATACCTCCCCAGGAGGTCTCCCCAGGAAGACAGCAACACTGGACTCTCCCCGCAGGGTACCTGACAGTATCCACCACCTGATCTTCTTTTACCCTGAGTTGACAATAAATAGGTTAAAGGAGATTATTAGGAAAGTTGAATTTTCCCCCATCTTTACTGACCATTTGTAATTCCTCCATAAATTACCCATGTCTTTTTATCCATTTTTTCTATAAAAGTGTTAGTCTTTTTCTTATAGATTTATAAAAACTCTGAAAACAAATGTTACCAACTCTTTTCCTGTCACCAGCGGCGAACATTTTTCCAAGTTTGTCATTTTAATGTTTTCCATGATACTTTCTTTTTAGTTTGAGAAATGATAGTTTTTATATACAGAGTTGAAAACTGTATGTCGCCGCATCTATTGATCTTCTCCTTGCTCGAAGGGTCTTTCTCCTGAGAGTCACCCTTATTTTCTTCTAAAATTTTATTGTTTTATTTGCCACACACATTGCATTATTTAGACATCGCTGGAATTGATTACTGTGTGTGACATATGGGATAAGGTAAGGATCTAGCTTGACATTTTCCATATTCTATTTATTGAGTAATCCATCCCTTCCTTTGCATTGTGGTGTCGCCTTTATAGTATTTCAAGCCATTGCACATAACAAGTGCTTTCTTTTTTGAGGGCTGTTCTCTTATTGATTCATATTGTGCCAATACTACTCTCTACTGTGACTTTGCAATATATCTTCTACTGGTAGAACAAGTTCACCCCTCCTCATTAGCTTTCCTTTCCAAATTTTCTTTTGCTTTTCTCATGTATTCATTCTTCCAGCAAAACTCCCAAAGAAAAATCCCATGGAGGGTCTATTGGATTACCTTAAAACCTAAAAATTATTGTGGATAAAACTGATATGTTTATAATAGTCCACACAGACACACTGTATGTCTTTCCATTGTTTTAAGTCTTAATTTATGTTTCTTGGCACAGTTATGTGGTATTTTTCACAAAGGTCTGACACATTTCTTATTAAGCTTCTATTTCTAGGTGTTTTATACTTCTGCTACTAGTGTGAAAGAGATTTTTTCCTCATTATATTTTCTGATTGAACCTGGTATGTTCGAAATCCATTGATACTTACATTCATTCATCTTGCTGAACTCCTAATTATTTTTTAGCTGATTCTCTAGAGTTTTTCTAGGTATATGACTATATCATCTGCAAATAATAACTGTTTCCTCTTTTCCAGTAATCACATTTCCTATTTCTGTTTCTGATGTGACCAAAATTTATATAATAATATTAAACAATAGAGAGGATAGCAGACATCCTTGTTTTGATCCTGATGTTAATGGAAAAGTCTCTATTGGTATTTTCACAATAAATAATAATATGAGCTTTCAGTGTAAAATATTCTTCAATGTGTTAAGGAATTATTCTTCTATTCATAGGTAACAAAAAGATTTTTTCCCATTAGAAATTATTGTAATACTTTATCAATGCCTTTAAAATTGAATTACCATATTGGTTTTCTTATTTGATCAATATGATATGATAACAATAAATTTTCTAATATTAAGCCAAACTGATATTTTCTACTTGGTTGTGGTGGGTTATTCTTTTCAAATACTTTTAGTTCAATTGGCTGTTAAATTATTTAGAATTTTAAAACATATTAGTTGTTTTCTTATCTTTTCTTTTGGTTTTCTGATCAATAGTAATAATGGCAATTATGATAATTTTGCAAGCTCATATTATGTTGCAAACACTGCATTTCTCATGTAATTCTTAAAACAATTACAAATTTGATATAGCAATATCTATATTTTTCAGATAAGGAACTGAGGCCCAGAGAGGTTCTTAACTGAAGCTAAGATCATCCAGCTTGAGAGAGGAGCCTGTCTCTATAGCCTGTGCTATATGGTTTTGAAGAGTTAAATATGAGTTAGGTAGCTTTCCATGCTCTGGAATATAATATAAACAATAGGAAAAATCTGTTTCTTGAAAGAATGAAAAGACCGATCCACATATGTAGGCAAAATGATGCTGTGAAAGTACATGGGCTGTGAAACCAGACAAATGCTGGTTTGAATTCCAGCTCTGTCCATTACTTGGTAGCACTCAGTAAATAGGAGCTGTGGTCATTATAAAAACATCTTGTCCCAGAGCCTTCTTTGACAACATTTTCCATTTGTGCCTGGGTCTTTTTCTAATATTTTTTCCATAACACCCTGATTGCCCCAGGAAATCACGTATTTCATCTAGATAATGAAATGTATTATTTCATATGTATTATTCTCTTATAGTCTTAAAATCTCCCTATCTGTTGTTATACCCCCTTGGCCTTTGGTATTTAATTGTGTACTCCCCTTTTATCTCAGCTTTGGATTTTCTAAATATTTGTCTGTTGCTTTTTAAAATAAACTTCTTATTTTAGAATAGTATAGTAAGCTGAATAATGGTCCCCCAGAAATGTCCATGTCCTAATCTCTGGAACGTGTGAATGTTATCTTATATGGCAATAGGTACTTTGCAGATGTGATTAAATTAAGGAATTTATAATGAGGAGATTATTAGGGATTATCCAAGTGGGCCCTATGTGATCACAGGATCCTTTTAAGAGGGACACAGGAAGGTCAGACAGAGGAGAAGTCACTATGACAACAGAAGGAGAGAATGGAGTGATATAGCCATGAGTAAAGGAATGCTGGCAGCCTCTAGAAGCTGGAAAAGACAAGGAACAGAATCTCCTCTGGAGCCTCTAGAAGGAATCAGCCCTGCCAGCACCTTGATTTTAGCCCCCTAAGACTCATTTTGGACTTCTGACCTCCAGAATTGTAATGGAATAAATTTGTGTTATTTTAAGCCACTAAATCTGTGATCATTTGTTACAGCAACAATAAGAAACTAGCACAAATAGTTTTAGATTCACAGTAAAGTTGCAAAGATAGCACAGAATTTCCATATACCCCATACCCAGTTTCCCCTATTGTTATTATTTAACATGAGTATGGGACATTTGTCACAATTAATGAACCAATATAGATACATTATTATTAACTAAAGTCCACATGTCATTCAGATTTCCTTGGTTTTTACCTTGTGTCAATTTTCTGTTCCAGACTCTCATCCAAGATACCACATTACATTTAGTAGTCCTTAGGCTCCTCTTGGCTGTGACAGTTTCTCAGACCATCCTTGTTTTTGATGACCTTGACATTGTGAAGATTACTGGTCAGGTATTACTTAGAATGCCCCTCAGTTGGGATTTGCCTGATGTTTTTCTCATGACTAGTCTGGGATTATGGGTTTTGAGGATGAGGACCACAGAGATACAGTGCCCTTCTCATCACATCATATCAAGGGTACATATTGTCAACATGGTTTATGACTGTTGATATTGACCTTGATCACCTGGCACAGGCAGTGTTTGTCAGTTTCTCTACCATAAAGTTACTCTTTTCCCTTCCTTTGTCTAGTGTTTTTCAAACAAGGAGCTTTTAAAATTTGTCAGTTCCTCTGTTCTTTTGCTTTATAAGTAATTAATGTCTGCTTTCATGCTAATTCCTTCTGTCATGTTTGTGGTTCCTTTTTTATTCTTTTTCTAACTTCTTGAGTTAAATCTCAGGTTTTTTTATATTCTTTTTAAAAAATACATAAAGCATTTAAGGACACATGATCTCCAGTTGGCAAGACATTGTCTAAACATTTATTATTAATTTCCATGTTTATAGCATAATGGTGAAAGAGTTTATTTTATATAACTTCTGCCTTATGGAACTTTGTCAGCTTTTATTTTGGTCTATTATGTGATTACTTTCTGTATTTCCATGAATACTTTGAAAGAAGTTATGTTTTCTGTTTGCAAGATATAAACTAGACTCTAAGTTTTGCAATGGATAGGAACATATTTGTCTTGATTACCATTGAATACCCAGCTCCTCAAACAGGGTTTGATACACAGTAGGACTTCACTAAATAATTATTGAGTAAATGACTACAAAATTTTGACACCCCCAGTTGCGACAACCAAAAATGTCTCCAGAGATGCCCAACTGTCCCCTTGTGAACAAAGTCACCCCCAGGAGTGAACCACTGCTCTAAGATGATATGATCTAAAAAAAAAATTTGATTGTGGTAACATTGGTTTATAACACTGTATAAATTTCAGGTGTACATCATTATACTTCTATTTCTGCATAGATTACATCATGTTCACCACCCAAATACTAATTACAATCCATCACCACACACATGTACCTAATCATCCCTTTCGCCTTCCTCTCTCCCTGCTTCCCCTCTGGTAACCACCAATCCAATCTCTGTCTAAGATGATATGATTGTCTGTATAGAAGATCAAACAGAATCTGCTCAGAAAGTATCAGAATTAACATTTGAATTCAGCAAAGTTAGTTGATAGGTACAAAATCAATATTAAAAAAGATTATATTCCTATATAGCAGTAATAAACACTTAGAAAATGTAGTTTTAAGATAAATAACATCAAAAATAGCAATAAAACTTAGAAAGAATAAATCTAATAAAATATGTGCAAGAACTTTATGAAGAAAATTATTAAAATGTAAGGAAAGATATTTTAAAAACCTAGGAACAGAGAAATTGACCATAATTATGTATGAGAAGACTCTTTATCATCGAGATGTCATTTCTTTTCAAACTGATCTATAAACGCAATTCCAATCAGAACTCCACAAGGAGTTTTCATGGGATTTGACAAACTGAATCTAAAATTTATATTGGGGAACATGGAATAAAGATAACTAAGCTACTTTTTGTAGAAAAATTACTTGGGAGGCTTATTATATCATATATCAAATTTTACTCTAAAGCTGTAGTATTCAAGAACGTAGGCAGAGATAGGGAAATAGAACCAGGGAACAGAATAAATGTTTTGTTTATAGACCTACACATACATGGGAACGATATATGACAGAGGAGGCTTTCTGTGGCCAAAAGTTAAATATAGTATGCTGAGATAACTGACCTTATATTTTGAAAAATTCTCTTTACTTGTTTATTTGTTATCTTTTTCCCATGGCAATGTAAGCTCCATGAGGGCAGAGATTTGATCTGTTTCCTTCACAGTTGTATCTAAATGTTGGCTTGAGTAATTACTGTTCACTTACATTATAGTTCGTCGACATAAACAATCTGCTCTTGTTTTTGAGGGTTTGTGGCTTCTATCCTCAAGCATTGTCTTGCATTTTGGGAATCCTGAAGAACGAAGTATTCCACATTTAGTTCTCCTCCACTGCTTTCTGACTGAGTTGACTATGGTTCTTGTGACTGCGTGAACAGTGGCAGTTTATGCTACTGAGCGGTTCTGCCCACCTGCAGGTCCTTCAACTAAGCTGGCAGGAGGATGGCCATCATTAGGCCTGCACCAGGCTGAGCCCCTGAACGGGTCAGTCACTTCACACCAAGGAAAGACATTCACAATCATACAAGGTACACTCAACCAGGCCCCTCTCTCACATGTAGAGGTCTAAGCGAGTTTGCCTAAGAGAACCAGGTGAAATTGGGTAGCTCAGGGCAAATCCATTAACCCTCCTGGAAAATTGAGTAAATCTGTATGCCTCTCAGACATTATTCATTCATTTACCAAAAATTTGTGTTTCTATTACTTGCCAGGCACTACCAAATCATTAATATTTCTGAATCCAAGAATTATCTTTTCTTTTACAGGGTTTGAGCGCCTCGGCCAGCTGATTTATCAGGTTCAAGATCTGAATCAGTAAACAGTAGGACAGGGATTTGGCAAAGTCTTGAAATGGCTCTCTGAGCTTTTCAAGTTAAGTACAAACATCTAGTATTCAAGGTCCTCCTACATCTTGACACAACAAACCCCCTCCCCACACTGCACAGGCCCCTCACACTGCGACCTCTCCAACCTTTCACTGTCTAGCAAACAGCCCAGCATCACTCCTGGCTCTGGCTCCTGTCTTAATCTAGAAAACCCTCCACTTCTTCTGTGCCCATCCAAATGCTACTTTCCTTCAGGGTCCAGCAGCTCTGAACAGTGTGCCCCCCATTGAATGCAGGGCACTCTGATGGTCCTCGTCCTGAGTGTGGAGGTTGGTGACCCCACCTAGACATCCCGTCTGGTATTGGTCTCTCAGTGCTTCACGGGTTCATCTAAAGACGATAGAATGAATGTCCACTACAGGAAAGAAACCTCTTCCTTTTATAGTTTAGGAAACTAATATATGGAATGATTGAGTGACTCATACACTAGAAATAGGTGGTGGTTGGGCATAGTGAAAAGCACTTGGTTCTCTAAAGTTAGCAACACCTCCACGAGAATCCTGCTGTGGCAATTTACTTGCTGAGTGACCTCAAGTTACTTCACCTTCCTGAACCACTTTTTCCTTACTTACAAATTGGGAAGGATAACATCTTCTTTGCAAGATTGTTGTGAGGATAAGAGATAAAGTATATAAAATGTCTGACATACTCAATTTAACTGTAGGATTCCAGTTCTTTCTTAATTTTATTACACTGTCTCCCTCTACAAGACTAATCTCCTTGAAAGGAGGATCCACATTGTATCCCATATTCTCCATAACACCCAGCCCAGTTCACAGCACACGGTGGGAGCCTCAGAAATACATTTTTAAATGAAAAAAGTTGTTTTCTGAAAGGACAACATTCACTTAAATGAACAATAAATTTAAATCTACTCTCGTTTTTTCCATTCTTATTGCTCTAGTATGCTCTTTTACATATATTCCCATATGTGACAAAATACTGCAAAAAAATAAAATGTTAGTAATGAATGAGATTTCTAGCCTATAAGAGGGTAGCGTTCTTGAATAAGATTTAGGGGCTTATATAGTTTTAATCCATGGAAAATAATTAAGTTCTTCCCAATGTTAATTTATATTTTAGTATAAAAATTCCAGATATCAGAACTGAAAAGATTTCCAGAATCATGCCCGAGGGTAGCTTCTAAGTTTACTCTGGCACAATGCCACTTACAGGGTGAGAAAAAGCTCATGATTTCCCATTGTGTGAAGTCACATGTACAAAGTCCTTTTGTCCAAGTGGCCTTGTCATGTGACGTTGCTAAATATTTTTCACTTGGCCTTCCAATCACGTCCAAAGTGTCATACCCCTAGAAGCAATTTGATGTATGAATAATCAAAATTTGAGGTGACTTTCAAAGGGGTCACCAGTTGGTAAGAATTATACTGCAACTAGTGAACCAAATGCAGACATCTCCAAGTTTACTTAGAACATGTACAAGTTGAGGAAAATTCAAATTAAGAGCCAAAGTCATGTCAGAGCTAAGAGGTAAAAATAGAGTACCAGTCAGGTTACTGGAGGATAAAGAACAAACGAGTTTCTTTTGTTTGAGAACAGAGTTTGAATCAGAATGGAGTCCAAAGCATTTTAAGACTTGTTCATTTTACCAAAAAGAAGCAAAAGCAAACTGATAATATATTAGAGACTAGAAGGCAAAAGAATTGGGATTTCTTACACAGCATGAAACATTACATGTAATATTTTTCCTGTTTTGAAAAATAATCAAAGCATTATTTGGCAGGAATATTATTTTTCAATTCCTGCTTTAAGCTACTCATTTTTACCTTTTAAAGCAGTCTTTGCCTCTTATACCAGACCCGATTCCCCTATAGCTATTTAATCACACACATCCACAAAGGCTTGTGTCTGCTTGTTTTATTCTGCAGATTCTCAATCAGCCCTCATGAATGCTTGTTTTGACACTGTCCCAATAGCAATTCTGTGAGCCCTACCCAAGCTCCCCCTTTCCTCCAATAACAACTCTTCATTAGACTTCAATTTTTCAGCCATGTAAACCCTGACTACACATTTTAGAATATCATCTAGCTCATCTATTTGCCAAACTTAGATGGTAACTTTCTCAGTCAAAGATACAACTGTTGTGATATGTCTCCACCATTTATATGTGTTAAAACAATATTCTTCTAAGGAAAACATTAGCATGCATTTACATAGTTGTTGGGGGGGATGGGAGGTGTTATTTTCTTTAAGGATTTCTTAAGAAGGGGCCATGTTCCAAATCCTTATTACACTCTCTAATAGAAATACATGAGACAAAAATAAATATATTTCTCCATCAGTGGTATTAATTATGAAAATGATTTCTGGGGCCCCTGATGAAATCCGCTCCTTTTTGCTTGTTCTCCTAGCTAACAGGGTGAAGAGAGCGAAGGCCACTTTACGAGTTGAGTGAAGGAAACACAACATAGGTCTTCCACAAATCTCTGGAAGAGCTTCCAGCGTTTTTAATCATCTGGTTATTTGCCATTACCCAGGAGGTCTTAGGGAACCCAGATCTTTTTTTCATGGTACCCTTGCAAACATTGCTCTTATTGATTTAAAAATGATGATTCAAAAGGCCGGCCGGTGGCGCAGTGGTTTAGTTTGCACTTGGCAGCCCGGGGTTTGCAGGTTCGGGTACTGAGCGCCCACCAATGCACTGCTTGTCAGCCATGCTGGGGCGGCGTCCCATATAAAGTAGAGGAAGATGGGCACAGATGTTAGCCCAGGGCCAGTTTTCTTCAGTAAAAAGAGGAGGATTGGCAAAGGATGTTAGCTCAGGGCTGGTCTTCCTCACACACACACAAATAAATAAATAAATAAAAATGATGGTGCTAAAATTTCTAAAGAGAGTGGTGATCTGGATGGAGAAAGTGATGCTTTTTGAAGTTGCACAAATTTTCAAAGATGATTGAGAAAACACCAGTTGGCCATCTCAAAGAATGATGTTTAAGTTTATGGGGCAGACTAGACACGCCAGTATTTACCACACTCATAAACACTGACTTTTATTCCTTTTTTATATATATCTCCTTGCTAGTAAACCTCCCACCTCCCTGACAATCAGCCAAACTGAAAAAACCTACTGTATCACAGTTTGAAGAACTGGTCATACTGTATTTTTAAAAGGTAAATTCCAGGGACTGGCCTGGTGGCCTAGTGGTTAAGTTTGCACACTCCGCATTGGCGGCCTGGGGTTTGCAGGACTGGATCCCGGGTGCAGACCTATACGCTGCTCATCAAGCCATACTGTGGCAGTGACCCACACACAAAATAGAGGAAGACTGGCACAGATGTTAGCTCAGGGACAATCTTCCTCACCAAACAAACCAAAAAAGGTAAATTCCAGGAATCATATATTTTTGTAGAGTTCTGCTTTGTCTAACTTTTTAAAAAATGACTTTTTTCCCCTTAGATTCACCACATCAAGCTAAGACCAATGTGATGCTTTCAGTATTTGATATTTGAATCTAATAATATGAGTTTACATTGCCCATTATAGTTTACAATGTGCTCTCTTTTTTATAATGTGGTTTCTCAAACAGAGATCATCAGAGATGTGACAGGGGCTATACAAGATCAAAGAATAAAGGACATCAATTTATTGTTCCTGCTGGTAAGACATTTAAAATGTTACTTTGTATTAAACAAACACACATCTATTATTAAATATAATGCATAATTCACTTGAATTTCTCAGATAAAACACAAAACTTCAAAGAAATGTCATGCATAAAATTTGCAGCTCTGCCTGTAGTCTGCTAAAAGCATTAAGGGTGCTTGGTGGAAATTTGAGTAACATAGGTAAGCCTTTTTCTTACGTTATTTCCCAACAAAATGTGCAGTAGATAACATGTTTATCCCTTTACAAAACAGAAAACTAAGTCTTAGGAGGTTCAGAACTTCTCCAAGTCTCTTTGCCACTTTCTACTTGACAGAGCCTTTTCTGGCTACTTCTCCATGAGTAAGACTAGCTTATAATGGTGGCTGAATAATAGCCTTCCAAAGACGTCCACATCCAAATCCCCAGAACCTATCAATATGTTACCTTACATGGCAAAAGAAGTTTGCAGATGTGATTAAGTTAAGGATTTTGAGATGGGGAGATTATCCTGGATGATCCAGGTGGGCCCAATGTAATCACAGGGTCCTTATAAGAGGGAGGCAGGAGGATCTAAGTCAGAGAGAGGAGAGGTAAGGATGGAAACAGAGGTCAGAGAGGAGAGAGGATGCTACACTGCTGGCTTTGAATATGGACGAAGGGGACACAAGTCAAAGAATGTTGACAATTTCTAGAAACTGAGAAGACAAGGAAGTCAAGACAAGAAAACAGATTCTCCCCAGAGCCTCCAGAAAGGAAGACAGCCTTACTAACGTCTTGATTTTAGCCCAGTGTGACCCATTTCATACTTCTGACCTCCAGAGAATAAATTTCTAATGGTTTAAGTCATTAGTTTGTGGTAATTTGTTACAGCAGCAGTTGGAAGTTAACATATGTGGTAAGACTCTGACAGTCCCCTAATTTCTCTCTCACCCTTATTGTTAATGATATCAACTTATGTTTTAATTTATCACAGTGCTATATCCACATAATTTTTAGTTCGATTAAGAGTTCCATAAGTTTTTAGTTCCATTAAAAACAAATGGACAAGCATGGGTGAGGCTGTAGAGAATTTAGAACACTTGAACATTGCTGGTTGGAATGTAAAATGATGCAGCCACTGTAGAAAACAATTTGGTGAGTTTGCATCAAGTTAAACATGGAATTACCAAATGACCCTGGAAACCCACTCCTGCATATATACCCTGAAGAATTGAAAACAGATGTTCAAATAAAAACTTGTACACAAATGTTCATAGCAGCACTATTCGCAATAGCTAAAAGGTGGGAACAGCTCAAATGTCCATCAACTGATGAATGGATACACAAAATGTGGTATAGCCATATAATGGAATATTATTCAGCCATAAAAAGAAATGAAGTACTAATATATGGTATAGGGTGGATGAACCTTGAAAACATTATGGTAAGTGAGAGAAGCCACTTACAAAAAGCCATATATTGTTCAATTCCATTTATATGAAATATCCGAAGTCAGCAAATTCACAGAAACAGCAAGGAGATTAGTGGTTGTCAGGGGCTGAGAGGAGTGATTGCTTAATGGGTACAAGGTTTCCTTTTGGATTGATGAAAATATTTTGAGAATGAGATAGTGGTGATGGTTGCACAACCTTGTGAATGAGCTAAATGTCGTTAGTGGTAAATTTTATGTTATGTGTATTTTACCACAATAAATTTTTTTAAGACAAATGGAACTAAAACTTTTTAAAGTCAAAGTGTAATAAAATACCAAACTCCTGCCCCACTGATCTCTAGCTCCCAGTTCTGCAGTCCAGGGGCTTCTAGTTGAAACTGTTTGATTTTTGGGTAACTGATTTTTGGATATTTGCTGCATATTTCAAAATAACATGCTTAGAGTACACTGTAATATATTAAGTTATAAATTTTGACATTATTGACTTCCAATAACAGTAGACGAGAAGTTTAGCTCTGTTTTCAGCAATCATATTTTTAACATCCAAGAGCTCTTTCTTGTCCTCTGACGCTGTGTTTTTGCGGGACACTGCTCTTCCTAACTGATACAATATCTTTCTTCTCTCTCTGAGAATGCATACTATAATTATTTTAAATTGTATTCTGCTCCTTACCTTGCCTCTGTTTCATCCAAGTTCTTTCTTCCTGTTTATTTGTTTTCTTCTCTTTCATATTGAAGACTTTCTTCAAATGTCTGTGATCCTTGGCTGACTGTTCACATTTAGGAACGAGGCACTAAAAAGTTGGTTGGCAGTTCATATCATCGCGGAGTAATAGGGCCAGTTGGAACTTTCATTAGGGAAACTCATATGTCAGAATCCTAAAGTCTTTTCTCCAGGGACACTTGGTCTCTGCAGGGAAAAATTCTTTAAATTCCAGGTGGTTTGTATCCCCGTGTGTGGAGGGGGTGGGGGTAATATACCTGGCTGCTGGCCCTCCGGGCGTTCCACAGTTAATTATTCCCCTTGCCCTCCACTGTGCACCTCTCTGGTTCAGTTTCTCCAGGTAATAAACTGCTGATCTCCTGCAGTCATCTGGCTGCTCAGAGGCTAGAGAAGGCCCTAGGAGTTTAACAGATTTTTCCACCAGTCCTCTATTTCCAGCCTAGGGCTTCACCCCCACCTTCCACAGCCCCTGGTGCCTCCCAGCCCTCCCCTTCCCAGAGGTCTGCCAGGCAAATTAATGTGTTTCCCAGTGGCATTCCCTCCACTAGGACTTACGTCAACACTGCGTTGTGGTGACCTATCTCCCTCTGTCTACCAACAATTTGCTGGCATTTGTGGCTCACATTTTTATTCTTTTACTTCACTATGGTGGGATTCCCGTGGGGAGATAAGATAACTTTGTGTGTTTAATTTACCATGTTAACTGGAAATCAGATTGTTTGCTTTGCGTGGGATATACAGCATTCTCACTTATCCTGTCTTGTGTACTCTTCACAAAAATTCTGTAAAGATAACTGATATGATTGTCTGAAATTTCACAGTTAAGAAAATGGAAATTCAAAAAGAAAATTAACTTGCCTAAGACCACACAGCTGGTAAGTAAGGAAGCCAGGATTTGAATGCAAGTCTTTAACTCTGTCTAAGGACTTTTAATCATCATCATCATCATCCAAGAAAGGCTAACATATAACATTTACTATGTATGGTAGACACAATAATGGCTCTTAAAGATGTCCGTGTCCTAATCCCTGGAACCTGTGAATGTGTTATCATACATGGGGAAGAAGAATTAAGGTTGAAGACGGAATTAAGTTTGCTAATCAGCTAATCAACTAGAGAGATTATTGTGGGTTACTGGCGTGGGCCAATGTAATCACAAGACTCCTCAAAAGTGGAAGAGGGAGGTAGATAAAGGGAGAGAGTCAGAAGGAGATGTGACGACGGAAGAAAGACACAGAGAGATGCATTGTTATTGGCTTTGAAGATAGAGGAAAGGGGCTCATGAGCCAAGAAATGTGAATGCCCTCTGGAAGCTAGAAAAGGAAAGGAAACAGATTCCCCCCAGGATCTCGAGAAAAGAACACAGCCTTGCTAACAATTCAGTTTGAACCCAGTGAGACCTGTGTCGAATATTTGATCTACAGTACTGTAAGATAATAAATTTGTGTTGCTGATGCCTTTAAATTTCTAATGATTTGTTATAGCTGCAGTAGTAAACTAACACACTATATGCCAGGAATCGTTCTGCTTGCTTATATATATTAACTTATTTAATCCTTATAAAGATGTTATGAAGTATGTACAATTATCTCATTTTTCTGATGAGCAAACTGAGGCATGGAAGATATTAAAACATGTCCAAAATGTTTGAACAGACACTTTACAAAAGATAGAAGTGTCAATGGGAAGATGAAAAGATCCTCAGCATCACTGGTCGTCAGGGAAATGCAAATTAAAACAATAATGCATATGTATCAGAATGGCTAAAGTTAAAAAGACAATATTAAGTGTGGAGAAGGCTACTGAGCAACTGGTGCTCTCATATATTGTTGGTACGGGCTGTAACACGATAAAAATCACCATGAGAACATTTTCACGATTTCTTTCAAAATAAATATATTCTTACTGTGACACTCAGCATTTCACTCCTAGGTGTTTACCAATGAGAAATAAAAATATATGTCTACACAAAGACTTGTACCCAAAAGTTCTTATCAGCTTTTTCACAGTAGCCTAAACTGGAAATAACTCCAAGTCCGTCAATAGATGAATGGACAAACAAATTCTGGTATATCCATATAATGGAATACTTCTGAACAATAAAAAGGAATAGTAAAACATGCAAAAGAAATTAATGAATCTCAAAAACATGCTAAGTGAAAGAAGTCAGATACGAAAGAGTACATACTGTATGATTCCATTTATGTAAAACTCTAGAAGAGACAAATCTAATCTACAGTGATAGAAAGCAGATCAGTGGTTGCTTGGGTTGGAGGTTTCCAGATTAATTGGAAAGGAATGCAAGGGAGCATTTTAGGGTGATGGAAATATTCTTTATCTTGATAGTATTGGTAGTTATACAGGTATATAAATTTGTCAAAACTCAGAAATGAACACTTAACGTGAGTACATTTCAGTGCATATAAATTATATCTGAATAAAATTAATTTTAAAAAATTTACAGGGGCCAGCTCAGTGGCAGAGTGGTTAAGTTTGCACGCTCCACTCCAGCAGCCTGGGCTTCTCGGGTTTGGATCCCAGGCACAGACCTGTATACCACTCATCATGCCACACCGTGACGGTGTCCCATGTACAAGGTAGAGGAAGGTTGGCACAGATGCTAACTCAGGGACCACCTTCCTCAAGCAAAAAGAGGAAGATTGGCAGCAGATATTGGCTCAAGACCAATCTGCCTCACCAAAAAGAAAAAAATTCACAAAGTTATACAGCTTAAGTTGTAAGGCTTGGATTTGAAACCAGGCAGTCAACACTGGAGTCTGGGTTCTCATCACAAGATGATGCTGCCTATCAGTGATATTTGGGCACTGCAAAGGACCCAGATAATTGTCCCTAATTGTGGGAGTTAAAATTCTTTGATACCCCTCCCATCAAGAAGTGGAGTCTAGTTCTCCTCCCTGTGAATCTGGGCTGGCCTGTGAGCACTTTGACCGATAGAGTAAAGCAGAAATGGTGCTATTCCAGTTCTGGGACAGCCTTTAAAAGACTGGCAGCTTCTGCATTGGTCTCTTGGAGCCCTGGGGATGTCATACAAGGAGTCCAACTACCCTGCTTGAGAGACCATATGGAGAGGCCTTGAGACTTCATAGAGTAGGAGACTGGTCCAGCTGAGCCCAGCTTCCCACCATTCTCCAAAACACACCAAGTATGTGAGTGAAAATGTCTTAGACCCTCCAGATCAGACAACCCCTGGATGAATACTACTCAATAACCCCACACAACATCACATGCTACAGTAGAACTGCCCAGCTGAGCCCTGCCTGATTCCTGACCCACAAAACTATGAGATATAATAAAAAGGTTATTGTTCTAAAACACTAAGTTTTGGGGTATTTTGTTATGCAGCAGTAGTTAACTGGAAAACTAATCAAAAGGAATTCCCATTTCTGTTGCCACAGGGATTTTTCAAGGCTTCAGGGAAACCTTTCTCTCTAGTATTCCAGATGTGATATTATAATTGCCTCACTCATGGGCTTAATAAAGAATGAACAGCTGAAAGAATTATGAGGCTCATCATTACTTATTACATCATGTCTAGAAATAAAATGGGAAATCAAATGAGAACCACCAGGGTTCCCTGCTCAGTTACTGCATCTGGGCTGCTGATGGTTCTTCACTGCATTGAAGGTAAGGTATAGGTGATCCATAGCACACCTAATCCAAAAACTAAACAACCTCAAGTTTGGGGGTAGTCACTAGATATTTATATAGTTCTTCTAGTAAAGGCAACCTTTTCTGAAACACCAAATCATCTACTGGTTACAGATAAGCCATTGGATGCATCAGAATAGAGATATTTTCTGAAATGTCGGGCAACATCTGACTTCAGCATCTGTGTTAATGAAGTAAGATGAATATAAAGTACTGATACTTCACTTTATGGGCCTGGAACTCTGCTTAGCTACAAAATGCCAGCTGTCCCTAAGCTCCAATTGCTTACTACTCAAGAATAGTCAATGTACAAAATAGAACTATGCACAAACTGGCAGAGGAGCCCTTGATAACACTGATTCAAGAACTGTCAGGAACATTCCAATGCCTTTCAGATAAAAATGCTTCCATTTGTTATAATTTCTACACATATTCTCACAGAATCAAAGTTTTTAATAATTTATTTGTTTGGGTTTTTTTGTGTGTGTATGTATTTATGACAACCCAGACTGTTTATCTACAGTCTGAAAAAACAGTATTAAGTGCTAATACTCAAATGATCTGCCAAGACTGTTGATAATGCCAGGTCAGGTCACTCCCTGCATAAAAGCCCCTAATAGCCATCTATTGAAAACTATTTACCATGGCCTAAAAATTCAGACACGATTCTCCCCACTGCCAGCCTCTTTCTCCTGATGTCATCTTTCACCTCACTATTCTCCAGTCACAGCGGCCTTTATTAAGCACTTATTATGTTCCAGACTCTATGCCAAGTTCTTTAGATACATTATCTGATTTAATATTCATAACAGCCCTAGGAAAGAGATAATATTATTGCCATTTTATAGATAAATAAATTAAGACCCGGAAATTTTGTAACTTGGCCAAGGTGATATAAATAGTGAGTGTTGGAGCCAGATATTTAACTCTCTATATACTGATTCAACTCCCAGATGTGTATCTTCCCTAAATTTAGATCATTTATCCGACTGCCTTATTGATACCTCCACTTTAACGTCTAATAGGCATCTCAAACTTAACAGGCTACGTTATCCAAATTAGAAGTTTTGATTTCCCACTCTCATCCCCATCTTCTCAATCACAGTCAATGGTACCACCCAGTTGCTGAAAACAAAAGCTTAGGTGTCATCTTTCATTTCTCTCCTTCCCTCAACACCAACATTCAATGTCTCAGCAACTTCTGTCAGGTTTCTCTCCAAAATATAACCTGAATCTGCCCACTTCTCTCATCTCCATTGGGGATCTCCAATCTTCATCTCTTTAGGCCACCTCATGGCCTAATCTGAGCTTCTTCAATCTTCCACCTGAGCCACTGCAAGAGTCTCCTAATTGGCCTCCCTGCTTCCTCTCATCCATTCTTCATACAGTGGCCATAATGGTCTTTACGAAGAGTTAAAACCCTCCAGTGATTTCTTCCCATTACACTTAGAATAACAACCAAACTCCTATCTATAAGATTCAAAATTATACTTGATTTGGCATCCCTGCTAGTTTTCAACCTCTCACTGTGTGTTGTTGTCTTTTTTGTTGTTGTTGCTACTGTTCTTTGGGAAGAGGAACTCAAAAGCAGAGAGTTGTGTCAATCATTCTCCTTAGTTCATGGTGCATTAGCATCTTTGAGCCACATAAGATCCCTCGCTTGTTTGTTAGTTCTCTGGCTTCTTTACTTCCTTTTGTCCAAATTTCCCACCTGTATTCCCTCTCTCTAATGGAAGCAACCATTCTAATGTGTTTTGTTTGTATGCGTTATTATAAATTGTGTATTGATGTTTTGTATACATATATTTTTAGTTTATGTAAATGATACTGTGCAATAGATCCCATTCTGCCTCCTACTTTTTTCACTCCGTGTCATGTTTTGAAGATCCATCTATGCTGCATGTTGCATGTTGCCTCTAGTCCATGTCTTCTCACTGCTGTGTAGTACTCTCTGGTGCATCCACCACCTTTTGACTCTCCATCCCCTGAGGGATGGACACCCAAGTTAGACCGGCTCCCACTTCCTACCACCACAAACAATTAACAGCCCATTATTGTGGACTTATGTGAGAATTATTTTGCAATAATATATCCAAGTGGAATTGCTGGGCAACCCAGCAATTTAATTTTATATTTTAATTTTATATTTAATTTGAAAATGTACTGCCAAATTGCTCTGCAGAATACCTACAGCTTACGTTCCCCACCCAGTAGTACATAATGGGGTCAATATCTACCCACCAATGTCCCTGACAACATTAGGCATTATCCAGCTTTCTGAATTTTGTCACTCAATAGGGGGAAAGTCTATAATAGCTAACGAATTTGAGCCTCTTTTATGTGTTATAGCCTTTTAGGTTTCTTTTTCGGTTAATCGCCTGTTCATGGCCTTGGCCTACTTTTTCCACTAGGACTATTGACTTTTCTTGCTGATTTTGCAAAGGCCACGAACAGGCAATTTACAGAAGAGGAAACCTGATTTAAAAAAAATCAAAAACTGCCCCTCCCAGTCCCTGATCCCCCAAAGCTAACTATTATTCTGACTTTCATAACCATAATTTAGTTTTGCCTATTTTGGATTTTGTGTAAATGAAATCATATAGTACGTACTCCTTTGTGTCTGGTTTCTTTGGCCCAACATTACATTTGTGCATTTTATCCATGTTTTTGTGTGGGGTAGTAGTTTATTCTTTTTTATTGCTATATAATATAATATTTATTGTATAAATCTACTAACGTTTCTTCATTCTATTGTTGATGAACATGTAGGTTATTTTCACTTCTGGCAATTATAAATTATGTTGCTGTGATAATTTTTGTATTTGCGCTTTTGTGTACATATGTATGCTTGATCCATTATTCCTATTCCTAGATATGTACCTCACAAAAATTCATACTCCTATGATATATACTTTTCTGCATGTATGTTATACTTCAATAAAATGCTTACCTAATAAAAGATAAAAGAGAGATGGTGCAAATGAATATAAAACGTTTAGAGAAATCAACAATATACATATCCATAAAGAAAACTATATAAATTAAGGTTAAAAGTAACCCAATAAAATTAAGAATAAATAATAAAATGTTGACCCAAAGTGAAAAACATTTGCTACTTAGAAATTAATAAACACGTTTCTAAATAGCCATTCAGTTAAAAGGTCTCAAAGTTAAAATCATAAACTCTATGGAAAGCAAAGAAAAAGAAGGACACTTCATATGTGAACTTATGGGACACAGCCAAAGATATAGTTAGAGCTAAAAAAAAACAATAATACATAGCTATAATGCTTTTGTTATTTTAAGTAAGAAAGATGAAAGATGAAAAAACTTGCTATCTATCTAGGAATTAGAAAAAGAATAGAAAAACTTTTTTTTTTTTTGCAGTTTAGGAAGAGAGAATTTGTACAGATAAAAATTGAACCTAACCAAATGAGAAACAAAATTTAGTAGAATAATAAATGAATTCAAATGCTGGTAGTTAAAAAAAAACCAATAAAATACATAACCTCTTGCAAACTTGATTAAGGAAATAAAAGAGAAAGTAAAAATATAAAAAATCAGGGATGAGAAAAGAGACCAAACTACAATATAGGAGAGTTAAAAAAAGTATAAAACAGAATTACATGCAACTCCATGGCAACAAATTTGCAAATCGAGAGGAAATGGATAATTTCTCAGTCAAATAGAAGTGACCAAAATTAACCCAAGAAGAGGACATGAAAAACTTTGAATAGACCAATTACCACAGAAGACATTGGAAAGGTCAAAAAGATCTTTCACTAAAAATATTACCTGCTGGTTTCATAGCTGAAATCTATCTAACCTTTAGAGAACAGCTAGCTCCTATGTCATTTACATGATTCTAGGCCAGAGAAAAAAATATAGAAGCTCCTGATTCATTTTACAAAGGCTGCATAACTTTAATACCAAAACTTTGTAAAGAAGGTACAGAAATAGATAACTGTCTCATTTATGCACATAAGTGCAAAAAATTCTTTTTAAAAAAGCAAATAGAATCTGGCAGTATAGTTAAAAATAAAACAATGTGAATAATTAGGAATTATTCAAAGAATGCAAAGGTGGTCTCACCTTAGGATATCTACCAAAGAAATTCATTAGAGCAACAAGGGGAAAATGTGATCACATCAAAGATGCTAAAAAGGTGTTTAATAAGTTCAACAATCATTCCTCTAACCCTCCAGGTAGGGGGTGGGACTGCCAGAAGAGCTGACTGACAAGCTCAGCAAATACTATGCCCCAAAGCAATAAAACTGGACAAAATTATCAAAAACAATCATTTCATAAACAAACACATGGACAAAGAGAACAGATTAGTGATTACCAGAGGGGAGTGGGTTGGGGGGTAGGGACAAGAGGTGAAGGGGCACATTTATATGGTGACTGAGAAGTAATAATGTACAACTGAAATTTCACAATGTTATAAACTATTATGCCCTCAATAAAAAAAAATCATTTCAAATTCTAGAAATTAACCAAAGCATAAACAAATTGAAAAGTATTATTTACTTTTGGTTATATTCCTTGTGAAATCTCTATTGTCTGATAGATTAATACAGCCACTTCAGCATTCTTAAGATCAGCGTTTTTTATCTTTTTACTTTTAACCTATTTGTATCTTTATATACAGGGTGGATTTCTTATAGAAACCTTTTATGTCATTTACATGGATTGCAATTATCAATATGGTTAGGTTTAAATATACCCTTTTGCTATTTTTCTATTTGTCCCATCTATCCTTTGCTTTTTTTCTCCTTTTTCCTGCTTTTTAAACATTTTTTTAGTATTCCATTATTGGCTTGTTAGATACACCTCTTTTTCTTTTGTATCTTTATCTTTTCACAGTCTATCTTCAAATAACTTGATAACACTTCCCACATACTTTAAGAACCTTACAAATTGTACTCCACTTCTCCCCTCAGACATATATATTGTCATATGTTTTAGTTCTACATATGTTATAAATCTCACAATACATGTGAGCAGGGGAAAAGCCAGTTCTCCTCCTGTTTCTCCTTTACTCTCACACCACTACCACACTCACAGCACTTCAGGCACCAGATGTGTGTGGGGTTTTCCCCCAAACAAGCAATTCTGTCACACCAGCCGGGTGTCCTACAATTGATCTCAATTCTAACACTGTTTACCCGAAGATAGCATCAGATCCCACAGGTTAAGGGCTCAGTCCTTACCCCTCTGTGTTTCATTTTAGGTGAGTTTCTAATGCTATGTCTTCAAAGACCACGGATATTTTCCGGTTAGTTCCATTCAGTGTAATTTTCGTTTCAGGTGTTGCATCAAGAAAACTAAAGTAGGGAAGGGAGATAGACCTCAGTCCTACAGACTGCCCCTCCTCCACACACACTTCAGATGCCAATCACAAGTCCAGGTTGCCACCTGTGCTTCTGATGATTGGCTATAAATCAGAGGTTCCCATGACTTCTTCCTTGGGTTTGATTAATTTGCTAGAGTGGCTCACAGAACTCAGGAAAACTGTTTACTTACTGTTTACCAGTTTATTACAAAAGGAGATGATTAAGGATACAGATGAACATCCAGATGAAAGAGATGCATAAGGCAGGGTATGTGGAAAGGGGTGTGGAGCTTCCATGCTCTCTCCAGGTGCACCACTCTCCCAGCGTTTCCACGTGTTCACCAACCTGGGAGCTCTCTCAGACCACTTACTTTTGGGATTTTTATGGAGGCTTCTTCATGTAGGCATGATCAATCATTAATTCCGTTTCCAGCCCTTCTCCCCTCTTTGGAGAATGGGGGGTGGGGCTGAAATTTCCAAGCTTCTCATCATGACTTGGTCTTTCTGGTGATCAGACCCCATCCACGAGTCATCCAGGAGTCGCCTCATTGGAACAAAAGACAGTGCTATCACCCAGGAAATTCCAGGAATTTTGGAGCTCTGTGTCAGGAACCTGGGTCAAAGACCAAATATTAGAACAAAAGATGCTCCTAGTGCTCTTATCACAGGAAATTACAAGGGTTGTAGGAGCTCTGTGCCAGGAACCAGCAGCAGAGACCAATGTATATTTTTTCTACCGTCTCATAACATGCTTATTACTTTTCTTTATACAGTCAATTGTCTTTTAAAGAGATTTTAAGAGTGAGAAAAATGTACTTGATGTTTAACCACAGATTTACCATTTTCTGTGTTCTTTGTTCTTCCATGTAGATCCAAATTTCTTCTACTATCATACTCTGCCTGAAGAGCTTCTTTTCACACTATTTGTAGCATAGGCCTGCTGGCAATAAATTCTCTCAGTTTTTATTCACTTTAAAGAAAATTCTATATTTAATTTTCATTTTTGAAAGATTTTGGTAAGTTTCGAATTCCAGATTGACACTTTTTTCTTTCAGTACTTGAAAGACGTCACTTCATTGTCTTCTGGCTCTGACAAGAAGTCTGCTGTTTTCCTGATTTTTCTTCTCTATTTATTGTGTGTCCCCACACAAGCCTGCTTTTAAGATTTTCTACTTATCACGATATGTCTTGGTGTGATTTTCTTTGTATTTCGTTTGTGGTTCATTGGGCTTCTTGTACCTGCAAGTTTAGAGTATTCATCCGATTTAGACATTTTTTGCCATTAGGTCTTCAGATATTTTTTCTGTCTCCTCCCCTCTTCTAGGGTTCCACTTATATGTATTTTACACTGCTTGATATTGTCTCACAATGCTGATGTTCTGTTTATGTTTTCCCCAGATCTTGCCCGTCTGTGTTTCATTTTAGGTAAATTTCTAATGTTATGTCTTCAAAGATCATGGATACATTTTCCTGTGGTGTCTAAGTTGCTGTTAGTCCCATTCAGTGTAACTTTCATTTCAGGTTTTTCATCAAGAAAAATAAAGTAGGGAAGGGAGATAGACCGCAGGTGGATATTTTAAATATGGTCATCAGGGAAAATCTTACTGATTAGGTGAAATTTGAGCAAACACCTGAAGAAGATTCAGGAGATTTGAGTCTTCATTATCCTCCAAAGCTTTTTCTATTATATTTTTAGCACTTTTCTCTTTTCTATTTAATCTTTTTCTTCTAATATAGCAAGGATAGCTTTCTATTGTCTTCTGTGTGTTCCTTTATGTCTCAGAGCCTCTTTAATTATGTTTTTACATTTTTTTTCTATTTGTCTCTCTCCTGTCTTCCCTTCCCGTATTGTTGACTCCCTCCACTGCTTCTCTTGTGGCTTCTGTATCTATACTGGTTTCATTTTACTCTTTCATTCATTCCAAAGCCTTGACTGCTCACTCTTCATCTCCTTTCACTTTATATTTGAACACTTTTATCTCCTCTTTAATTTCTTATTTCTAGAGACCACATTTTCTTTAATTTAGTTGATATCAGTAGGAAACACATTCTGTGGCATAGTCTTCATCTGGTGAATATTCTTTACCTGAGTTTTGCTTGTTGAGTATCTTCGTGGCTGCTGTTTGATTAGTACTCAGTGTTGAATGGGACCAGCTCTTTGTGGACCAATTACTTACAAAGGGTTGTGTGGGAGAAGGGTTCAAGAACTGAGCAGAGACAGAAGATACCTTGGCCTTAGGATTTTCTCACACTTTCCTACCATGTACATGAGAACTGCATGTTCTCAAATTCTAATGTTCTGGAGCCACCTTTGGGGTTAATAGAAAGTTCTCTTGTCTCTTGTACAGCCATGGTTTTTTTAAATGGTGATTTAGCGATTATTGTTCCTGATTGTTTTCTTTATCTATTATCAGCAGCAGCTGAGCTGATCGTCTCTTGTGCTCATTCATCCGCCCCATCACACTGACAGCCTCTTCTTGTGGAAATGGCAGGTCCACACAGACTATCATTCAGTGCCTCACCTCCTGCCTCTCTGTAGTGTTAAACCAGGTTTGGAACACTCCTACAACCCACCTCCACCCTGCCAGACCTACTGATACAAGAAAGCAAATATCGGTTTGGCCCTCCGCATGGGCAATTGCTCTGAAGAAATCCATGTGCTCCTCCAGGTCTGTCAAGGTATGTGCCCATTCTTGCTGTGCTCCCTGCCTTTGGTCCACATATTACCATATTTGACAGCTATTCCTCATAGACTATCATTGTTCCTTCCTTACTTCACTTTCCTCTCTGTGGTCTGTTGTTATTGTTTTGTTATTGTCGTTTTCACAGAGAAGAGTGGAGTAGAAAAGCCTTCACTTCAATTTTTAATTTTGTCTCTACTATTTATTTTAATTCAATTCAACTCAATACATATTTGTTGATTATTATTGATTAAATATTTATTGATTAAATAACTATTTATTGAGTCCCTATAAAGAATAAGGTGCTGTGTTCAGTGCCGGGGAGAGTAAAAAGATGAAGGTAGAAAACCAGAGCAAGTATTTGAAGAAAACAAGTAATCCCATTATTGGAACACAAGTGTAAGGAAAGAGATCTGCACCCATCACTACAGCAGCAATAGGAGTGTTGTTTTGGCAGAAAAGTCTTTGCGACTTTCCCTTAAGTGAAATAGTCCTATTTATGTTTTGGGAACCCTCAAGACTATTCTAATAATAGTGATGCATGGAAGTATTAATAAATGATGCTGAACCATCCAAATAATTATGGTAACTAATATTCAGCATGTTCTTTGGTGGGTACTTTGATCCAGAACTATGTGGGCCTTAACAAAATAGAATTTCATTAAAAAAAAAAAAAAAAGACCAAATGTGGGCTAAACAGTTCTCTGGAGAAGCTCCTTGCCTAGCTGAGAGTGTGGCTGTGCCCAGCAGACTTAAAGTAATTGTTCTGTGGTAATTAAGCAAAAAAAGACTTTGTGTCTCTTTAGGAGGCCAGGTAGAGAACAAAAAATAAATGGGATCAAGGGCTTTGGGGACCCCGATGATGCTGCAGGCAAGGAAGTGGATTTAAATACAGCTAAGCAGGAACAGGAGGTGGCAGCCACATTATATTCTCCTTAAGTCTGGGGATATTGGAACCAAAATTTAAACTGCAAGATTTCATGGGGTTAAATTGCTTCTCCCTTCTGCCCCAAACCATGACAAAGAAATCTTCACCTCAAAGAAACAGTAAATGACTCTCAAAGCATTTGCTCACTCATTTGCCCCTGACCTTCGTGTCCATCCCCTTTTCTCTGACTCCTCTGTATTCTCCAAGAACCATATTTTGCTCAGTCTCTGGGTTCTGGGCAGAAGCCAATGGAACTCTGACCTGCTATTTGAAAAACGGAGCCTAAAAAGTGAACAGTGGGCTTTTTTTCTCTTTCTGAAGCTTGTGGGATGTCCTACAGAAGGACTAGCTAGGGGAGCCCTTAAATTGGGGAAGGACCTGAGATGAAAAAGCTTAAGCTCTGCTGACCTAACATTAGACCTTGGCTTTCAAAAACATTAGTATATGCCCATGTCAAATTGATGATGGATGGTTCTATACTGGAAATAACTACACATAAGCAGATGCTACAAAATATATTTTATTACATTAGTGATAATAATCAAATGGATCCTACTGGAAGAGATAGAAGGAAGAGAATTGACCATTATGGAACTAAAGACCTCTGGGGCAATGGTTCTCTGAAATGTGGTCCCCAGACCAGCAGCATCAGTATCACCTGGGAACTAATTAGAAATGGACATCTTGGGCCTCTCCCCAGGCCCACTGAATCAGAAATTTTGTAGGTGGGACCCAACAATCCATTTTAACATGCCCTCCAGTTGATTCTGATGTATGTTAAAATTTAAGAACCAATGCACTAGGGGAAGAAAAAGAACTCAAGGTATAGATCAGTAGTTCTCAAACTTTATCTTCCATCAGAATCACTTGGAGAGCTTATTAAAACGAAGATTACTAGATCCTACTCTAAGAGTTTCTGAATCAGTAGGGCTGGGTAGTGGGAACGACAATTTGCATTCAATAAGTTCCTAGGTGTTGTTTATGCTGCTGGTCCAAGGACCACACTTTGAGAACCACTAGTCTACAAAAAATATTTGAGTAAATGTAAGACTTCCTTGGCTCCAGATTAGAAAAGGATTTTCTGGACTGAGGAGTTGGGGGTGAGGGGTGAGAGGAAAAGTGATGATTATATGGACATGTTGGTGATTTACACAGAGAAAGGCTCTGCCCCCTTTGGGCTCTGGGGAGGCAGCAAAGCCTAGGCAGTCAGGGCTTTAGTTTCCTGCTATCCATGTGTGAGAGTGATAGGAAAGTAGTGGAAAGGGCCAGGCAGACAATCTGCAAAGTGGCCTGCTTGAACCAAGGCCTAAGGATCAACCATGGTGATAACATGTCAACAGATACCTGCATGAAGAGACGAGTTCATAGAGAAGATTTCTTTCCTCATACCCTGACAACTTAGCACCTCAGAAGCCTCCAGAACTCAGCCAGGAACTGAGGAAAAGTGGTAAATTTCAAAATGGACTTAGATTGTTTTCACCAGCATGTAGGAATAGGGCCAAGGCCATTCCTGAAAGAGTGCGGGATCTGGGGGGATACAACCAAGATCATTTGAAAGGGTCTGTGCTGTTAGCATCTTTGATAGGCTCTTTGGGATATTGTTAAAGATAGCAATTTAGAAATTTAGTTTCAATGATGCTTAGGAAACATGGGTAAGGGGCGGTGCCTCACAATAAACCCTTCAAGCTTGGACCTGAAATGGCCACCTCAGTTGCCCTACCCAAGGGACTGGCCTGATGGGGGCATCAAATAGAAATTAAGTTAAGTTATAAGACATAAAATAACTAATTATGAGGAAATAATTGGTAAAACTCAAATTGAGGGACATTTTACCAAACAACCAGCCTGTACATTCAAATATGTACTGCATATTAGATTGTGGGATTGTATCAATCGTTTTCTAAATTTGAGTAAAAATGAACCTGACTTATCTGTGGATTGAGATTTGTACTGCTACACCCATACCCTTAACCTCACGCCTGATTCTTTCTCCGAATACTGATGACCAGAAGAGTAAAGCTCATAACTCAGCACAGGAACTTATACACCAAGAACAGGAATTGTTTGCTTTTCCAATTGAGAATTATTTTAGAACTGTCAACCGTCCGTGGCTGATTTCCTTCTCTGGATGTTCTCGGAGAGGGATGTGCTGGGCTTGTCCAGGGCAGGTGTGGAATATCACACAGTCTTGATTTCAGTCTTTCCCAGGGTGATGACAGCCACAGAGTTGACTGCTGACACCTGAGACGGGAAGAGCAGCTTCTTGCGAGCCCTTTCAGAGTGACTGTTCTTTGATTTCTCTCCTTGTGTGATCTTCCTTGCTTCTGAATTTCTATAGTGCTTGCAATCTGAACCAAACACTCTCACTTTTGATTTTACCCAGTCTGATATTTTTCCCCAGTTGTTTCATGTATATATCACTCATCTCCTGACCCACATGTAACCTCCTCAGAGGCAGGAACTGTATCTTCAATGACTTTTGCATGCTGAATAGCATTGCACCGTGCTAGACCCCTGTAAGCATAGAAGAATATTTGTTAATTGATTCACAGAATGCAGTGAATGAATGAATTAATGAATGAATGAGTGGCCGTGCCCATTTCTCCTAATATGCCAATTAAAAAACAAGTTCCTCTCAGAAACATGTCTGCTGGATTTGAAGGGAGTTGAATAACAAATTATTTACTAAAAAATTTAACAATTCCCCATCTGCATATGACAAGTTATTTGTGTCATTAATGGTTGCCTGTATATTCCTTTCAAGTCCTTGTTAGAGAATGACTGCATGCCTCATTATTTAGGGCCAATAATGATGCATCTAGAAGCTTACTCTTTGCTTATCTCAAGTGAGCTGTGCCACTAAGCCAGGCAAGATTGTGAAATAAGCAAAATCTAGCTCTGCTATCCCTCCTTCTATGGCTGTCTGTATCCTCCTAACCTATCCCCCATCCCTACTTTCCCATCTCCTTATTAGCTAGCAGTCAACCAAGTAATTAGCTGGTAAGAGCTAAAGTATTACCCCCCCCCATAGGACTATTTGTCTTTTAGTAAAGGAGTCATTAAGAGCTAGCTTTCAGAATCTAAAGAAATGAATTTCTAATTGTGAACTTTCATCTATGAAAAGCCAGTGGAGAGAGATTTAGGAACTAGGTTCCTTAAATCTCCCCTTCTAGGAAGAAGTCCATTTTACCTGCTTATGAAGCCAGTGCTAGTAAGATTCATGAAAAAGATCTCATTTCTACATGAAGTTTAGAAACCCATTTTTTTTTCATGTTACATAGATATATTCATGCGCTGGGAAATGGATTTGGGCTAATGAAACTCACAAATCAGAAAGTAATTTATTAACTTGTATATGCTTTCTTGTTATTAGAATATTCATATTTTCTATTTAAGACATAGACGTCAAATACCTGCTGGAAGTGCCAGCAATTTCCCCTACCATGCCCAGAGCATACACTGCTGATTGAGCATAGCACTCTTTCCTTCTTAACACAGCACTCCAGGCAACCACTGCCATCCATCTGTGCTGGCGTGCAAGATAAAACCTTTTCTGCCATTGCTGTTCTTCCTGATATCAAGGTACCTAGGAAGGAACAATTTATTAGAATATTATTTGGCAAGAATGGAATTTGAGCAAATGACCTATTACCAAAAAAAAAAAAAAGTACAATTAGGAAATGAAATAACGCATGTAAAAATCAATTAGAACTAAGAAATTATAAAAAGGAGTAGGAAGTCAAGTCATGGGGGGAGGGGGCATGGCTCTATGTAGTTAATGTCATTAGAACTTAATATAAATTAACTGGATTCAGAAGTTAAAAAAGAAAAAGAAAATGAAAGAAGGGAGAAAGGAAGAAAGGGAGGGAGAAAGGAAGGGAGGGAAAAATGGAGAGGGAGGGAGGGAGGAAAAGTTTTTGGGTGGAATGTCACAGGAGGGACGAATGATTTGTTAGAAAATGCCCTTATTTCTATGACAAATGCAGCACTGAACTTCATAAGGCTGCTCAGTAAATGCCAAGGGCGTAAGCCTTAGGCATCGTTCAATGAAGGCAGTTCCATAGTGGGTCAAGATAATGTGTTCTAATTTGATACCAGATAAAGAACCTAGATTACTGAGAAGTGTGGGTGGATAATCCCAATGGGAATTTGATAGTTTTGCAGACTATTTTCCATGTTTGGGATATTACTGCCAACTCACTACATAGTATAACTTTCTAATGACTGCAACACCAAAAAATAGTATCATCCTTGTGTAAGCCCTGAAAAAATATTACTCTTCCTTTCTCCCTTTTGAGTAATTTTCAGAGTTTGCCAGAAACTTCTGTCATGGCATTCCCTCATAACATTGCTATGTCCTATAATAAGGTGTTTCTGATTAGTTATATTTTCGAAGAATTGCTTCTTGCAAATCTATTAAATTGACAATGTTGTTCTGCTCCCTAGTGTAGCACATACTGGTGCTGTGTCCTCAAATATAGCCATTATAATTCCAGTTGCTTCCCAATCAAGAACTGTTCTTGGTACACATAGGTGATCAGTAAGTATGATATAATAAATGAATATCAAGGAACCTCATATTATTTTCTCCCACATGCTCCATTTTTTTGCGTTTTTTTTTATCCTGAAGAAGATTTACCCTGAGCTAGCATCTGTGCCAGTCTTCCTCTATTTCATATGTGGGTTGCCACCACAGCATAGCTGCCAATGAGTGGTGTAGGTCTGTGCCCAGGAACTGAACATGGGCCACCAAAGCAGAGCACACTGAACTTAACCACTAGGCCACAGGGCCAGCCCCACTTCAGGTTTTGAAAGAGTTCCTCTAATAGACAATTTGCATTTGCAATAATAATGAATTTGTGTTTTCAGACCAGTATGATATAACTTTGGCCCTGTCAATTCTGATTTTTTGTGCTGTTTCATTCCCACTAAGTTTTGCTTACAAAGAACGAAAGACACTTTCTGATTTTGGAATGTTGCCTTCATTTGGGATCTTCTGTCAATAATATGTGCATGATCCTTATCATATACCATAAACCAAACTAAATTCCAGAGAGATCAAAGAGGCAAATGCAAAAAATGAAATAATAATTTTTAAAAAACTAAAAGAAAATGTAGATGAATATTTATCTTACCTACATTTAAGAAAGGAATCTGAGCAAAAAACATTAAGAAAACATTCTAGATTTTATTACATAAAAGTTAAACTCTTCTGCACATAATAAAACTACAGGAAAACAAAAAGTTAGGGTATATGTTCATTAATACGTAAAGATTTAACAGCCTTCATTTATAAAGCACTTGTACAATCAATAAGAAAAGTCATTTCTCAGTATTTGGCAAAGGACACGGACAATTTTAAGAAGATAAATAAAAATAGCCATTAAAAACACTTTTAAACAGTCAGCACTAATAGTAATAAATGGAAATTAAAATGAGATACTCAGTCTGATCTATCACTTTAGTACATATTTCAAAAATAATAATACCTAATACTGGCAAAGGTATAGATTTTCTGGAAACTGTTTTGGCAACATGTGCCAAAAACCTTTAAAGTTCCCAAGCAAATGAGGGCAAGATTGTATGTATCACATTATTTTATAATGGCCAAAAACTGGAAAAAAAAAATCTAGATGTCTAATGAGAAAGGGAAAGGTTAAAATAATTAAACCATGTAATGGAAAAAAATGTTGATGAAATTGTGAACTCATGAGAAAATTCATATGAAACAATATTAGATGTTTTTAAAAAAATGTGTGCATAGCTCTTTATAAAGTGTAATTTCAGTGACCTAAAATCTATGTTTGTATATGCACAGAAAAATTTTAGAAGAAAATATACCAAAATATTAACTATGTGTCGTACTCATATAAATGACTTTTTTCTTCTTCGTACTTTTCCCTTATTTTCCAAATTTTTCTACAATGATCATATATTATTCTCCCAAGTTTTAAAAAGTAGCATATGAAATAAAAAATGGAATGCCTGATCTAAATGGAAAATTCTAGAATGCTTCCATAAAAACATTCAGCTTTTTCTAGATGGCTTATCTCCCAGTACATTCTTTGTGCTCTGCATATTGGTGTTTTGTGCCCTTAAGGTGTTCTCAACTTACCTCCCCAGGGGCAGGTGCACTTCAGTGATGGATGATACAACTTCTCTAAGACTATACCTAAATTCTAAAAGCCAGGTCAAACCTGATGGGTCAGATGTGTGGTTCGTAGTAAGAAAAAAAGACTGTCACAGAGAAATAGTCAAAGAAATCCTCATCAGACTTTAGAAGCAGGCTTTCTGCCCAGTCCAGTCTCCTCCAAGAGCCTTCTTTGAATCCCCTGGCGGGTTAGAGGTTCCTCTTCAGGCTTCTTGTGTTGTCCTGGCTTGACCTCAGCATTGACTGTATTGCACTGAGATAATCTGTTCATGTGTCTTTCTCCCTTCCCCCCCAGGCTGCAAATTCCTGGTGCACGAGTCTCCATTTCACTCATCTCTGTAGCCTCAGAACACAATACTGGACAATCAGAAAAGCATTTCCTGCCTAATGCTTCGTCTGCACCTAGACCTTTAAAAATGAGTTCAAAGGAGAAGTGAAAATATTAGTCTCTCGAAACTAAGATCAGGAAATGATGTTGAATCCTGTCTGCTACCTCAACCCAGCATGGCAAATCACACATTTTTAAAATTGGTGGTTTCAGATTGTTCTGGCCAAAAGTGGTTGTATGAAACCCAACCCTTGTATCATTATCACATGTTCTCTTACAACTCTCCCCATCCATCAACAGACTAATCATTAACTTAAATAAGCCCTTCTTTTAATAACTTTGCTTGGAAATGACTGCATAAAACCATGAAGTAGAATTGAAAGTTTCTTGTTTCACTGAAATTGGACCAATATTTACTGTCATACACTAACTGCTGTGGCCACTGGCTCTTCCTAGCCTCTTGAGCCAGCGGCCTCTTGTCTGTTGGCTGCCCAGTTTTCTCATTTGTACAGCCAGAGGCTGAGGAGATGGTGAGCTCTGTGGTCTGCAGGAATCCTGGGAGACTCTGCAAGCTAGTAAAATCCTTCCTTTGGGGACTTGCCTGTATTGGAGTATCGATGCTGTTTGCTATGCTAGGAAACCTCTCCGAGCCTTGTCCATCTGGAGAACTAGCAACCTTAAAGGGCCTCTGCTCTGTGAAGACTTGCCTGACCTCTCTGTTCTTTCAGCCCTCACCAGACTTTGTATGGGTTTCATCCCATGTCTCTTTCTCTCAGTAGACAGTAAGTTCCTTGAGAGCAGGGATAATATTTCACGTATTTTTGTAGCACAGTGCCTGAAACACAATCAGTCAATAACGAATTGAACCACTTAAAAAAAAAAAAGGATGTTTTTAGTGCTTTTTACATTTTTAAGACTCACTCTGGGAGTTACAGCCATTTCTAAACAGAATTCTAAGCTTTTTCTAGGACGTAGTATAGTTGGTGGAAATCATTGAATCATAGTTCTGTCACCCACTGGCTTTATACACCAGTAAGTTAATGTCTCTTGAGCCTCATTGTCCTGATCTATAAAATGGGTGTGATAATAATAACATTGTTGTCAGGATAAATGGAGTTATGCCGTTCTCCTGGCACACCATAGGGGGTTAATAATCTTCCAGCTATGTCTAGAGTTTCCCTCATGCCTACCAGAACAAATTTTCCCACCAAAGTTCTTCTCTTGTCTTTTGGGAGTCTTACTTTTTTTCAGTCAGACCTCATGATCCTCTAGAGCAGAAGTCAGCAAACAATTTCTGTAAAGGCCAGATATTGGATATTTTAGGCTTTGCAGGCCACATGGTCTCTGTTGCATACACTTTGTTATTGTTATTTCTTTTTGTTTTTGTTTCCTTAAAACTCTTTTAAAAATGTAGAACCATTCTTAGCTCACAGCTATACAAAAAAAGTCCAGATTGGACCCATGATGTCTATGGATTTATGGGTTTGCTGCACCCTGCTCTCTAGTTGGGGTTCTTAAAGTGTACCCCACCCCCCACCAGCAGCATCAGCATCTCCTGGGAACTATTTAATGCAAATTATTTGGCCCCACCCCAGACCTACTGAGTCAGAAACTGAAGGTGGGCCCAGGAATCTGTGTTTTAATAAACCTCCAGGTGATTTTGATGCAAGTGTTCAACCTTGGCTGCACATTAGAATCACCTGGAGAACTTCCAAATATTTCAATACCTGGGCTTCATTCTACACCAAATCAGAAACTCTGGGGGTGGGACCAAGGCATAGGTTGAAAGCCCTGCAAGTGATTCAATATGCAGCCACAGTGGGAACAGCTGGTGTAAATCTGGGGGATAGCCTTTGCATCTGCAAAGAAAAATTTAGTGCTAATTATATTGCCAAAGTATCCAATACTTGGGAGTCACTTTTTGTTTTCTTAATTTCTTGAAGGAATCTCACTATAATTAATTAATCAAAAAATTGCCACACAGTACTACATATAAAGCACAGTGCCTACATATTAGGTACAGTGGGGATACTAAAAAAGTATATTAATTTGGTCTATTTTTGAGTCATTTGCATTTAAAAAGCAAAAGTCTCCATTTCAAAGAAGCTCATAATTTCAGTTTTACAAGGAAGGACCAACCCAAGGATCACCACCCATATTTCCTTTGTCACTGAGTTTAAACCTGAAGGACATCTTCCCTGGCCACTATTTCTTTACTCCCCTCACCATTACTACAGCGGGCTGGGTCCATTACTCCATTATTCCACATGTAGCAAACTATAGGGTGTTTCATTCTTGTTTCAAGAACACATTTTCCTATAAATATTCTGTGGAAAGCCTTTGTATGGTTTTATATTGGTAAGATAATTCTAGTGTGCCACATTTGACAAATGACATCAGCCAGCCTGCCCTAGCCATAAACCATTTTAGAACTCTTATGCATAATTTGGCTTCAGGTCAAGGTGGAGTAATATGAACCAGCAGAATATACAGCACAGTGTGTCCTTAGCAGCTATCCTAAAGATCAGCAAAACTCATTCCAGTAAGAGAAGCTCATCTGTGAAGTAAGGTCAAGCCCAGTGGTCATCAGAGAAGGTTCTCTTAATGGAATTACTCCCTGCCTGGAGGTGTTTCTGTTTTGTAACTCTGCTGTGGTGGTCACTCTATTTGCCTACCTTATACCCATTCCCTCCTACCAGCGACTACTGCCTCATCTTCTTAGATATAGCATTCCCATTTTGTTCAGGAATCAGATAGCCGTATTCTTCAGGGGAGGCTGGCCTCCTCTCCAGCCCCAGTGGTTAAATCTTGATGGGGATAGATCACGGTAATTCCATTTTCTTTGCAAGTGATTGGTTTAGGAATAAGCATGTGACTCATAATTCTGGCCAACGAGACCTGAGAGGAAATCTTCAGAGGGACTTTCTGGAAAGTTCTCCTTGCTGTTCAAAAGGAATGCAAAGGAAGATGTTTCTTCTTAGGCCATTGGATATAATTTTGTGAGGATTTGATGCTTAGAGCTGCTGTAGCCATCTTGCAACCGTGAGGAAATATGTCTGGAGCCAAAAGCCAACACAGTGAGAATGGTGTAATAGAAAGATGGAAAGAATCTGGGTTCCCTGATGAACTTGTTGAGCTGCTGAATTAAAGACTCAGATACCACCTGACCTCCAGATTTCACTGTTATATCAGATAATAAATATTCTTATTATCTAAGCCCCTTCGGGTAGATTGTTCTTAAAGCCAAAGCACCCTAACTAATACATCTGTGTTAGCCATATAATCAGATGTGAAAAAATCTTGTATCATATTTAGTGTCCGCTTACTCCCAAAACATACATAGTAGTTTCTGTTGGGAGAAAGATTTTTTTGCTCATTCCTTTCTTAGTTTTCTCCCTTCCTGACATAGCTTGTCTCCAGCACAAAGCTATGTCTCATTGACTACTTTGTATCTACCACTCTTACTCATGAAGATCTGGGTGAGCCATTAACTTTGATATTTCATCAGCCTAAAACAGGGTGGTGGTCCCATCCACGCCAGATACAGCTACAATGAAGAATAGTCCTTACTGTGCAACTGCTGGCATTTTTATCTGTTTGTTGTTGTTAACACTGACAGGGGCATTACCATAACCATCAGTCTGAGCTCCTCAAAACCTTCTCTATATGCCCTGTGCTTGACATAGAATAGGCATTCAGTAAATGTTTGTTGGATGAATGCATGGATAAACTAATTATTTGCAAAAAGCACGTCAAGGAGGATTTAGAGACTTGAAAATATTTGAGCCTTCATTTTTGAGGTAGATCCCCAAATACTAACTCACCTTTTTCTGCCATATCTAGTTAAAACCAGAGTGAAAAGTATTGTAGCTGTCTTTTTAAGAAGGAAGTGCCCCCTCTCTCCCTTTCTCTTGTTCTGATTCTCATGCTTGCTCTGTTTGGAAGTTTCAGAATCTAAGTGATCTGATCCTGCGAATATTTTTAAAACAGATATTTTCACATCTGCAAGATCTTTCTCTGAAGCCCAGAGAATTCCATCATTGCTCATTAAGAGTCTCTGACACGTTGGAGTGTGCGTGCGTGCATTTTGAGAGAGATATGCAGTTGTGTCAGTTCTATAGAAACTAGAGTATTGGACGACTTCAAAGGCAACGGACTGTATCTTACATTGCTTTGAAGAAATGCCTTCACTGGAATATTTCATCCATCAGACTGAGTTTGGTAGCTGGGGTCCGAAAAAGATCGGCTTTGTTCGATCTCCTGTGCACTTCCCCTAGAGAAGAGCAGATTTGTGACATTCAGGGTGATCCTGGTCAAGGAAGAACACGTTCTCCTGTTTTCTTGGAAACTTCATCATCTGTCTCAGAGAAGGGAGGCTGCTTCATGCTAAGATTAAATGTCTCAAGAACCAGATTCTCCTCACTGAGAGAGATTGAATGACCTCAACGGACAGAAAGCAACATCAGGCTGAGACCAGGCTTCTCTAAAGCTTATTCTGCTTCAGAAATTAACTCCTCAGCGGACAGCACTTCTCCAATCATCCCATGAAGGAAGAGAGCGTGCTAGAGCAAAGGAAACATGTATGTTTAATGTGCTTCCTGCAGTTCCTTGTCATCTGTGCAAGGATACAAAAATTATTGGCTGAATTCCATTGATAAGTATTAATCCCTCCACAGCAGAGTGCTTGAATCTCTACCTAACACTTAATGTTTCCTTATGAAATCGTGACTTGCTTCTATGTCTGTCTCTTCCATTAAATTTTAAGTGCCTGGAAACCTGGTCCATGTTTCAAGTCATCTTTGAACTCAGTGCCTGAAATACTTACAGTAGCAGGCACTCAGTAAATATTTTGAAATGGAACGAAATCATTATGTACTACTGAAAAGGCCCAGACACAATAAGTTGACAGATATTTACTAAGCCTAGAAGAAAGAAGGCAGAGATTGTAAATAAAGGTATTTTGCTTATATAATGGGAAGAGACAGATTTGGAATCAGAAAGACCATGTTTCCAATCCCAGTTTTAGAACTCACTGGTTGTTCTACTCTGAGTTAATTACCTAACCTCATTGAGCCTCAATTTCATCCTCTGTAAAATGGGGATAACAACAAATTTCTCAATAGGCTGTTGGGAAGGTTAGATGAGGTGGTGCTGTGGGTTGAATTGTGGCCCCTCAAATTTCATATGATGAAGTCTTAACCCCTAGTACCCCAGAATGTGACCTAATTTGTAAATAGGGTCATTGCAGATGTAATGAGTGAAGATGAGGTCACACTGGACTAGGGTGGGCTCCTAATCCTATTTTCCTATGGGAAAATTTGGAGACAGACACACACACAGAGAATACTATGTGAAGATGAAGAGAGATCAGAGTGATGTTTCTACAAGCCGAGGAGCACCAAAGACTGACAGCAAACCACCAGACACTGGAAGAGAGGCATGGAACAGATTCTTTCTTGCAGCTTTCAGAAAGAACCAACCCTGCTAATGTCTTCTTCTTGGACTTTTAGCCTCTAGAACTGTGAGACAATAAGTTTTTGTTGTTTAAGCCACTCTGTTGGTGGTACTTTGATCTGGCAGCCCTGGCAAGCTAACACAAGTGGCATAAGTAGTGGAGAGAGGGCACTGCCTGATGTAATAGGTATTCAAAACCTGTACTTATTGTTCCCCCTCTCTGTATTAGACTGTCATGGAAGTTTATGTCTAAGAATCACTTTGGCTGCAGCTAAACATTTGGTTTTGGTAAAGACAACTGAAAATAGTGAGTGATGATATAATGATTAACATTAAGACGGCAGAGATTGGCTAACACAAGTCAAAATAAAAATATGAAGAAATGGCATTAGGTTATATGGTTTGAGCAAAATATCCCCCTGTAAAGAACCACACTTTCTGAAAGTTATTAAAAGTTCATTTTTTTTCCTAGTATTTTTCTTCTTCTTAAAGCTAGCAATGATGACAACTTCTGGTCTTCACAGTATATCCTTAGAGCTAAAAGAGAACCAAGCAACTAAAACTGAAATCAAACAAAGCATGGATGTCTTTAAGAGTATACTTTCTTACAGACCTTCTATGGCTTTCACGGGAAAAGTACAGTAAGTTCTTCCTCTATTTCCTAGAGAACAAAGGCCTTTTCTTCCCAAGTCCAAAGTTAAAAGCAGTGGCCTTGAAATGTAGCCATTCACAGACATTCATTCATCCAGCAAGGGTTTCTGAGTGGCCTTCTACTCCGTCGCACAGCTGCGTGTTGAGGTGCTGTGGTCTCCTCCCTTGAGAAGCTCTCAAGCCAGTGAGAGAGACAGACAAGTGAACTAGTAATTGCCACACAACGGGGGAAGAGTATTGAGAGATTCAGGAACATGAGCTGGGAGAAGTCCCCCTGCTTGAGAAAGGGAAGGAGAGCTTCACAGAAGGACTACAATGAAATTTCATCTTGAGGGATGAGTAGAAGTTCGTCAGTTTAAGTAATATGGAAAGCACAGATGAGGGGTGCTGAGTTAAGCAGGAAGAGTTAAGGGAAGGGGGACTTCCTGGAGGAGGAAGTCTGAGCTGAGATTTGAAGGAGGGAGGGAGGCATGGAACCCCAAGTGAAGGGAGGATAGTTCAAGTAGTTCAAGTGCTTATCATAGTCAGGGAGATGTGCAGGAGATGAACCTTGAGGTATTGGCAGAGGTGAGGTCATGAAAGGTCTTTTTGGCAATGCTAAAGAGTCTGGACTTTCTCTTGTTGACAGTAAATATTTTTTTATTGTGGTAAAATATACATAAGATAAAATTTACCATTTTAACCATTTTTAAGTGTGCAATTCGGTGGCATTAAGTACATTCACAATGTTGTACATCACCACTATCTATTTACAGAACTTTTCATCATCTCAAACAGTAAGTCTACTTGTTCAACATAAATTCTCCATTTCCCCCCACCCCACAAACCTATTCTACTTTCAACCACTACTCTACTTTCTATTTCTGTGAATTTGCCTGTTCTAGGTGCCTCAAATAAGTAGAATTCTGCAATATTTTTCCTTTTGTTTCAGTTCACTGAGCATAGTGTTTTCAAGGTTCATCCACTTATAGCATGTATCAGAATTTCATTTTTTAAGGCTGAATTTTAAGGCTGTAATTATACTAACACACACCACATTTTGTTAAAGCATTCATGTGTTGATGGGCATTTGGGTTGTTTCCACCTTTTGGCTATTGTGAATAATGCTGCTGTTAACATTGGTGTACAAGTATCTATCTGAGCCCCTGCTTTTAATTTTTTGAGTATATACCCAGAAGTAGAATTGCTGGATCATGTGTAATTCTATGTTTAACTTTTTGAGGAACTGTCACTATTTTTCACAGCAGCTGAACCATTTTATATTCCCATGAACAATGCACAGGGTTCTAGTTCCTCTATATGCTCGCCAACACTTGTTATTTTCTGGGGTTTTGATAGTAGCCATCCTAATGGGTGTGAAGTGGTAACTCATTGTGGTTTTGATTTCTCTTCCCCTAATGATTAGTGATGCTGAGCATCTTTTCATGTGCTTATGGACTAATTGCACATCTTCTTTGGAGAAATTTCTATTCAAATCCTTTGTCTATTTTTTAATCAAGTTTTTGCTTTTTTGTTGTAGGATTGTAGGATTTCTTTATATATTCTGGATATTAATTACTTATCAGATATATGATTTGCAAATATTTTCTCCTATTCCACAGGCTGCCTTTTCACTTTTTTGATAGTGCCCTCTGATGCACAAAAGGGCAGTAAATAATTTTAAGCAGAGAATTGATATTTTCCAATTGTGTGTGGAGAGTGGATTTGAGTGGGGCAAGGCCAAGGAGAAGGGAGGCAGATTATATAGACACAATATCCAGGCAAGAGATGCTGGGGTCTGAGCTGGAACAAACAGAGAAGAAATGGAAAGGAAGACTTATTTAGGAGTAAAAGCAATAGGATTCTGGTAACGGTATAGAGAAAAAAGGGACAGAGGGAGGAAGGAGTGTTGGGAAACTACTTCCATATTCAGCAAGAGATGATGAGGACCTGAACTGGGGGAATAGCAGTGAGAACAGGGAGGAGGGGAGTTGGCCTTGAGGAGAGTGAGGTCTAACTGATTGGACAGGTATGGGAAAGGGAGGAGTGACTGGTGATCCCAAACATGGGCAACCCAGTAAAATATTATCTTAATTTACAGTTAACAGTCTAAATTAAATTAGTCTTTGACACAGACTAATCTAGATGTGTCGACTCCTGTAGTAATGTGGTTTACTTGAGCCTGCCCTGAATTCTCCCTCCCTCACTTTCCACTAGAATCATTTCTCTTTCTGAAAGTATCTTCGATTTATCACTGTTGACAATACCAACCTCAAATCCTTTTTGGAAGGGTATGGGATAACAAATAAATGTAAAAAAAAAAAGAATCCGGGTTGAAATTTACTAGCTTTGCAACTTTGAATATGGACCAAAACTCCATGAGCTTCTGTGTGCTTACATGTCTGTTCAATGGGTATAAGAAGAGCACCTTCCTCATGGAGAGGCTGAGAGGATCAAATGGAAATGATTCTGGTCAAATCCTTAGCACTGTGCCTGGACACAGAGAGCCTCGATACATATAAGCTGTTGTAGTTGTTGCTATTCTGTTTCCATATCCAATGCCCAAGTCCGGCTGGATCTAAAACAGCTTGAAGGCTGTGGGGAAACAAGGTGGCGCAGCATTCAGCAGTGAGAACAATACGTGCAGGCCAGGAACCTCTGGCTCTTCACCCACTGAGCCTCATGGAAGAATCATCCCTGGAATCAGAAACTAGGTTTACATTCTGAATCTTCTGTTGACTAGCTTTATGGCCTCTTCTGCGTAAGACCTGAGAGGAAGTGACAGCAGGTCATTCCAGTGATGAAGGAAACACTGATACTACCCTTCTCACAGAAGTTTGCCACTGTGTTTCGTCCATCTTTAGGGATGTTACAGCTATAGAAATGGCAGCTGCACTTACTTGGAGCCCAGATCTACAGAACAAGCATTGAATCCCCCACCCACAGGAATGTGGTGGTCAACCAGGATGACACACAGGACTACACTCCAGAATGTTTATGGTACCAGTTAGTAGAACTAGCACCTATTCTGTATCAAAGCCCACTGATCACTGTCATCTACATGTGGCTCCTTCCTGGACCCTCACTGAAGGTGACACTGGTGGAGGGCTCAGTCCTCAGCTTGTTGGCCAAACTCTGAACCTCAGGCAAACCCTGGGGAGTATGGGTTACAGCTGTCATGCTGGAACAGTGCATCACAAGGTGACTTCCTGACAGGCTCTCTCTGCCAACAAAGGGTTCCAGCTCTTTTATGGCTGAGAGTGGGAAGGTCTTTGACATTGTCATGTTTAAATAAGCATTTTCTGACCCATGGGTTCAGTTGGCAATGGTGATGTCAAGCATTTAAAGGTGTTGTGCCCTATTCTACAAGGAAATGTTAAGGAAAGGTCTATCTGCATGTACACATAGAAAGAGAAAGATTAAGAAACCATAGTCTGAAACCACAGGATTTTAATAGTTCTGAAACAAGCTAGCCCAAGCTTTGAAGAGCATATGACACCACCTCCCCTCGCACCAAAAAAGGCCATAGGGCAGCTTTTATGATTTTTTTTTTGCTTAATTCTCTTACTAATGCTAATTAACTTGTCACTGTATTTTGTCTGCCTTCAAAGGAGTTACATACAGTGGAGAGGACTAGTCACAGACTTGTGTGTTCCACAAACTAACAGTGACCCATACAAATTTGAAAGTTGAGTTAATTGCTGACATTAAAAATTGGAAGATTTCACATAAAAATCCAGTTTTCTGATCTCTCTTGATAAAGCCCAAGGGACTCACCTCCACAGATGTCAATAACCACCTGGAGTTGAGAGGTATCCCCACGCACCTCAGTCCCGACCCAGCCTGCCCCATCACTCAAGTTACTTCAGGACCTTATAGCCATGTGAGTAAGAGGCCCTATATCACACATGTTCCACACCATTTCATGTAACAATAACCAACTAACAAGTATTTATGAACAAGTATTTACCAACTAAATGCCCATTATAGTCCTGGTAGCTCTCCTAGTCCAAAAATAGGAAAAAATTCATTCCTATGTTTAAGGCATTTATAGTTTAGTTCTGTAGCACCCAATATAGCCTCTGGTCACATGGGACTACTGAACATTTGAAATGTAGCTAGTCTGAATCAAGATGTTATGTAAATACAAAATGCACAGTGGATTTCGAAGACATATTACAAGAAAAAGTAAAATATATCATTAATAATTTTTGTATTGATTACATGTTGAAATGACAATATTTTGATATATTGGGTTAAATACAATTATTGAAAGTAATTTCACCTGTTTCTTTTTAGTTTCCAATGTAGCTACTAGAAAACTTAAAATTACGTATGTGGTTCACGTTATATTTCTATTGGACAGTGCTGGTCTCATTGGAGAATGTGTCTTCAGCAGAAATTTATCCAAACTCCAAAAAGTTAGAGTAAAACATGCACACTAATGAAAATTGAACATGGATCTGAATAGATGAAATGTGACTAGATCTGTGTCTATTACCTCACAGAGCCCGAAACTGCAACGGGCCGTCTGTCCGTTAATCCCGTCCTGAACTTTTTCTTTCTGCCTCATTGACATGCCTTGGTGATGGTGCTGACCGACTGTGAGGAGCAGAGGGTGGGGGGGTGGGGGGGGCTGGCAGCAAGACTTAGGGTTTCAGGACTGCTGGGAAGTTATGTTCGCTTGGGTCCCCTGAGAGAGCAAATGCCGAGATGGGATTAAATACACAAGGATTTTATTAGGGAAAGTGCTGTGTGAGAAAAAATAAGGAGGGACCCAGGGAAGGCTAGAAGAGCAAGTCTGAGCAGTAGTGAAGGAGAGAGGGAGAGAAGGTTGGGTGGAAGGGTCCTAGGCTGCTGTGCAGTCTGAGGAAGGTTCAGCAAAGAGCAGAGAATCCCGGGGGCAAAGTCAGCTGTCCAGGGAGTCCTGTGTCTCCCAGGAATGGGTCTGCCATGGATTCCGTCCTGTACTCAGTCATTGGCTTGGAGTGGCCATTGGAAGCATGGCCTTTGCACAAACACAGCAGTGGGTTTCAGAGTGCAGCAGCTAGGGCCGTTGGTCAGTTGTGCTCTCTCTTGTTGGAGGTCTGCAAGTGCCTTCTCAGGGCTGCCACAGGAGCCATCTCTGGTCTCTCACAGCCTGTTAGCCTAGAAAAATCATGGCCAGAATATTCCCTGCAAGAACGCAGAGACTTAAAATAGCCACTCCTTTCTCTCATCCTTAGAATACCAGAGTCTTTACCTGTGCACATAGGTCTTGTGGTCCAATCCTTGAGTTATTTGTATGACTCTCCTCTGAAAATGGTATGTAAACAAATATATATATGTACTTAAAGAAAAAAAGCAATCTCAAAATATATTTATTATAGAATAAGTTGAAGTGCTGAATGAACTAGCAGTGAACAGAATGGAGATTTGAACTAAAAATCTTAAAGGTCACTTCCAATCCCAGTAGCTCTACTTTTCTACTTGTTGTCAGGGAAAGACTCTTAAAGGAGCAGACTCTTTTCAGTAGTCTTTTTCTTTAACTGTAATAGTAAAATGTGTTCTTTGAAAAATGGAGAAAACATACTTTAAAAAGTGATCACTTCATATTCCACCACAGAAATCACCATTAATATTTTTCGAAGCACAAGTGTATATATTTTAACATTTTTATGATCATGCCATATATAAAATTTGATATCCTCTTTTACAGTATAATGTAACATAAATGTTTTCCCACATCATTAAAAACTCCTTAGCATGGTATATATTAGTGTACATCTCTGAATATTTCCTTATGATAAATTCCTCGAAGGCTAGTAATTGCTAAGGCAAAGGGCATGCAGACTTCTAATACTTTTGATAAATACTGACAAATTATTTTATCAGCAGCATATGAGAGTGCCTGTTTTCCTAAACCTTCCTCAACTCTAGAGATAGTAATTTAAAAAAATCTTTGTCAATTAGATAGGGAGAAAATGCAACATATTTTTAATTTATTTTCTTTAAGTACTATAACATTGAACTTTAAATTTATTTTATTAATAATTTATATTTATTCTTTTGTGAATTATTTCTTCATATCCTTAATCAGTTTTCTATTGAATTTGTGTCTTTTTTCTTATTGGTTTTTAAGACTCTTTACATATTAATGACTTAACCATTTGTCTATCAAATATATTGCAAATATTATCCCACTGTGTCATTTACTTTTTGATTTTGCTTATGATTTTTCTGGTATGCTATTGTTTTATGCATGTAACACTATTAATATTTTCATTTATGATTTCTGCTTAGGTAAGCCTTGCCTATTTCAAGAGTATATAAAATTTTACCTATTTTTTTCTTCTACTAAAAAGAAAATAAAAGTAGCTTTACTTTTCACATTTAAATATGTCATCCATCTGGGATTTACTTTTATATATTGCTCAAGGTAGGAATCTAATTTTGTTATTTTACAAATCATTACCAGTTGGTTACAAAACTATTTATGGCATAATCTATCCTTTCCCATTTTTATGAATTTTCACTTTTATTATACACAAGAATAGTATTTTAAAATTTTCTATGGGGTTTTAAAAATCTTCATTGTTCATTTCCAGTCTTACTGCATTGTCATTTGAGAATGTGTCTTATATGTTTTTCTACTTTGGGAATAGATGGACATCTTTCATTGCCAAGTACAGTGGGTCTCTGCTGCTGTGAACTATTGTGTAGTGTGTTGCAAAGTAAATTTTCGCTACTAATGAAATATTTAAACTCATGTACATATGAATTAGAATCCATTTGATATTTCACCAATAATAATATCATTCTCTCATTCACTAGCATTACAATTTTTCCCCAGTTTTATTGAGATATAATTGACATACAGCACTGTATAAGTTTAAAGTGTACCTCATAAAGACTTAACTTAAACATATTGTGAAATGATTACCACAATAAGTTTAGTTAACATCCATCATCTCATATGGATCAAAAAAAAAAAAAAAAGAAGAAAAACGTTATTTTTCCTTGTGACAAGAATTCTTAGGAGTCATTACAATTCTTTACAGTGGGACAGACAGGTAGGAGCTACATGGAATCACATCGGTGCTGGGTTGTGCGGCTGAGGGTCCCTACATTAGTGTCCATGAGGCCCGGTCATTCTAGGATTCCTGTTCTTGAATTTCCGGAAGGGCTCTGTTCCCCACGATGCTTTAGAGAGTCTTATAGTAATTCTCCCTGGTCCCTCCAACTCAAGCCAGTACGATTAAGCATCGATTCTTTACAGTTAACAAACCCTAACTAAAATACCACACACATTCTTCAAGGCTGGAAGAAGGGACCAGTGCACATCAGATCAGTAGCCTGATGAGGTAGACATGGAACTCGAATATGGATCTCTAACGGAGGCAGGGAGGTCTGGAAAATGGGAGCCCTTTACTGAGCAGTGGAGGTTGCTGGTTGTGGGGTAGCCCACCGTTAGCTGGGTTGGGCCCTCTGTCCAACAGTCCCCCTTAGAAGCTGGGCCTGAGCACTGCAGTGGGATCTGATGCTGCGCTTTGCTGTCTGATACACTTCTGGGAGGTTTTGTGGAGATCCATTTGCTCCTCAGTGGCTATTCTAACTTCAGCCTCTCCAGCATGGGTGACAATGAGATTCAGCTGCAAATTTCTTTCCCTTGCTCCTTAGGTCTCGCTTTTGCATTTACCGAATTGAGAGGTGCCTTTCTTTTCTTGCAAATGAGTCTCACTTCATTTAAAGAATGTATCTAACAAATATTTTTTAGGTTTTCTGGAATGTGGGAGCACCTTAATTGAGTTTCTCGGATCGTTACAGATTTCCTCCATGTTTTAAAATTTCTTTGAAGGAGCATGGAAGAGTTAAGCCCTTGTGCTCCAACTATCATCATGAGTTGAAAATTACATTTTCCAGTTTAATTCTTTTTTTCTCATTTAAAACTAAAAAGTCTTAATTTTTATATAATGCCTCCTTATTGAATCTGCCCAAGTAATCAAGGCAAAAAATGCAATGAAAGTGGATCAGCTGGTAGAAATACCAGGGCATTTTAATAGCTATAAAGCATTATTCAACATGTAATTTGGACACTCTCAGAATAATAGGCACCATATTCTTTGATTTTTTTGCTCTATTCTTTTCTCCACACTTTCTTTGTTCTCTCTCTTCTCTCTTATAATCAGTTCATATCAGGATACCTAGTGGGTGATATCAGGAATAAATAACTCATTCAATAAACACATTCTGAGCCCTACAATTTACAAAGCTTTGAGCAAAGGGTTATAGGCAGTGTGAAGGGTAACCAAGTGCTGGCTGTGGCAACTGCCATCATAAAATTATAAGCAAACTTCAACAGGAGAACACAGGAAAAGACATTCAACATGATTAGTCATTAGGAAAATTCAAATCAAAACTACAATGAGATGCCACTTCACACCCACTAGAACAGCCAAAACAAAAAAGACAGGCAATAATAAGTGTCTGTGAAGATGTGCAGAAATTGGAACCCTCCTATTCTTTAAAGTGATGAAAATGTTCCAGAATTAGATAGTGGTGATGGTTGCACAGTCATGAGAATATACTAAAAATGACCAAATTATACAATTTACAAAATACATATCTGCCATGTGTTAGTCAGAATTGGTTAACTACTATAATGAATAAACCAAATCTCAAAGGCTTTTAAAAAACCCAAAACTTCAGTAGGAAGTGGGAGGAAGAACTCAGTTCTGACAATGGGGATTTTGGAAAGCTTCTCAGAACAAATGACACTTAAGCCAGATCACAAAGAACAAGTGATAATATAAGAATAGCCATTCACAAAGCATCCATATCTGCTCTCTAAACATGCTGAATGCCAGGCCTTTATTTCCAATTCTCCATATAGTACATAGTATGGTCCTGTTGTTACAGATGAAGAACCCGAGGGTCAGAGAGGTCAAGATGGCTTGCCCGTGGCCACAGAGCTAGTGAGTAGCAGAGAAAGTGCGAGGTCAACTGAGAGGTAAACTCTTGAAATGTGTAGGGGTTTGACTAGTCTACACAGAGGGAATAACATGTGCAAGGGCACAGGGGTGGAAAACAGTAGAATATGGATGGGAACCAGCAAGTCACTCAGGTAGCTGGGCCATCCATACAGTCAGCAATTGGAACTGGGACTCAATCTTTAAAGGTAGGTTGGGGCCAAATTATGGAAGGCTTTGTGTGCGTGATGGACATGCATCTGGACTCATTAAAGAGCTGGAGGATTGTAAGCCAGAACAGGAGATCTGTGCTTTAGAGAAAGGACTCTGACAACTAGGACGGTGTGCAACCAGAGAACCAGAAGTCAAGGTGACTGGTGAGGAGTTCAGCAGAGAGACACCAGTCCCGGACTGGGGTTGTAGAACTAAACGACGAAGAAAGGAGGAAACGAATAAAACCACCATTTCAAACTGGTGAAAGCATTTCAAATGTTTAGGCTAATGCTTGCATTGACACTGGGCATCGTGCATAAGGCAAAGCTGTTCTTCATCGACAGGGTTATTTTGGACCAAGGACTGATTTAATTAAAGCACGTGCTGAAGCGTGGAAATGTTATCATGTTCCAAGACTTCTAGCCACCCTTGCTCTGTAATCTCCTACCTCGGTTAATAGTCTTCTGGCTAGGAGAACCCACAGGAAGCTTCTGATTAGCCAGTAGCTGTCAGGATCCAACAGTGCTAATCCTTTTTCCTCGTTCTGGCCCCTCGCAGGTGATAAAGACCACACTTGAAGAGGTGGAAAGAGTATTGAAGCTATCTACCATTCAACGGATTCCCCAAGACAAATTGTTCTTTTCTATGCCCAGTGGCCACCATCAGCATGGTGGAGTCTAAGCATCAGGTCTAAGAGCAAATCCTAGCTCTGTTGTTTCTTAGCTGGGTAACCTTGGCTTTGGCCTAATTACTTAACCTTGCTGTTCCTCAGATTTCACATCTAGAAAATGGAGATATGCATAGTAACAACACCTTCAGAGCATTGTAGAGGGGCTTAAATCAGTTAAAACATTCAGGGGAGTTTAGAAAACTGCCCGATATATGCTAGCACCCCAAAACTATTTGAAACGCTTGTTTTGGAATTTTCCAATTCCTTCCTTTCTCCCTTTTAGAATATGATCTGAAACCAGAAGGTTATTTATATCTCTATGGCAGCAATGTTTTCCATTAGCTCTTAAAAAATTTAATTCTCTATAATTGTATCTGAAATCAGTCCATAATATCAGAACCAGTACAGCTTTTGAAAACCATAGCATAATGAGAGATAATGAGTTATTAGCCGTTTTAGGGGTTCTTGCTTAATTATGGTGAAGGAAGCGGTAACTTTACTCCTTACATTCATCTCCTCAATATTGTTTCACTTTCTGAAAGGGAGTAGGGGAAGGAGAGGGCGTTTTCAGAGGTAAAGAGATAGAGATGAAAATAATGTTTTTGTTTGTTTCTGTTTGTGTGCTGTCTGTCTCTCTCTCTCTCTCACACACACACACACACACACACACGCACGATTTCTTTCCTTTTCTTTTAGCCACATTCCTCTGGCTGTGTCCCAGTTGCTAAAATTTCTAGATATCAATATTTGCTTTCCACCACCACTAAAAGGAGCCCACATAGCAACTTAATAGCAACCTAATTAACAGCATCCCTTACCTTTAAGGCTGTAGGGAGCCCCTGCTGTCTGGCCCAAACAGTGTCGGAATAGCAAGGCCTCCTGTTCTCACAGAGCTCACAGGTGGAAAGGCAAGACCAACCTCTGAAATAGCAATACTATCAGCACGTATAAGCTGAAAGCAGGACCATACTCAAAACAGGTATCAGTAAGAACCAGACGACCTTGGCATCTGCGGATTCATCTGTTACATCCACAGTGGTGGAGCTGTCGTGCGGCCTGGGAAGGAAGGGCTCCACTCTAGGAAGCTAACTTCCCATATCTGGGCAAGGCCATGAACCAAGAAGGAGAGGAAGCAGACAGCCTGGAGGCTTAGCTGACCTCTCCGGGGGTGTCTGGAGTTCCCCTCCCTCTGCTTCATTCTTCTGTTTTGCTTACGGCTGGTCTCACTCCTGGGTTACGGATTCTTAACACTCCTTGCTTCAAGGGACTATGTTCCATGTTTTCATCTTCTATCTACCCAACTTTTGAAAATGAGATAAAAGCAAATATACCCTAAGGAGAAATCCAAGGAAGAAATAAACAGATGGAAGTAAGAGCCATAACTTTCAGATCTAGAAAATCAGGTTACTCAGAGTAATTCACACATCATTGAGAGACCAATTAGAACCATTAGCAAGTTGTTCACTGACTTTTAACTACCTGCTCTGATTTAGCCCCAATCATTCAGAAGGAGCTGTGTGATGTCACTACAATTAACCATTATAAACAAAATACAATATAAACACCCCTCAATCCACAATGGCTTACTAGGCGCTTTACCTGTATGTGCATCGTGGTACCCCTAAAGGAAGATTCCACACACACACACACATACACACACACAAAACTATCTAATCTCAAACCACCAGCTACCGATCTTGATGGTGGACCTAACATAAAAGATGTGGAAGGGTCCCCAACAGCATAGGACTGTAAAACTTCAGCAAGTGAGGAAGACTATGAATTCTCCAAAAGTTCAGAAACTCAGAGGCTGGGGTTGCTCAGATAGGCCTCCCATTAGTAGTTAAGAGTGTGAGTCTGGCCTTAGAAGGTGAGTAAAATTGAGGCAGAAAAGTAGAGGAGATTGAAGAGAAAACACATTTCCTAACAGTTAAGAGGGTGGGCTCTGTCATCTGACTAGTGAGAATCAACTCTGGCTCCACCACTGGGCCTTGCACTAATTACTTCATCCTCGGTGCTTCCATTTCCACATCTGCATGGGAGTGATGATAACGGTAGTATCTATCTGACAGTATTGCTAGGAAGATGAAGTGAGTGAGCTCATATACATTATGAATTACATAATGCCATGCTTAACACATGGCAGACAATCAGTGTTAGCTGTGACTGCATGGAGCAAATACAAAGAAAGCACATTTCAGAGTAGTACTTATTTTAGGATCACTTGTTTTTGAATAATCCTGCCAAAGCTACTTTTAACTTGATTATTCAGAAAAATTATCCTGATTGGAACCATTTAAAATAAATCACATACAATGAATTCATTTAGATTTATGTGAGAAGTTATAGGAGGTGGCGTATAGCTTTTACTATCTTTTTTTCAATGAACCTGCATTTTCCTTGCTTTCCCTCTTATAGCCAATGGTAAAGCAAACCTATATGTCTTAGTCAGCTCGGCTGCTTCAACAAAATACCACAGGCTTGGTGACTTAAACAATAGGTATTTATTTCTCACAGTTCTGGATGCTGGAAGTCCGAGATCAGGGTGCTGGTATAGTCAGGTTCTTGGTGGGGGCCCTTTTCCTGGCTTGCAGATGGTTGCGTTGGGGGTGGGGTGGGGGTGGGAATGGGCCAGGAGAGGGCTCGCTGGTCTCTTATTATAAGGGCACTAATCTCATTAAGAGGACCTCATCCTTATGACTTCATCTCCCAAAGGCCCCACCTCCTAATACCATCACTGTCGGGGGGTTAAGGCATCAACATATGAATTTGGGGGGGATACAAACATTCAACTCATAACACTCTACTTAAAAGAAAAATAAGAAAAAATTCAAATTTATGTGTTATGAGTGGTTCCGTAGAGCCAAATATTTACAAGTTAAAGCTTTAGGAATAAAATAAAATTACTTATGATAGTAATGCCTTTGAAGATGAAAATTTAACTTTCTGAGCAAAAAAAGATATCTATTTTTTGAAAATTGTATTGAGTGTTTGAAGATATGGAATTCAGAGATTCTGGTGGGGTGAAAGGGCAAAGAGGTAATGGTTTCATCACTTGTGAAAGGGGAAATCATGTTTTTCATACTTTTTATATAAGTATATTTACAGTTATCTTAATAATTATGAATAGCTGGAGAGATTATTCTGTGATAAAATATCTAGTAGATTTAGCTTGTGCTGACCAAACAGATTTGCAGGCAACTGCTGTTGTGTGGTTTGTGGTGTATCCCTATATATACCCAAGGAGTCTCTCCAGCACCTGGGTCCCCATCCTGTCTGCCCCCTCCCCTCCCACTGTGCACTTCCTACCCTCTCTTCTGCAGCCTTTGTTGAAGTCCCTATAGTTCCACTCCCCTACTGTGGCCATACACAAGAAGGTGTGTGTGTGTGTGTGCGCGCGCAGTGGTGGGAATCTCCACTCCCATCTCCTCCAGATTTGGGGGTGAGGGAGAAGAGGTGTCCCAGGAATTCCACGTGAAATGAGGAATGAGTTTTCACATTAAAACGATGTTTATCAAAGTAGTTAACGTCTACACAAATTCCAGCAACAAAGAAGGCTTAACTGAGAAGACTAAGGGGTTAAAGTTCCATGAGCCCTCTTTTACATGAGCCCTTGGAAGGGGGTTTTGTGCTTGTGTCTTCCTTATCTTGAAGATGGCTCCCCAAATTGTAATTCCTTCAAGCTCTACAAAACCCAGACTGTTTCTGGTCAGCACTATCGATTAATTATGGGATTCCTTTGTGAACTTTTTGTAGACTCTCCTGAGAACCTCACTACCATATAAAATGTTGCTTCTAAGTAGTTTCTACCAAGGAACAAACACTAACAACATATGACCTGTTCTCTGTCCTGGAAGGTTGTCTAGTCCCTAATTGAGTACTTAACAAATGTTTGCTGATTGAATAATAATAAAATAAATGAGGGGGAAATGGATATACCTGAAGCACTTATTGAGTGCTTCTCTCCGGATGATAGGATTATGATGATTTTTATTTTCTTCATACTTAGCTGAATTTCTCAAACTTCAAAATTTTCCACAGTGAACATGTATTCCTTTGAATAATTAAAAACTTGCCTTAAAAGTTCATAGTATGGATGTTCTTTCATTTACATGTATGAAGTGCTTGCTCTGTGGCCTTCTGTTAGTTCTGAGGACACCAAGTCAGTGGAGACTCACATCTCCTTGCCCTCAAGAAACCCATACTGCCAGTCACTGTTCTGAGCCCCGAAGGGATGGAGCACAACACAGGTCAACATTCACAGAGCTTGGTCTATTCAGGGTGGTCTATGTAGATGAAAGAAGGAGAGAGGTGGGGAAAGACAAAAGCTTGTTGTCCTCAAAGGTCATTTTATATAGGATCATATCTCTGTATAGACATAGATGTGTCAATAAACACACACACACACAGACACACACACACACACACCTTAGTTATATACTTCTTTCATTTTACCAAAAGCGAAGATTTCAGGCATGGCCTAAAAACCCCAGAGAAGGGTTGACTATATTTGAATAAACCCAGCCGATGGTTTCCACCCCCCAACTTTAAGAAGGAATGTAATGAGAAAACAGTCTCCCAAATTTGCAGTTAAACTATATATCTGAAATAATAGCTCATATTTACTGAGTTCTTACCATGTGTCAGGCATTACGCGGAGTGTTTTACAGGCATTGCCCCCTCATTTTATTTTCCTTTTCTTTTCCCAACAAGCCTACGAGGTAGGAGCTATTATCGTCAATCCCATCTCACACATGAGGAAAAGAAGGCTGAAAGAAATCCAACAAGTCGCCTAAGGTAACAAGATGGCGGCTGGCAGTGCCTGCCTGGAATCCTAATTTGCCTACCCTCCCTTCTTAACCGCTTCTCTTCAGGAGGCTGGACTACAAAGAGCTCTGGTTCCAAGGAGAAAAATCAACTCGAATATGGATAATTTAAAACACTGAATACAAGTGAGTTTCAAAAACCATGTGATAGCAGCCTTTCAAATGGAAAAAGAGAAAGCACTGGAAAACCATTTTTTTCTAACAAGGCCGACTTCCTAGTCATTATGGGTGGTTATTAACTCATTTCATTAAACTAAATTATGAATTTGCCTTTCAGGTAAGTGTCTCATCAGTGTCACAGCTCTGACGTGTCCTGTTCCATTCGCCAACTTCATCTTGGCCGACAGTGAGATCCGATTCGGTTTGTGTGTAACCCGCGGGACCCGGGGAGGATCTTTGGCCCCTATTGTTTTCTTGGGCGTCCTCTCTCTGGAGGCCTGACATTCCTCACGTGTCTAGGGCAATGCAGGAGCAGCGAAGCGCGGGGAAGCCGCACAAAAGACATCCAACCGCTATCAATGTTGAAAGATCAATTCAGTGCGCACACGAAATACCCAATATGTGGGGAGAAAAATCCCTTCTCCCAGAGGGTGGGAAATTGGTTGACCTCTTGTGAGGGTCCACAAAAAACTGAACAGATAAAGTAGATGGCGATCTTTCCGGACCCCTAACCATCCCGGCCGCGCCCAGCAGTCGCAGCCTCCGCCCTTCAGCCGCGAGAGGCCGGGAAGGGGGCCCTGGGCACGAAGTCTCGACAGTGGCGCGCCCGTCTCTCCCCCCAGTGCAGCTTCTGCCGGGTCGCCGATGCTTCATTCATCTTGCAGGCGCCGCGGTTCCGGGGCAGGGTGGAGGAGGTTTGGTGGCGCGGCACCGGCCGCTGGACTGAGCCCGCCCGTCCAGGGAGGGGAGGGGCCGTGCGGCGCGCCCAGGATGCCCGGCCTTCCCTCCGTCTGCTTCCAGCAGGCGCAGCCCCGCGGCTGGGCCCAGGGGCTGGCCCGGGTCTCCCGCAGAGGTGGGCCCTCCTGGCCTCCGAGCTGCCCCGCTGCTCCCACGCCACCGCCCGGGTGACAGGCCCAGATCGCAGTTTTCCCGCCGGGGTCCCTCCTCCCGCTGGCCCGCCAGCACAGCGTGCGCGCGCGCGCACACACAAACACACACAGACACACACCCGTCCTCGCCCTCCTTCCCTCCCTGCAGCCCCGGCAGCCTCGCCCGCCCGTTCGCCCGGTCCCTTCCACCCTGGTGCGCGGCACCCTCGCTGCCTCCGAAGGCTCCTCCCCGGGGGAGGGGAGCGGGACACGCGCGGGAGCCCGGCGCGGGGAGGGGCCGGCGGTGGGGGAGTGTCTGGCTGCCCCCGCCCCTCGAGTGAGTGACTGGGCGAGGAGGTCCCCTCCCTCCCCTCCTCCCACTCTTCTTCCCGGTCCCCTCCCTCGCTCTCTCCCCGCCAGCTCCCGCTCGCTCCCTGCCCACTCCCGGGGGGACGTTCCGTGCCGCGGCCGCCGCGGCCGCCGCTTCTTTCACACTTTAGTTGGGAGCTGCGCGCCGCGCTCAGTTACTGGAGAGCTGGCCGCGCGCCGCCGCCTCCTGCACGCACGCACGCCGGCCGGGCTCCGGGGTTTTCGGCTTTTACTCCAAGCAGCGGGGAGGAGAGGGAGACCCGGACACTCTGTGGGGAGGTGGAGGAAGAGAAGGAGGAGGGAGGAAGAAAAAAGGCGAGGAAGAAAGGGGCGGGGGGCGGGAGGCTTGCCACCTTCAGCCCCCCCGCGAGCGCCCAAGGTAAGCGTGAGCCATCGCCAGCCCTGGGGCGGGGGGAGTTGGCGCAGCGCGTCCCAGCTCGCCCCCCCCCCCCCAGCTTGCCCGGCTGGGCTGGGAGGGAGGCCTGCGGGGTGTCTGCCGCGCGGCAGGGATGGGAGCCGCGGTCGTGGGGCTGCCGGGGCTGCTGCTGGTGCGGGGTTGGTGGGGCTGCAAGGGACGGAAGCTGGGGTGGGGGGAGCTCCAGGGGGCGTCTGCTTGCTGGGGCGGAGGGGCAGGGATGCGGTTGGGGCTGCTGACGACTTTCGTCACATTGAGGCCTGGGTGGCTGGTGTTAGACACCCCTCCCTTCCCACCCTCACCCCCCGCCGCCCTCAGCCTTCCTGCTCCTCTCTGGCTTTGCCTTGTAGTCGCTGTACTTTGCAAGCCAGAGCTTGAAAGAAAAAACAAAATTCAGAATCCTTTGCTAAGTCTCCAAGTCCCTTCTCCCGCTCCGATTGATTGATGTGTTTCTGTGGGTGCTGTGATCCCCGGGGTTTCTGAAGTTTTGACCTTTGTGGGGTGGCTTGTCTCGGTGCATCTGTTTGCCCACCTCGGTGTGTTTATTATTCGTGCCCATGCGAGGCAGCCAGTGGGTGCTTGGTTATTGTACAAGGGAAAGATTTCACTCCCCTCTGCAGGCAGTTCGCGAAGTGCGGCCGCCGCGGCTGCCTTTGGTCTGCTGCTCAGTGTCCTTCCCCCATCATCCACCCTCCTCCTCTCTACGGAGGGATTTTTTTTTCTTTCACTTAAACTGTTTGTGTGAGAGAAGTCCTTGGGCTTAAGTGCTCTCATCTCCCATTCATTTCTCTTCTAAAGCTCTGAATTGGCTTAGGCACGTTGGTAAAATTTGGGGTGGCTTTCTTTGCTCCAAGAGTTGCATGGTCAAAATTAAAAATATATACACATAAACAGGCATTAATCCTGAGAGATGACAAGCACAGTTTGAAATAGGAGTGTTTTGTTTCCAGTAGGAAGTTAATAACCTATGTATGAGGTATCCTCCATCGCATGTGGGTTAGGAAAATTGTTTTAAAATAGATAGTGCTTATGTTGTGCGTGGCTGGAAGACAGCCATAAGTTCAGCTATTGGAGCAACTCTGAAAGTGATACACCCTGGTCACCCAAACCTCAGTAAAGACACACGCTGTGACTCAGACGTTGGGGGGGGGGGGTGACACACCATGGATTCCATGTAGTACTTTTTTTTTTTAAGGAAACAGTATGGACTGTTTGAGGAAGTGACAGGTTCATTACACAGACAGATGTTATGAACACTTCCCTACTCCTGGGGCTGGGATCACCTTCCACCTAATGAGAGTAACCTTTCAGTTTGGTAAAACTGGGCTGTACCAGGCTAGAGAAAATCGTGGGTAGAGTGGGTAGACTTTAGCTCTCTTGGGGGGAGAAGTCCAAAATGCTCAATTTGGGTTTTTTCCCCTTTTTCATTCTTCTGGAGCTGTATTGTAGGGTCAATAGAACATGTTCTTCGTTGACTGTTTGGAAATGCAATTGAATAGACGTGGAAATTAATTTAGACTTGATCACTATTTTTTTTGCTCCTTAAAGTAGGAAGTGCCGGTGATAGGACAACAGAGTGTTTTTATCTGCATTAAACCAGTGCTGAAACCACTTCACCCATCACAAATGCAGCATTGAAATGAGTGTTTTCTGCTGTACAGACTGGGTTCAGAGAACAGCTCTCCAGGGCTACTAGGAACAGCAACAAAGACAAGTGAACTCGGCACTAGGATGACTAGAAGCCCAAGGAGGAGTGGGGTGCTTCTGTTGTCAACCTTATCTCCATTTGGGCATATTTCCCAAGAAAAAGGGCCTTGGTTGGTGGGGAGGTCTTATATCTGATGTTAAAAGTTCATCCTAAAGGACCTTGAGGTCCTGGCTTCCCTCTTCAGCACTGACTCAGTTTCACTGGTTGAGAGAACTGATAATTTTGTTTTCTTGGCTAGTAATTTACCCTTTACCCTCTCGGCCCCCACCTCACTTTATCATCTAACATGGATTTCTGGGAATTAATAGGCCACTGTCTGAAGTGGTTTGAGCTTCTTGAAGAATCACAGGGTATAAACCAAGAGCTTGTTCTTTAATTGGTACTATTTGCTGTGACTGATTCAAAACCCTACCAAGGAGGAAGGTAGTTTGCTCCATTATGAGTATCATTTCCAGGCTGATGGTGCTCAGCCCTGTGTTGGATTTTCCACCAGACAAGGCTTGAATGTTACTTCTTGGCATGTTCCAGGCTCTTAGCGGCCATCTTCTATTGGATATTTTTTGTCAGAGAAGGAGACACTCCAGGCTGGGAGAGGGAGTGTCGTGGCACCTCCTGTTAGGGCAGGAGAGAGCAGGAGACTCATTCACAGAGGGTCCTAAGTGTGGTAAGTATCACCAGCCTCACTTGAACATATCAATACAACTTGGAGCCACATGGGACACAAACAAATGCATTTTTGGCCATTTTGTGGTTCTTATTTGGAATTTAAGAAGTCCCATAGCATGGGAGAGTAAAAGTTGTGATTAACTAGGTTCTTGTTAAAACGTGAAAAGCAGAGTGCTATAGACCGGTATAAAATACTGCTTAGGAAACTGAGAAGACGGGTAGGGCCTGTGTGCGGGGAGGATTGCAACACTAAAACCATATTTTAAAAATCGGTGACAGTTGTGACTTGAAGAGATCATATTTCAAGAGCTTATCTGAAGTGGCATGTAAATTATATATATACATATTTTTAAAGTAGGTGATTATTTAGCTTGACTATTTCAGTTCTGACGTTTAATTTTACAAGTTACAGTCGCAACAAGAAACAACTTGACATGTTGTGGTTATGCAATTATGACAGGAGCGGTTGGATATAAACCGGGCTAGGATGAACATGGAAATGAACCCAAAACAGTGTCTGCAGTCACCAAGTATTAAGAAGTTCCTTTATTTTTTTTTTATTAAATGTATTCCTGGAAAATGTATTTCCTAGGTTGTAGGCTAGTCACATAATGTACAGATTGCTTTCTCTCTACACTTGGGAAAGGAAATGCAGCTTCCTCAATCTGAAATGGAAACTGAGAAGATTAATTGACCAAACCTACTGGAAGGCAGGCTGTTTGGTTCATCTCTGCAACACCCCCAGCGGCCACAGCTACCTTGTGCTTGGAAGTCACTCAATGAGGGATTGAATTGAGTGGAATTAACCTAATTAGTTAGATCTGTAATGTGTCACAAAAACTCCTTGGAAATCCATTAGATGTGGACTTCCATTTTAATAAATCAGTATGATAGTTTATTAAGAGCTCCATATTATGCCTCAGGTAGGATTTTTAAGTGTTGAAAAATATTTGACAGGAATGTAAACATACCAAACGTAATGTCCTCTCAAATTACTGGAATTTCTAGTTAGGGCATCTTGATTTGGCATATGTATAATATCCACATTTGACAAATATTTCTTCAGTCGTGATGGTTGACTGTGGTCTTTATCGTTTTTGTCGAAGGGGTTCAGTGAATAACAGCACCTCATATTTGTAGGGTGCTTTCATGTCCCCTGTCTTACTGAACCTTGTGCTGCAGCCATGCACTCAGGGTTTTCCATGCTGGGATCTCTCCCAGGATGTGCCTGGATCAAGGAGTGGGGCAGAGGACCTGGGAAAGCTCAGGTAGCCCACCTCTTGGTTTACTGGATTTTCCCAAGAGAGACAGTAATCAGTATTCACTGCTGCTCTTCTAAAATGATTTAAAGCAAAGGAAGTGGAGACCTGTCTCTGGCAGGGACCTCACCCAGGCTGCCAGCGTCCTGTGGCTCTGCCCCTACATCTGTTCTGTCTCTTTGGGCTGCCTTTGACCTTCCTCCTTTGCCAAATGTCCCTTTCACCTTCCTGTCCTTTCTGAAGCTTTTCCATCCCACCAATTTTCATCCATAGACCCTCCTGCTGCTTATCCCACCACCTTACCTTTGCCTGCCAGACTTGGGTTTTACGTGGCAGAATGATCTTTTCAGTAATTTAACCATATCTGCAGGCCCACATTCCCTTTGCCTCCTCCTACCTCTCGGCTCTAGTGTAGACTTCCTGCTTCCCCCTGAGCTCCCTTCTGCCCTCAGGGCCCCTCTTCCTAGTCCTACTTTGCCAGGTACCTCCCTTCTTACGCCCACCTACCTCTCTCCCTCAAGCCTTCAGATCTTCAGCGCGTACCTGCCTCTGCCTGTTTCACAGGCTCACACCATCACAGCACATGTGTGGATGGCGTTCATGAGTTGAAGTCCACACGCTTTGTACCTTGTAGAAAAATGGAATTGGAGCACCCCCAAGTTCAGGGATCTTTCTGCCTTTGTTTTCACTTTTGATTCCACTCTATTTTTGACTTTTTAAAGGCTCTCAAGCCATTTAATAATAGCTGAAGTACTTTGCTTCTTCACTTCACTTAGCTGTTACATCCTATGTTGGATAATAGATAAAGGAAATATCTGAGTGATTATTGTTATTTTTAAAGATTTGGACAACAAATCTTGGAAAGCATTTCAGAGATTTTCACAAAAGCACCCTCGAAAGGCTTTACTGAGCACCAAAATCTCCTTATAATCACAGAACTAGAATGGTTTATTTAGTTTCTTCCTCATTACCTTATTTTTTTTCTCCTTTGGTTAAATAAATGTTGGTTAAATAAACATTACTGTAGCTTGAACCAAATTTTTTCTCACTTGTTGTGGTTTTACTGCTCTCCATGAAAATTTTATAAGCCCACAGGACATGTGTATGCCAAGCAAAGATTCTTTAGCTAAGACCTAACATTGTTGGTTTCCCCTATAAGTGTATCACCTATGTTGGCCCTATCAGTAGGGTCAGTGGGAGAAAAAGTATTTAACTATGGTCTACCACTGGAAAAACATATCCTGTCAACTTATTACATACAAACTTGGATTGGTCTTTTTATAAAACTGTACTTCAAAAGTAGATCCAACAGTAGTTATGCAATATCCGGAGTGCTTCAGGGCTTTTGGAAGAAGGTGTTTTAAAGCAGAACAGGGAGAATGGTTTGAAAATAAGAATTCCCTTTCTTTGCTGGATCTATGTTTTATCTGAGTACGGTGGATATTGCAGTAGTTTTAGTTCATTGTTAAACCATATGTTAGGACATATTCCACCTCATTGGTGACTTACGGTTTTCCCTGCCCAAGCTGGATAGGGAAAGGGGCATGAGAAGTTGCAGTCTTTGCAGGAGTGTGGGAACATTGTACCGATCATCACAGATACAGGTGGTGTAGATGAGAGACGCTCAACAACCTCAGAGACGCAGTGTGTATTGCAGCCACTCCTAGAAGCTTCTCCCTGACTCCCAAAGTTGACAAGGAGGTCCCCACGTGGTTGTGCACAGTGCAGTGGAGCCCCTGTATTAACACTACGATTTCTTTCATGAGAAGATTGAAAGGCCAGTGAGGAGATGCTGCAGGCTGTCAGGCTGTGGTTTGCAGAGAACTTTTCAAAGACACAGATAGTTAATATGCCAAGGGGTGACTTCAGCAGTTCTAACTTCAGCAGTTCTATCGGAAAGTTCTGACAAAAGCAAATTTCCTAAGATAATTTTGTAACACTTTTTACAGTTAAAAGATTATAAGGAGTAAGCAACATAGATCTCATTATATGTCTCAGGCAGATACTATTACTGTTTTGATAAAGGAGGTGGGAATCCAGGAACCTCTTTGAGTTGCTTAATATTTGCTGAAAATTCAGATGTTCTGGTCTCTGTGCCAGGAATCCATGACAGTCTAGATACAGATCTCAAAACAAATCTTCTGCTTATCCTTGGTGACCTCTCCACCACCCACCCCCACCCCACCTTGGGATCTCCTCCCTCTGCTGCTCCTCTTGAGGTCCAAGCCATTTGTCAAGTCTCAGTTCAAATCTCATCTCCTCCTGGGAGCCCCTTTTCTGATCATAAGAGTGGTTTCTCTTTTGCCTTCCATGAACTCCTGTTAACACTTATTTGGTGTTTGTTTATTTCATTATCAGTTTTGATTCTCATTTATGTATTTTTTGTCACCCTACCAAATTACAAGCTCTTCTATCATGCCACTGGACCTTAAGAGTATATTATGCTGAGTAAGTAGCTGTTGGTTGGTTGACAGCTGGTCATTGGTCTGAGGTTTAGAATTTTTCTCTGTGAAGACCTTGCTCCCATTTAAAACTCTCTTTAACCGGATGAAAAAGTATAGTCTGGAATAAGAAAATATAATGGGAATTTTAAAAATTCCTTTGTTGGCCAAGGTTAAAGCATCTAATCTTTCTTACTCAGATAATTTATTAAACAAGCATTTACTCTTTTTGATGACACTTTGTGTCATTTCTGTGCCTGGCACTGGAGAGATGCTGGAGATACAGATAAAAAGGCCTGGCCCTGGCTTTGTGGAATTCTCCAACAAGCGTGGGAATTGACATGCAAATACATGATATGTGGTGAATAGACAAAGGTGCTTTGGGAATTGAGGGAAGAAAGCAGCCAACTGTATCTAGAGGTAGGCTGATGGGGGATCCTGGTTTCTCTGGGACAGTCCTGGTCTATGCCCGTTATTCAACGTAGTTATTAATAGCGTCCTCTTTGCCCTCAAAAATCTCCCAGTATGGACAATAAATTACACGATTCCTCAACATAGAGAAGTCACAGAAGGCTTCACAGAGGAAGAGATATTTGGGATGACCCTCAAAAGCTGTATAAGAGTCCTCCAGGGTCTTGTTTACATTTCCAAAAATATGGGGGACTAACATTGGTTTGCTAACTTTATTTTTCTCATTTTACTCTGGATTCGTAGACTAGTTCACAGAGTGGCGTTTGGGGGTAAGGGGTTTGGAGGCAGACAGTAGATGAAGTAGGGCATTTCAGGCAGAAGATACACAATGTGGAGACATGTGGATGTGGGTCACTGTGGCTGGAGTTTCCACATGTGATGGAACACGATGGGAGATGAGACTGATGAGCTGTGCAAGGCTTCTTAGTAAGGAGTTTGTACTTATTGCCCACAATATAAGCAATGAGAGGCATTGAAAGGTAATCAGGAGAGCCATAATTTGTATAATAGATAGTTCCTTCATGAGTGTTAGTAAGAAACTGGAGGAGGACAGAGACTTGAGTCAGAGCAAGTGAACTCTGGTCCTAACTCAGTAAGAGATGATGGGAACTGATGCCTGAAAATGGAGAAAAGGGACAGATAGGAGAGGTATTTAGGAAGCAAAATTGGTAGGAGTCAGTGACAAATTGGGAATGGAGAGTGATGAAGGGCGTAAAGGATAATTGCAAAATTTCTAGATGGATCATACTGTCTTTTTCTGAGATGGGGAATCCAGGCATTTGGGAGGAAAGATTAATGCAGTTTGAAGTATGTTGAGTTTTAGGTGCTTGTATTCTCTTAGATGAAGATGTACTGAAATTTTGGTCTAGAGTTCAGAAGAGAGGTTTGGGACAGAAGTATGGGTTTGATCTCAGTTCAGTCGTCATTTTCTTAGGGAATCATTCCCTAATCACTATGATGAGGTTAGAGCCCTCTATTGTGTCTTCTTACTGCACTATGCACCTCGCCTGCATGAGCTTACCACTTTTATAATTGCACATTTATCTTTATGATTCATTTTGTGTGTGCGAGAGGAAGACCAGCCCTGAGCTAACATCCGTTGCCAATCCTCCTCCTTTTGCTAAGGAAGATTGGCCCTGGGCTAACATCCGTGCCCATCTTCCTCTACTTTATATGGGACGCCGCCACAGCATGGTTGACAAGCAGTGCGTCGGCGGGCGCCTGGGATCCAGGCCGGCGAACCCCGGGCTGCCAAGCGCGAACTAAACCGCTGCGCCACAGGGCAGCCCCCATTTATCTTTATGATTCTTCAAATACTGAAATCACCCTCCCCACCCCCCATCAGGGCAGGACTGTATCTGTTTTTGATCGTCTTTTATCTCCAGGACACCTACCACACAATTGGGGCCCAGCTTATATTTGTTGAATGAATGAACAAATGAATAAATGAATGAATGAAGGAGAGTTTTTGTAAATGTGGTAGTTGAAGCTACGTGGTTTGGCCTGAGATTGCCCAGGGAAAGTAAACAGAAGAAGAAAACTGAGCAGTGAGTAAAGGGGAACACCAGCCTTTAAGGGCTGTGGATGGAAAAGGATTGTGGAAAGGGATAGTGAAGGAGAGTGAAAAGTGCAGGCTCTCATGGAGGCGGGAGAACCAGGTGAGCATGGTGTCAGGGAGAAAACAGAATGGGCATGTGGTCAGAACTGTGCACGAAGTAAAACAGTATTGAAGAGGTGTTCTCAGGATTTGTAATTCTGTTATTGAATAGAAGTGGAAATATTTACCTTATGGGAGATATCAAGATATGGGTATTTAGCACTGTAATATTATATTAGCTTGTGCTGCATACAAAGTGTGTTGTTTTACCACTTTGTTACTCTTATATGTTGGGATTCTGAGGTTTGCCTCATATAATTTATGCCAGCACCCGATGTCGTAAAAATTGGAGGCCATGTTTTGGGAGCATGACAAAAGAGCACAATGTTTAATCATTGTGAATTCATGAGTGTGCACATTGATTTATACTGGGGTTAAAATACTTGAATATTTACAGTCCACCAGATGAGGAGCCGTCAACAGTAATGACACCTTAAGTTGTAACATTATAACATTGTAATAAAGAAGGGCTGATTCCAGAAGCCAGGCTGAGTAGCAGTGTCATTAAAGGTTTGTAGTATAAAGAGAGACTCTTGTTGCAGAGTGTGATTGTTACTTGTTCTCAGTCTGCACTAAGAGACTCACGGTGGAGGTGGGGGTGGCATCATAATGTGTTGGAAAGAGCGTGGGCTTTGGATTCAGCAGATTCTATCTCAGTTCTGCTACCTCCTAACTCTAGCTTCGTGATCTTGAAGAACAGTAGTAATAGTTGACAATACTGTAATAAAAGCTGGCATGTATTAGGTGCTTGCTCTGTGCCTGGGTACTGTGCTAAGTACTTGACATGCATTATCTTCTTTAATGCTTACAACAACCCTGTGAAAAACCTATACTATTACCTGTGTTTCATGCATAAGAACTGAGGCTCAGGGCCTTTAGGACCTTGACCAAGGTCTTGTAGCCAGTAAGTGGTGGTGTTGAGACAGAAATCCAGGCTCTCCAACTCTAAAGTCACACTTTTAATGATCAACTCCTGGCCAGTTCTGTTTTCTGCATACCCCCTGCTCTTCCTGCCACACACACACCTTCCCTTCCCCTCACCTACTGGCTCTTTTTGAAGCAAATCACAGACGTTATGTCATCTTGTCTGTACATACTAGATTATATTTCCAAATGGTAAGGACTTTTTTTTTCTTTTAACATAACCACAATATCATTATCATGCCTAAAAAATTTTAACAATAATGTCATAATATCATATATCCAGTCAGAAAGCAAATTTTCCTGATTGGCCCATAATTTTTTTAATGATTAATTTGTTACATTCAGGATTCAGACAATTTTCACACCTGAGAGATGCATCTGTCTTTATTTATAGGCTTCCTTCCTCTATTTTTCCCTCTTGCTTTTCTTCCCTAGCAGTTTATTTGTTGAAGAAACAGGGATTTGTCCTATAGGATTCCCTGCAATCTGTAGTTTGTTGATTGCATCTTCTTTCTTGGTGTTCTTCACTAAATTCTTCTGTTTCCTGTATTTCCTGCAAACTGGTAGTGTGATCGAGACTGGAAGTTCAATTACATGGTTTGGCGAGAGTACATCAGAGAAAGTATTATGTACTTCCCATTAAATCACATCAGGAGGCCCACATGCCTTCTTGTTGCTTCTTTCGTGAGGTTAAGACTGATCAGTGAATTTACATATTGTCAGCCTGATCTTTCCATTATAAAGTTTCCCCAGGCCCTTAAAAACCATTGATGGTCATTGCTTAGATCTATTCTTTCAGTAAGGGTTGTAAAATGATGATATTCTGTCATCCCTTCTGCATTTGTTAGCTGGAGTTTTTCTATCAAGAAGAAATTAACCACATCAATTATTTGGTTACCTCAGGGTATAGTTTATATAGGAAAATTAATGCTTGGTTGTATTCCCTCTGTTGTAAATAATGTTCAGAATAATGAGTTTATTTTCTAGCATCTTCCAAAAAAGACCAATGAGAGTCTTTTTTTGTCTGTTTTTTTTTTAAGTATCATTATGAACTCATGGATTTTAACACAATTTATGTGTTTCAATCCCTTGCAGTTATTTCTTTTGAAGCTCAAATTATCTTTGGCCCGTGGGAGACTCTTTAAATTGAATCCTTTTGATATGACTTTAGTGGTCTTTGATGACATCTTTACTTTCTGGTATAGCAAGATACTTCAGACTTATCTAGTACTTTTCCTGACCCACATCTTTTTAGTGGTAAATGGTATTTAGAGACCACAGTCCGAGTGTTAGGGTTCTCATTGCCTCTGGGCTGGTTATTGTTTTTGGGTGTGTTTAAGTGGACAGAGTTAGGACAATATGTATGTATGTATATTTAGCTACTGAGATATGGCTATATGCATATGTATGTGTATAGGTATGTTTTTGTGTACATATGTATTTGTGACATATGTATATATGTACATATACATATATGCATACACACATATTATTTCTATTTAACATAAGCAAACATATCTTAATTTCTTCCCTCTTAGGAAAAAGGTAGCATACTATCGTTCTGCACCTTACTTTTTGCACTTAACAGTGTATTTCAGAGATCAGTCTGGAGCCATGTGTAAAGATTTCTCATTGTGTTTTACAACTGCAGAGACTCCATTGTGCATACCAAACTTTATTCATTTGGATGTATGGTTATTTCCAGTCTTTTGCTCTTACATCGTAGTGGGAATGGTTCGTTTTCATTGGTGGGGGTTTATTTGCAAATCAAATATAAAGCCTAACTGAAACCTTATTTTTCCTTAACTAAATGGACAGCTGAATGAACAGTGCTGCAGTGAACAGCCTTGTGAATATTTATGTTCGTATTCTTGACAGTTTATATTTGAGATAGATTCCTAGAAGTGGGATTGCTGGGTCAAAGGATAAATACATTTGCAGTTTTGCTAGATATTACCGAAGCCCTTTCTGTGGGTGCTATACAATTTTACATGCCCACCAGCAGAGTCTGAGAGTGCTTTTTATCCCCCCTGCCATCTCACCAGTAGATAGGTTATAAAAAAAACCTTTGGGTCTTTGCCATCGAAGTGGTGAGAAATGATACTCTAGTGTTATTTTAATTTGCATCTCTTTTATTATGAGCTAGCTTGAGTTCCTTTTCATATGTTTAGGGGCAATTGGCATTTCTTTTTCTGTGAATTGTCTCTTATTTTTTGCCCATTGTTATAGGGTTTTAAGTCTTTTTTCCCTTTATTTTATGAAGCTTCTTATTTATTAGGAATATTATATATTAGAGATATTATTCCTAATTTTTGACAGTTTTTTCCCCAGTTTATCATTTATCTTTTTTCTTCGATTATGGGTTTTTTAATGTGAATTTTTTTCTTTGATATAGTCAGTTTTATCAGTCTTTTTCTTAATTGCCTCTTGGTTTTGAATCATGACATAGAAAAACTTTTTTCTAGATTGTAGAGCAGCCCTATCCCATAGAATCATAATATGAACCACATATGTAAATTTTAGTAGCCACATTTAAAAAAGTAAAAAGAAACGGGTGAAGTTAATTTAATAATATATTTTATTTAATCCGGTATATCAAAAATATTATCATTTCAATAAGTGATCAATATTTTAAGATTATTAATAAGATATTTTATGTTTTTTATACTAAATTTTCAAGACTGATGTGTAAAGTTTTATACTATAGCACATCTCAATTTGGTCACTAAATTTTCATTGTAAATACTTGATCTGTATTTAGACTTCATAAAATTTACAGTTGAAAAAGTAAATTCACATAACTGAGTTGTTCCAAGTGTACATAAAAGTTTTCCAATAACTGAGTTAAGTATCAGTTTTTAAATTTCAATTTGAATTAATTAAAATAAATTAAAATTGCAAATTCCATTCCTTAGTCACACTAGCCGCATTTCAAGTGCTTAGTAGCGGCCTGTGGATAATGACTACCATTTTGAATATCACAGTTATAGAGAGTCACCCATATTTTCTTTCTTTTAGTACTTGTGTGGTTTTATCATTAACATTTAAATCATTAACATAAACATTTAAATGACCCATTTGGAATTTATTTTGGTGTATGGTATGGGGAATGGATCCAGTTTTTTCTTTTTTCCGCATGGCTATCTGGATATCACAAACCACTTATTAAAAAGTCCATCTTTTCCCCACTGATTTGAAATGTGCCCCTATTATATACTTAATGTCCATAAGTAATTAATTGGCTATATTTCTGCATTTTTTATTCTGTTCTATTGGTCTGTTCCTTCATGTTCCAGTACCCTGCTGTTTTAATCATATAGGAGGTAGGTTTTAAAATTAAAACCATGGTTAAAATCATTTCATACCTACCAGATTGGTAAATGTCTGTCAACATCAAGTGCTGGGCAAGGATATGGAGCAGAGGGAATATGCATATGATGCTGGTGACAGTATAAATTGGTATAATGATTTTGGAAAGAAGTTTGGAATACCTTGTAAAATGTTCCCTTGATTCATTTAGCCTTGAGGGTAGCAGAGCAAGGTAGCAGAGCAGATCGCAAGCCTGGAGTGGGAGCAGTTTTGTCTGATAACTTCAGGTTGCCATTCTAATATTATCATTTTCTATATAAATTGGGTTGTGAAAAAGGTTGGGACTACCTTAGTAAAACTCCTACACATGTGCTAGAATGCTCATAGCAATGCTATTCCTCACAGCCAAACACTGGAAACAACCTATATGTGTACCAACAGTATACTGAATAAAGAAATTGTGGTCCATTTATAATAAACAGTAGTGAGAGGGATAAATCTCACAAGCATAATGTTGAGTGGAAAAGCATGACAGGAGAGTAATACAGTGTGATAGCATTTATGTAAAATTCAAAAAAATGCTAAATGAAAGTAACACATTATTTAAGGATTGATTCATATATGGGAAGACTATAAACTTATAGGGAATATTACCATAAAATGCAGGGGCATAGTGGTTACTTCTGGGCGTGAAGGGTCGGGGGTCATTAGGAAGGGGCTACACAGGTGACTTCAAAGGTACTTGTAGTGTTCTATAGGTAGGTACACAGACATTTGTTTTGCTTTTATACATTAACTTGCACATGTGCTATGTGATTATTTCATATCAAAAGAGAAACAAAAGAGCAACAAAAATCCAGACTTAGGAATAGGCCATCCCAAACTCAAGGAATTGAATTTATGCTTGAGAAAAATTTCTGTTAGCTGCAAAACACTTGACTCTCTTCGTTTCTTATTTAGTGACAATGACTTTTTAAATTTGTTGCATGAATGATTGAAGACAGAGATTTGCTTTTAGTGTCTGGGTCAGGCAGCAAGAAATATGTTCTTGTGTGGTGTATACACACGGGTGACTGTTATATCACCAGGTACAACTATGGGGAGAGTCATGGGTCCTTGGACACTTAAGTAATTTTTTTGGTACCATTTATGCAAAATATCGTCACAGCCAATTTTAAACTTTTTTCAGACAGAGAAGATTTTTGAAGGGACAACATCATGAATAGCAAACGTTTATCAAGCATATGCTGTATGCCTGATGCAGCATGTACATTAACTCATTGAATCTAGCTAATAGTCCCATGAAGAATTAGATGATGGTTTCCATGTTACTGATGAATAAACTGATGCTCAGAGAGGGTAAGCCACACAGGAAATACAGGATGTCAAAAAGTCAACACAGGAAATACATGATGAGATTTTCATGAAGGTTTGTCTGGCCCTGAATGCCAGGTTCCCAACTTCTATTCCAGAGTTCTTTTTAAGAACTTCAGGTGCTAATCTAGCCCTTTGCTCAATGGAGGCCCAACTTAGAAAGTTAGCATTTCTACCCTTAAAATTCAGAGAAGGAAATCTTTGAATCTGTTGTGGCTGTTCTTCACAACGTCTACGTGAATTTTTAACGTCAGTTTTAGGTTTGCTTCTCTTTAGTAGCATTAAGCAGTTGCTCTCTACCCCTCTGTGCAATATGTCCTTTCATAGACTTGGCGGCCTTAAAGAATTTAATTGGGCAATGGAAGACCTGCCAGGCTTTCTGTTTGTTTTCTGATTTGAAGTCTTCCCTAGTTTTCCATCTTCAAGATTAGCCTGAACTCCAAAACCTCTCTTGACTATGCCTGTGCAATATCTTTGCAGCCCATTTTCCCTTCTGGCATTAAGATTATATGTATCTATTTCTCCAAATTTAAGAAAAAAATTTCAAACATTTTTTTCCCCTTGGTTCTTCAAGAATTACCCTATGTATCCAAATTGTGATATCAGCAAATGAAACTTATTCCCTGCTCTTTTATTTGAGTTGTTATTTGGCATGTTATTATCAGACCCAGAACTAATTATGATGTTTTGAAGTTACTTCATGTTTATGTTCAAAATTCCCCCATTCCTACCAGCCCTTCTTTCCACTGGTGTTTTCAGGAGAGAACACAGCCGATGAGGATAGGGTGGGAAGGAGAGTTCAAGTGAGCATTTGATTGCTGGGAACCTGGCTCACTCAGGAACTGTGACTTCCTGAAGTTAGGTAGAAATTATGGCAGAGTTACTTGGAACCTGTGTCCAATAGCACATTCCTCTTTAGATTAGTGCATTTTCAGCTTTGGAGCTGAATGAAGCCCCTAAAGCTATTCAGCCTCTCTCAGGGAACCATTACACTTGCTCTTTTTTTTTTTTTTTGTGGGGAAGACTCAGCCCTGAGCTAACATCTGTTGCCAATCCTCCCCTTTTTGCTGAGGAAGACTGGCCCTGAGCTAACATCTGTGCCCGTCTTCCTCCACTTTATATGAGATGCCGCCATGGAATGGCTGACAGGCAGTGCGTCAGCGGGCGCCCGGGATCCGAACTCGCGAACCCTGGGCTGCCAAGCGCGAACTTAACTGCTGCGCCACCGGGCGGCCCCCTACACTTGCTCTTTCAAAGGAGCGTATATGGCAAAAAAATTTTTCTAATCAAAATAAGAAGGTTAGTGTAAAAGTGAAGATGGTGAATCCCCAGCTCATCTCCTGATCTATAGACATATGTGTGCCTTTCCAAGCCCTAGGAGGATGGTTTTTATAATACGGAAGCCATCTTTCTATTTTCCTTCTATTTTCTTTATGTTTGAGTTTCTACCAAGTTTGCTTTAGGTTCAAATGTCAAGAAAAATACTTTCCTTTCATATAATCTCAAATGAGAGTTTTACAGTGCTCTGTGTGAAGATAAAATCCCTTGCAATTGTTTTGATTTTTCACTTTTTTTGGTATCATAATATCTAAGTTAATGTGAACCAAATAGAATCAAATAAACTCCTGTGATTAGCAAGGAAATAAAATGAGTATATCCAGAAATGAAATGCATGTGGATTCATGTTGGTTTTCTACTACTTGGTTAGATCCTATAGTAATGATTTTTTGGGGCTCTTCTTTGGACCTTGGATGTTGTCAGTCAGAAAGGTGGGATGGGGGTGGGTGGTAATGTCCTTGGAAAAGAAGGAAAAGAAATACTAATATTTGTGATCAAGTGTTTTTCTTTGGAAAATAACATTTATATTAGAACTTGTGGCAGATTATTTGTTAAGTGGCCTAGAGGATCAGAATTATGAGGGAAATTCAGCTTGGTTAGCACTGCTTGTCTCCTCCACACAGCCTGAAGATAACCTTGTAATTTACAGAAATGCATTCAGATTGTATTTTCCTGATCGCTCCTCTAAAGGATTCAGGAAGGACTTGAGCCTCACCCTGTCACATTGTGCCTTCATGGGGCAGCTGCATGTGTGTGAATGAGTTACGGAAACTTGTAGAGGTTGTGGTCTAAATTTGGATGCGTTCATGAGATTAAGTGGGTTTTTTCCTCTTTTCCACCTTGTCCCCCATCCCCATTTCCCTTTGGAATTGAGTCTTTGATGTGGAACTAACTGTGGCTATAACATTTTACATGTCTAAAATGAGTGGGAAAAAATTAAATAGGTACCTAAATGTTATTTCCCATAATTGAATGAATACAACTACATTTGGTAACATTTAATATGAAAAACTCAGAACATCTCTCAGGTAAGATTTTCTTTCTAAGTTAAAACAAAACTTCCCCTTGGGTCACATTTTGTGCTCTGCCACCTCTACTTAGTGGTGTGTATGCATCTATTAAACAAATGCATGCACGGTAGTTCAGAAATCCACAAACACCATTTTCCCTCCGAAGTAAATTAAATACATTGTCTTGGGTTATTTTGATAGCTTTAATAAATCTCTTACCTGCTTGCCTTTAAAGCCTAATGCCTTTTTTTTTTCAGGGGAAGAGGAGGGACTGGGGTATTTACCAAGTGTCCAGCAAATCACTCATGGCTATTGGGATGCCAGATAAACATTATATTTGACATGACTATTTATCTTTTCTATCAAGTGTAAAGAAGTCTAAAATAAGAAGTTATATTTCTGGGGCCGGCCCTGTGGCGTAGCGGTTAAGTTCACACATTCCGCTTAAGCAGCTTGGGGTTCACCGGTTCTGATCCTGGACACGGACCTGCTCACCGCACCCCAAGCCATGCTGAGGCGGTGTCCCATATAGAGCAACTAGAAGGGTGTACAACTGTGACATACAACTGTCTACTGAGGCTTTGGGGAGAAAAAAGAAAAAGAGGAAGATTGGCAACAGATGTTAGTGCAGGGCCAATCTTCCTCAAAAAAATAAATAAAGCTTTAAAAAACAAAACAAAACAAACAAACAAGTTATATTTCTTTGTTGCATTGATAGTCATGATGAAGTCATGATGAAGAGGACTCAGGGATCTGGTTTTTGCACTGCATGGGCATATGGATTCCAAGGTAGATGTGCTAATGGGTGTCAGGTGAGAAAGGGAGCCATAACCTTCCACTCTCAGAGTTTAGAAACCATCAGTTGGGCCACGGGGAGTCTAAGTTCTCATTTTCACTTTTTACTAACCTGGCTCTAACCTCACTACCTGATATGATCAACACAAGAAAAAGCCTTTGGAGAATTGATAACTCAGTGATAATAATACTGAGATTGGGCAGATAAGAATAACAAAAGTGTCCTGAATAGAAATTGTAGCAATTCGATAGTTCCTTGCTGAGTAGGTAGATGACTCAATGCATTGGTAATACATTAAAATTGCTCTATTAAAACTGCACAGTGTGTGTTAATACTGTAATTTTGCAGTGAGGAATGGTTTATTTTTGTTGGTGGTAGTTTATTTGCAAATCAAACATAAAAGCCTGAACTGAAACATTACTTTTTATTAACTAGATGGATAGCTGAATGAAAGAGAAAGAAGGTAAGTGAATTTATTCTGCAGCAGCACCCCCTGGGTATGGAGAGTTTGTACTTGTTGACAAACGGGACCTCTAAAGAGACTTCTGTGTCTCAACAGTGGGACCCCTTCTATCAGTGACAAAACACTGCTCTAATGAACTTTTTATTGCCTTGATTCTTTTTTCATTCATCTTTCATTATATGGAATTCAGATCAACAAAGGGTTATTATTCGGGTCATTTGCTAGGGCCTGGAGCTGTGCTAAATTGAGCTGTAGGTTGACTGTTTATCATCAAGGAGGAATTTTTATCTGTGATGGGTATTTGTGAGGAATGAGGAATCCCTGATAAGCACTTAGAAATAGGAATAGTAACTGAGCTGCTAAGTAGTAGATAGAATGTAATGTCGTGTCCCTCTGAAGGTTTTACCGTCCTTTGAGGATAGTCTGACCTTTGAAAACATTGTTGTAAGCCTGGTCAGGTTTCACCACCTTTTCTCTTGCATCCCAATTTGATGTGGTCTCATGCATAACAAAAATGGCAAATTAGGGTCCTTTTACTTAATTCTGACAATGCTCCATCAGAAAATTTTAGAACAAAGTCTGTACCTTAATCACACGGTCATTCTCACAGTGACCTAGTGGGTTTGGATGTCAGCATTCCTTCTATACCAGACAACCAAGAGTTATTTTAGCTGAGCAGGTGAAATATGGGTAGTTTCCAACATTTCCATTTCCTACTCAGCCCTTTTTTTTCCATTCTTACTCAGTTTTCAAAGAAAGTTTCCTTCGGCATGTTTTGTAGTGTTGGGACGACCTCGGGCCAGCAGTTGGCTAAATTACTTGCCTTAGTTTCTTCTTGGTCCAGGGGAGTAACCCCTGAGGGGCCAGAAATGGGCTGTATTTGTACTTTTCAGCGAGTAGCCTCTTGTGTTGGAACTGATTCTGATCTTCAACCTTTGTAGAAAGAAATCGCCTCACATTGCTGGGGAGGAAGTAAAAGAAATGAGGTAGTGATGAAATGTATGTGGGGCGTGGAATGTGGCCTTGAGATGGACGATGGGAGGACTGCAGGAAGTGACCTGCAGGTGGATTTTTAACACAGCCCAGTTTTCAGGTATTGTACCGGAATAAAGGGATTCATAATGGATCTTGGTGAATTAAAACAGAAAGAATAAGAAGAAAGCAACATAACTCTCTTAGTTATGAATTAATAGTTATTTACAGGCCACCAATTAATGACTCCTTGCAGAGTGAGGACTTTGGTCCACGTGGCCTGCCCCATCTTTGTAGCTTACTGTCTACCTAGCACATTGCCTGGTTCACTGCAGGCCTCGACAAATACGTGCTGAATTGAATTAAATGTTACGGTGACTCCAGGGGCTCTGGGTATTCATTGTTTCATTTCCCTTCTCTGTGGGTTACTGAGTAATATCTTACTGTTCTGAGCTATACTCTCAGTGGGCTTTGCTCTTATTTATGCCCTTTCTCAAGCCGCACTGCAGAGTAGCTACCAACAGGAGAGAATCAAAACATTTATATAAAGTTGTATAATGGCAGGGAAAGACATATAGCAGAATAGGGATAAAGTATGAAAAATTGGCAAATTTATGAGAAATAAAAGTGATAGACTATGGAGAAGAAAGTGTAGGGACAGTAGGAAATTTATTTTTTCAATATAATAGAAATAAAATATTTGTTCTTAAATTTTAAAATAATATCCAATAAATATGCTGCAGGATTCTTCTTTTTAAGGAATTTATTGTTCTGGTCAGCAAAAGAAAAAAAGAACTATAATAGATAAAAGATCGGTGAATAGTTTGTTTATCTAGGAAATATGGCTTTGGAAGCAATGTCCTGATAATGATACCAGTCTAGATAGGTAAAGACATTTCAAGAAGTTAGAATTTGTCTTAGGAGGAAAAGTTATGCAGAGATCAAGGATGTTTTTCAGGTTGATATCTTGGATTTCATCGTATCCTTTAAACATGTTGAATGATTTTGCCCAAATTTGTGATAGCACAAGAAATATCTTAGATGCAACCTGGGGTTTGGTGAGCAACGTTGATACAACAACGAAAGCCAGTTCATATCCATATGGACGTATTTCTGTAAATCAAAACAAATTACAATGAATTTTATGTGGCTGAAGGTGGCTAATGGTATGTGACAGTCTTTAAGGAGAGCTTGGGGTCAGTTCTCAGATTTTCTTCTAATATATTCTTTGGATTAATTTTATTTGACATAATGAAAGGTTAGTGTGCCAAAAATATTTTCCCCCTAAATCTCTGCTTCAACTAGAGTTATTTCTCTCAGGCAATTCTAAATCCTACAGAGATAATGTAAATGAAATATTTCCAATTTGGGGGAAATGCCCACTTGATTCTCTGTATTTTATGGCCAATATTTTTTTGTTTCAATATATATGGAAGCTTAAACAAGAATATATGTGGCTTATGGGAAAGTTTATGATCAAATGCAAAAATCGTTGAGGTTCCATCTAGTTTTCAGATTTGGGCAGTAAGCAGGCTTGAAAAACCCACTGGCTTCTCTAGGCTCTAGAGGGCTCTTCTGCAAATGGGCTAGGGGACATTACTCTCTTATTCATGATTGCAAAATAATTAAGAATATTTATCTATTTTTTGCAGTAAAGTGTGGCTACTGGGCAGCTTCCCATGCTACTTTCAAATTGGAGTATGGAGAGTTCAATGCTATCTTTTTCTTAAAGCCAACATGGCTAAAAGTTACTGGTTATATGAATTTCTTTTAAAATGCTTCATCCTGAATTCATTGTGAGAGGTTACCAGGTTCTGTATGTTATTTCTGCATAAGCTAAAATTTTTCTTCAGCCCACTAAGCTTGCCTCACTGCTACAGACCTAGATGCGAGATTCAAAACTTATTTGATGCTCTCCCAGTTGATTCTGATCACATAGCTGGGACATCTGAAGTTATGCAGAGATGATGAACATTTAGAAACTATTTGATATGGCTGTTCATCATCAAATAAAATTTCAAAGAGAACTGGGATGTCAAGTCTTTACCATCCACTCTGTCTTCCTTTAGATACTTCCTAGAAGTATAGGTGGCTTTTTCATGAGATGGATTCCATGGCAAAGATGATATCATTGAGTGCTTTTTGTATTTCTGTGTTTTTAGTTCAGTTATTTTACTTCCTTAACCCCCATTTTTCAGTATTGCTGTTGGATAAAACAAGGATTTTCTGGGGCTGGCCCAGTGGCGTGGTGGTTAAGTTCGCGCACTCCACTTTGGCGGCTCAGGGTTGGTGGGTTTGAATCCTGGGCGTGGACCTACGCACCACTCATCAAGCCATGCTGTGGTGGCATCCCACATACAAAATAGAGGAAGATGGGCACAGCTGTTAGCTCAGGGCTAATCTTCCTCAGCAAAGAGAGGAGGGTTGGCACCGGATGTTAGCTCAGGGGCCAGTCTTCCTTACCAAAAAAAAAAAAAAGTTAAGTACCTCTCAACTCCTTGCTCACCCCTTCATACTTCCAGAACCTCAGCAATTTTCCAGTTTCTGCTCAGTGGGAACTCAGGGGGGTCCTTCAGGTTATAAACAACAACAACAACAAAGAAAACCCATAAGGATTTTCTTAGGAAACAATGAAGCTAGGTTTAATTACCACTCAGAAGAAGACAGCACTGCCCCCACTGTTAAGGCGAGAGGATGTCACCCCTGGGGATTGTCAGCAGGCCAGCAGTGGGTTTTCTTGTGTAAGGAATTTGTGTTTGAAGATATAAATTATAGACTTGGGGTAATGCTGGGGAACATCCTCACAGGTGGGGAACACTTAGGGGAAATCTCATACAGGCTAAATGATGCTCAGGTACTGATTTGTCGATTTCTTAAACACATTAATAAAGACAAAGAAACCAGAACAAAAATGGCATATGGATCAAACAGATGAAACCAGAGGAGTGTTAAAATCCAGAGATGCCATCTGTAAGGTTCTGCCTAATTATATTAAAGGTAGTCTGCAGATCTCGCCCCAAATTTCCCTGTGGCCAAATGAAAGGAAGAAACATTATCAGTAACAAGATTCGGTTATAAGGAGATAAAAATATATCATTGTTTTGCACAAGTACAACTGTTGCTGCTATTCATACAGAGAGCAATTCCTCCATGTGAACGACACTGAGTGATGACAGTTTACCTCTGCCTGGGAAAATCCAGATTTCTTCCTGGGCCTTTTCTAGAACTAATTCTGTTGATTGCTGTAGGCGGGGAGCAATGTAAGACATCACATCTTACACATCTAGAGGGATTAACTCTTGGGGTACAGTCATCCTAAAACCCCGAGAGCAAGTGAAAGAAATCTAATCTCTGCTGCTCTTCCTGTTATCTCTTTGGTGGGCTCACGTTGCTGGGGTGATCCTGCAGTGTCCTGCAGTGTCCACCATGAGAAGTTTCTTAAATTCTTCAAGTGAAGGAGTGATTGGGGCTTCAAGCCTGTTGTGATGTATATGTATGTACATGTATGACAAAATGTATGTGGGGGAAACTCTTACAACTCCAGAGGTGAAGCTCATCTTCACATCCTGATGAAAATTATACAGTGTATTTGTAGTCAGTTGTCTAATTTGTTTGCACTAAATCTCAAGGTGTTAATGGTGACCAAAGTAAGGGAGTGAGTAGCTGCTTTGGATCAGGACAGACGTCCTGTATTAACATCTTAATGACGCCAGAGTTGATTTTCTTTTTAGGTTCATAGAAGTGTTTGAAATCTGTAGAATATTTCTTTCTTGTGTTCACCAGCTACAGAGCTTGGCAGTAAATCTCTGAAGTAGCTTTGGTCAGACTGAGTTACCAGAGGAGTATGTGAGGGTGTGTCCGCTTTGCCCTTACTCCTAGAACCTTGTGAAGAAGTACCTCTGCCCTTGAAAATTTGGCCCCTATGTGAGTGTATGTGTGGCGGGGGCACCTTCAAGCCTCTTTTTCCATGTGTACTTTGCTGGGGAAATCCAAAGGAAAGGGAAGGGAGGAGGAGTCTCAGAGTCAGAGAGGAGGGGCAAGGGTAGGTCATACTGCCTCATATTTGCATATTTCCCTGAAAAAAAGTTCCCCTGGGAAAAAAATTGCAGTTACTTCCTCCTTCCTCCCAGGTAAATCCATTGGCCATTGTGTACCTGCTTGTGTGATTATTGATAAAAACCTTATACTTACGTACACTGAGAGATTTTTGCAGTAGAATATGTGACTTGAGAACTGCAGAGTCTAGTTGTATCTCTTCCCACTCCCCTACAGCCTAACACTGGACCTAGAAGTTAATAGTTGCTCAATAAATGCATATTGAATTAATTTGATTTTAGACCCTGGGAAAACTGCTCTTGGGCCTCTTCTGGAAGAGAAGGCAAACACTCCTCAGTGGAATCATGATAGAGCACTGGTCATCCTCTGGGAATTACTGTGGCGGTGGACACTAACACTTGACCCATGTAAACCTGAACTAACTGGAGGAGTCCTTCAGATGGAAAAATTGATATTGGAAGGGCAAAATCAGAAAGCCTAACCAAACCATGGATTTGGCAGTAAATGTTCCAGTTCCACGGTCCATTTTTATTCTCTTACATATAACTTTATTTAGTGTCCTAGACTGACTCACTTTTTGTTGATATTGTTCCTTCATTAAAATCTGAGAAAACCATTTGTAAGTTTTACGACTTAGAAACTAAAACTGAGGCTTCCTATTTCCAGTTTATTGCTCCTTTTGACCACCTTTGGATCATTTATGTAACGTTTTCTTCTTACCTGTGTGGAGGGAAACAAAGCAGCTTTGCCTTCATTATTTCATTTTTCAACCTTTGAGATAATTTGTTTTGTTAGATCAGAGGTGCATTTGATGAAAATCAATACTTGCCAAAAAATGTGCTGTTTGTTGGATGGCCATATGTGGGATTTTGCGCTCCTGTCTTCTTAGAACTTTAATTTTCAAAATGATAAGACATACATTTCTGTGGTTCTTCCTAACCCCCACCCAGACATGGCACTATTCTAGGCATTGGAGATACAGCACTGAGCATGACCACTGAGTAAACTTGTGGGATACTGGATCAGAGATGGCATGAGTGGTGTTCTTTATGTATTTAAAGAACCCTATCCAGGAATATAGAAGGCAACTATTCCCACTGTTGGCTTTGCTACTAATTAGCAGGGTGACCTTGAAAAATCACGTAGGCTCATTGGACCTCTTTTGCTTATGACTCATGACTGGATCATGGTCTAGACCAGTTTTCAACCTTCAGTGCATACCAGAATCACCTAGGAAGCTTATTCAAATGACAGTTCCTGGGATTTACCAACAGATAGTCTGTTGTAGTAGGTCTGGGATAGAGCCCAGGAATTTGCTTTTTTTGCATGTTCTTTTCTGATGGAAATGGTCTGTAGGCCACATAGTCAAAAACATCTCGTGTAGGTCCTAAAACCATGGGAGGTGACCCATTCATGAGTCATGAAATCAATTTAGTAGATTTTGAAAAGCCTTTAAAAAATGAAATAGAACAGAAGAGAAAATATCAGAGGCAACGTGGAGCAAACATAAGTAAAATTAGAAAGCCACCATTTACATTTTTAGGTGTTTGTTACAGTAGCACCCCACTTCTGGGAATCTAGAGGACTATTATTATGCCTACTCTCTACCAATTGACTTGAATGTGCGAATAGGAGATTTGAAATTTGTCTTTTTCCTGGAGTGCTGATTATTTCAAGAAGGTGAATTTACCTGGGGTAGGGGTTTTAATACTGACAGTGCCTGAACTGCCCTGGGATAGAAGTGTTGATCCCGCCTTTGCAGTGGAAAGTTTTTTGCAGTGGAAAGTTTTTTTCAGTATCATAACATACAGTAAGAAGATCCTTCCTAAGTCTTCTCCTCAGGAATATAATAGGAAGCCCTACTCCCTTCCACTTTTTGAAAACAACTTGGGTAACATAGAAATAACAGTCCCAGGCCAAAAAGATTGCGGGGGATAAACTACATCTTCACAGCAGCAGAGTCATCTTCCTAAAGAGATGATTTATTGAAGGGAGATCTAGATGGGTACTCCTGGCAAACTGAACATCTCTCTCCCTTTGCTAGTATTTGCTCAATGAATATCTTTTGGATGAATGCTCTCTAAAGCCACTTCAATTCTAAGATGCTAAATAAGACTTTTCTTTAATTCATTTGATCATTTGTTCCTTGAAGGAATCATGTATTTTAATATGTTTTTCCATCACAGTGAATGGTTTTAACTTATGAGAATGATAATGAGAAAAGAGTAAAGTTTTGTGAAAATTAATCGTTACATTAGGAGACAGTTGGCAGAAATCATTAATTTAATTTATCATATGTGTGTGTCCAGAAGAGAAAAATTGTCTTCAAAGTAGCTTTGGTGATTTTGTACTAATTCCAAAGATCTTGCCATTGCCTAAAAGCAAACGAAAACCAAGAATATCCATCACCAAACACTTTCTGAACTCTGTTTTTGAATTTACCTTCAGAGTCTAGTTATGATCCTCCTAAGAAAACCAGTTTCATTACTTTCATGGTCACACCTCGTTTTTATGAAAAACAGTATTACTCAACATGAGTACCTGCCTTATTTGGCGAGCTTGGCTCTGAATGCCTGTTGGGTGCTTCCCAGAATCAAATACCTCTTCAGAGAATGACAATATGCTGTCACTGAGCTATTGAACAGACTCCGAAGGTAGTTCAGAAAGAGGAGTTTCAAACATGGTTGAGGAACCCTCTTCGTCGTGTTACTGGAAAAAGTGCTAGGTTCTAAAGGTGACCACTCTCAAGGGCCGATACTCTTAAATGTAAAATTTCTGAAGCGTTTGTTTGAAAACGAAACTTGGTCACACTTACTCGATTTTGATCGACAAGTTGCCAATGAAGGGTCTGGAAAAGAGAGGTTGGAATTAGGCCAGTTTAACCAGTGACAGGAACCTGAATGGGCCTGAATGATTCCTTCAAGGGATGAAGGATGGAATGCATGAAAGTCACTTTTTTCTTTTTTTGGTGAATGCTGGGATTCCAGTTGCTGTACACTCTCCTTTGGTGTTTGTGGCTCAGCTAAAAGAGTGGTGCTTGAATAGGAAGAGGGAAGGGTGACCGCCCAGGCAAGGCAGGGCATGCCACAAACTAGGTGGATTACTGTCAGAGCCCTTCCCAGTGAAAAGAAAAGCTGCATATAAAGAATATGGCCTTTGCTAGCATAAGGCAAAACAGTCAAAATTTAGAGCTGCTTCCATAGCGACAATGCTATTTTTCAAGTACAGTTAGATCCTAAGTACACCCTTCCCCCAAAGATATCCATGTGTCAAGACAGCTCTCGGAGTGGTTATGGAATACTTGTGAGGGCTTTTAATTAATTTTTTTCCCCCTAAGGATGGCCTTTTATTTTACCTTACTAATAAAGTAAAAATTTCTGCAAATAATAGACCCTCAAAATTAAGACTTTAGGACTGCTATCTTGATTAAAGCAGTTTAAGCAGGGATTTTACATTTTGGGTTTTTAACAGTTATCACCAATAGAATTCTTGGCATTTATGTGTAATCTAATTTTAGATATTTGAAGTCACAATTTAGAATTATCAAGTAGAAGGAAAACTTCAGTTATTGTGTGATACTTTGAAGTTGCAGATATTTCATCTGAATGAGGCAATTTCCAACATCAACACACTAGATTCTCCTTTTACTTCTGTCCCTAGTCACTGAGGTTGCCACCTCCTGTCGTGGAAAGGTGAGAGCAAATATTTTCTTATGCAGTGTCTAGTGGAGAAACTACTGGGCGAATTTGGATAGAAAATCTAATGAACTATGTTGGAATAAGGCCAGGTCTGACAGGGGACAAAGCATTGTCGTGCTCTGTGTGTGGGAATTGGCAGAATCCTTGGTTGGTCTTTCTCCTCTTTCCTCCCAGTGTCTGTGGTTCAGGAGTTGGTTAAGGTGGTAACAGTAACCTCTGGGTGAGCATGCCAGCCTTGCCTAACCACACAGCCTGTTCTGAGCCATAGAAGTGGGTGACTGGTTTGGATTGTTTCCCCTTCTGCCTGAAGAGAAGCTGACCCTTCCGAAAACTTTAGCTTGTGGACCCTGTCTCCCTTGTGGCTAGGTAGCAGCTAAGACTTTAGTCCACCACTGAGATGATTCAGAGAAAAGAGCCTCCAATAGAATGATCCTCTTTCTGGCATTCTGGGACCTGCTGGGCTCAGCTGTCTGAGTTGACTTAGGTTTTGCTCTGTTGGGCTTGTGAGATGGCTCTCAGACTACTCCACCAACCTCAGAAATTGTGATCGGGAGATAATTGCATTTACAGAGTGCCTTTCTTCTGTAAATTCATTAATTTTGCAGATAAACTTCTCTCATTTAGTCTCAAAATCTGCAGGCAGTACACAACGCTGGGTGGCATTACACCAGTTTGCTGAGGCTCAGTGAAGGGGTCAGGGGCTGTCCTGGTCACACAGCAAGTCTTTGGGGAGACCAGTGCTGAAATCAGTAGGTCTTGCCATCTCCCTTTCATGTTCTGTTATTGTTGGTTTGATTATAACAGCATCAGAATGATTTTATAAGGATGACCGTGTATTTTGTTACAAATGTACAGCTTCTTTCACAGAATTTTATTGTGTTTATTTTTTTTAGTCCAGGTTTTCTCTGTATAGTTAACTGTGCCCTGGAGTCTTTCCATAACATGTCCATAAGGTCTCTCTGTTGTCTGGTGCTATTGAAGAGGTGAATCAGTTTTATACCGAAGGAGGCAGAATAGGGCATCAGACAGCCCTGGATCTGCAGAAAGCCCAGCACAGGCACTCGTAGTGGTGGGCTCTTGGCTTATTTACTTAATCTTTCTGAGCCTAAATTTCCTTAGGCTCCTTTATGACATTAGAGAGGGATGTAATGTCTTCCCTACTGGTTTTTGGTGAAGATTAAATGAGAAAAATGTATGTAAAACACAGTACCTGGTGCATAGTAAATTCTCAATAAAAAGTGGTAGTTAATCAAATGTTTTTGAACTTCAGTAACTCAGTTTCTTGGGTTGGTTTCTGTAGGGAAATAGCTAGTCTCTGGTTTACCAAGCAGGAAGTACTGGATAATTCAGGGAATTGTAAGAAGTTAGAGCAAGAAAAGATCTTGTCCTTCCTTTCTATAAATATTCATTAAACACCTGGTGTATACCAGGAGTGTGAGTTACCTCAGTGAACAGCACAGGCAAATCCCTGCCCTCAAGAAGCGTTCACTGTAGCTGGGGAAACAGACAATAAACAAGACACACAATAAATAAGTCAGTTATATCATTTGTTGGAAAATAAGAAATATAATGGATAAAAGAAAAAGAAATATAGCTTAAAGGACATGTAATTTTTTTTTTTAGCTGAGGAGGTTTAGCCCTGAGCCAGTCCTCCTCTATTTTGTACGTGGGTCACCACCCCAGCATGGCTGATGAGTGGTGTAGGTCCGTGCCTGGGATCCAGGCCTGCAAACTCAGGCTGCTGAAGCAGAGAGTGCCGAACTTAACCCTATGCCACAGGGCTGGCCCTGTAGGACATGTAATTTTAACGAATCTAATTGGAAGGGAAACATTTATTCAAATATTTGAAGGTGACGGAGTTACCATGCTGATATTTGGGGGAAGAGCATTCCAGGAGGGGAACAGCCAGTGCAGAGAGAGGCCAGTGTGGCTGGAGGGCATGAGCAAAGGGAAGAGCAGGAGGTGGGGCACAGGGGCCCAAATATGTAGCAGCTTGGAGACCTTTGTAGGGCTTCAGATTTTACTGCAACAGGGAAGGCGAAGGGGGAGTTTTGAGCAGAGGAATGACCTGATCTGACATAGTTTTAATAGGATCACTCTGGCTTGTGCTCAGAGAGCAGTGGAGATGAAGAGCATAGATCTCAGGGGTCACCTTTAACCCCTTCCTGTTAGAATAGATTTTGGAATCAGGGTTTGAATCCTGGGTCTGCTGCTGTGCCACTGTGGGCGTCAGAGATCCAAAAGTGAAGGAAATCCTCAAAATATCCCATTACTCTCTGAGAGCCAAGATTTAGGCTGTGCAAAAAGGAAAAGATGCTGATTCCATTTATTTTACTACCAATGTGTCTTTGGGGGATGAGAGCTGAGGCATTTTTGTAGCCTGGAATTACTTTGGGGGTGTTTGCATAGCTTTGGGTTTATAGATTGGATACTTCAAATAAGAGATGAGATTTCATTAGGTTGGCTGTGACATTTTATTAGGCTTAAATTCTCTAGGTCTGTTTAGTGGTAAAGTTAGCTGTCAAGTAGTTATGGAACCAAAATACTTCATTGGTGTTAAAAAGAGAGGTTTGTGATAATATATCGTTTTTACCTAAAGAAAGAAAGCTTTGCTAACGTATCTAATTTTAGATTGTTAGGAGGTAAAAATAACTTAGGTAGGCTTGCCTTCCCATTCAGCCTTCACTTTTTAAACCTGGTCAAGACACAATCTCCCCATCTTTCTGCTTTGGAGAAGTCCCCAAAATGTCTTACTTGGCATCAGAATGTACTTTTATCTTCTCTGTTGCTTAACCTGAAGTTGTTAAAAATAAGTTAATGCCTAAAAAACCCCCCAAAAGCCAATATTGATTCTCCTTCAGTTCTAATTTTCTAAATATTTTTAAGCCCATGTTTTTTTTTTTTTTAAATAAGGAGACATGTAATAAATAAAGATTAATCAGTGCTCAGAGGCCTAGTTAATTCTTTGGAGGAGGGATGCTTACTTAATTTTTGGATCTTCTTTGGATTTTCCCCTTCCTTTTTGTCACTTTGCCTACAAATCTGCCTATCCCCTCCATAATTAGGCTGAAAGAGGGAAAAGTGATGGAATTTACATTTGGCCATTTCATCTGTTAACTCCACAGTTTCACCATGTTTTGGTAAATTTTCCCCCTGACCTGCTATTACACTTTGGTTTGATTACCTTCTTGAGGTGTTTGATCAAAAGTTGGCCGTGAGAAAAATAAAATTCCTTTAGTCTTTAAAATAAAACAATATTTGACATAGGCTGGCATCAGGAAATTTTTATTATGCTTCTGATAATTTTTAATGTAAAATTCCTTCCCACTTTGTTTCACTCCAGCTTATAAGGAAGCCAAGAAAGCAAATGTGACAGTTTCAGAGAAATATGTATTTGGGAGGATAGAGGCTTTTTTGTCTCAAGTTCTCCATCTCCGTTTTTTAACTACTTAGATGGAGTTGCAGTTTTAAATAATAAATCACAGTTTACTTCCCCCATTAGTGAGAAATTCAAGATGACGAGTTAGGATGAGTAGGAAATACTGTTTACAGTGGAGCTGTCTGCAATTTGGGGATGGTTTCTAATTTCAGCTTTGGAACAATAATTAGTATAACAAATATCTTTGAACTTGAGCTGATGATTATTGTCTATGGTGCTTTATAAAGTACCTGCTCTGTGAGTGTGATGCATTCTGGAGGCCCTGTGGATTTCTGTTCATATGCATGCATGTATGTACATACTTGTATGGATGAAAGTGTCTAAATACCAGCTGTGTACACCAGACTAACCCTGACCAGAGAGGTATCAACCAAGTGCATGGGAGGGAGATCAGGGGCACATTCATGGAAGAAGTCTAATGGGATGACTTTGTTGACTGATGGATAGGATTCCAGTGGGTCAAGATTGCTGGAGAAGGAATATCAGAAAAGAATGAGCAGTAGTGCAGCAATAGGGCAGTATTGAATGTTGACTGTTCCCCTAGCCAATCGTACCCTCCCCTGCTCTTATCCCTTCATTTGCCTTTCACAGCTCAGCTCATCGCCTTGTCTTAGGTGCATTCCTGAGGAAGGCTTTGTATGAAATGGATATGGATGCTAGAATCGGACACTTATTTGCTATGCCCTTGGTCAAGTTACTTGATAATAAGTGAAATTTATGTAACACTATATACCAGGCAACATTTTTAGTGCCTTGCATAGGTTTAGTCTTTTAATCACTACAACATCTCTGGGATGTAGGAACTACTATTATTCCCATTTTACAGATGGGAGAAGTAAGGTACAAAAAGGGTAAGTAACTTGCCCAAGGGCACACAGCTAGAAAGTGGCAGTACTGGGAGTAGAACAATGGCACTTTGACTCCAGAAACTATTGTCTTAACCACGAACTACATACTAACTACACTATAAACTTGCTAGGCCACAGTTTAATTATTTGTAAAGCCTATGATATGATTTTCAACACATTGTTCAGCATGCAGTAGGCACTCCATAATTAGAAGTCATTGCTATAAGTAATATTTCCTATCTGCCCAGTTTGATTGAAATGTTTTTCTTCTTGTCCATACCTCTCTGGTAGCGTTATTGCACTGTGCCATCATTGTTGATTTGTCTATTTCACACGTTAAACTGTAAGCTTCTTGAGGGCAGGAACTCTATGCACAGAACCTGTCCCCTGATGGCCCAGTAAATGCTTGTTGAATGAGTGAGTGAATAACATGTTTTGACTGCCATTGATGGTCTTGCTGCAGGGAACCAGCACTGTGGAGTGGTTCCTATCCAGGACTTGAAGGCATGCAGTACCAGGTTTGAATCCAGCCCCTACCACCTACTGGCTTTGTATCTTGTACAAATTATTTATCTTCCCTTAAGCCTCCCCTTCCTTGTTTATTTAATGGGGACATTAGAGTTGTTATAAAGATCCGAGCAGATAGTGCATATCAGAAATTTAACAGAATTGCCTGGTTTATGATAAATAATTCCTATGATGATGATTATTATTAAACACTGCTGAAAATCAGGTTGGAGGAACAGAGATAAAGATTCTGCTACTTGTTGGAGGTAGAGAGATAAAGATTCCTCCCTCAGGGACTTCACAGTCTCATAGAAGAACTGTCACCGAATTATAATTTCATTATAATTGTGCGCAATAATGTACAATAGACACAGTTCAGATAAACTGTGTGGGAAAAGTTGAAGAGTGGTCATCTTGTTGATGGAGGAAAAATCCAAGTTGAGTTTTGAAAAATGAATAAAAGTCCTTAAGGCAGAGCTGGAATGAAGCCCTCAAATATCAGGATTGCGAACTTGATTGAATAGGCAATGGGGAGCCATTGAATTTTTTTGAGTAGGAGGGTGACATCAACAGAACTGTCCTTTTAGGGAGATTAATCTGACAAAAATGTGTAGGATGAGTTAGTGGGGAGAGAAGTGAGGAAATAAATACCACATAGGCCTTTAGTGGAACCTCCTACATGGGGTGGAAATCCATTCTGCAGCCCCCTTTATAGATAGTCATCCAGCTGATACCTGAACACACCCAGCAAGGGGAAGTTCATACCTCCTGAGGCAGCTCTCTCTTGCCTTCTTTCCTCCTTACTTCCCTCCCTCCCTCCCTCCTTCTTCTCCTGCCATCCATCTACCCATCCACCTGTCCACTCACCACACACTCATTCCCCCATCCACCCATGCACCCATCCACTTATCTACCCATCTATCTACCCACCTATCAATCTAGCCATCATTTCTTAAGAGTTTTCTATGTGCCACTTACTGGGCTAGGTGCTGGGAGTTAAAATTGAATACAGTATTGTCCTGCTCTTGAGGATCTCACAATCTTGAATGATCGTGGTTGGTGTCCATCACTGAATACTTCTTTTTGTTGGGAAGTTCTTTTTTCCTTAGCCTAAGCCAAAAGCTGCTTCCTTTTGAGGCTCTCTACTAGTGGTCCTACTTTTCTAATTATTTCTTATAAAACACACTAAGTGCACTCTTCTTTTATATGACTGGTCTTATCATTTTCAAAACTATATCATGGAGCTTCTTAATCATCTTTTCTTTTGGGAAATCCCTTTCCCTTCAAAGGTCCTCATAAGGCAGGATTCATAAAATTTAAGGACTTTTGGAGCTGAATGGGACCTTAGAAGTCATTTAGAATTCATATCTCAGCCCTCATCACTTTACAGGTAAGATCTGAGTCACAAATAAGTTGTGACTTGCCTGAGGTCACAGAGCTAGTTAGTGACAAAAGTGGGACAAGAACTCGGGCTTTTAGGTGTCTAGACTTGCAAGACTAGTGTTTTCTCCTACCTTCTGTCCTGATAATCCTTCCCAAACATTCTGTAAGTTTTCACTCTCTCTCATAAAATGTGGAACCAGAAATTGAATGTGGTGTCTCAATTGTGTTCTGACCTTGGCAGAGAGCTGTAATGAGAGTTAATAAAGGCCAACATTAACAGAATGTGCCAGGCTCTGTGCCAGCCTCATTACCTGCATTTTCTCATTCACTCTCCCAATAACCGTGATAGGATGGGTTTAGTACTCCAATTTCAGGATGGGGAACTTCTCTTAGGAGGGAAGTACTTTCTAGTCCATGGCCATACGGCTGGTAAGTGGAAATGCTGGAAATCAAACTGAGGGCTGCCTGACTTCAAGGTCATAGAAGGACCATTATTTATCACAGTTTCTTAATTATGTATGTATCTTAATGAAGCTTGGATTAGCTGAAGCGTAGTATTTGTGAGCGTGTATGGAGTTTGTGGACATTCTGCACTTACGGAAAATTTTTTTAACCTAAATGATGGTTTTTATTTTTCTTTCTGTTAAATGTCACCCTATTGGTTTTGTCTGGTCTCAGTGGTAAAGAGTGGAAGAACGCTTATGAATGGGGCCTGAACACTTGGATGTGACCGCTGGCTCTATCCCATGTGATTGGTTGAGTTGCGAGGCAGTGTTCTTAGATGTCAATCAAGATCAGTCCTACTGACCTCAGTGTGGATGTGAGATTAAGTGAGACAATATATGTGGAAGGGCATTGTAAATGGGCAAATTAATGCTAATCCTGATTTTTAAAATGTGGATTGGGGCCTGCCTTGCCCCTGGGCTCCTGCAGACTTGCTCCTCTCTGTTCTTGCCTTATTCAGGTTTCTCCTGCTCCCAGGAATGCCCCCTCTCTCCCCTCCTCCACCCCTCAAAATGTTACTCAGCCTGAAAGGCCAAGGTCAGAGGCCAATTTTGAAAAAAACTTCCCTGCCAGAATTAATTTTTCTTGCCTGGCACATTCACGTTTGTGGCGCTGTGATAGCCCTTATCTCAGTCTGCCTCGTATTAATGTTTATTATGCTCAGACTTCCCCACTAGGCTGAGAGTCCCTTGAGAATAGAGACCATATAGTTTTCATCTTTATGAACGTTCGCTTTCCCCAAGCCTACAAGAGAGTCAAATAGTGGTTCAATTAACTCTGATACTGGTCATCCCTCCCAGAGGTATGTACTAGCAGCTTTGCTAGTTTCCCTTCAGGCCTCATCCTCATCAAGATAAAGATATTGGAAAGGACAGAGACCAACAGTAGAGCCAAGGAGAAACTGTGGCCCTGTGTGATGAAGATATTCCTCCGCATTGCTAGCCAAGCATGAATGAACTCTTGGGTTGTTGTTATGTAATGGTGAATCCTCAGAACAGTGCTCTTCTCAATTTGTCTGTCCACTCAAAACTTGCAAGGATTACTGCAGGAGCCTCCTAACTGGTCTTCTTCCACTTTCCCCCTTCAGTTTATTCTGCACACACAGCCCAAGTGGACTTTTAAAAAAGCCTGTCATCCTGTCGCTCCCCTGCTTTAAGCCCTTTGGTAATGCGCCCCTTGCTCTCTGGACAGGAATCCTGAATGGGATCTACCCACCCCTCATGCGTGGCCCTCTCACCTTACTGGGGCACACTCTGCCTTATTCCAGCCCTAGAAGCCTTCTTTCAGTTCTCTGAATGTGCCCTGCATCTTACAGCCTCGGGGATTTTACACAGGCTCTTTCTTCTTCTAGAAATGTTCTTCCTATTATCTTTTAATTTGCTAACTCCTATCTTGATTTCTGGCTCAAATGTCATTTCCTCAGAGAAGTCTTCCCTAAAATGCCCCCTCTCTTAGCGTCTGGTACTTTCCCTTTTGTAACTCTTATAATTATTTTTGTGATTATTTGCTCTCTGCCTGTCCCTCCCACAAGACTCTAAACCCTGAGGACAGGGACCATGTCTGTCTTGTTAAATAGGATTACTGGGTGCTTAGCACAATGCCTGACACATTGTAGATACTCAAATAATGGCTGCATAAACAGAAGTATGGACTCATTCATTGACCGGCACTCATTGAGATTCTCCAATGTGCAGGATCCGTCAGCTCACCGTCCACTTAGGGGGTTCAGCCAGGTAAACGAACCACAGGAAGATGTCAGCTTCACTAGCAGAGTGGGTGTGCAGTCCTCTGGGAGTGGAGAGGATGGGGTTTCCGGATCTCTGGTGGGGCTGGTGAAGGTGTCTTAAGAAGATTATATCTGAGCTGAATCCAGCTCTTATTTTGCCGTTTTTATCTCCAGGTATTAGACTACCATGTTCCCTGCCTAAATCTTGCACCCTAAGAGGACCAGACTTTTTCTGCTCACCAAGAACTCTGTCAAAAACAGGATATAAAGTTAACTCCACGTGATATTCTTAAATTCTTGTTAGTGCCTAGTGCTTACAAGAATCTGCTAAAGCCCCATTTTAACATAGACAGAGATCTTGCTAATGGTTTAGTTTCCTGGATCTACCCAGTTTGAGAAGAACAAAAAACTCTGACCTGTCTCTTTTCCTTTGCAGAAACTTCTCTTAACTCTTTGTGGATCCCCAAAGATTTCTCAGAGAGGCTTCAAGGTCAAGATATCCTTATGTGTCCTGGATTGATTTTTTTTAAAGTTATTTTGTGTTTCATTTCTCACTGGCAGGCCCAGGGAGGCAGTTGGGGGGAAAGGAGCCCTGGAGTAGAGTCTGGAGGCCTTGAATACTCTTCAGCTGGGTCATCTTGGGCAAGTTATTCAACCTTTCTTGGCTTTGGTTCCCCATTTGTTAAATGAGATGGTTGAAATGAATGAACTCAGTGTCTCCCTCCAGCTCCTGGCATTAGGAAGCTCCACTTCCTAATATAGTCACTTTCCAGCTCCAAAGTATAGGCAGAGTAGCTCTGCCTTCTGTCTGAGGAGTGTGCATCTTACCTTTTCCATCTTTCCCATCGCCCTTGCTCGGAAAAATCTGTTTGGTTGTTTTTCTTGTTCCCCCTTCCCATGCTGTTTTCCCCAGACTTAGCTCATTTGGGGCATGGCCATCCTAACATTTTTATAGGTTTGGACCACTCTTGGGTAATGATTCTTGGTCCACTTGACTGTAGCTCTGGAGCAATCAACGACTTATCTAAAACAGGATCAGGTTGTTCAGATTTAAATCCTGGCTCAGTTGTGTGACCTTGGGCAAGACACAAGGGGATTTTAACTTCTCTGAGTCTCAGTTTCCTTGTCTGTAAAATGAGGATGATAATAGATCCCACATCAGCCGATGGTTGGAGAGGTTTCAGTACCTCACTGAGCGCAGTAATTTACACATGGTGAGCACTCTTTAAAAGCCATTTTTAACGTTCGCACCTCTTTTCATTCTTTAACCATTGGAACTTTCCCCAGCAGACCCACACTGAATTCTTTAGCTGTCCCATACAGCACATCACTGTGTAGGAGAGTGTGTATAAAATGTCACAGGTAAGCAAATTTGCTACATGAAGAAGCATTTAAAATCAAGGCAGTACTACAATGAGCAGCTCTGAGGAGGAAGAGGATAGGAGACAAGGAGGGACCAGAGAAATGATTCTTTTTCTAAATGCTGTGAGAGGTGGTCTACAGGCAGTTGACATGAGAACAGCTTCAGATGGGAGGGGAGAAGGAACGTGGACAAGGCTGGTCATGCCTCACATTGTTTTGGAAGTAATAGAATGTACCATGTCCCACATTAAATATGATTTATAGTTAACGTTGTGAGCATTTTGATTATTGACTTAAAGTAATATATTGTAGACATTTAAGCAAACATTTACTAATTTTGATGGTTCTGATTTCCTTTTGTATTCTGGAGCTAATTGTTTTTTCTTCGGGTTGCAGATGTTTCTATAGGTTGGTGAGAGCCTGTGGGCTACTACCTGTGCCTGCACCCCTGGTGGATAAAATGGTCCTGGAGAGGGCAGCTGGCTGGTTCTGAGCTGACCCTGGGCTGAGGTCAAGTTGCTTTCCTGAGGACCTAAATGCAGGGACATCTTTGCATCATTATTGGGGATGGAACAGTCAAAAGGATCCTGTTAGGAAGATAGATTGAGGGCGGAGGATCCTGGCTTCTCCCATCACCCTGCCCTCGGGCTTCCTCTCCTTTCTTTTCCCCATCTCACTCTCTCCCCAACCAACACACATTTGGTCTCAGTGACTCAAGACTACACACACAGTCGTTCGTTCATTCATCAGACATTCACTGAGTGCCCACCAAGTGCCAGACACTTGGGTTACACAGATGAATTCAATACCTATTCAGTCCTCAAGGAGCTCACAGTCCATTTCTTCTCTGTGTATATCACCACTTTGAAAAGGGCCCTTAACAAGTTGTTAACATTGGGAAAATAAATAAACTCTGGGACGGGAGAGGCACAGGCATCTTCTTGGTACTCCTGTGGTTAAATGTGGTGCCCACGTCACTCTCCTTACTTCTCTGTTGGTAACTGGTTGTAGGAAAGTTCTCTGCACTTGGGAATGACATAATTTTTTTTTCTTAAAAAAAGAGGAATCTATGCAAGTCTCCAATTCTAAAATTTTGTGATTGTGTGATTCTAAGTTAATTTAGGAAAGCAGGAAGACAGTTTTTGAATGTGTCTCCATGGACACTGTGGATGTTGTGTTGAGGTGTCTGCTTAGTCACATTTGGCACCATCTGGCATGAAAGAATTACTGGGTTTTGGTCTGAGGGCAACTCAAGGTACTTAGAGGGATCTGCTATTCTTCTAATATTCAGTTGAAATGGTCTAGCAGCTTAGCACACCACCAGGTAGCATTAGGTTTGCCAGATAAAATACAGTAGACTGAAAAATACAAATAATTTTTTAGTACAGTTATGATGATGTTTCGGTCAACGACGGACCGCATATTTGACAGTGTCCCATAAGAGTAGTACCATATAACCTAGCTGTGTAGTAGTATAGGCTATACAATCTAGGTCTGTGTATGTACTGTAGGGGAGGAATAAATCTTCCTCTACTCTTCTTAGGTTCTTCTGGCTGGTCTACAAATTAAATTGACATGAGTCAGATTAACAGGAGAAAAACGAACAGAAGTTTAATAACATGTATACATGGGAGAAACCCAGGAAGACCAAGTAACTTGCCAAAATGGCTGAAGCCCTCACCTAAAATACCATCCTTAGCTAAAGGCAAAAGATGTTGGGGGTGGGGAGAGTCAGGAACTTCAAAGGAAAGGAAGGCAATTCACAGGTAGGTGAAAAGGAGCAAATGTTTCGAAAACAAGTGTTTGGCCACAGAGAAACAGAAGAACACAGAGGGGAGCCCAACAAACAGGCTTTTCTAGGTTTCTCCCTGTTTACCACCTAGTTCATGTTGTGCTAAAGTGACAGCTCGCTTCCTGAGACAGGTTGTTTTATCTGAACTCTTCTAGGCAGTTAAGGGGGAGGTAACAAGAAAAACTTTGAGTCTTTGGTTTCTTGAAAATAATCAGCCTAAAATAATCCTCATGTTAAAGAGACACATTTTGGGGTGACAAATTTTTTTCCCCTTCAGTACACTCTATGATGTTCACACAATGATGAAATCGCCTAACGATGCGTTTCTCAGAACATATCCCCATCGTTAAGTGATGCAAGACTGTATAATATATTTTGGGACATACTTACACTAAAAACTTATGTTGTTTATCTGAAATTCAAGTTTAACTGGTGATCCTACTTTTTCTTCTGCCTAAATCTGGCAACCCTAGGCAGCATCCACCTATAATCTGTGATCTTTGGAATGTATCCATTCAGGTAGTACCGCACAAAAGTGTCCCTCAGATGGCAAGAAACTTTCCAGTCAGTCAACCCTGCCTCATGTTCTACTGAATGTTCTCCACTCTAAGCCCCTCCTCACATACAAGGAGTTGCTGTTTTAAATGTAATATGTTTTACTGTTTGTAGGACTTTGATTAATGTTTCTCTTTCACCCACTAATGAAGTGACAAACAACCATTCTATTGAAAAATATCCATACATATAATTTATATCTTAATTAGCTGTCAGTGACTTCCATTTTGAAAAACAGGCTTTTTTGGATTAAATAATATTTGGTAAAATTAGAATTTACAGTAATTTATGAGTAATTTTTGGCTTTGTTTTTCTTATCTGATAAAATAGCTCTGGAATTTGTATGTGGTCTGGACCTGTTAACTCAAGCACACGCCAGGAGCTATCCCCCAAAACCAGATTTTTCTACAGTTCATCTTTGGTTCTCCTTAGCCTTGGAATATTTATAGCTATACCCATTCATCATTCCTTCTTTTGAGATCCATTGCCTCTGTGAGGAAGAAGGAAAAATACAGCCCCACATCCTTGCAAAATTTATAGGCTTTTGGTGAGTTAAGGTATTTACTGAAGAACTAAATGGAGAACATGAGAGGTTTGCAGAATCCTTAAGATTATTCGGAACTCCTCCGCTTTGCTTTTCCTGTTTTTCGTGAAGGAAAAAAGAATATGGAGTAATGAATTTGCCATTTTTCATTATTGTATTTGAAATCAAAAGACAAGTCTCAGAATCTTCTTTTTTTTAAGACCTTAATTCAGTCATGGAATTTTGGCACCAAAGTTCAAGACCACTGGTATCCAAGTCAGACCCAGGAGGTACATGCTTTTTTTCTCTCAAGTTTGTAGAGTGACGAACCATGTGTAGCCCTCCTTTCTGAGCTGTTCCCACACACAGGTGGGTGAACTTTGTTCAGGACCCTGGATTCACCCTCCTTCTGGGCATTCCTTAGGCAGGTAGGCATCTGTTGCAGCTTGGGGCAGCAGTGCAGGCCATCTCCTCTTGGCCTCCAGTGGCAGAGCAGACTCGGCAGCCCTTCCTCTGTTGGGGCAGTGATGGCAGTATGTGTGTATGGTGGTCTTCTATGCCCTGGAGTCTTCCCTGCTCTGGTCCAAAACCATAGCCATAGAAAATCCTTTTTCCGTTTGCTCAGGCTGCTGAGAGTGATGCTTGAAGTTCTCTGCTGGGCTGGTAGAGAGAAGGGTAGGTGTGCAGAAGGCTTTCTTTCCCAAGCCCCTGTTTGCAGGAGACAGAGAAAGGACTGAGTTAAAATATGCAGTGCATATGTGGTGTTGCTTGTATGCTTATCTTTGTAAAGTTCAGATCTGAACATTATACTTGCCCACATTAATGTTTCCAATGGCTCCCATTACCTATGTGAAGAATCACAAAAATCTAAGGAAAGCAGCATGGTGGGGACCAGAGCCCAGCTGCGCTATGAGGAAAAGAAAACAGGATGTGAGAATGAGAATGATCCAATAGAAAGGGAGGTGCTGATGATGCAGGAGAAAGGGGATAATGGCAGGAGAGAAGTCCTTGGTAGGTGAGAAGGAGTGGGGAGGTTGCCCTTAGCAGAAGGAGCACTTTCTGCATTGTAACCAGTTGCAAGGAAGAGTATGTGGAATAGATGCAGCTAAGTTGATGGCATCACTGTTGGGAAGACAGGGTAGTTCTCATTTTATGTCACCTTTTTTCTTTATGATGTATGTAAAAATATCCTGTGAGAGTAAGGGGTGAAGTCTGAGATTTGAAGAATTGGGAGTGGTCAGCATGGAGAGTTGGAAAGTGCACATATAAAAAGGAGCATAGAAGGGGTGTGTGGCAAAGTTGAGTGCCCATTAGAAGTGTTCAGCATAAGGAGAAGTCATCGTTGTGTGAGTCTGAGCCAGACTGGTATTGGAACCCAGTTCTGCCCAACCCCTAGGAGCCCGTGACTTAGCACACTTTTCTCTGAAGGTCAAAAAATCAATCTGTGCCTTGCTTCTTCATTCCCCACTGAACTGACTAGTTGTTAGAACACATACTACCCTTTCCTCCCCTTTGCCCTTCCCGGGACTTCTCTCGTTCTCTTACCCTCTAGCTCTCCCTTACTCATTCAGTGAACACTTAGCAGTGGCAGGCATTGGTCTCTGTGCTGGAAATACAGCTGTGAACAAGGTCGCTGGTCTCATGGAACATCTGTTCTAAGAGGGGATGGCAGCCATAACCAAGTAAACAAATAATTGTGCACAATAATTTCAGATACTGATAAGTTCTGTAAAGTCAATAAACTGAGGCAGTGAGATTGAGTGACCAGGTTGTTGCTGGGATGGGGGCGGGTACTCTAGAAGGTCCCTCTCGGGACTTGACCTTTGAGTCGAGACTTGAAGGGTAGGAAAAAGCCAGCCATGGGGAATCTTTGACAACTGGGAGACTTTTCTGTCCCTTGTAGAGAAGACACTAGATGAGAGAGAAATCCTGTGGGAGTGGGGTGTTGGGACGAGGTAAGGAAATCCTCTTGAAATTTTTGTTCAGAAGATTAAAATGTTAAAATGCTTCAATCTCATCATGGAAGGAATCTCTCTCTCTCCCCCTCCCTCCTCTACATTTCGACAGCTATTCATTTCAGGAAACAAAATCATCCTGGAGGCACAAAAAAGAAGTTTGATATTTGAATCAGGCCCACTCCGAAATGAACTCAGAAAATTGACCTGGTTCTTGTTTTTCCTCCTATCTTAAACTCTGTATGTTTGGTTCCTGTCTTACCTGAGAACCTTTTTTTTTTTTCCTGGTGTCACACCCCGAGTGTAAAGATAGCTGCAGCTGTGGGGTGAGGGTGGGCTGGAGGTGTCAGGTTGTCTGTGTGCTTGTTGGGTGGGGCCCAGAGGAACTTAACATTTTACCTGCAGCCATAATACCATTTTATGGACTTTTCCCAGAGGAAAAAAAAAGAGGAAGGCTAAAGAGGTCACATTGTTAGGTATTCTCAAAAATCGACTCTCCTCCTCGTTCCTGATGAATGTAACATAGAACTTGGCCCAATTCTAAACTCTGTGTTGCACTGGGAGTCCTGAGCTGGGTGCCATTCTGAGGAAAAGAGTTTTATTTGCCAATATATTTCCCCTTCAGGAATTTGAGAGCCAGAAGACATCTTGGAGCTTGTCTAGGTCATAGAGGGAGGTCCGTCCCTTCCCTTTCTGTGGCAATGCTCTGTCTGGATGACTTGGTACCGGAAAAGCAGATTGGCCCCTCTTGCTGTGCAGCCCTCTCCAGTACCATAGTGCGATGCTTCCCAACCTTTCGTCACTCCACAGCACACCTAGAAAATGATCATCTTGGCAAGGCACTTTGGGGTTAACAGGCAAGGTCGCTCAAGGCCAGAGGTGACCAGCAGGGAGGCCGGGGGCGGGGCGTGGGTGCACAGAGCAGAGGGGATAATATCTTGGCACACGTAAAATCCATTGGTGGCCCTCTGGTTAGGAAGCGCTGCTGACAGGTTGTCCTCCTTTACCAGATTGCGTGCCCCTGAGGGTTGGGGCTGTTTGGTCATTCTTGAATACCTTAGGCCCTTGACAGGTTCTTTACAACTGGTAGAGAGCCCATGAATATGGTTGCCTTAAATGCAACAAGGATATCTTCAATGGGAAGTAAGTACAGAGAATTCTTTCTAAGCTTCATTGATAACTGAAGATCCATCACTGGGCGGCCTGGAGTCACCCTGCTCAGGTTTGAGTTCTAGTTCTGCCATTCTTTGGCTGTTTTAACTCAAGCAATTTGCTTCATCTTCGAGGCTACAGTTTCCTCATCTGTACAATGAAGATAACAGTATTATCTAGTATGTGACAGAGTCCAGACCCTACCCCAGAGCTATCTGACTCCAAAGCCATTGCTCTGAATCACTCCATCAAAATCTCTATTCTATTAATACAACCTCATTTTTCATTTATTTTTATTTTATTTATTTATTTTATTAACACAACCACATTTATAAGACACTGGAGAAGGCAGAGGTTACATTTTTTTTGAAAGATTTTGTGGTTTAGTTAAAATAGATATTGACCAACAATGTCTAGATTTGTAAAGCGCTTGAGACCAATCACTCCACATACATTATTGGGCATTATCCTATGCTTTGGAGTTACAAAGATGGTCAAAATAAAGATGGCATGAAAAAGTAGGATTAAAAGTGGGCCTGATGATTTCTTAAGGATTTGTGGTTGTTAACTTAGCAAAAATTAAAATGAAGAATTCAGCTTGGTAACAAATTTCTCTGAATAAACCAGACCCCCAAAAATAATATCAGACTTGTTTCTTTCTTTTGCTTTCCAAGTTCTGATTGGGGTTGAGTCTCATGAGAGTGAGGAGGCACTGAGCTGGACTTTAAAATAGTTCTTGCAGGGCTGGCCCAGTGTTGTAGTGGTTATATGCGCATGCTCCGCTTTGGCAGCCTGGGGTTTGCAGGTTCGGATCCTGGGTGCGGATCTATGTATCGTTTATCAAGCCATTCTGTGGCGGCATCCCACATACAAAATAGAGGAAGATGGGCACAGATGTTAGCTCAGGGACAATCCTCGTCTCACAACCACACAAAAGTTAAAAAAAATAATAAAATTGTTGTTGGGAGAGGGTGGTAGGAAGTGATATTGGATTTCTCCACAATAGATATTGATTGCTTTGATAGGAATTCGTGTGATTGAGACTTGCTTTAAGATGAACAGCACCAGAAAATATGTTGATTTCCTTATTTTCTTTTTTTAATGTTAGAGAAAACTGTCTTAAATATTTGCTTTGAGGAAATCTTATGATTCTAAAAGCTTCTTTGAAGAAGTTTACTAAGAAGTTGAACAAACATATTAAAATATAGTAAGTTTGGAGAAACATCTCTGATACTTTAAAGGCTATAATATGAAAATCAAATATATATACATGGCGGGGAGGGAGGGAGGGAGAGAGGGGAGAAGGACAGAGGAGTGTTTTATAAAGTTTGTGAAGTGTATGTCACTTAAAAATATGTATTGTTATGCATTAAACATTTATATTAAAAAAATTATTAGGAGACCTGGTTTACCTTTTCCAGTTAAAGGGACCTGGCTGAGACCAGCCAGATTCAACATTTTCCAAGAAAATCAAGTCCTAGAAAGCTTGCATTTCCTTTTGAGTGTTGGTGCCAGAGATACAGCAAAGATACAGAGATACATTAAAGAAACTTAACCAAGTTCTCCCTATAATTTGAACTGAAAAGTCATGTTTGCTATTTTTTTGTTGGACCCAATGTCCTATGTAAACTGAAATTCCACCTACTCCCTTTGGAGAGGCATCAGGGGAGAAGTACCTTAAAATTCTAAGTCTTCTGATCGAAGAAAGCTTTGTCTTTTGGTGAGTGGAAATTTCCATTCCTGGGATACATATGCATTTTTACCTCAATGCAGCTTCCTCTTGGTTTTGTGATTGAGTTATTTTTAGTGAGTTTCCATGTTTCTCCTCATTCTCTATTTAACTATGCTGTCTTTTACTTCTCTGTCTCCATTAATTAATTCCCGCAGCTCTTTTCTAAAACCTTTCCTACACGGAGAGATAGTTTAATTTTTTTTTTTTTTTACATTCCTCTTAAAATAAAAAGGCAAACATCTAGTTTGTCTAGAAATTAGATATCAGACCTGCCCCCATATCAGATGCTTAATGCCAGGCTTGTAGTTTTGTGTCTTATAACGCAATTTAAATTCATTCACTAGTTTCTTAGTTCTTTTATTCTTACTCTACCCAAAAGACCCAATTCCAAAATAAGAGGGCAGTAGCAATGTTGTGTGATTATTATGCACCAGTGCTGTGCACATTCATGACTTCATTTTAATCTCACACTACAGTCCTCAGATAAGGGTTATTATCCCCATTTTATAGACGAGTAAGCAGAACTAGTTATCTTAACCCCTGTGTTCATGCTGCCTGGCCATATTGTCTAGTAACTGTATAATTCTGAGCTAATTGGAAATTTATTGTGTATGTAAAGCTGCTATAAACCCAAGATAATATTAAATTTTTTGACTCATTTTAGAAGCATGTCAAAGAATTTGACAATAATAAAAGAAATGTGTAGGCCCATTTTGCAGTGGTTCATGTGCAGCAGGTATTGATGTGTGTAGGGGTTGGTATTCGTTAGTCATATTATGAGTAGAGAGCAGTGAGTGTCACAGCCAAACTCTTGGACTCCATTCAGTTATGTTGTGGACAGTGGATGGAACAGTTGAGTACACCGTGGATTTTCAGGTCAAATAGAACTTATTTCAAACCCTGACTTCTTCCCTACTCTTGGATGACCTTGCAAGCTACTCAACCCTTCTAACCTCAATATATTCATCTATAAAATGGGAATAATAATATTCATAATGCTGTAGTGATGATTAAATTAAATGGGAAAATGTATGTAAATTGGTTATAGCATGACTCGTAATAAATATTCAATAAAATGGTAGTTGTTAACAACAATTGTGATAATCATAGAATCTCTGAGTTGGGAGGAATCTTAGGGTCCGATAGACTTAGAACAAGTTTTGGTTCTAACAGTAACGTTAGCCAAGTCACTTGCGTCTCTGAGTTTCTATTTCCTCATCTGCACAATAGAGATAATATTTAACACAGGATTATGATGAAGATTATGTGAAATGTGACATCTGTAAAGTGTCTAGCACTTAATTGGCCCTCGTAAATGGTGTTGACCCCCTCCCTTTGGCTGACAACCTCTAGGGACAGGCAACTCTAGGGAGTTGGAATTGTTAGAGTTTTCCTTACATTGAGCATTAGTTCCCCTATGACATTTTCCAGTTTGGCTCCAATCCCATGATCTGAGTGATTGAGAAAGTTATTTTTGCTCTCAGGGTCATGATTTTGATTAGATCTAGAAATATTGTCGGGACCCCAACCCACCTCCTTAACTGTTAAGATTAAAGTTCTTATTCTTATACTGTTGATCTTTATCTCCACCTTCCTGGATACATTCTGTGCCGAACAAAAATTTTTGTGTACGTGAAACAAAAGTTCTAAATCAAAGGAATGTGACAGGCAGTGTATCAGTGTGTATTAACATGCGGATTGGAGGCTTCAGTGTTCTGTGTGGTTGTTGTCAGTGATTCAGAATTTAATATTGAGATCATCAAAATTTTAAATAATTTAATGCTAAGAGTGACATTTTAGTTTATTTTATCTCTGCTCCATTCTCCTTTTCTGTCTAGCTTCATATGAAGCACTGTAGTTTGAAGTCAGAAATAACGATAGTAGTATGCTGGGCTTTGAATGTGAAGAAAACATGTACAAGGCTACTAAATAAAGAATTTTACTGTGCATTTTCCTAAAGGGAGTTCCCCTGCTTGCAGGATCTTCCCTGAGGTTTAGGTGCAAAATCCCTTAATCATATACTTAGCATTTCTACTCCTTATGTGCAAATTTATTTTATTTCTGTGGGCCATTCCTGTGTGCCCTACATAAATAGCTCTGGGTGAGATTATTATGTGTAATGTTAGATCTTACCTAACCTGCTTTTCAATGTTTTGGAACTGGGAGTGCAATAGCTGTTCTGATGTGAAAAGCTATCTGGTTTTAAAATCCAAAATTTTGTTTGCCACTGGATGCCAGATATTATATTCCACCAGCTAACAAGTCTATAAATACCAAGTTAACTTTCCTCCCTTCTCTCTCAGAAGGAGACTTCGTCTCCAGTAGCAATCATCATGAACATATAACCTGTGGTGGGCTCCTGGAGCTCTCAAAACAAAATGTCCCTTATAAACAGTACCTGTAAAAGATAGTTTGCCTACTTGGTATTATTTAAGAGGCGTTGGGAGAATTCTTTGCCCCAAGTTATTTTCCCCACTAATTACCCAGTTGGTGATTTATTCTTCTGGAGTCCACATCCCTCTGCCCCAACCCCCCATGCTTCCCTGGAGGGACAGCACCTAAGTCCCTAGTACTTTATTATTCCATCACCTCCCCTTAACTAGCTCTCTTTTCTAGAGCTGCAGAAGGGATGGCAGATCAAGGGTGGGTTCCCATTGGCCTGGAGTCTCTGAAATGGGGGTATCAGGCACAGAAATCCAAACGAAGCCTGAAGGGCACCGGGTTCCATTGCATTTGAAGCCTTCTGTCCTGCCTGGGCAGGAGGTAAGAAGGCCCAATCCCAAGGCTGAGGCTGAATATGGACAACATTCCCATAGTGATCGGAAGTAAATCACAGAATGAGCTGCTAATTGAAAATTCTGTTAAAAAAATTCTTGCTTTTGGGTAGGTGCTGGGAGAGTACAGCCTGCTAAAATGCCTTTCATCCCAGTTTGTTTTACCTGTGTCTCCTTGGAGGGCCCTGTCTCCTAACAAGAACAGTCCTGGGAAGAGATCCCAGGGCCTAATTGTCAGTCTCTGCAAAGGAGGATTTTGAATCTTTTGCCTCGGTCCATTGGTCTTCTCACTCATCTACTCTCAAAATGGTCTGGGTTCCAGGGGGCCCACTTACTAGCAGTGAGACTTTGGGAAAGTCACACTACATTTGAGCCCAATTTCCTTATGTAAAAATGAATATATAATCTATATCCTTCCCGTCCACCTCACAAGGTTGTTGTGAGGAAAGTGCTTCATCCAAGCATTTGACAGACACCCATGATGAACACCAAGTTGAGGTTTATGCCCAGTACAAAGGCATGGCATGATCCCTATCTAGGGAGATAAGGAGAGCACTCTTCCAAGCAAAGAAGATTCCTTCTCACCTGTCGATCCTCAGCATGTAAACAGCTAGTATGGATATAGTATTTGTTCAGTGGTCATGTGTAGTGGGATTTGTGCTGCAATATTATATGTGACCCAATATGGGACAGTAGCAAGACAGCAGATTAGTACTTTCATGTGTGTGGAAAGACCTTCCAGCAGAGGTAACATTTGAGTTGAGCCTTGATGGATGAGTAAAGTTTTATGAAAAATTTAATATATTGCCCTTATTTTTTGCATTTCCCAGTGGACTATCTCTAGGCTCTGGACTGGCATCTGAGAAGCACTTCTTGACTTTTAACTTGTCCATTCATCCTAGTAAAATCACCTCGCTGATGTGTTTATAAATGCATTAAAAACAGGCTTGTTTTCAGGTGAAAGTTTTTAGAATATAAAACTTTATAATGAAAAACCTGTTAATTTATCAGAGCTCTTTTTCCCTGATACTTCTACACTCTAAATTAAGACACACTTTGTTTTCAGACCTGGCGTTGGTTTCTAATGGCAGGATAATTATAGTGCACGGGAACACTCAGTGAGTTGGAACATACTTGCTATAGATGTTGAAATAGAATTTGTTCTTTTGAGGCAGGGACAGGAGAAAAGTCACAGACAATGGGACAGGTTTTCTGAGAGGGCAGGCTGATGGAATGAGTGTGCCCCTTAGGGGGCATCAGTTAGTGGAGCCCTGTGTTTCTTATACGTGCATTTTGTAAAATGAAAGTTTTGGTCCCTAGGAAAAATGTCATGTGAGGATAATGGTGAAAATTAATTAAAAGGGTATACATAACCTTGGATCTCTCTCTTTATTACTGTTTTACTGTAATAATTACATCAGTGTTATATTTTTGGCTAAATATTTCCCTTGCGAGGTCAAGGGATGCGATTATATGGACTCTGAGTTTACAAGACAAAATAGTTACTCATATGGGTGATGTGGTAGAGGCCCCTCTTCAATGCATTTTCTTGGGAGATTAACTCCTTTAGCACAGAAACTTATAATTTTGAAAATTGTAATGAAAGCTTTTTAAAATATAGAAAATGCTTCACACTTTTTTTTTTTTTTTTTGTGGGGAAGACCAGCCCTGAGCTAACATCCGTCGCCAATCCTCCCCTTTTTGCTGAGGAAGACTGGCCCTGGGCTAACATCTGTGCCCATCTTCCTCTACTTTACATGGGACGCCGCCACGGCGTGGCTGACAGGCAGTGACGTCAGCGGGCGCCCGGGATCCGAACTCGCGAACCCCGGGCTGCCAAGCGCGGACTAAACTGCTGCGCCACTGGGCGGCCCCTGCTTCACACTTTTGATCAAGGCAAATGCAAAATAATTTAGTCTCTTCTTCTTGATGCCTTTAGAATTATTGTGATGGGTACCAGTTATTACCTCAAGTGGTATGGAGAGATGCTCAGGGCTGCTTGTGATGGTCCTACAGTGTGGCGCTTTATGAGTAGAGTATGCAGTTGCTTTTTATATTTTTCTGTTTCTTTTCTCACCATCCACTATCTTTTATGCCATGCTTTTTCCTATTCTTCAACTTCACCTTTTTCACTGGCTTCTTTCTCGTAGCGGATAAGCGTGACATGTCAGCTCCATCTTTTTAAAAATTCTGTCTGCTGGTGGAACTCAGGACCCCCTAGGAAGTATTCTTGCCAAAATATTGAACCTGAATCTAATGAAACCTCTATATCCAAGCACAAATTTACAGGATGTAGAGGAATAAAATGAAAGTTAAATGATACTTCAAGGATGCAATCAGCAAAAAAAAAATTTGCAGGATAAATGACCAAGGGGGATAATAATTAAAAAAAGAAAACAGAAAGACATGCAAGGGGAACCTATAGATTAAAAGAGACTGAAGAGACTTGTCAGCCAGTTACAATGTATGAACCTTATTCTGATCTTGATTTAAACAAACTGAAAACAACATGAAAAAAATATGAGTCAGCTGGGAGAAGTTGAACACTAGCTGGATATTTGATGATTTTGAGGACTTACTGTTAATTTTCTAAGATGTGATAATGGTGGCATGATTATGACTTTTTAGTGTGGTCCTTTTGGAGATAGATTACTGATATTTAGGAATGAAATGATATGAGTTGATAAATGTTGCAGTTCAGACATAGGTGCAAGGGGCTATGTTATACTGTTCTCTGTACTTCGAATATGTTTTTTGCTTTGAATTTACTTCAAAATTTTCCATAAGAAAAAAAGTTTTAAAGACAACAACAAACTAAAACTCTGCTCTGAAACCCAGTCTTGCCTATCTGTATGACTCATTATTTCATACACATTTCTAGGAAGAGCAGTCTGCAGTCACTGTAGAGGCTCTCATTCTTCTTGGTCGCCCTTATAGTTTCTTCTTCTGTGCCCTGTTTCTTACCTCTCTCCTTTCTAAGCCCTCTTCCTTTCTTGCTTTATACTAGGAGTTGTTAGCCTGTGAGTTTGTAGATGAGGTTCAAAGGATGTGTAAATTTCTCTGAAATATAGTATATTTTCTGTATTTGCAAACGTGCATTTTTTTAGGCGTTAGGCTCATGACTTTTGTCAGAATTTCAAGGGTCCATGATTCAAGAAAGTTAGGAACCACCTCACTGCCCTGTTGAACAGTCACATTCATGGCTTTTTCTTATATCTGTATGTTTGATGTCTCATATCCTGATCTCTGGTCCACAACTCTGTCCTTTGGTTCAGCCCTGTCCATTCATTTGTCTGCTCTTTATCTCCACTGCTACCTCAAAGATAACATGCTTGGGTGATGGTTTTACCATTTATTCAATTGCTCTTCATACCAAATACGTCTGAATCAGCCTAAATTTCACTTTCTTCCTTACCTGAACATCTGCATCTAAATAGTCATCAAGCTCTCATTATTTTACCTCCTACGTGATTTTTTTTGTGTGTTCTCTTCTTATTTGGATGTCTTAATTTGGATGCTTACCACCTCTCACCTGGCTCCCAGACTTCCACTGGAATCCTTCTTACAAATCTCCTTGCCTTTAGCTCAATCTCTTCTGTTCGCAGAAACGATGTTACGAACACGGTGATGTTACTAAATGCAGTTACTGAAAATCTGACCGTTTCACCTCTTTGCTAACATCAGTGGCTTTAAAGGTCTTGGCGAGGCCCTTCATTATCCAGACTGTCTACCTAAGCAGCCTCATTTTCTGACACTCCTTCCTCAGACCTGTTTAAAGCATGACATATTTGTCAAATCTCTTAGGCTCTGCATATGTATTCACTCCACCTGGAAGTCACCACCTCTTACCACACCCTATCCTGCTCATCTTGACAACGTGGGACATAACCACTTTATCCTTCAAGTCTTAAGGATGACCCTTCTCTCAGAGGCTTCCCTGATGGTCCCCTAGAGCACTTAGGTGCTTCTCAAATGCTTGCTCTGCCATTTGCACAAACTGCCATTAAGTGTTGTTGGTTTTAATTGCCTTGTAATTGTTTACAGGGTTATAAGCTAACCTGTTAGTACCTTCATTGCATCTTTGAGACTATCTGCCTTTTGTCCAGTACTGAGGGCATGAGTGTTTAATACATGGCTGCTGAATGCCTGCTGATCTGGGTCTCCAGAGACTCTTCCTTTCCTACATGTGGGCGCCGCCTTGAGCTCTTTCCAGGAGATAGGAGCAGGGAGATATAGGGCTCATTTTTCTCTTAGATCCCATTTCCTGAAGAGAGGAGAGGTGCCCTCAGTGGCCACTGGGAGGGGTAGGTGAGAGACCGTTTCCAAGCAGAAGTTTTTCTATGGTGACTTGATTATTTCCCTCCCTTTCTAGGTCCCTCTGCCTCTCTCCCATTTCCTAGTGATCCCTTTAAAATATGTGAGTAAAGCATTTGAAATAAGACTACTCTCTCCTAAACTTCCTGCCTAAATATATGTACTTTTTAAATAAATTCAGGTGATTGAATTTTATTTTTAACTTATTTTGTGGTATTTTAAGCAATGGAAGTAGGAGTTTCACTAGATTTCTTACTACCCAGGAGCTACTGAACTCAGTGTTGATAATGGACCCATTTCCCCAGAAAACTATTATTTAAATCTTCTGAGAACAGTTTCAGTCAGAAAAAGCTTTGTCAAAGATCTCAACATTGTACCAGTCAAAATTAAGATCTCTATCTCTAATATATTTATAAGTCCACAGATTAGCAGCTGTGAGTTTGTATCTAACTGTGTGACCATGTGTCTCCATATAGCTGTCCTTCACTGTTTAGTAACCTCATCCTGCCGTGTCCTTGGTGGAGAAGGCGGGGTGTGCTAGCTCTTAGTCCTGAAGATAGGAGAGGCAGGCTTGCATTGGACTTCAGAAATCATAGAAAAGTTGCCCCACCTGGGGTGCAGGATATGGGTAACAGACAGAGCACAAGGTGGAGCGAGGTATTTTTATGGTAGGATTGGGGGGTGTGGTGTCTTTAATTCCAGGCATATGAGTCACTTGTTTAGACGACAGCACAGTGAGGTCGTAGGTGGATGCCTGGTACAGTCATCAAGGGGATGGTGTGTGGGTCACCTTGCAGAGAGGGTGCACAAAGGGTTTGTCACTCACGGTTCAATCAGAGAAGTGCCCCTTTAATGGATTCCCTAGGGTCAGTGAAATAGAGAGCACAGGCCCCACCATGTGCTGGTCTCTCAGGAGCCCTCCAAGCCCAGTGCCCCTATCTGGGCAGAGTGATAATCATTGCCCTGTCCTGGACTCCCCTGCCCCCAGTCAGAACTTACTGGTGTCTAACCAGCTAACCTGTAGCACTAAATCAGGAAAGGGTGTTAATGGTTGAATATGTTGTCTGCCCAATTGTATATGCATTTTAATAGATGTCAACATGCCTTAATACAGAGAATGAGAAATCTGTGAACTTTATGGTGACAAGTAGCTGAGGTGATATTCCCAGTAAAGTACCTACCTCGTAGGTTGTGGCATGCCCAAAAGGTGTACACACACACACATAGCTAGATAAAGGTTATCAAAGTAAACATATAGCTAAATTGCCTGTCCTTTTGCTTTAACTTTCCTGTCCTCTGCTATGTCCATATCAATATCTAAACTTAATTAAATTTCATCTGGATGAAAGGCTTTTTATAAAGGTCAGGGAGAAAACCTAACTCAGTTTTTGTGCTAATGATTTTATTCTTTAAAATCAGAAATGAGGATGGAGAAAAAAGTTTCAGGTGACCTCTGAATTTACCAGTATAAAAATTGCATATTAAAGCTATGGTTTTAAAAAATAAATCACATAAAAATAATTGCCATGCCTGTTCTTTTTAAAATTTTATATTTTTACCCAATTTTGGAACATTGGTTTTTATCTCAATCTGCCCATCAACAGTTGCAATATTATGCTTTGTAGCTCTAAAGACATCCACACACACACACATATACGCACGCACACACACACTTCTCCAAAGATTTAGGCATGGTTGCACAGCATACTCAAAAACAAATGAATTATAAGTTAGTGGCAGAATTTCCCCCTAAATGTGTATCTTGCACATTAGAGGACTCTTCTGCTCCAAGTTCACAAAAAGGGCATTAATAAATTATAAGCATCTGAAAGCTGAAGTTTTCCTTGTTTATAAACTTAATGAGCAAATGCTTCATTGAGTGATTACATCCTTTATAAATAGTTTCATTTTTAGAAATAAATGTTAATGTTAGTTTGTTACTGGGGGTGAATAAAAGTGCTAATCAGTCCCCAAGGGATCTTTTGCTTCCTCTGGATGGCGAAATGTTTTGTGACATTGAAATCAGAAGTCAAAGCCACAGCCAGCAACTTAAGTGAAATTTCCCTCTGGGTAGTGTACGGAATTCTTCTTAAACTCCTAGACATTTGCATGTGCAATGTGGAAGTGTTCCTCCTGAAAATTTTGTGAAACACTTCTTGGAGGGAGCTTGCTTCTTGTTGACATGATAGAAGGTTTGGCAGGAGTGATGGTATCACTGCCATGTTTCCTAGGAAGGACTTATTCCCTTTAAAAAGGTTTTGGTTTCTAGAGTCCCCAAAGCCTGGTTCAGAGCAAAATCCCCCTTTTTTGCAAGTGTGGGTGTGAGACCAGCTCTCTTATCAGTCCAAAGGGAGGTTGTACTTCTCATCTCATTGGTGAAGTCATCATTGGACGTGGGTCACTAGATAATGCTGAGTTTGTCAGAAACACCAGAATTAAGGATTGCCCCAAAAGTAAGCTCTGTGTTTTTCTGCTTGGAAAATAAGGTCATATTTGCCTTTTGTAGTATCAGCCTGACCCCAGCGTTGGCCAGGTGGCAAGAAGAGGGACCACTACCTGTATTGTTTGGTTTTAGGAAGGCCATGATTTGTAAACCTTTTCATGATATGTCTGTGTGGCTGATGGCTCAGAACAAACTTTGGTTGGCCTTTTTGTAGCTAAATAACACAAAGAAGTTCTGTGAGTCACTTTATTTATGGTGTCATACAGGATCGATCAGATTGTTGAGGTTATACGGGGTAGGAACAAAATCTTGCTTGTTTAATCTCTCTGCCTGTCCCCTGTTGAGCTCTCTCTGTCCTATAAAACTATGACCCAGCATAGTTTTATTATAAACTGCTCTATTTGATGAGCAATTTTAAAGTCCCTTAAAAAATTTAGTAGCTTTGCCTCACCTCTATTGTTTGTGCCTTAAAAGCTTTCCCTGGCCTCATGAGTGGAAAACTTTCAGTCAGAAGGAAGCATAAAGCCTTTTGTTGAGAGGATTGCTGTGTTCCAGGGGCCATTGGTCTCTATTCATCCAGGGTCATTTCCCTCCTAAACGGTAAACAAGCTGTCTGAAGGAGCCACAGCCTATTTCTAGAAGAATCTTTGAGTTGGGAAGTACACTATGAAATGTCTCTAAGTGGTGAGGACCACAGCTCACATCACTTTGGAGAGAGGAAGCCGGAGTTGTGTTGTAGCCAAGCTAATCTTAAAGAACTGAGCCTCATTGCCTTCTCCAGAGATTCTAGGAGCAGAGGGGAGAACCTGGTATTAACTGACTGTTGCATTCATGAAGGCCCAGGTAAATACAGCACCACCTCAGATGCAGGTAGAGCAGAAAGCAGTGCTTCTGACTTTGTGTTGCAATTCTTTCTTTGCTTTCCATAAAATTTTAAAGTATTGACTATTATATAGTATTAGTAGTAGTAACACATTTTCACTAGATCTGCCTGTCTCAGAAAACTAGTGTTTCATTTTCCTAAAGGAAACAACCCAGTGTAAACATTGGTCTGTGTTTCGGTGTTCTGTCTTTTCATTAGTTTACTAAACACACTGATGTTAGTGTCTTCTTCTGTGTTCCTTGATTTTGCTTGATACTGCCACCTATTTTAGTTATTAATCTCTGCAGAAATCTCAACCCAAACTGTTTTTTTATAGGTTATTTGTTTATAACTGCCGTGTTTGACTTGTTCTTCAAGAAATAGCTGTTAGTTTTCATGTGTGAAACTTCAGGGATTAAGGGACAGTGAGTGGCAGATATTTTTCAGCTTTTGTCTACATAACTTAGAGTTTAAGGCTGAATGAAGCTGCTCTCCTGCTTTTCCCAGAATGTGCTTTTAAATTACAGTTTTGAAAAGTCAACTCTGAAAGAGAAGAGAGATTATATTTCCAGGGGTTGGAGAGATTGATTGAAATTTGTTTCTAAACTTGAAAACAAGCAGCAAAACATTATATGGACAGAAGGATAACATGCATCATATGGGACTTCTGAGTGCTTTATGCTAAACATGTACCACTGGCAGCAGATCCATAAAGAAAACACTAAAAAGTACATATAGAGAGTGAATTTCCTTTGTTTTTTTTTTTACTCTTAGAAAGGCAGTGAGTGGGGAATTTTGTACATTAAAAGCTTAATCTTTATTCGGTAATTGAAACTGAGAATCAAAGGAAAGGATAGGAATAGTTCAAGTTTTGATATATTTGATACACTTCAGTATGGTATGGTTGAGTGGGTTAGAAACTTTTAATTTTGTATGGATAATCTATTATTAGAGTAGGTGTGAATAGAATCAGTAATTACAGTCACAGATACTTAGAGTCACAGTACTTAGAGATACTTAGTAAATTTAATGATAGGTCCAATAGCAGAGGGGAACATAACCCACTAGTCAATTGCATATGGAAGAAATAGGATCTCTCAGAAGGTATCCAGTATCACAGTGTGGTTCCCTAAATTCCTTAGAATTATAAACGACTAATCCCAAGTAAGTGTAAGACTGTTCTCAGACAACTGCATTCTTTGGAGGAATTAGGGGGTAGTAAATATATTTCTTTTATACAGGCCATTTTTAATTAGTTAATTTCAAAGCAGTCTAGATTCTGAAAGTAGGAATTAGAGTTTAATGCAGTGTGGTATGTCATGAATGTCTATTATAACTATTCTGTAATCTGAATTTTGAACTTCTCATAGTTCCACTGTTAAAGATAACAAAGATATTTGCAGGTTTGCCCCTAACCTTATGACCTGACGTTTTAAAAGGGCAAATGAGCCCTCTCCAGCCTTTCAGTGCCATTGTCATAGTACTGTCTCAAAAGTTGCAAGGAGGGGGCCAGCCCAGTGGCGTATTGGTTCCATTCACAGGCTCTGCTTCGGCGGTGGCCCGGGGGTCACAAGTTCGGATCCTGGGCGCAGACCGATGCACCACTTGTGGAGCCATGCTGTGGCGGCATCCCATATAAAGTAGAGGAAGATGGGCACAAATGTTAGCCCGGGGCCAATCTTCCTCAGCAAAAAGAGGAGGATTGGCAACGGATGTTAGCTCAGGGCTGGTCTTCCTCACACACACACACACACACAAAAGTTGGAAGGAGTCTTAGAGGTCTCATTCAGCCATAAATGTAAGGTGACCTGTCTTGTAATTAAACCTGTAAATAAAACTTCTTAGAACAGTGCTTCTGAAACTTCTACGTGGGTATGAATCACTGGGGATCTTGTTAGAATGCAGATTCTGAAGTATAGGGTGGAGCCTGAGATTCTGTATTCCTGAAAAGATCCCAGGTAGATACCAAACCTGTTGGTCCCTAGATCACACTTTGAGAAACAAAGTCTTAGAAAGTAGCTGTGAGATAGCCAGATGCCCCCGACCCCCAAACTAGGAACTTTCTTTTTATACCTTCTCCCTTATGGGATTTTGTTGGCCCCAGTATTTTTCCCCTGTGGGGACAGTGATAAAAATACAACCACAAATGGTTACCTTTCTGGAATTGCTAATATTAACACTTACTGTAAAACGCTTTCAAAATAACCGCTTGAAGGTCCCTGTCTTTCTTGTTCCCGTCATATCTCAAGCACCTAGAATGGCTCGTGGCATACGCTGGGCCCTGAATGAGGTCATGAATAGATGAATATATGACATTCAGATTTGGGGATGTTATGAGTTCTATTCATTTTTGGTTTTCACTGCCAAATTTTTAATAATCCCTGGGAGCACATCAAGAAGCTACGTAACTCTGTGTATATGTGACAGTATATATATATATATATATATATATATATATATATATATATATATATATATATATATACCGGAACCTGGTTCTTGCTTGCTGTGAGTTGTCAGGTTCACACCTGATCTCTTTTCATTGAGAGATGAACTTCCTCTTTAACTTCCTCTTTAATTAACCAGGTGAGGTAATTTATTATCATAGCTAACAGCTTAAAGGCCATATGAAGAGTTTACTTCTGAGATAGAAAGTTGTTGATCTTCAGAAAGGTTATAATGTGTTTATATTTTTTACAGTGAAGATATTCCCACTCTTCCTTTTTAGAAACAATTATGATAGTACAAGTCCCAGATTTGATATTTTTTTGTGTTAAAATTCTCCAAGTGTCAACTCAAACACTACCTTCTGCACAGTTTTTCTTGAATCCATCCAGGCATACTTTGTAACTTTATCTCCTGTACTTGGTTTTATGCAATCACCTTATTGTATTGTATTGCAGTTTCTTACTTGGCGCATCTTTTACCCTCTAACAATGACTCCATTGGAGACAAATACTTTTATTATATATTTGTGTATATCCAGGTGTACCTAGTCTAGAGCTGGCCCACAGTAGCAGTAAATGTTGACTGAAGAAAAGGAATGAATGGTTTGAGCATTCAGGGAAAGAGAAGATCAAACCAAACAGAAGTGATCTGAGGCAGCTTCCTGGAGAAGGTGATGGTGATCATTGGTTTGACATTATCTCATGCTTTATAATTATGGTAACATCGCTGCCAGTATTTTAGAGCTGTAAATACGTGTTCCATAAGAAGATGGTGTTGCTGTGTAAAGCAGTAAACTGTGAAGATATTTACAGAGTATTCTGAACTTAATTCTTACTCATAGGAAGGAGCGTGTCGGGGGCAAGGAAGTAACTAGAATTGCATCTGTCATCTTGAAAGGAAAATTGGTATATTCAACAAATACTTATTGAGCAAAGATGAATAAAACTGGTTACCTGCTTTTAAGCAGCTTAGACTCTAATGACATCTAGACTAACTTCAAATAGACTGAGGAGCTCTGTCATGAAGAAGCAAGCAAAATGCTATGCACACCCAAAGAGGAGAGTCATGGATTCCAGGTGGAGGTAATAGAGGCTAACTGGTTGGCTGGAAATATTTTTTACATAGATTCTGTCCCTCTTGCCTTCTGAAGTGGAATCAGTCTGCCGCAGGCAACCTGACCTCTTTGTGACCATTCACATGAATGTTGGTTTTGGGGCTCAGTCAGCTGAAAGCTGCTGTCCCTGTACTGAATTGTCCAGACTCTTCTGGATTCCTGCATCTGCTTGTGGTTCTTTTGTGCCTCTTTGATGGGTATCTTGCCAGCTGTCAGTGTGCTTGCTTCCCCCATTCTCAGTCTGATTTATCGTGGGCTGTAACCCAGATAAAGGGAAAGTGAGATTGCATCAGTTTTGAGTGTCCTGAGGCTTTTTTATGGGAGTGAAGCTTAGTAGAAAGAACATTTAGGCAATAATAGCCATTTTTATCATTTGAAGGCATGTGTACTTCCTGATACATATTCTCTTATTTATAATGATAGCTATCTTCTGTTAAGTATCTGCTAAGTGCTTGGTATCATGGCAGTTGCTTTGTGGACATTGCTGCAAATGCTCAGAACTATCCTATAAGGTAGATGGTATCATACACATTTTATAGAAGAGGAAACTGAGGGTTAAGAGATTAATTAACTTTCTCTAGGTCCCATAGCTGGTGAATAACGGAGCTTGATTCTTCCCCAGTCTGTCTGACTCCAAAGCCTAGGTTCTTTTAACTGCTCCATTCTGCCTCTGGAGGTGGTGTTGAGCGTCCTGTGCTGGGTGTGGGGGATGTGTGGCCAACCAGGTTCTGTTCTTTTCCTGCCCTCGTGGAGCTTTGGCTGCAGGCCAGGTCTTTGAGGGGTGGACAACTGATTCCAGTAGAGCAAGTATTACTGTTTGGTGGTGTAGGGTACAGATTGTTCCAATGCTGTTTGCCCTTTTGTCTGCTTTCTGCTAATATTTGCTTCTCTTTGGGAGTTTAACCAAAGATTGGTAGAGGAAAAATGTTTGTTACAATCTCCTACTCATTCATTCATCTGTGTTGGATCCCACTGGGGAAACAGATAAGGAATCTTCTCTAAAAGAGTTAACATATATACTGCTAGATTAAGACTATTTGAAGCAATAAAAAAGTATATATGATGCTTGTTACATGTGTACTGAATAGTAAATGGATACGGTTTTGACTCTGCTATAATTTGAAACAACTCCAAAAGTATTTCAATTTAACGTCTTCATTTATTTACACCAACTCTGGCTTTTACAGCAATCTGGCTTGTTGTCAGTTATCATAAGATATTGGAAATTTTCTCATAACAAAATTATTTTAATTCATTTCTAAATATGTGGCATAAAAAGAATTTTAAAAGAATCAAACTTAGACTCATTCAGAGTTTAAGGGGCATTAAAGTTTGTATCAGGAAACAAAATGATGGTAGAATGCTGGAACTTCAAAGAGTGAGAAATTAACTCTTGCATAAATGAGTTTGGCAAATTTAAATAAATAGGAATTAGAGTAGTATTTGTATTTTTACTGAGTTTCTGTTTTAGAGGTAATTATCAAAGATTTCCCATTCCTTGAATAAAGTTGTGTATGTTTTCTTTATAGAAAACCAGAATATCTTAGTAGTAATCATATTTCCTTAAACATTATTTAACTGTCTTCCATGTATGTTGCGTTGTGCTGTTTGTTACCAAGTACTTTTGTTTCTGCAACTTGATCCCTTTCTGGGGAATGTTGACATTATAGATGCTTTTGCAGGGTCCTAAATTTTCTTGTCAGCTTCTACCGTCTTCACTGGAAGAGTAGATTAGAAAGGGGTCTGGGCAGTATATTTAGTAAATATCCTGACATTCACGAAGTTCATCACTCTAACAGAATGGGCTATATTTTTCCAGTATTTAAGTTGTTCCTGGAGAAGGTGATGGGTGAATCAGACTCTTTTAAGGTTTTCCTTAACACCTTCAGGTCAAAGAGTAGAGTGTTAAATCTATACCCGTAAGGAATTGATGCCGGTTATAAAAGTGCCTAATTTGGCCCTGTGGAATAGTGAAGAAACTGCACGCAGCTTTCTTTGTTCATTTCCCAGTGACTGAATGACTTTTCTTTCTTGTAAAAGGATTTTATTACTGTTTGTTGTGCTGTATATTGGTTTAAGATCCCAAAGCTGCCCTAGGATTCTTATAGCCAGTATCCATTTATTAATGCCTTTTACATTTTTAAGATTCATGTTATTTGGGAAACGTGTGCTGAACACCTTCTATGCATCTGTGCTGGGAGTTGGGGATAGGTTTTTTTTTAAGTGAATGTGAGTCCCTGCTTTTGTCGCTCCTGGTCTAGTTTGGGAGACAGATACATAAATGGCAGTGAGGATGAAGTGTGGGAAGAGCAGGGAAGAGCTTCGAGCACACGGGGAGGGGCAAGGATCACAAAAGGCTTCCTAGAAACTAGGCACCTTTTTGCTGAATCTAGAGGTTGAGGTGACCTGGCCTGGAAAGCCTTCACGAAAGTTTTTGCATCCATTCCCTTCTCTTTCATTTTGATTTCTTTCACTCTTCCTCTGGCTGCTTCCAGTTTCTTCAGCCTTCCACAGCTGCTCAGCCGTCCTTTCCCTACACCCGTTTCTCTCCAGCTCTTTGTGTTGTTCCTCAGAACTTTTCCCCACTGAGACTCCACGCACAGCCCCCTTCCACAACCAAGAAAGCAGAGTGAGCGCCCTGAGAGAAAAACATGTTTCGTTTGTGGTACGTAGGAAACCATCACTGCTTTCTCTTAGCCACAGATTTAATTCAACATCATGTTGGTCGGTTGTGATGGAAATAGATTAAGGGTGGGGGGGACTCCCGAGAGGCAAGAGGAAGTCATTCAGTGAGTCTCCAACCCCAGCATTCACTCTGCTCATTCGAGCAACTGCTACCATTGTCAGGAGACACAGGATCCCTTTATGGATGTTTACATCACAAATAAAATTCAGCTTCAATAGACATTCAATAGAAATTGAATTGTGGATGTGCCAGCAAGAGGTACTAAGGTCTGACGGAGATGTTATAAATGCCATTGAATGTGCTCTGATACTCTTGCCGATTTTTTTTATTCACTAAACCCTGTTGCTTTCAAGCAGAGGAAATCAAAATGGGGTGACCACCCTTTTTTCTGCAAGTTTCACTTCCCCTTCCCCACTCTCCATAGGTGCCCTAGATCTGGATTAACTTTATTGGCATCTAGAGTTATGCTGTCAATGTCTTCTAAATCATCTAGTGAAGACCCTGGCAGATTGACAGAGCCAATGTGTGTGGAAGGCTCTACAAATGGTAAAGTGGTGTATGCACATCAGTTGTTTTTGTATCTGTGCTGCCAGCGGGTGCCCTGAATTCTGCAGCTCTCCATCACTGTTTGATATTGAGGACAGGGGTCCTTCCTTGTCTCCATTTTCCTTGTCTCCATTTTCTCTGCAAAAATGCTGATGCTTCCATGCCTGCATCATCTGAGCATCACTGCTAGAGGTAGCATTTTCAGTATCAGAACCTCACCCCACTCCTGGGACCCAGGAGCACCCATGTCATCCATTCTATTGGCCAGTCCTCTTGCTTAGGACCTCGGAGCACTCAGCCAACCAGAACTGAACTGGTTTGTTCCTTGTATACAATGTGGTGGCCTATCCTAATGCCAGTGGACAGGACTCCCTGATGCCTTATACAGTCTGTCTTTGGTCTTCTTGACAGAATGTTGTTGGTGTCCAGCTTCTAATAATGGGTGATTGAGTTGGAAGGGAGAGAAGTAGTACCATTGGGCATTTCACATTGGATTCGACGAGTCCAAGGTTTTTGAACTTCAGTACGCCTGTTCTGGAGAGCCCTGGCAGGTTTAGGTCTCCATGTCCTAGGGCACTCTTCCCGATAAATCCTCATGATCATCTAGGATTTACGCTACTCAAAGACATGTCTTATGGGTGAGCCCATTTCCTGCACAACAGATCCAGAGCCACCAGCCAGGAGTCAACTAATGTTTAAAAAGGATGCAAGTCTGGCTGCTGCATTTCCTGTCTTGTAGACTGATGATCTTTGGCTGTTTCGCTGATGTCATTGTACATCTGTTTTTTTGGAGTGAGTATAACAGGGAAGGAGAATGGTTAATCTAGCAAGAACTCATTACACCATGAATGATGAAGGGTAGGCTCCTGTTTTATTCCTCTTTGATTTGTTTGCTTCATTGTGGAAAACAAATGATTGTGTCACCCTATCGAGAATTTCACTTTCTCTTTGACATACAAATAAACAGCCTCCCACGTTTCATTTATTTTTGCCACTGCTGGAATTGTTGATGAAAAAAACACATTGTTATGCTGCTTTCCTCTATCATGACTGTCACTGTTGGGTAGGGAAGGGAAACCAATAAAATATGTATATTTTTTTAAGAAATGAAGGACCTTTCACTACAGATGCCCTAGAAACCTGGGCCCATTAAAGCGAGATGGATGAGATAATGACAAAACCAAACTAAACAAAAGGCAGGGGGACATGAGTCTTCATTTTATTTTTTATAATATGTCTTGGGCATGAGGATTCAACTTTCATTAATTCATTACAACAAAACAGGAAAGCATCCCTTTCTCTCCTTCTTGTCGTCTTCAGTTGGCAGAACGTCCCTGGTAATGGATACATTTGTTCATTTCCACTAAAAACGTGTGTTCAGCCTTTGGCATGTAAACACGCGTGAGTTATTGGTTGTTAGAGGGTTATAGATGCTGGCTAATTTGGATTTTCCCAAGGCCAAATCCTAACTGGCAACTTCGTGGCCTCTAGTACATGGTAATGTTATACTTCCTATTTATATTCCTTGACACTCAGGCTTTTGGAGTCCAACAAAAAGGCTCCTTTCTTTTGTAATATTTCCATTGCTGGCCAATATCAATTTGTGATTAGGCAAACTTGATTTGAGCAGTGGGTTTGCAGGCCCATGGCTTGGGGGTGTGTGGATATCTGGCAGTTGAGGGTATAGCATAGGAGGTCTTGATATTCTGTTGCTAGGTTACTGAACCCTGAATTACTGAGCCCTGAACACAGCATTTGTGTTCTACAATTGTTATTTATGGTTGAAAGCAGCTGCTGTGCATATTTTTGAGGGGAGTATGGTGAGAGGTAAAATAAATAAAACTAAATAGTTAGACACAGTACATCAAAAAATAATTACAAGGAAATGTTTGTGGCAAACTGGGAAAAGAGATTGATTCCCCCTCCTCCTCCTGCAATATTGGGAGAATTATTTTGTTCATGTTCAGGGAGTTGCTGGGCAAGCCTTTGTAGAGCCATGATGTTAACTCAGTCATGAACTAGACCTCGTGATAAAAGTCAACTGATGTAACTGTGGATGCTTCAGCAAACCCTCCTGATCTCGGGGTAGGGATGGGGGTGTCAATCTTGGGTATATGTTTTTCTTTCTTTCCCTTTTTATTCCTTTCCTGCTACATTTTCTCTTCTATTCATAATTTTTTATCATATGGACAAAAGTTCCTATTTAAAAATAGCCTTTATTCAGAGAGTAATCTTACCAAATTGTGGTGTAATTATACTATCCACATTTGACCTTTTTAAACAGCCTCTAATAATCAGAAATTTTCAACTGCACTTTTGGCAAAAGTTATTTTTTTTTTATAATTTCCGTAGTTCTCTCGTCTTGCATACTTTTGCTTTCTAGCCAACGTGTCAGGTAACAAATATTTATTAATCTCCTACTTTGTACAAAGAATTGCACAGGATCAAAGACATCGAAAGCATGACTTGCCTTGACAATTTTGTAAATAAAGTAGGACACCAAGACAAAAATGCACAAAAAGTTAACGCTATAAAACAACGATACAGGAGCTGTCTCAAGGCTGTGTATACAATTATTTCCTAAATGAGAGGTAAATGCTAACTTCAGAGGCAGAGGGACTCCCATAGGCCAAGTTAGACTGAGATGGAAAGATAACTGTGGACATGTAGCAACATGGATAGGTGATGAATGGGCCGTATGGACACATGCTGATGAATTTAGAGAAAGGGAAGATCTGTGTGGCCTGGAGCAAGGTTCCTTGGAGATGATAAGACTTGTTCTGGGCCTTGAAGGATGGGTAGAATTTGCTTAACAGGCAGAGATTAATAGAGAGGGCTTTCTGTTTAAGGTGAGACGACTGTGAGCAGAGGCTGTTAGGGCTAGAATATGAAACTATGTTCAGGGGTTAGTATAGGAGACTAGACTGGGTAGAGCAAGGTACCTATAGAAACTAGATGAGATTGGAAATGTGGATAGAAAGCTTTGATTTCCACAAGAAGCAGTTTAAACTTTCTTCTGGAGGCATTCAGGATTACTTGTTTACTTAGCACATAGTCTGAGCTAAGCGCTGTTAGAAGCTGGGGGTACAATAGGGAGCAAGAAACATTGCAGTCTGTGTCTCTCTAGGAGTTTGCCCTCTAGATTTGTGGAAGCAATAGACAGGCAATCAGGAATTAAGACTATCCTGCACTATATGAGAGGTATGAAGGGGAGTTAGCAGGTACTCTGGGACCTTTTGGGAGGGGGAGCTCATGCAGACCAGAAGTTAGCCAGGCAGAGGTGAGGAAAGAGAGCCTTCTAGGCAGGAGGTAGCCCGTACAGAGGTGGGAAGACAAAGCCAGCCTGCTGCTTGCCATTTTGAAGAGGTTACATGGAGTTCCTATTCTCTGCCCAGCAGGACACCCAACATAACAGGGGAGACAAATATAGGAGATAGTTTCTGCCCTCTAAGCACTTATTTAGAGAGAGATGTCTAAATAACACCAAATAAGTGACTCTTTAAGAGTTTGAGAAAGAGAGAAAATTGACGGAAGATGTAGAATGGTGTGAAGCCTTCTTCCTGGAAAAGTAAAGGCTTAAACAGAAGTAGAGAGGTAGCATGTGAGTAGAATATTGAGGGAGAAGGGTGGTCTGTGAGACCCACCTGATGTGATGAAGAGGATGCTAGTTACTTTGGAGCAGTAGGAAGAGGCAACAGTGAGTTAATGGGTCTGGGTCCTGGGGAACCCTGAGTTAAGTCACCTAAACTCCTCCGTCTTCAGTTTTCTCATTTGTAAACTTAGGAACCTTGACCTCAGTGGTCCCCGAGGGCATGTCTAGCTTGAAAGTTCAGGAATCTCGGACTTTACCTCAGAGGCATTAGTGAGTCCTGGAGGATTTTGGACAAGGGGAAGGACGAAACAGAATCAGTGCATTAAGAATCTTAATTTGTCTCTGTTGTAGAAAAGTAATGGGTTAATTACTAATTTATGAGAAATACAGTGTTTTACTAAAAACTTTAATCATGTTCTGATGCTTTTAAAACTGCCAGTGGTATCATCCTGATGTCCACTAGACATTGCCTTGTGAGTTTTTTTCCTGTCTCAAAGGAGCAAAAAAGCAAAAAACAGGGCCTAGAAAAGGCTGATGAATAAGTGAGAGGTTTAGAGGCTGGGTCCAGAACGTCATCTACAAATACAAATTTTAGTTTGGATCCTCAAAATTCTTTTAAGATTTTCAGGGAGTTCTTGGAACTAGAAAATTTGTGTCTTTTATTTTTGCAGTACTGTTCCTGGGCTGGTAAAGGCAGTGATGTGATAGAGGCAAGAGTGGGATGACATCTTCCCAGATACAGGAGTACTAAGCCGCTTGCCAGATCTGCCTTTGTCGTATCCAGGACCAAAACCGCCTCAGCCTGGCTGCCCACTTGAGGTCCCACAGAGGCAACAGCTGGGCAAAAGCCTCATTAGAATAGAGTGTGGTCAAATCCTAAATGTAACCTATTTCTGCTATACCTTTTTCCAGTCAAAGGGTTTATCACCAAGCCATGTATTTAGTTCTTTACTCAGATGAAGACTTGAAACTTGCGTGTGTCAGACTGGAACTGAATGTGGATCTGTTGGAGAGTGTTAATGCCAAGAGGTACTGGCTGATGTGTCTTGATGCTCAGCTGCGGGCCCCAGTTGTGTTGCTCCTGCCTGTGATGTCTGGTCCTACTGAGTGTGTCACTCTGGTCTCTTTCTCTAAGTATATTTTGCTGGACAAGTAGGAAAGAACATCATGTTCACTAATTATGCTACTTCGAATGGGGAACATTGGGCTGATTTAAAATAATTATTTTGGAGTAGACTGCAAAATTTCGTAAGATTTACGAGGTCGTAATACCTCATAACCTGTAACTCCTTATGTTCTTTAATAGCTTTTCAGGAGCTGGAGAAGGACATTAAGGCTGGGGAAGATTTCTTGCCCTCCCTTTTTTGTTTTTATTATCCCAGACCCACTAAAACATGCACAGAAATGGCAGGCACAGTGGAAAGACTCGTCAGTGCAGCCATAAGTGAACTCATCAGGGTCAGGGGAGCAACTGCTAATACGTTAGAAAGGAGTGGCCATTACTCAGCAGACTTTGCTTTGTCCTCCTGGGTCTGTTCTCTCAGCTTCTTACTTTTTGTTTTCTTTAAGTAGATGATTGCACAGAACGTGTTTTTGGCCAAGTTCTACAAAATCGATGAAGTTCCCAAAAGTCTTGTGCATTTCTTGAGGAGACTGCAGTAGGAGAACTGAGGCGCTTGTTTGCTTTTTTTTAACTCATTAGGTTAAAGGGGCATTGATTTGTGCTACCTGAAAATGATATTTATAATTTCAATTTGTTTGGTCTTCTGAGGACATCATCCTTAAATAGTTCTTTGTCGCGGAAAGCTAATCAAAGATTTAAATTTCAGCACGCACACACGCACACAAATAAACACCCTTTGATTTTTCAGATGGGTGACTTTTAGAAGCACTGCTAAACATCTCTAGATTCTAATTGAAAGTCAGGAAATGCACATCAAAGTCTGGCTGACTTATCCATTTTGGAATCTCTGGTCCCTAGTGGAATGTTGAGAACGAAACAAGTTCCTAAAAAATGATTGTTGCAGTAAATAAAGAGCACAATTTTCTGGGGGCAGATTAGGGCCAACCATATAAGTGCCAAAATCTTTCAAAATTCCATTATACCAGTAAAATATTACATGTTACTCTGTTCCTATCTTTTTAGGAAATGTATACTGAACATAATTTTAAATTGTCTATGATGGCTCTGATGAATGTTTTTAACTTTAGTTATTGGTGACGTGCTAAAGGAAGTCAGTGTCCATGAAGATGACCTAGGACATGGGGCTGAGGAGAGCTCCCTTCCTTAAAAACCTCCACATATCTTTGTGAAAAGAGGTTTCTAAGAGAATTCGTGCGCTCAACATCTATTGCGGACCTGCTGTGTGCCTGACCTGTGCCAGAGGGAATATCGAGAGGAATAATTAGGACATGGTCGTGACCTTGGAAGTCTGCCTGGTGAAGGAGACAGACACCTAAACACATAATGGCAGGAAGATGTGAGCTGCACACTCATCGCGGCTGTGACAAAGCTTGGGAGAGCTCACTGACCTTCAGCTTGTCTGCACGCAGCAGCCTTTGCCTTCAGAGCCCTGGGATGTGCCACACAGGCTGATCTCCCCACCCCAACACTGCAGAAACGCTGGCACTGCTCAGGGCTCTCTTTGTGGGTGCTGCACTCAGACCATAGGCTTCTCCTGCTGCAGAAATGCTGTCTCGTGGTTTCTGTTCGTGTTCCATCTGCCTGCTTATCTTTGGTGCAGTTCCCAAGACCTACCAAGCTGCCACAGTTAACCTCTCATCTCTCTTTCCATCTCTTCTTTCTAGCCTCTTTTGCCTCTGCCCCTTTCTTCTTGGAGTTCATCACCATCTCCTTAAGTAATAATGATGACGGTGATGATAATGACAATAGTGATCACGTATTGATTGTTTACTAATTGCTGGGTGCTCCCCTAAGCACTTTACATATATCATTTCATCTACTCCTCTCAAAATTCATGTGGTTTCATCTCATCTTATAAATGAGGACCCAAGGCACTTTGAAGTAAATAACTTGCCCAAAGCCACACAACTCCTTTCCCTCACGAAATCACAAAATATTGGGTATAATCTTTGCATCTCTAGAACTTTTATAGTGTGTATGAGGAAGAGAGAGAGAGAGACTTAAGTCCTTCACCAATGAAGAGGTTTTATCTGTTTGCTTTCTCTAGTTTTCAGGGCACTTCCAGATCTTGAGCTGTTCTGGATGGAACTTAAAGGTTCTAGAAGGCAGAATTTCAGATAGCCAAGGCTTTTCCTTAGGGATGTTTATTTCAGTCAGCACCCTCCTGCCTAGCAGGAGAGTGGCGGGTTTGCTCAGTCACTGGATCATCGCTGACTTCTCCTTAGACCTGGAATAGCATGGCCTGAGGCAGAACGCATGGAGAAAGAGATCTTAGACCAGAGTTTGCACAAGTCTCTCATGGATGATTTCATTTATTTTAGTAGGGAGGGGAAAAAAAGGAGGAAAGAGGTTATTTTGGGAGGGAGAAGGAAGTATGTCTAGATTCTGAGGGAAACACTTTTTCATTTCCTAGAATTCAGATCTTTTCAAAGTGTTACTACATTACTTTCTTAAAAGTATTTATAGTTCTGAGGATATTAAATATATCCATACTCAAATATTAGTACCAAAGTCCTCAAATAAAATATAAACAGGCTTTTTTGTTTTTAAATGATTCTCACATTTACTCCTATTGATTAGTTTAGATGATATATCTTTTGTGTCTATTGGTCATATTTCTATATATCCAGCACAGTATCCAGCTTAAGGCTGAAATATAAGCCATGTCAGCAGTAAGTTTAGAGATTGAATTGAATCAAAAATGTGGGACACACTAGTCTTGTGTAAAAGTTGAGGCTCTTTAATTCAGTGATGAAAACATCATGTGTGCTTTTCCGACGTGCGCATCAGACAAGGATCAGTGACATTCAACTCTTGTCTTTGGCACCACGAAAGTAACATTCAGATTTCCGAGGGAGTAATCCAGCTGCAGTTTTATTGTAGTTTATGGTGTTAAAGAAGATCAGCAGCTCAAAACTGACGTGACATCTGTTACGCTGTCCTTCTCATTAGTAAATGCTTAGCAAGGGTCTGCTAAGAGTAGTACATTCGCTGGATGTTCCTAAATCTCTTGTTGCATAAAATAAAGCTAAGACAAGCACTAATTTAACTAGCTTCAAATATCCTCTGACTTTCATGAACATCTCCAATCCTTTCTTTTCCTGCAATGCACATTAGTCACTGGAATTTTATTTTACTTTATTATGTTTATGATTTGTTAGCCCTCTGTGAATGCCAGCCCTTCAAGGGCAGGAGTCGTATCTGTTCTTCACAATATATTTCAACACCCAGATCACCCAGGATGTTTTTCACTGGCCGTTCAGGAAGGATCATGCCTTATTTGCTTAGATTAAAATCAAATTGTGCTTTTTTAGTAATTCACACTTACTCTACTTTCATTTTCTAGTCATTTCTTGATTTTTATTTTTCCCTTTCCGTCTGTTTTCTCCATCCATTTCTGAGTGTTGATGGTCTGGGTGTGCTTGGGTTAGGTAGGAGCCTCTGGGCAAACCGATTCCACCCAAGGCTCGTGAAAAGCCGTGGGTCTGAAAGGAAATGTCCTGCACCTGGCATTGCAAAGTATGCACAGAAGAATATTACCTTGCATTTATAAGTGCTTTTCAAAGCATTTCATTATCTACTTTGATTTTCAAAACAATCCAAAAAAAGAGGGAAAACTATTATTATTATTGTTAAAATGCTGACAAGGAAATCACATGGATTTGTCCCAAGTGTGACATGGTGGACCAGCGGCACAGCTGACAAGAGATCCCAGTTATGGATGTCATCATACAGAAGGTTCCCCTTCTGTACACACAGGTTGACAACTTCTTGCAAATACCCTTGGTATTCTGAGTCTTGGAAGTGGAAAGAAGAAAGAGATCTTAAAGTCCAGGAATATCTGCCATTAGCCTTGATCACTGAGGGGCAAATCTAGAAAAAGCACAGTTCTTCTGCATAGGTTCACCCTGATGTGGGTGGGTGACTTTAATCAGGATCTGGTGTTTTCCTCTCTTGCCCTCCCAGAAATAGTGTCAACCATGCATGAACTTATGTGAACATATGCAGGTAATAGAAGAGTTGAGTTTTCAGGTGCAGGATAAAGGTGCCAAACTCTTAAATCCTCAGCTGAAGAACAATTATTCCACAAGCTTTTGCTAACCAGCTCCCTACAAGAAACGTTTTAAAATTCATTTTATTTTTATTCATTAAAGGCAGGATAGAGAAGAGGAAATAGGAGAGCTAAGCTCTCTTCATTTTTTCCACTTTATACGTAATTGAAATCAACACCCTCCGGCCAAAACATCATTGGTAATAATCTTTAGATCTCCTAGGGTTTCCTGAAATTTTTGAGGTTTCAGACTTGCAAGTATGTCCTAGTTGGGTGAGGGTTGAAAACAAGGTTTGTAAATAAATGGAGTCTAGGAAAGAAATGGCCGTTTTGTAAGTGGTAATTTCATCCTTAGCATCACTTGCACATATGTTCAAGCAGATCATAGAGTCAAAGAGAGAGGCTCAGAGAGATGAAGCCCAGCCTTGGGACTGAGGCGGGCGTGAAGCCTGAGACCAGAGCTCGAAATTTTCACTCTCGCTTCAGGGCTCTTGCTACTTGCCACCTTGCCGCCTCCTCCCCACCCCTCACTGCAGAAATTCAGCAGGAATGTGTCATCTTGCATAGGACTTATTGTTATGTTCCTGAGAGACACCTCTGTACAGTTATTGTTTGTAGAAGTGAGAGCTTTCCCATAAAGAAAGCAGAAGCCAAAATTCCTGTTTCTTTGGAATTAATACCATATTGTCGATTGTCATGCCACCAAATGAGTGTGAGGCAAGGAATGAATATCTTCTGTGATGCCAGCAATTGCTGGTAACAGGAAGGTTTGACTTTTGCAGATTATCCTCATGTCAAATGTGACATCTCTTTATGTATTATTTTTAACATTCACAATGAAATGTGAAATGGTGTTAACAGTAGCCCAAGGATAGCAAAGCCTCAAGATTAGAAATCACTTTTAAGTTGCCTTTCTTCTTCCCCCCAGTGGGCTGTGTATTAACACTCATTATAGCGAAGCAGTGCAGATGGGCAAACAGACTGATTAGTTATTTATATATGTATATATATATTTTTTCTTTACGGAGCTTAGATGTTGGTTCTTTTCTTCAATAAAAGAAAGGCGTTTTTAGATGTTGCCTTGTCTTGATTTCCCTTTTTAATCAGAGGAAGAAAGGGGGCATTTTGCTCCTTATCTATTAATAATGTGGCTATATCCTTTTCTTAACTGCTGACTGCATTGCTCTCTATGTACCTATTGCAATCAAAATTTGATTTCTCTCCAGTTCTCCAAGCCGCATGTGGTATATTCATGTTCTTTCTGGCCTAGGATTTCTTTATAGAGTTTATCACTTTTAATTCATTTTTTAGAAGTGTCTTTCTTGACAAGGAAACTGTCTACAGTATTTTTGGCTTTTCCATCCAAAGTAAAAAAGTCCATGACTAACTGGTGGAAAGTGAAATTATCTATAATATTTTATAAATAGAAATATTTTCCCCTAGCCGTTTTTATAAAAAAGGTCAGATATCTCTCTGATTTTTCTCAAAACAGATTTTACCTTTTTTTCCCCCCAATTTTATAAAAGTAGGTTTTTTGATGAAACTATGCTTCCAGTTCAAAAAATTAAAGAGAAAAGCTATCAGAAATCTCACTTCTAGGTATATATCCAAAGGTAAGGAAATCACTATCTTGAAGAGATATCTGCACTCCCATGTTCATTGCAGCATTATTCACAATAGCCGGGATATATATGGAAACAACCTAAGTGTCCATCAACAGATGAATGGATCAAGAAAATGTGAGATGTATATAATGGAATATTGTTCAGCCTTAAAAGAGAAGGAATCCTGCCATTTGTAACAATGTGGATGAACCCGGGGGGCCTATGCTAAGTGAAATAAGCCAGACAAAGAAAGATAAATACTGCGTGATATCACTTATATGTGGAATCTTAAAAAAAAAAAAGTTGAACTCAGAGAAACAGAGAGTAGAATGGTGGTTGCCAGGAGCTGGAGAGGTAGGAGAAATACAGAGAGGCTGGTAAAAGGGTATAACTTGCAGTTATAAGATGAATAAGATGTGAGGATCGAATATATAACATGATGACTGTAGTTGATAACACTGTATTGTATAACTGAAATTTGCTGAGACTAGAACTTGTGTTTGCACCAAAAACAAAGGTAAATATGTGAGGTGATGGATGTGTTGATAATTAACTCAACAGTGGAAATCCTTTCACAGTGTGTATGTATATCAAATCATCATGTTGAACATTTTCAATATATTGCAACTTTGTCACTTATACCTCAATAAAGCTGAAAAAAAATACATAAAGAGAAATAATCAGCATTGAAACAAAAGAAAAAAAATCATACTCTTTCCTTATAAAAGGGCAGACATACCACATGTACGTAATATGTGTTCATAGAAAAGTAATAGACTTACTTGTATACAGAAAAGAATGTTCTCGTATTATAATGTAAAGTGTTCTGGACAATAATTCCCCTCAGAATACCTAAAGTCTTAGCTGCAGAGGCTTGAGCCATAGTGTAAGGAGAGGAAGAATAAACATGCCTGGTTACACATTTTTTAAATCCTTTTTTTAAAAATTTGAATTGGATTTACAAATTTACTAATGTATTTTATCAAAAGAAAAATATCCTATAAGTATGGCACTAAATTGGGTTAACTCATAGCATTGTGAATAGGGACTACAACTTCTAATGGCATGGTACAGGATATGTTGCCATACAACCATTTAGGGAGACTTTTACACAAAGCCGTGGGCAATTAATTGGACCCCATGTTTTTAGAGGTGCCTGAGGATCCTATCATATAGATTATTTAGTTTAAAAAAAATCATCCTCAATGAGACTTGGTATTAGAAGTTTCCATCAAACATCAAAGAGATGCTTCAGTTTAATTTTCACACTGTGATCTGTATCTTCAGAAATAGCATGCTGTTAACAACATTATGTGAAAACGAGACTCTCAGATCTGCTCAGTGTTTCAGTCCCTGCAAGCTCATTTGCACCATCAGACTTACCTCTCTGAGTGGTGTGGTTTTAAGAAGGTAAATGAATAGAGGATATGGGGGTTGGGAGAGAAAAGCTGAACAAAGCTAATGGAAAAATAGAAACTAAAAAAATTGCTAGGGTTTGTGTGAAGGATAGTACAAACCAAAGGGAAGCTTTCTTGAGCAGATTATTGTAGCAGTCATTAGAGATCCACTTCTAAAGGTCTGCTCCATTTGAGGTCTCAGTTGGATTGAGATCAAGTCAGAGAATTTTCAGTAGAAATGAAACCTTGACATTACATCAGGCTATAAAAGAGGTGCAGTTCAGGGGTGTTTTAATGATGTTTCTTCAGCTGTGGTCAGGTCTGACCTGACCTTTCTTGACATTCCCTCTCTCAAGGCTAAATCAGGTGCCTGTGGGGTGAACTCCCCTGTCATCCTATATTTAACCTGCAGTAGCTGTACCACATTGCTGCGAAACTTGGCTTTCTAATGCTCTCCTTTCGTATTCTATGAGGATAAGGAGAAAAACCATGTCTTGTCTTGTTTACCTCTGTATACCCAATGCCTACCAAACTCATGTCTGTCACTTAGTAGTTTTCAATAAATATCTGTTGATGAAATGAATGAATGAATGGACAGTTGTTTATGTGCAGAATCCAAATGACATATAAAAAACTTCCCCTAGTGATCCAAGGTTAACTTTGAGAATTGGAGATCTTATGCTTTTCAAATGACTTCATAATTACCACCATCAAAATGGGCAAAATATTAAAATATATTCTGATGAAGTTTTAAAACTTGAAAACATCACTCTTAAAATTAAATTACTGCTGTAAAATATATAGTAGGTATGTTTCAAAAACAAACTCTATACCTATTTATGATTTGGAGAGAACTCCTATTAAGCAGTAGTGCTTTTTTAAAAATATAATTTGGGGCCAGTCCCGTGGCCTAGTGGTTAAGTTCAGTGTTGGTGGCCATGCTGTGGTGGCAACCCACATACAAAACAGAGGAAGATTGGCACAGATGTTAGCTCAGGGCGAATCTTCCTCAGCAAAAAAAAAAAAAAAAGAAAAGAAAGAAAGAAAAAAAAATATATATGATTAAATGGAAACTTCCTGAATTATCAGTTGGATTGGATATAAATGTCTAACCTGCTTGTTAACACACCCGTCACCTCCATGCCTGAATAACAGAGAAGTCCTTTGAAAAGTTCATGTATGTTTTATTTTTGTTAGTCTGCTGTAAAGTGTTTGATTTTCATGTGATTTCAACTTTTTAAATTCAAGTAAGATTTTTTAATACAAACGCAACTTTTAAAACACAGAAGAAACACCACACAATGCTTTTCAGGGGTAGCAAAGCATAATTCATGTCTTAGATTCTTACATTTCCTTCCTGGAGAGCATATGAGGCTCTAAACACGAAATTGGAATGAGGAGGAAAACAGTGAGAGGACTCCCAATTGTAAGTTGTCTCTGGATTCCCAATGTTCTTCCTGGATTTTGTTAGGGTTTCCCATTCTCCTTCCTGTTTTCCCTTTGTTTATTCTGAAGAGGTGGCAACAGACAGGGAGGCGAGGAGCTGTTTCCCCTCTAACTTCAGTTTGCTCTCCTGTGTACGTGTGAGGTTGTTTTCCCACATTCCTTTTTGAAAAGTAAGGAATTCGTTCTGGGAGCCCACACCTCTTATCTTGCGTGGTGATGCTAGAGATGAGGAATAAGGTGGATGCTGCCCCTGAGAAAATGTTGGCTGGGAACACAAAGCAGCAGCAGCAGCAGCAACAACCCTTAGCAGCTACCTGGCTAGAGAGGCGTTTCCCCTCACCTCCTACCTTTAGAACTGAATCCTGTCTCCTATCCTTCTTGTCTCCTATTTCAGAGATGTTTCTTCAAAGACTGTGATAGGTTGACAGAATGAATTTCGACACTTCTAATTTAATATCTCTCAAAGTGTGCCCAAATTTGGATCAGAATGACTTCCTGAATCTTATGACATTTCATAGTTTATCTTTATTAAGTTGCGTAAAGTTAGCAAGGCCTCCTCCAGGCCCTTCACAAAGCATCAGCAGTGCAGGCCACTTCCCTGCCCCACTCCCACCTTGACCCCTCTGACCAAGCACGGACACACACACACACACGCACATTGTGCTCTTTCACGTTCTGGTGTCTTAGCTCAGGCTGTTCCTTACATCTGGATGATGCTACTGTCCTTTCAGCCTGGCAAGTTTCTACCAAACTTTTAAGACCCTACAAAATACCACTGCCTCATTTAATTCCTGCCTTTGCCCAGTCAGAATTTGATCTGCTTTTTTGCTTTCTGCATTGTCATAGGTTCCTATGAAACCTCTGCCATGGCACTTACTACACTGTACTGCATGGATCTTTTAAAAATGTCAGCACATCTCCCCCTTCAGGCCCCTGAGCTCTATAGACCAGTATGAATAGACCATCAAGCTGAAATACTGTAGCTCTAACGACTTTATTGCTAAATATCATCAGAATGGCTGCATGTGTGTGTATTCCATATAGCTTTAAATAGATGAAAATGTGTTAATGTGAGGTTACCTAATAGTGTAGAGAAGCTGTAAGCATGAACTCTCTAGGAAAAACAAATCTTGCTTGTTTGTAAAACTTCGCCAACTAACTCTATACTTACTGTTAATGATTTAATATAACCAGTGATAGAAAATAATTTGAAGAACCGTACAAAGACATGGCTAGTGTTACAGCCATAGAGTCAATATTGAAATTTGTTTTTACTTGTTTTAGTTTGAGATCATTACCTTTTGTATCTAAGTTCACTTATTAGGTTGACTTAGAATTACCTTTTAGTGTTAGGCTAATTTGAAAAATTCCCTTTGCTGAGATTTTATGGTTTAAATGATTAGATTTATACATCCATAGATGTCGTTAGTGCTCTAGGAAGAAGGGCTTAGGGGCAGCAATCTTGTTGAAGAGAAAGCTTGCAGCTGCATTTTGGTAGCACCGTTTTTAAGACTCTGAAACATCAATTGTTCGTAAAGGGGAGAGAAGAGTAGTGGCATGTGGTTGCTAATGAAGATTAAGACCAGTGGCTTTTCTCTGCCATGGGTGTGAGGAGGGAAGGGCCTGTATTACAGTGGGATGGATGGAGATGAAGGAATGGAGAGGAGAGATGTTTCAAAGGAAACGTCTGTAAGACTGGAATAAGTCATCTACAAGACTGGAATGGCTGGCTAAGGATGATGAAAGAATAAAATAAATAAAATTGAGCAAGTTGAGCATAGCAAACCCTGAGAATTTGGGCAGCAACCCTGGGTGTGGCAGGGTAAGGTAAATTCCCTCTGATTAACTGGGGGATTGTCTCCTTCTTGGTTTTTCCATAACTACTCTTTCAGCCTTTATTAGAGGTCAAATAGAGGTACAAAGGCTCTGAATGAGGTAGACAAGTGCCCTGTCTTCTTCATATTCCTACATCTGCTCAATCCTTCAAACTAAGCTAAACAGAAAATGGACAAAAGTAAGTTTAAGTCCTTGTTCCCATCTCCTTCCTGTATCCTCCAAAACAGTGTCACCTCAGGTGAAATAAAATATTGAATTATTTACAAAACTCACCAGAAATGTATAAACTAGCCCATGTGTCAGCCTGAGGGAGGCCACCTCCTCCAGGCAAAATTTGAGGAGCTGGGAAGATCTGGCCTGCAAGGCAGGATGGGGAGGATGGAGAACTTTTCCCAGCCTCCTGAACTGGGTGGATCTCATGAATGTGCTTTCTTTACTCTGAAGGTTTTTGAGATTCCAGAACATTAGCAAATACATATGCACTTTAAGTGTGTGTGTTGCAAGTAGTAGTGCTCGAATATTTATTTGAATAAATAAATATGTATTTTTTGTTATCTCCTCAAAAAGTTCAGCCATGTGTTGTGCAGGGGGCATGCCTTCTGATCTTGTTTTGAGTGGGAATCAGGCACAAATGGGCCATCTTGCATTTCATTCTGCAGCGCCCAGTCTCGCCCTTAGTGCAGTGGGGTCATGCAGGAATTCTAGTGCGTGGCTGGTCACACAGCACAGCAAGACACTGAGACATGGGTTCTGTTTCAAGCTTTCTGATCTAGCTTTCTGTTCTTGCAGGTGCACACATCTTGACTGAGTCAGCAGGAAGGTCAATTTTCCTTGTGTTTAAAGAAAAAAAAAATGTCCCCGTGTCTGTAGAGATGATTTGCAGTTCAGCCCGGCTGAAGCTGACCGAATGAGACTATGGGCTGTGCCTCCGCCAAGCATGTTGCCACTGTTCAAAATGAAGAGGAAGCCCAGAAAGGGAAAAACTACCAGAACGGAGATGTGTTTGGCGGTAAGTGCCATTGAACTTGACTCTTGACCTGTTGAACCAGGCCTTTCGCCTTCCGAGGAGTGAATAATTGTAGCGTGATTCTGTTATACTGTTTGAGGGGTGTTGGTGAAGGGCTGATGAGATATGATTGAAATCAATGCAGATCTTTTACATTGAATTTTCATCATAATATACATAGAGAACTTTGAGGAGGATCATGGAGGATGCAGGAGCTAGCATTTAAATCAAGCTTTAAAGAACTAGTAGGATTTAAATAGGTACATGAGACAGCAACCACAAGGTGTCCTGGTCAAAGAGAGCTGTTAAGACTAAAAACATGGAGCTCCAAAAGTGGAGTGAGTGAGGATTTATAAATGAGGGAGTGAGGTCTTGTGAGGTTGTTTTTTTTTTTTTTTTTTGTGGGGGGGGTGGTTAATAGAGAATTTCTCTTTATGTAAATTATAAATTTTCAGATTAAAAAATAAAAATACCATGAGTTTAATAATCATCGTTTAATCTTTCTATGATGATGCAAAGTGACTTTAGAATATCTCATGCAAAGGTCACAAACTGCCAACTTCTGGTCATATCTGGCCAGCAAATGTATTTTTTTGGCTCCCAGAGAATTTTAAAATAAAAAGCAAGGCAGCCTTTAAAACTCAGAATGTTTCACATAAAACCCTGAATTTCTTCAGAAGATCTGGCAACACTGGGTCTTCATTCCTTGAGACAACAGTTAGCAGATGCCCCTTCAGCCAGGCTGTGGTGTGGCCTCTGGTGTACTGCTAAGTCTTCCCCGCAAATGCACGTGAAGCCCAGTTCATTCACTGGAGTTACCTGGCCACATACAGCCTTTTGAGTTTGCCTCATCTTGAGTTTGTCCCTTGGAAGGTCAATTATTGCTCTGATGCAGCGTGGCGATGTGTTAGTAAAAAAATTCCAGTTAGTACAAGGCAGATGAAGCAATTTTTGCTGAATTAGTTTTCCAATAATACCTACTACTTGACATTTCCATGGCACTTTTATTCATAAAAGCACTTCTTCATCTCTTATTTGATAAAGAACCTCATTGAAATAATATTTACATGTAAACAGTTGAAGTTGCAGTGTTCAGGTACTGTCAAATAATTCTACTGGATTTAGAATCTCTAGCTTTTGATCCACTATGGTGGTTGCTTCAGTCCCCTGCTGAAGAATTGGGAGTGCTTGTGGAAGGGCTAACGCTCTGCTGAAAGTAGACTAGTGTATATGGGGAGAAGGATTTTGTTTTGTTTTTGTTTTAAGGAGAAGCACTTGTTGCCTGGAACAGATTTGCTTTTAGTTGTGGCTACCTATACAATTTAGAACTGTGGAGAAGAGTAACATATGAACATCTTAATAAAGCTGGAATCCAGATCAGTGAAACCACACTTCCTGGGAAACAGCTAACTGGAACTAGAGTCATTAGTGTCACCCTCAAACACTTAACTTTTAAGAGAAAATAATCTAATGTCAGGAATTTGTTTAAACTAACTTCTATGTGATATCCTGTGTCATTATCATTTTTGTGATAAGAGCTACCATTTATGGAGCCACCACCATATGTCAGACACCAAGAAGCATTTACATTCATTTTCATGTTGAATTTTCACAACAATCCTGTGCCATCCCAATTTTATATATTTGGACGCTGAAGCATGGGGAGACTGACTGGTCCGAAGTTGCCTAGCTACTAAGTGATAGAATCAGATCTCTCAGACTCCAAAGTTCATGTTTTTTTTCTCAATATTGTTTCCTGCTGCCCTGCTACCTCTCATCGGTCACTCATTCTTTAATGGAAAAAAAGTATCAACTGGCTTGTAGACTATGTGTTAGACCTTTTGGTAAATGCCATGGAGGACAGAGGTAAATAATATGTAAACCTTGCTTTCTAGGACTTTATAAGATGATAAGGAAGTGTTATGAGGCAGAATAAGGCAAATACCAGAAGAGGAAAAGACGTACATCGTGATAAGAGTCAGGGGAATGGAGAGACAGCCTTAAAAGGCAGGATCAGAGCACATTTCTTACAGAGGTGACAGCTGAACCTGGCCTGAAGGGACTGGAGAATCTAAACCTGTCGGATGAAGGGTACAGGGAGGAAATGGGTGAGGAAAGGCTAGAGGTAATGTGAGACATATTCAAGAGTTACAAATAATCTAGTTTGAATGGAATATGAAATATAAGTGAGAGAGAATTGGCTAGAAAACTAAGTTAGGGTTAAATTATGGAGAACTTTGAATAACAACTTACAGTCTTTAGAAAGATAATCTTAAACTGTTAGAGCAAAATTCAGTGATATTCAATGTATTGTACTTATATTCTGCTTGGCAATGAGACCACATAACCATCCAATTGCTGATTTAGTTAGAACTTTCATAGCCAAGAAGACTTTCTATTATTCTAAAGTACCATGTGTATTTTGCGAATGTTAGCATCTCATAAAGGAGCCTTGTGTTAGTCAACTATTGCTGGGTGTTAGACAACCTCAGGATCTCAGAGGCATTCAACAGTAAGCCTGTCTTTCTTTTTGTGTGTGTGTGAGGAAGATTAGCCCCGAGCTAACGTCTGTTGCTAATCGTCCTCTTTTTGCTGAGGAAGATTGGCCCTGGGCTAACATCTGTGCCCATCTTCCTCTGATTCATATGAGACGCCACCACAGCATGGCTTGACAGTGGTGCGTTTATTCGAGCCTGGGATCCGAACCTGTGAACCCCGGGCTGCCGAAGTGGAGTGCACAAACTTAACCGCTATGCCTCTGGGCCAGCCTGTAAGCCTGTCTTTCTTGATCATGAGTTGGTGGATCAGCTGGAGTGGCTCTGCCCCATCTCCCTGTCATCTTCCTCTGGACCAGTGAGCCAAGGGGGATATGCTTTCCTTTTGCAGAAGGGTAAAAGTCTAAGTGATATAATGATGCCTCTTAAGCTTGAGCTTAGAGCTGGCACTCTGTCACTTGCACCCACATTTTACTAGCCAAATCAAAGCACATGAGCAGGCTCAAGGACAAGAGACAGCAAAGTACATCTGAGCACAGTGCATTCATGGCAAGGGTGCAGATGTAGAGAAGGGTCAGGAATTGGGGGTAATAATTCAGTCTACCCCAAGCCTGCCCAGTCATTGTTGTCTGTGTGGTTCCATGTAGTCCATCTCATAAAGTACAGATAAGTCCTCTGCTAACCTTTCTTCATCTTCCCAATATATTTATATTAACTTTTATTCACTCCAGCATTCATCGTCTTGTTACTTTTTCTAACATAAACATTTACAGGTTTGTGGCATGGTAATAGATAAAGCAGGAATACAGGGAAGGAGAGAGTTTCATGAGCCAGTCAAGGGAGATAGTTTTTCTAGTCCTACAAGGCTCTGGGGGTAGAATTGTCAGAGTCCAGTGTGAACATCAGTGCCAGTATCCTAGATGTTACTGAATGCTAGAGTTTGAATATGACCAGAGAGGGTCCTAGCTGTGTTTCTCCAGTTAAATTAGTTTGCAAGCAGAACTGTACAAAATCCCAATAGGATCACAGAGGTCCTAGGTGAATGGTAGATCTGGCTCACTTTTAACCAGTTGATATATTTTGTCACCCATTGCTTCAGTGATCTATTACCACATAATAAACAACCCCAAACTTAGTGGCTTGAAGCAGCACCAATCTATTATTTCTCACAATTCTGTAGGGGTGGCTGGGGTTCTTCTGCTGTTTTTGCCCTGGGCTCAGCTATGCAGCTGCATTCAGCTGGGAGCTCAGCTGGGCTCAGCTGACGGAGATGGCTTCAGGCCTCTGTATCTTCCAGGCCTCTCTTTCCCGTGGGGTAGTCAAACTTTTCTCATGGTGGCAGGCTTCCAAGAGAGGAAGTGGAAGCTGCCAGGCCTCTTAAGATCTGGGCTTGAAAGTCCAAGAATTTCACTTTCGCTGCATTGTGTTGCTCAGAGTAAGTCACAAGACAAGCCCAAAGTCAAGGGAGCATAAAGGCTCTCCATCTCTTGAGTCTGTGCCTGTAGGGCTGGGAGAAATTGCTGGGAGCCATCTTTGGAGACTGGTCACCGCATCCATTGAGAGAGGCAATAGGAACTCCATGACTGGCTTGTATTCCAACCTGGACAGTTATATTCTGCTTTCTAAATCACTCCTCTATTTTTCACTGAATAAAGTGTCCGCATTCATTTTTTAAAAGCCAAGTGTTTAAAAAATGTTATTACTACATGTTGTTGAAGAGTTGACAAAGCCTATGAAGGGTGGCATATTTGGGGACTGCTCTGAAGTATGTGTCTCTGAGTGTGTGTACACACACACATTCGATGCTTTTCCTAAAGGTGTTAATTTAATTTCATAGCTTCTAAGGACATGCTGGGGAGTATTGATAAGCAATGTGTTTTTACAAATGGTAATTTCTGTTTTTATGAAGCAGTTTGGTCTCTGTAGTGTTTTGGTTATTTAGGAGAGCAACCACTCCAAATGTGTGTGACAGAATTTCTGTGGAATATTCTACCATCAAGGGTTAAATGACAAATGGGCATCTTGACTCCTAGATTTCATAGAATTCAGGAGGTTATTGATGAGGAACTTTATCACTGACATTTACCTGTAGACTCTTTCACTTTAAATATCAAGTGTAAAAAGTTTCAGATCTAAAGTTGTGGCTCACCTACCAATGGGCCTTTCGGAAGTAAAATCCAGGTCAGAAAGCTCCATATCCAGATTGGAATTTTCCTTCCCTCAATGGTCAGGGCAGATGTGAAGAGTGGTCAGCAGATCTGCTGAGGTCATTCAGAGGACAGGTAAGCAGATTGCCAAGACCAGCTTGCATAAAATAAGTGACCAACAGGTTCAAGTTATCATGAACTAGTTAAGCAAGTTCTAAGGAAAGCCAAGTGCGTATCAGATTTCTTTCAAGTCATTCACTTAGACTATTAAAGTAGGTGCATAGAACAGATTCAGGCCTTATTAGGGAAATTAACATGTCAAACCTGAGATCATTATCTCTTCTGCAGCCCACTCCTAAGGGGGCAAACTCTTTAATTATATTGACTTCTTATTTTCATGAAGGTCACCACCATTCTTCCAGAAATGTAGGCTTTAATCTTGAAAAGACTTTAAACTTGAGGCCTTTGTCTCTTCCAGTTCCCAGATCCTGTGAATCTTACTCTCTCCTAGCATCCCTTTTCCTACCACCACAGTAGTTCAGGTTGTCAGAGCCCATAACCCGGAGTAGTACAGTGTCCTTTGAACCGATCTCCACTAGACCCCTTTGTGGTTTGTTTGCTTCTTTGCTTGATTATTTGTTTGTTTTTAACTGTCTATTTTTTGCACCATTGTCAGGTTGTGTCAGGTTTTTCTAAAATACTCCTCTGTCCGTGTTAATTCTCCTGCTCCAGAACTTTCTATCGCACCTAGTTCTTAGCCAGTAAAATCCTAAATCCTTAGTGAACATTTAAGACCTCTGAAAATGGCTCATACCTACCTTTGCAGCCTTGCTTCCTACTCTGTCCTTCATGTTGCCTGTTCTTCAGCCAGACTGGACAACTTACCCTGTGACCACATCACACACCTTTGTCCTCCAGGCCCGCTGGTACACTGTGACCTCTGCTTGACAGGGCCCTTTCTCCTGCCTCATCTTTTTAAATCCTGCTTTTTTTCCAAACTTCACCCAAACTTGCATGAAGCTTTTCTGATACCTTTCAGAAAGAATCCTTTTCCTGCCATTCCAGAATACTTTTTTACCTTCTTATATATTTGGTTTATTTGTTACGTGTCTTATCTCCTTATTTGTGTATATGTGTCATCTCTCTTATGAGCTGGTTAGCCTTCTGAAGGCAGGACCTGTATGGCCTTGAAAGGACACAGGGTTCCCAGAATCCAGGAGCTGGAGGCAGAGAGATTGTTCAGGGAGCAGGCTGGGCTCTGACTATGCCAGCGCCCCCCGTGTGACTAGGTGCCTTTGATGCCGAGTTTGGCTTAAGGTTTTTATAAATATTCCCTTAAGTGGAGGTGCTTAGATTATTATAGTAAATTCTTCTGGAATGGTGGTGTAAGACCGAGTGTAAAAGAGCAGCAGTAAAGCAAGTGTTTCGCTGGTTTCTTTCAATTGGGCTCTATATTGCTGTGTGGTTTCGGTTCTGTTCTGATCCTGGCTACATAAATTGAGAAGGTATAACAGGGTGTGTGTGTGTGTGTGTGTGTGTGTGTGATGGTGTTATGTCAATCTGTTACCCATCCGAAATACTATACGGACTGACTTCACAGGTAATGGTGAAGATTAAATGAGAAAATAGGTCAGATTCATTCAGAAATTCAAAGCAGTTGCGGGCAAAGTAATGATGCACAAAGTAATGATGTTTCTTCCTGTAATAATTTCTGATTGTGTAAAATGAAGATTAATTAAAGATTAATTAATCTGTGTTTGTGTTTGTGAGACAGTAACAGAGAGAATAATGTTTAACTCTGTGCCATCCAGTACAGTAGCCACTGCCTGCAGGTGACAATTAAGCATGTGAAATATGGCTACTCCTAATTGAGATATGTTGTAAGTGTGAAATACACACAGGATTTTGAGAACTTAGTATGAAAAAAAGAATATAAAATAGCTCATTAATAATTTTCTTATTTGTTGAAATGATAATATTTTAGATATATTGGGTTAAATAAAATACATTATTAAAATTAATTTCATCAGTTTCTTTTTACTTATTTAATGTGGCTACTAGAGATATTTAAAGCACATACATAACACATTATATTTCTATTGGGTGGTGCTAGTTTAAGTCACTGAAAGGTAGTGTTGGTGGTTAGCGTTTCCTTCCCTCTCAGGTTTCAGGTTTGGAGTTTACTTCTTATTGATTCTAAGAGAAAAGGATTTAGGCTGAGGCAGCAGCTCTCATTTTCTGCTTTGACTCTCCCCGTAGGTGGGAGGTGCACTCAGGGTGGTGGGGGGAGGGGAGTGTTGGGCAGAGAGGGAGGCAGCCTGGCACATGAGGAAGAGCAAACTCTCTAACTGGCTCATCTCTCTGTGCTAACTAGTGGTAGTCTTTATCTGCCTCTAATGTCACTTTTTTTGCTGGCCTAGGGAAGCTTCTGTTGACTTCTGAAGTTGTTATTTCCTAAAGGTCAGAGAGGAAATTTTCTCCCCCCTTTCTTGTTTTCAGTGAGTTGATACCTTAAGGGCAGAAGAAGTGTTGGATGGGTTTGTGGTAGAGCCGGGTCATAGTGATAAAAGCTGAAAAAAATTCAAGTCAAGATGAGTAAGGAACCTGGCTCTGGGTTTAGTCTTTGAAAACTCCACAACGTCTTGAGCTGAGCCCCAGAAAGCTCTGAATGGCTCGAAGTGCTCATGGGACTCGTGAAATTACAGAAGTCAGCCCACCTTGGCCAGGAGTTTTCACCACACACTTTCAAAGTAAAAGTGCTTCGCCCAGTGTCTGAGTCAGAGGAGGTGCTCAAAATATCTTAGTTTCATTTCCTTCTTTTAGATAATTCCTGGGCCATTCTGACAGGTGCTCATTACTTTGAAAGGACAGAGGAGACAAGCCTGTACCGTGAGCACATAATAGAGTGATGTGAGTTCTCTCCTACCAGCTGGAGGAGAGAACTCCACTTATTATGTTGTCCAGCTTCCCCACTTGTTGTGTTGTCTTTGACAAGTAACTTACCCTCATTAGTGCCTGAGTTTCCTCATCCACAATATGGAGATAATAATGGCACCCACCACTTGGAGTTGTGTGGAGGATCAAATGAGTTAACAATGGAAAGCACTTAGAACGATGCCTGGTGCATAATTAGCCCTCAAGCATTGGTTGTAAATATGAATAGATTGGCCCAACAGCTTCACTCTTCCCCCTTGCCCTCCTCAAAGGATACTGTGTTAGGATGCCACGTGATGCAGAATTTCATCTAGCTGAGGTAGAGGCAGTCTGAATTTCTATTTGGAAACATTTTCTATGACAGAAAGTCAGGAAATGCCCTGTACTATCTATATTTAAAAAAAGAAAAATCCAAGTACTCTTTTTCCTTCCATTGCCAACAGTATCGTGAGCCTGGTCTTTTAATGTTAGATATAGCGATAAGTAGAAAGTAGGATCATTTGTCACTTATTGCTTCAAGGCGGCCTGATTGCAAGATGAGGGAGTTCTCAGATACCATTGGCAGAGACATGCTGGCAGGGCCCTGGGTGGCATCCCTTCGGTTTTATATCTTGAGGGTTTCCTTCAATCGCTCTCTTGCCGTGCCTGGTCTTCTCTGTAGCTGCCTGGCACCCTTCCTCAGGCAGAAAATAAGAATGAACTTGGCCCTGGAGAAGGCAGTGAAGATGCTGCTGGGTGCCCCCTGGCCTTCTGGTACCATTTAGAGAAAGGCGCAGAGGACTAGGGCTGCAGGCAGGGCTTGTTCTCTGCTGGGGGAGGTTCTAAGAGTGACTTAGCACCAAGAGAGGAGGGGGGAAGGTTTCTTTACCCATAGCACTTCTCCTGGGAGTTATTTTCTCCTGAGTGACATCACAGAATTCAGAAATTCCAAACAATGGCTTCTTCCTGGAATCCTGTTTGTTGTAGTAGAAAGAACCTGTTTTGCCATAAGCACCTGCCTGGTAGCGCCTACCCAGCAGTGTCCACCCGGCAGCGCCCGTCTGGTGCTTAGACCTCATTTAGGCCGTGGCTCTCCTCTGCAGAGACCAGCATAGCGCCTACCTCCTGCACCTGGAGCCTTAACTGTGGCTCTTTCTTTTGCCCGTGAATTGCTACTTGGCTTCAAAAGCACGACTGTTTGACTCATATTTTACAGTTTATAAGGCCTTTTCACATGCAATTATTATCCCCACTTGATAGAAAAGGAAGCTGAAGCTAAGAGCCATGCCAGTTCACTTAACTGAAGAAGTGAGACTGTGGCTAGAATTGAGGATGCTGACTTTTGACTAAGGGAGATTCCCTCTCAAGAATAAGATATCTATCTTTGCCACTAAATCCAAACCGACCTTTGCTCAGGAGTCTTTGGGAAATGATTGTTAACTGGCTGCTCCAGCTCAGCGTCAGCTTTCAAATGAGGGTGTCTGGAGACTCTATTGTGGTAATTAGGGCTATTTTCAGTGGACCTGAAATTCACTGTCATGCTAAATGCATGGACCTGAAGTCTGGCAAACTGGTTTCAAATCCTGGCTCAGCTACTGACTAACATGCAGTCCTGGCAAATTACGAATGCTGTCTTTGCCTCAGCTTCCCCATCTGTATAGTATAAAGAGTGCTACTACTTATCTGCCTTCAGAGGACTGTTGTGAGACTTAAATGTATCAGTGTATGTAAAGCCCTTAGAATAGGACTTGCCACATGGTAATACATTGAGTGAATACCATTTATTTGTATCATCGTATTAGCAGCATTAGTTTCCCTTGATTATGCTGGAGGGAAAAGCATAATCAATTTATTAAAGATACGTAATTCTCCAAACTTTAAAATTCATCAATTATCCACATACTACTTACCTCTTTATTTTGTGTTTATAATATTGGTGTTCCTATGATTTGTTCTTTCTCTGTTTTGACCAGCTTCTGTTCTGTGTAAGGGGTGTGCAAGTGTGTCTTTAAATCAAAAGACTTAAGTATATGATTTAAGAGTGGTGAATACAATATTATGCCTTATTTCTATAAAAATGTAGTTTAAAAGAAATAATCCCACCATAGAAGTTAACAAATATATTTTCATTTATCAAACATAAATCTGTGTTTATGTGTGTGTGGTATGATCCAGCATTTTCCTACTCTTGGGTTTATCACAAATAGTGAGGATGCTTGTAGAAATAAGGACATTTCTTTGTGAAGCACCGTGGAGAGGCCAAGAGGCAACAGTAACAGATGATGCCCTCAGTGACTGTAATTGCATAAATGCATCCATAACTAACTGAAATAAAAAGATGTACAAGTTACATACAATTTCAATTCATATTTTACTCTTTAAAAATATTTTTTATTCATAAGTATAATATTAAAAAATGAATTCCCTAACTCATCTCTTCATACTAGAGTTTTTCAGATGAATCTAAAGGTTGAACTGTAAAATATGAAAGTGCCATTAAAAAATATGGGCAAGTGTTTTTATAATCTTGGATTATAAAATGTCTTCTTTGTAATGCCACAAAGTCCGGTGCCATAAAAGAAAAAGTTGATAAATTTGACTACATAAAAACATAAAATCTCTGCATGGCAACAAACCAACCAACCACCATAAACTAAGTTAAAATACAGATGTCAAACTGAGTGAGAATAATATTTGCAACACAAATAAGGTTAATATGACTAATATAAAAAGACTCTTAAAATCTATGAGGAAAGAACGAATACTCCAAATCAAGAAACAGAAAAAATTTGCGACCAGGCAATTGAAAAAGAAAAAATACAAAAGGCCAATAAACATACAGAAAGATATTTAACTTCTTAGAAATCAAATAAACCACACCAGAAAAAGCAAGACAAAACATTTTTCACTGCTCAAACTGGCAGGAACAGACAGATGACTGAGAATGTCAAACCAGAACAATTTTTCTGGGCCACCAAATAGTAATAGATCTATAAAATTTAAATGAGCATGCCCTTTGCCCCAGCAGTCCCACTACTAGGAATTTCTCATAAGGAGATAATTGGACAAGCATGCAAACTTGTATGCTCTAGGGTCTTTCTCACTGATAAAACGTACATGGAATACAGCCACTAAAGATTAAGGTACTCCATGTTTATTGAGATGGAAAGAGGTCTGCAACATGTTATTAAATGAAAAAAGTAAGTGGGTTTTACACAGCATATCTTGTTTGTAAATTTTATTTGTATAAAATATATGTAAAATTCTGTGCAAGTGCATAAAAGAAATGTACACCAAAACATTAACAATAGCAAGCTCTCTATTGTGGAGTTTCAGGTGATTCTTAATTTCTTCTTTGTATTTTTCTGTATGATTTAAATCTTTTATGGTTAACATTTGATCATTCAGTACTACTATTTATTTTGATAAATATAATTTTATGTTTCCATCTTCCAAAGGCCTTCAACTGGGCTCAGGGCAATGTGAAATCCATCCCGGAGGAGAGAGCTCTGTCACTAGAAATAGCCCCAGGGCAACAGAGATTCGATTGATAGACTTGTTTGTCCAGGTAAACAGATGGAGTCTGATCACTGGCACTTGTTGGTTTCATCAAAAACCCAGCAGTTCAGTTCAGTCAACTAAGCACTTACTGACTACCTCACGTTGCTTAGGCACTGTGCTAGGCACTGGGGCTATAAAGATGGATTAAACCTGGTTCCTACCTTTTAGGAACTGACAATGATGCAACAGATGAGCATCTCAACAGAAAATATCAGTATCGTATGATGATAATGCAGAAGGGTCTCTTATCCCAGGAGTAGGGGAAGACTCATCAAGAGGATGATTACGGTCTCAGCTCAGTCTTAAAAGATGAATAACAGACAAAGGAATAGAGGTGGGGCAGGAGTTTCAGGCTGAGAGACAGCAAGAAAGCTGAGAGGTACATTATGCATCAGGTATGTTTTGGGGAGACTGGAAAGCTTTACCACACCATAGGGCAAGGGTCTTAAATATTTGGAAATTTTACACTAATTTTTTTCAAAATGTGAAAACCTTACACAAACAGTACAGAAATCATAATATGTTAGGGATCTGGAAATTGGCTGAGCATTTAGAAAACACTGGACATATAGGCTAGAAGATCTGATGCTAATTCCTTAACCTATCTTAGTGGTCTATCTCAGGTTAGATAATTATAGACCCTGAAACACTAGTGCTGGAATACAGCCTCACATACCTGTTGGAACTGTATTATCATTAAAGCATCATAGAACTAGCTGAGACAAGAGTGTGATGGTCTGGTGTTTGTCTCATCTGGGAATCAGAACATGGCTTTGTTGTGTATTACTGCATACTGTGGTGTCTCTAAAGTAGATTCTGTATGCGTCATATGTCACATGTAAATTCTTCACATGTGGTTAAATGAGAAATACAAAAACACAGCGATAGTTACTGCCTTGAGAGGTGTGTAGCAAGCCCTGAGTCTTTGCCCTAATTTTTAGAGGAGAGGTTTGGGACACAGTTGGAGGTAGCAATGGCATGTCCATCTCCATGGGACAGAGCAGAAGTAGGTCTATCATTCATTCACCCACCTGTCCTTCCTAAGCGTTCAGCTGTTAAATATTTCCAGTTGAATAGTCTGTGATCATAAATTGGTGTCACAGTTTAATTGTGTTTCTGATAACAGCATTCTAAACAGTGAGGAAAACTGCTTCAGCTAATTAAGTACTCCTAAGGTAACTATCCTCGGCCAGTGGTTGTTGATTGGCCAGTTACGAGGTTAAAACTGTTCCAATTGAATCAGCATTTATGGCAGGCCCTGGGTGCTGGTGGGTGGTGAATACAAAAGAAACAAAAGCAGGTTATCTGCCTGCAAAGAGTTTACCCTATTTTAGAAAAGACATCATTTATGCACAGGAAATAATTCAGCAAGAGATAGAGACTTGAAAACATGTAACAAAGTGCCACATTGAGTGTTGGCACAAAATCCACAAATACCATGAGCAATGGGAAAAATCAGCGTAGGCCTGCTTTAGCGGTAGAGAGGAGTAAAATTTAATGGGGCAATAAAGATATTTCTTTCTTAGAGAAAAATCTAGCTACTCTTCAGTAAATCATCATTATTTTACACCAACGACTGCGAGCTCCTTGAAGACAGTGCTAATAATTTAATCACCTTTGCCTAACATATCATCATGCCCAATATATAAGTTGTTTGATGATAATGAACTCACGTTAATAATGATGATAACTATTATTTACCAGGTTCTGTTATGCCCATTTATAGGTGAGGGAGTGGAGGCTGTGAGAAGTTAAGTAACTTGCCTAAGTTTACACAGGTAATATATTAACATAGGGTCTTGTCGGGAACTCAGCCATGTCTGATGTCAAAACTTCAGTGAACAAATGTGTGCTTTAGAAAGAGGAGGCAGGAAGGCACTCTGTTAGGCATAATAAGGGGATTTAAAAATATGTACAAGATACAGTTCCTCTGTTCCAGGAACTTTCAATCTAAAGGAAAAACAAAGCCTCAGATCACCTACCTCGTCCTTTCTCAGCAGGGTGTCCATTCATCAAGCACTATTTATGGAGCCCTGGTACATGCGACGCCTTTTGGCCCTGGCCCGCACCCTGTGCACAGAGGACAGTTCCTCTGGCCCATGCCTCTCAGTGCCGACTTCACCATAATCATCCCATGACGCTGAACTCCAGGGCTCTGAAGAAAAAGCACACAGATGTTATGGGTCGTGTTTTACATTGAGTTTCTTTTTGTTGTTGTTGGCAAACAATCACTGAGTGCTCATAGGAAGACGCCCTCTCCTATCGAACCCTGCTCCTGAGCCGGCTCTTGTTGACTAGGGTCTGGGGAACTTATGCCTGAGCCAAAGGAAGGTTTTAGAGGCTGAGAACTCATCTGCATGTCTGGCTCTGGCTCCTCAGTTCCTTGCAGAGGAACTAATGAACAAATGAAAACCTAAGTATATCGAATAATTAATACCAGACTCTCTAGACTTTTGTGATGGGAAGACAACAGAGTTTACTATAGTTGATGCTTCATTTCTTTGGGTATTTTTATTTGTTCACTTCGTTGTATTAAAATGCTCTGATGTTAAGTGGAAAAAACTGGTTATGAAACTCATACATATATAGAATGACTCCATTTATCAAATGACAATATGTATTCAATGTATGTGGGCTTGGACTGTAAACAAAGGCTCTAGGTGTTTACTAGGAAAGGTAACTAATCTTTATCTCTGGATAGTGCTGATTACCAGTGAGTCTTTGTGCTTCCATTATATTTTCCAAATAGTCTACCTCACTTTTCCTAAAGGAAGTTTTTTTACAAAATTAAATAGCTTTTTTTGAAAACACACTGTGAAGAACATTACTCTTATAAAGATGAATGTGCTGTTTATGAAAGAAAGAATAATCTAGAAAACTTTCTAAAAGGAGTTTATGTATTTATTTAGTACTTTTTATGGGCCAGGCATTATTTTAAGTGTTTTGTTATTTATGAATTCATTTAATCCTCGTAATACCTTATGAGATAGGTTCCTATTAGTTTGGTCCCCAAATCTGAACGTTTAACCACTCTGCCCTGTTACCTTATCTTCAAGTCCTTTCTTAACTTAAAGTCACCACCTGCATAGGTTATGAAATATAAAAAGCAATGTGGTCAGGATGCTGGCTTATTAAGAGAAAGTTCTGTATTTTCATATACCTGTTGCCACTGGAAATATTAGCAGGCATAGTACTTTCTCTCATTTTCGGAAGTAACCGTTAGAAATGGTTACTGATAGCAAAATTCTTCTGTCCCTGCCTCTCTGTGCCAGCTTCACCACCATGAATCATCACAGTGAACTTTAGGGCTCTGAAGAAAGAGCTGACTTTGCTAACTCATGGTACACTGGCTCAACAATTCGGTTTCATTCTGCCTGTTTTCAGCCCTGCACCCAATAGGTTGCTTAAGATCTGAGAATAATTGAAAGGTAGGAAATAGCTATGATATAACTCCCCATCTTAAGTCTATTTTTAGCTAATGGGTCTTGTCTTGCTCTTCATTTCAAAGCGTAAAGAGGAGAAATCAGCAGGATGATGTGTGGGTTGACAAATTACTAATTTGAAATTGAGCCATCCTCATCCTTTGTGACTTGCGTCTCACTATCTCAGTTCTTCTCAAATTTTCTACTATAAGTCATTCTTTGCAGAAGTAACTTCTTTTAGAGAGAACAGTGGGCTATGTACTGCATAAGGTTTTATTAAAACAAACAAAACAAATGGCTGTAGCCTAGTAAGTCCAGTTTATAGAGAAGCCATTGACTTAGTGGCTGGAGATCTTGGCTACGTTTGGATTCTACCACAGAGAAACTGCCCTAAGGTGATCTCTTTGTGCTTCAGTTTCTACATCTGAGGTGATTGCTTTGGGAGTGTTGGCCGCTAACGTTCAAAGGTTATGTTTTACCTGCTTCCCGAGACTGTGGACAGTTCACGCAACTCTGTGGTCTTAGTTTCTGTCAAACCATGGGGTCATTGAAAAGATTATATATCATATTGTTTTGATGATTTTTTTTTTTTTTAGAAAAATGATGGTGGTGGTAATGTTAAACAACTAACAGCTTTATGGTCCAAAGTTGACCAAGGTGTTGATTACTTTGTAGTATGATTTTTTTCCTTCTGAAGAATTAGAAAGAAGTATCACCAATATCTTCTGTAGCTTCAAAGCATTACCACGAGCTAGAAGTTGAGAAAGCTGGAAGTGTGTGGCATACCGTCCCTGCTTCCATCCTGGCTGGCTGGTTTTTCATTTCTCTTTCATCCAGAGATGCTTGAATTGGTGTTGTGCAGCTGCTAATGAGTGTGAGATTCATGTTGCTGACTTTCTGCTTTAAAGTTTTGTTAGAAGTAGTGGTGAGGTACTTTAGCTCTGTTATTTGAAAGGGATAATGCAATGTATGATAGAAGATAGTTTTAAACAAAATCTAGACAAAAAGAGAACATTTAATATCCCAGGTTGCTGACTTTGTCAAGAACTACTCTACTGGAACCTGGGCCCTTTCAGAATGTGATTTTGTTTATAAACTTAGATAGCTATACTGTGTTGGTCCTGCCAGACTATAAAAGGGCAAGAGAAAGTCAAAACGTACAGAAAGTCAAATTCCAAAGGATAACAAAGAGAAAAATAGTCTCATGGCTATAATATTAAATATATACATAAATCATATTCTGCTAACATATAATTAACAATACATTTTTAAGCAATGAATAAAAATGGTCTTTCACAGTTTTTAAAAGGTTGCATAATTAAAGTTGCTTAGATAGAAGGGCCATTGCTAAGGAAGGGAATTGGAGACAGAGGAAGACAGTGAGGGACACAATGTGTGCAGTTTATGTCCTTAAAAGTAATAGTCCATGCTTAAGTTATAATGTAAACAGAGGTTTATATTTTCATTTAAAATATATTTTTAAAAGCTGTGTGCATGGCTATTAAGAATTGAAGGTAAAAGATTACGCGAAGTGAAAGAGCATGGTGCTAACATAGCAATCTCTGAAACTAATGAATTTTTTCAAATTGTAGAACAAAGCCGAACTGGTGCAAATCTCTATTTAGATTATGTTTCATTTCCATTTTGAAAACCACATTCAAGACAAGCTAAATTGCATTTAAATTCCCTTCTAGCTACAGGCACCCATGCTTCACTGTATAAATGTCACTGTTGATTTTGATCTATAACCAAAGAAGAAATTATCAAATTATATATGAAATAGGATTTTATATTTAATGTTGCACCCAGCATTTTGGCATTTATTGTGTCAGCTTTTTAATGCAGTATTTCTTCATTAACCTTTTACTTCTCATTGCCTTCTTTCACTCAAGAAATGTCTCTATTTAAAAGTGTTCAGATCTTGTGTTTTGACCATGACTTTCCTCCTTTGTTCCTTGCCTCCTTTCCCCTAATGCAGTTGTTAAGTTGCCAGGTGTTAAAATGAAAAACAGTATGCTTTTAGCTCTGATAGAACTCTGAAAATCACAATTATTCATTCAAGAAAACCAGCTTTTACTAGGGGATGTAACATGTAATAAGACAATGACTGCCCTCATTTTGCTTGCATCCTAGGGACTGACATAGGCGATAAACCGAGAGACATATAATATACGGTCAGGTGGGGTGAGTGCAACGAGAAAAATAAAGAGGGGGAGAGAGAGTGACGGGGTGGCTATTTTAGATTCATAGGTCAGAGAAGGTCTTGCTGAGCTGTTGACCTTTTTGAGCAGAAACCTCAAGTAAAGGAGTAAGCTGGGAGAATACCCAGAATGGGGTGTTTCAGGCAGAGAAACAGCAGGGCCAAAGCTGGTGGGTTCCAGGAAAAAGCCTGGGTGACAAACTCAGAGACAGCCTGGGGTTAGACTGTATATTGCCCTGTAGCTCCGGTGTGGACTCTGGATTCTATTTTAGATGTAATAGAAACCAGGAGAGGGTTTGGGGGAGTGGGGGAGTGATGGAGTCTGACTTTGGTTTTTAATTTAAAGGCTTACTCTGGCTGCTGTGTAGGGAATAGACTAAGAGGCGAGAGTGGAAACAGGTGACCAGTGAGAGGCTGGTTCAGGCAAAAGAAGAGATGGCAGTGATCTGGACCAGGGACGTATCAGTGGAGATAGAGAGATGCGGTCAGGTTCGGGATGTATTTGGGATTGATTTCAATATGCGCTTCATTAGAGCACATCTTATCTGTGGGTCTCTCAGTTAGGAAGCAGGAGTGATAGGTGGAATTTTATACCGATAGACGCTCCTCCTCTTTAGTGTTTGCAGGATGCAAGGTTTTTATGTTCTGAAGCAATGACCATGTTCTGAGGCTTAGAAACATTGGATGAAAAAGGAAACTCTAGTGTTGTGAAAGTAAAGATTTTTTCAAGAGGGGTCTGTAAGAATGAATAAGGTCAAAATTTTACATCAATGTTTTTTGCCTTGGTTTTGTTACCTTCTTGAGGCGAATTCATTTGATGCTAACTGGGACATAAAGAGCAGTGTAGTTCCATCTTACTTTAGTTTGCAGTACTTGGCTGTCTATAGGTACAGAGAAGGCGTGGCCCAGGTGAAGAGAATCACTTCAGGGCTCAAGAACCTCCTGGGATGAGGTGCTTCTCTTCAGCATTTCATCTGATCTGATAGAAACCAGCATGTTTCATTTCATTCAACCTGAGTGTGAAGGGCTCTTCAGACATGACTTGTTTTTTCATTTTTAGCAAGTTGGTTGAAGGTCAGGGGTGCCTGAAGAGGCACATTCCTGGTCTCACCTCCCTTCCCCTAATAGCCATTTCTCCACCTTCACCTGGTTCTTCCCTTCTCCCCAACACCGACTCTTTGTTCCTCATGGAACTCTGAGCTCTAGTTTCTTCTTTCCCCGACCTGCTCTGAGCTTGGGTCCCTGTTGCCATTCTCTTGGCTTCAGAGATATCCACCCTCCTACCCTCCCAGTTCAGTTATCTTTTACGTCTTCACAGAATAGGAGCAATGTGAGCACTGATACACAAATAAAACATAGATTTCTGTGGAGGAAAACCAAGCCCCCAGATAATTTCTCGTTGTGAATCTCTTTCCCAGTTTGCATTGTTATCTTTTAAGAAAAGAATAACGTCAACACGCTTACTCATCTTCCTGCCCTCCCCTCACTATCACCACCACCATGTAATAGCATCAGTATTCTTCAGGGTGTTTTACAAAAGACACTGTTTTGTGCTCAGTAGGATCTTAGAGAAGAAAAAAATTGTCTATAAAATGATATGATACATGTGTAACCTTCTTGTTAGATACCCTCACTTTTTGTAGAAAGTTGGGCTTTTGGGGGTTTGATTTGCCTCTATAGATTGTGGGGAGAAGAGAAGTTGACAGAAAATGCATCCTGAAAGATAAGATTATAAAGAGAGTCAAATGGCCAACTGGAAGAGGTAGAAAAAGAGTAGGTGAGAGAGGGGTGATCAGAGTGGGGTTTGGTAAGCCAAGGCCAGGTCGACCCATAGAGCAAGCATCTCAAAGGAGACAAATGAATAACCTCTGGGCCCTCCCCAGTTAAGGGGAGTCTGAAGTCCTAGCACAGGAAGGATTTCAAGGCCTGAAACCCACACCTAAGAGTAGGTGATGTGGCTTGCTCCAGAAGTGGTAATATCGGCTATTTTTGGAAACTGACATGGTGGGGGTATAAAAGGCAGTGCACCTGCAGTTCTTGCTCTTCTGGTCTGGCAGATATTTCGCTGGGTCTGTGCTGCCAAGACCCCCAGACTTTGGGTGCACTTCCATCAGATCCTGCAGGAGCAATGGGGAGCCATAAACACCCACTGACCTTCATCAGGTGAAAGCCCTCTTTGTACTATCTATGTGCTGCTCCAGATGTAGCCCAAAGTAAAAGAAACTTTGGACCACGTCTAGGTGATGCATTACACTGTAAAATCTTTGAACTCTGAGATTTTACCTAACTCAGGCCTTTGGGTAGGAGCAGCATCTCAGAAAGGTAGCTGAAAGAAAGCGGTACAGATGTGCTAAGGAACTAGGGCTGTTCTGTGCCTCTGCCATATGAGCTGTCCTCCCAAATTCTCCTTTGGCCTGTTTGTATAGGGTTGTGTTGACCTTTCATACTTTGCTATATTTACATCATCCAAAGTCTTAGAAATTACAGCAGCTCTTTTTTTTTTTTACTATTTTTTCCAGCTTTATTTATATGTAATTGACATATAACATTGTATAAATTTAAGGTGTACAGTGTGATGATTTGATAAAGGTATGTATTGCAAAATGATTACCACAATAAGGTTAATTAATACTTCCGTCATCTCACATAATTACCTTTTTTTTGTTGTGAAAACATTTAAGATTTATTTTCTTAGCAACTTTCAAGTATGTAATACAATATTGTTAACTGTAGTCACCATGCTGTACATTATATCCCCAGAACTTATTCATCTTATAACTAGAAGTTTGTACCCTTTGACCTACATCTCCCCATTTCCCCCATCCCCCAGCTGCTGGCAACCACCATTCTACTTTGTTTCTATCAGTTCAACTTTTTTAGATTCCACATGTGAGATGATACAGCATTTATCTTTCTTTGACTTATTTCACTTAGCACAATGCTCTTAAGATTCATCCATGTTGTCACAAATGTCAGGATTTCCTTCTTTCTCATGACTGAATAATATTCCATTGTGTGTATGTGTATATATATATATATCTATATATGTATATATACACACACCACATTTCCTTTATCCATTACTCTGTCAGTGAACATTTAGGTTGTTTCCATATCTTGGCTGTTGTGAACAATGCTACAGTGAACGTGGGGGTACAAATATCTCTTAAAGATCCTGGTTTCATTTCCTTTGGATATATACCCAGAAGTGCAATTGCAGGATCATAAGGTAGTTCTGTTTTTAATTTTTCGAGGAACCCCCATACTGTTTTGCATAGTGGCTATACCAATTTACATTCCCACCAACGGTACGTGAGGGTTCCCTTTTCTCCACATCCTCGCCAACACTTGTCATCTCTTGTCTTTTTGATAATAACCATTCTAACAGGTGTTAGGTGGAACAGCAGTTCTTTTTTGCTACTGTACATCCCTCTTGAGGAAGCAAAATGGAACGTTAGCTTTAAGAAGTTTCCAGATCATAATCTACATTTACATAGCTTATGTATAGACAGTGGGTGAGGGTCCTTGAGGACCACCTCTCCGCCAGCTCTGTGTCCTAAGGCTCTCACTGTAGAGCCTACCTCGCAATTGCTATGCTACACAATTTAGTTGATTTGAATTTAATTAAACCACTCAGATGCCTTTATGAAGGAATCCTTATCCCCTCTCCCCAAAACATAAATAATCAAAACCACTATTGTCTTTCACAAACAAATTGAGCAGAATGTGTTACTAAAATAGACTTGTTCAAGCCGACCAGGTTGTAGAAGATAGTGTGTTCTGATTGACTGCGCTGCTCACCGTTGAGCTATCAGCAAACACGCTGTTCCCCTCACTCACCCAGGGACATTATTCCTAAAGAGCTATTTTTTGTTGCTATCAGAATACACTTTAGTCTCTGAGGGCAAAATAACTTGGCGATTCATAGCAACTGGAAATAATCTTTTGTTTTGTGTGAATGAAGCTCTTGTGAGAAGAGGTACAGACTTGTCAAAAGGAGATAAAGAGAGCGAGAGCCCTCCATTTCCCCTCCCATTCACATGTGAATGAGTGCTCTCTCTAACATTCCAGGACCTTTCTTCATGAATATGGGTGTTTCTTTCATGAGATCTGCAGTAATAGTCAAGTCGTGAATATTTTTCATAAGCAGAGAAGCTATACTGTTTTATCACAAATTGCATTTTAGCCGTGTTTTTCCATTTTAAAAATTCAGTGGCAATGCTTATAAACTTGGGAATTACTTTAACTGAAAATGATTCTATCCAATTTCTTCCTATTCTTATTAATGATTTTGCTTCCGCTGGATTATTTCTAATGGTTTTAGAACCCAGAAACTAGCTTCAAGCCAGAGGCATATTAAAAAGAAACGCCAAAGATCATTGAAAAGCAATTTAAATTTTTACTGAATAACCTCAGAGAAGCCCAAAGAAGCATTCCATTCATAAACCACTTCACAAACATACTGAAATCCACTCCCATGAATCTCTAGCTCTCTGCTGCTCTGGTGATTTTTTGTCTGTCTGTCTTTTGACTGCCTCGAAAATCTCCTTCTTGCTCTCTCTCATCTTCTGCAAAACTTTCCTCTTCGCTATTTCTGTTCTTCTCCTGAGCTTTGCTCTTTCTGGTGTAAATCCAGATGGCTGCAGTTTCCACTAACCTCCTCACCCCATTGCCAGACTCCATCACAGAAGAGCACAAGCCCACCTGACCTTAGGATGAGGTGCCATGGCAGGTGATGGTGCTGGGATGCTCAAGTGCTAATACTTTTCTCTGTCCTGGTTATTATCTGAGAATCTTTTCCTTAACAGAAACCCACTTAAGTCAGAACCCAATTAAAGGAATTAAGTCGGATGGACATTAAGATGTACTTCTTCCTCAACATGCACACGCACACGCACACGCATACACACACCCCATTGGCCAAATTGTTCAATGTTTGGGATGACTGTATGCCAGCCACTAAATGGGGAAGAGTTTCTGGAATGGTTCCATAATTTCCTAATCTTGACCAGCCGTCCTGCAAATTCAGGACCATTGATCTTGTATGGTAGTGAAGAACTGACTACAAGTGAATCAGCAAAAATTTATTGCCAGTCCTAGAAAAACAACTCATGTTTCAAGTCCTCTTGATGACAGTGGAATTTTATCAACTCCATATACAAAGGAGGGCATGTGAGTTACTCTATTAGTATCTTTTCATATTTGCTGTTATTGCCTTATAGTACTTATGTTGCCTATAGTACCTATTGCCTTATACCCTAAAAAGAATATTATTGTTTGTGTTTATTTTAGATCTTACTTTATGATAATACATTTTTTATGCCTGACCTAAAAAAATTCAGAGAGAAGATACATGTGATGACATGTTGTAATAGTTCTGTAATGGAAATCAGAATATAAAGAGAATGTTCCTTTTTATCAGAAATTCACTTTACTATGCATTTGTGAGAAAGTTGAATAAGAGCATGGGGTCTGAGTCAGACTGCCTGGGTTCAAGGACCCGCCCCAGTCCACCACTCATGAGATGGTACAGCTAAATGAGTGAAAGCTCTGTGCCTCAGTTTCCTTATTTGTGTGATGGAGACATTAATGATTCTGCTTCATAGAGCTATTGTGAGTATTACATGGGTTGGTGTATGTTATGTTTTCAGAACTGGATCCAGAACATTGAAGGGCTCTCTATAAATGATAGCTCTCCTTTCTCCTTCTCTTATTTCTCCCGCTCCCCCTCCTCGTCCTTCTCCTCCTTCTTCTCCATCTTAGATATCCTTGATTTATTGCTTGGTCTTAACATCAAGATCATATATCAAAGTTGTAGTAATATAGCAGAGGCCTTAAAATGAAGTTATCTTTCAAAATAACAAGTTTTAGGGCCGGCCTGGTGGTGTAGCGGTTAAATTCGCATGCTCCTCTTTGGCGGCCCAGGGTTCGCAGGTTTGGATCCTGGACATGGGCCCACGTTCCGCTTGTGGAGCCACGCCGTGGCGGCGTCCCATATAAACTAGAGGAAGATGGGCATGGATGTTAGCCCAGGGCCAGTCTTCCTCAGAAAAAAAGAGGAGGATTGGCAACGGATGTTAGCTCAGGGCTGGTTTTCCTCCCAAATAAATAAATGGATAACAAGTTTTGTAAGAACATTGCAGTAATACCTTACGGTATATTGGAGAAAAACTTCAGTTTTCTATTAGACAAAGTGGTGGTCAAATCACCATTTTAACGAACGGTTTCCCAGCACTTACTTTGGATGGCATATTTTATTTCTAAGTAAGGGCACAGGGATGGTGTCTTCCACTGATACAGGCTCCAGAGAGCTGACAAGGGAGCGTCTAGTCATTTCCCTGATGTGACCCATGAGGGTTAGATGTCTTTATAATTTCTATTCATATCTCTGTGATTTACAAATGTGTCCAAATCCTTTCTGAATCCATTCATACTTTATGCCTGTATCATCTCCCAAAGTAATTATTTCCTGTGCTTTGCGGTTTAAAAAAAAACCAACTGACTTGCTGGTTAAGAGCCTGTCCCTGGACTCAGACCAACCCGGGTTTGAACCAGCACTGCGGCTTGACCAGCCAGTCGAGGACAAATCTCTGCAGCTGTAGAGAGGAGGGTCAGCATACTGGCCTCATAGGGCGGACATGAGGATTAAATCAAAGCAGGGAGAGGACAGACGACTGGGCTGGCTTTTCACCTTGCATGATCATCGAGGGTAACATGAACCCCACTAAGAATAGCAGAGAGGACTCAGCTGGCCTCTCATTCTTCAAGAGTCCCGTTGGGTCTTCGGTGGGTGGAGAACCAGCACCGCAGAAGAGTCTGAGCAGCTCTCTTAAGAAACTTGATAAATTGCTGTCAGAACAGCCATGCAGGCCTTCCCTCTCTGGGAGCAGCTCTGAATCCTCCTCAGCCACTCATTCTGCTTAGGTGGGGACTTATTACTATACACTATAGAAATTAAACCCCCTCCCCATATGAAAGCCTTGGTTTGCATATGTATTCCTAAAGGACTCCTGGCTGGATTTGGATCATGTTGTATGTCTTTTGTTGGAATTTGTCAGAAGATTAATGTTCTGGGGCCCTGTGACTGGATAATAGTTCCTGGTCACTGAATAATGAACCTCAAGTGAATGAAGGAAATGTGTTGTCTGGCTTCTGAAATGATTAAATGATTCAAGAATGGGGCCTGCAAGTCCAGTCTTAATTATTAAAGGTGCTACAGTGAGAGAAGCTTGATCACCCTCTTGTCCTTGCAGCTGTGGGCACCTCTCATCTTGTCCTCTCAAAAACATGGGCAAGACCCTAAGAATGCTAAGAGACCATAGCACCTTATGCTCACGCATCTCATTTCACTTAGAGGGGTCTATACTCTGCTTCCGTGGCACACAACTGGGAAGTCACAAAGCCAGGTCCAGAAGAGAAAGGCCTTTGAAACCAGCGCTCTGTCCACTGTGATTCACTGTTGTCCGGTCGAAGGGGAAGGGGTTGGGATCGGGTTCAGTGTCATTCTCTTTTGCTCCCAGGATAGATTATACACTCCCATCTCAACCACTCCCTATTCTGAGTGCTGCGTATCTCTCCATCCCCAGTTGAAGGCATACCTGTTGGGGGAGGCAGGAAACAGGTTCCAGCAGATGTTGCATCTTAAGCTCTAACCCCACCAGTGCCCCACCAGTGCCCCACCAACTGAGTCCAGGATAAAGACTCCACCCTCTCTGTGGCTTCTCTCTCTGGCTCTTTGCTGGTCTTCATGTGTTCTTCCTCACCTTCCTCAACTGACTGGTCCATCTCACAATGTACGTTCTGCCTTTGCTGCACCTTCTTTCAGAGGCAGAAAGCCTTGGATTAGGTGGTTGGGGTCTCTCCAGAGGAGATGGTTGAGGACAGTCCAGAGGACAGATGCTTAGCCCATAGTGGTGTCTTCAGTGCCGGGCACTGGTGGAGGAGTCCGTATCCCTTCATAATGGAGCTTGACTCTTCCTGGACTGGCCCTATCAACCTCTTCCCTTTACATCTCTCTATGCCCCCTAGAATTCCGCGTGTTGGCCATATTGAACTACTTGCAGTTGCCCCTGTTTGCCATGCTCCCTCTGGCCTTTGAACTCACTGTCCCCTTATCTGAACCTGTCCTTCCAACACACACTAGTGTTCCTCAGGACTCCACTGAGATATGTCACTGCCTCCAAGAGTCTCCCCAACCTTGCCTAGGGGGTTCCTCCTTTCTATTCTTATCATAACCACCCCACACACGTGCTTCTTATAGCTGTAAACACTCTACACTCTACTTCCTTATTTTCTTATATCCTCCCCCACTGGCTGTGAGCTCCTTTAGAAGGGGTCTGCTTCCTTTTCCTAGACATAACCCCAGGACTGGGTACTACGTTCTCTGGCACGTAGTAGGTGCTCAATAAATATTGCTGAAGGAAAGAAACACAGAAAGGACAGCAGAGGCTAGCCCACTGCTTGACCCAAGGACAGAAAGCAGGTAGTTCCTTCCATTCCTCAGGTCTGAACTAAAGAGGTGTTTTTGCCCAAACTTATTTGGGCCAGAAATGTGTCTGTAAATTGATATTGTTTATAGAGAGCTCACAGGAGTCAATTTAAAAAAATGCTACAACTCCAATAAGAAAAAAAGAACAAAGGATATGAAGAGATACTTCACAAAGAAGGAAGTACAAATGAATGATCAACACATGGAAAAAGTATTCAGTGTCACTAGTAAATTTTGAAATGTCAAACTAAATTAAAAATTAGATATCATTTTCACCCTTCAATTCATTGTGTATATTTAAAAAGGATAATACCCTTTATTAGTGAGGTTGTGCTGAAATGAGGGTTACACCACTGAAGCAAGACTCAATGGAGCCAGCACCACCACAAGGCCTTTTATCTCTGGTTTTCAAATATAAACAAGCATTAGGTTTCACTGGTGAAGAAGGATGTAATAGGCACACGAGAATTGCTGTCTTAGTGACATTAACATTTTTGGATTATGAGATCATAAAGGGAGATATGTACAAATATGTACAATCTTCATCCTTCCCCTGGTAGAAACCCAGTGTCCAGATATCTCCATGTCTCATCTCCACAAATATAAAGTCTAAAACCATAATTTTCCTGCCTGTTATTTTTGAACAACTTATATTTTTAGGCCATCAGAACTTAATGTATCAAACAATCTTATTTTGAAATTAGTTTTTCCTTATTAGGTTGATTTGAGACTCAGAAAAGAACTGAGAGTATTTTATGTTAAATGCACCAAAGCCTTGTTTTAGAAGTGTTCAAAACATTTAGAATGGACCATTTATAATTACCCTGGAAATTGCCTAATAGTAACTATTACATTAGAAAGGACAAAATCACTTTCCCCAAGTGCAGATACAGTAATTATCATTAAGGGACTGCCTGACTCAAAGAATTGATAATGGTAGATGAGGTCCTTCAGCTGAGTCTCTGCTGTGTTAATAAGGTTGTTCCAGATTGAGAGTCAGCCCTGGTGAACTGTGGCAGAGTGGACTATGGTCAGTCTGTCTGTGCTAAGGAATGTGCTCCAGGCAGCAGAAGCCTTCTCAGAGCATAAGCCTTCCCCTCAAGACAGCTGCCTTTCCTAGGGCACTGTTTCCCAGCCCCTCCATCCCCGCCCTTCCATACACCCTACATCACTTTTCCCAGAGCCCAGCACACAGTAGGTTCTCAGGCTGTACTGAATAAATGGTTTCTGGGTGAGGCAAGTTTAGAAGTGAACCAGGGTTAGATATGCCAAAGTATCCAAGCCTTCACAATTCTCTGCTCTTTAATACCCCTGCAACAAAATTCTGTTCAATCCAACAGATATTAGGCACTGACTTCTTGCTGCAAAAATAAGAAACACAAAACTGTATTTTGGAAATTTAGGATGATAGGAGAGGTGAGACAAGTTCATAGCACGATGCTACAATAGTTAAGAATGTGGGCTCTGAAGTCAAACAGCTCCTTCATTTAAAAGCTGCGTAAAGGAAGGAAGGGGGTTAGGGAGGAATATTAGCTGAAAATTTTCTGAATTTGATCAACAGCAGCAACCCACAGATACAGTAAGCTCAGCAGCCCCCAGAATAAAGGCTGGTGAGACTGGCTTGCCGACGGTGACTGACGGTGATTTTCCTGCCCTGTAAAGTAACTGTGGGCCCCTCTGCCCACTCCCAGCCATAGCACACATCCAGCCTCAATTTTTTCCCTTTATGTTGCATTCCTTAGAAGTGCACCAATTAGAGATTCCTAATTTAACACAAATCATCTTTTGTTTGGATCCCCCAAGAAAAGCTGAGAAGATTTAAGTTTGAAAAATGGCCTTTGAGACAGGCCCTAATGGAATGCCACAGGAGAGGGGGAGATGAGGCTAGGAAAGCTGCAGAATGCATTGGAAGCTTGAGAGAGGCTTACGTGGAGATATAAGATGGATTTAGAAGGGGAGAATCTTTGACGTCGAAGACAGACTTTACCTGTTTAAAATATTGGCCCAGTTCAAGCCTTACATCAAAGAAAAGAGAAGGAAGTGTTTCTCTTTCTCTGCCTACCTGGATCATATAACCACCTCCTCCCAAGACCTAGTACCAAGATTATTGGTGCTGTTAGTGAATGGTTCACCTATGTTAAATTAAATGGGTTCCCATGGAGTCACCTGGAAATAAAACCATCTCTTCTTATGTAGTTTCTGTGCAAAAATGCACTTTGAAGTGCCAAGCGTTCAAATATTGGGGTTTGTTGACTTTCTGTTTTTTTCACTTTTGTATGTTCAAGCGCACTTGTTAGAAAACATCAGTAACTGAATTCCCAAGCAGATCTCTGACTTTTCCAGATTCTCAATTCCAAATGGTTGAGAGTCATTAATGGGGCATGAAGGGATTGGCTCTCTGTGCCATCCCAGCATTTCTTATCAATGAAGCCTCCTACATCTGTAGGCCCTGAGACTTGGGGGAGAGTAAGAGAGTTAATTGAGGGGAGGAGCTGTGGTTTGAAGAGAGTCCCGGTGATATTACCTCTTCCCCCACAGGTATTGAAGATGTTCTTCTTGAGGTAAAAACCAGTTGGACTCAGAAAGTCGGAGTGATTTTCTGTGATTCAGAGGCTTTTGCTAAATTTTGAACCAAGCTACAGATATTATTTTCTATTTGTATTATATATTATCTATGGTATTCCCAGCCATATAAATAATATTATAACTAGTTTTATGTTTACTTAGAAACTTGCAGTTTATGCAAAGCCTTCATGAGGGTAAAGCAGAGACAAGTTCATGTGGTTACAGGGACTCTAACTAGTCAAAAAACCCTGTATTGCCACTTAATTCAAGTCTTCGTTTAATATGTGGGCCGACTTTCTATAACTCAGCCAGCTTTGAATGCAACGATGGCCCAACGATGTTCCATATCAGTGTCCAAAAATATAAAAATTTCTTGGAAGATTCAGTTTTATCTTAAGCTTGGAGCAGTTTACAATTAGTCTAAATCACCTCACATGTGAAGGAAATAACTCTAAGGAAGTTTTTGGCAAGTTTTAAAAGTGAAAAATGAGAGCTTTAGAAATTTGGAGGCAAAAAAGATTCTTGTAGCCCAGAGAGATTAAAAAAGATTTCATAAAGGTAGTGAGACTTGGGCTAGAATAATCTTTGAATCAACTGAGGGAATGGGAAAGAAATTCCAGACAGAGGAATAATATAAATTTTAGCTCAAAAGCCTGAATATAGTTCAGCCAGGAGTTTTACAGTGAGGCCATCCACAGACCAAAGAGGGATTTGAAAGAGCAGTTTAACACCCATTGCACTTTAAGCAAAGATGCAAAGAACGATATTGGGGTTTTTTTAATGTTAGAGATCTTTTTTCTTTCTTGGAGAATCTAGCAGGAAGGAAGAACAAAAAAGGACCTCTGAGACAAACAGGACTGAAGCACTGATTAGGGGAAATATTTATTCATGTGTGAACTAAGGTCAATTCTCTGGGTTTTTTCTCTTTTTTAAAAAGGTTTTATTAAACACCTTTTGTGAGCCAGGTACTTGGAGTAAAAACACAGGTGCACAGTCCACATAATGGACTACATCTGATGAGCCCCTGAGAAGGACCAGGGCTTAGCACACAGCAGACGTTGAATGAATGTTTGTTGAGTGAATAAACTAGTGGACGCATGAACGGCTAGCGAAGTGGAGTCCTCCAAAGTAAGAGGCCACATTTTCCCAATGCAATTGACCCATCTAGCATCTTTGGTTTATAGAGCTAGAGAGTCCTGCCTCCTTGTCCTTCCAGGAAAAGGTATCCCTTCCACAGTTGCTCTGTTTAGAACAGCCTCTACGCTTCTTGCTTGAAAACAATCATTCTGCCTGTTCTAAACTGGAACCTCACCTGTTCGCTCTGTGCCCTCAGGGAAAGCTGGTACTAGGAGCTGTGCCTATGGCAATAATTGAATGAGGAAATAAAGGGAGGTAGAGGAGCATTATTTTGTTGTATCCCTGGTTTCACTTAAAGATCACTTTTCTTTTTCCAATCATAAAAGTTATTTATTGTTCTTTTAAAATTATTTTCTATTTTAAAGTAATATATGCACGTAGTTTAAAAAATACTAAAAGCTTATGGATGATAAACCACCTTCTCACTTTCTCTCTCATTTATTAACATAGTTAAGCCACAATTTTTGGTTAAATTAATTACTGATATTTACATTAAGCTTTTTGTTTTTCTACCTTGATGGATTTTGTGCATTAGGAATAGTGTTCCCTGCAGAACCAACAGTTTTCTAAAGCAGCAGCTAACATTTGTTGAGCATTTACTATGGTCTAGGCACTGTTGCATGTTTTCATATGTTAATTCATGTGACTCTGTATGTGTGATTAGGTACTATAAATATTCTCATTTTACAGATGAAGAAACTGAGGCACAGAAAGGATAAGTAACTTGCCCAAGGCCATGTGGTTAGGCATTCTAGCTCTAGAGGCTAAGCTCTTAGCCATCATGAATACTCGTCTCTTGCAAGAATCCCACGAAGGAAGGAAATAAAGATCCTAGGCAAGAATTTGAAGTCATACCAGGATTTGGGGATTTGAATTTAGTTAGCTTGGAAGACAGGATGTTCAATGGGAGAAACCTGAGGGGAATGAGTTTATGCTATAAGGTAGAAGAATTTGTTTCTTTTAATTGATTTATTTGTTTTTGTAGATACATCTTGCACCTCCTTTCCCAAGTCCTCATATTTTCCTGAGTGTATAATAATAATTAGTCTACCAGAGAATCTTCATGCAAATTCTGGATGAAGAGGCAATCCAGAGCATTCAGTTAAGATGCCTAGATGTTGTACTGTTTTGATATAAGGACATTAACACAGAGTTTTTGGAATTGGAACAGTTCTGGAAAAGATGAGATTTATTATCATTTGTATGTCATTGATCAAAAGAAGCCTGGGTGAGAAGGTGTGAAAATAGATGCAAATTTCACCATTTTAGAAAACAACTGTGAGATCCTTCTTACCTCAAAGAATAGCATTTATAGGGCTCTTTTGCCTTTCTTCCTCCTTCCGCATCTATGTACATTTATGAAAATTGTTAACTTTTTCTATAATTCTGGCATTACAAATTCACTCCAACACTCATCTCCGTCTCAGTGAGTCCTTTTAAAGTCAGTTCCATTGATTATAAATGTAACCTTGTAGCAGATCTTCTATCTACAAAGCTTGGGAGAACTGGCATAGGGCCAGTGATTTGTTGATAATGGGCATATTGACAGGATCCAGAAAATGGGGATAGTTCCGTATTGCCTAAAACAAGTCCAGGCAATTGATCCCCTTCTACCTCTAAAGATTTTAATACTATATACATATATATGATGTTTGTTGTTAGTGCCATCCAGTCGATTCCGAATCCTAGTGACCCTGTGTACCGCAGAGCAGAACCCTGCCCGCTCTTCTTCCGCCATCCTCCCACCTTCCTGTGCTACATCAGACGATGCTCCGCGGCTATTCATAGGGTTTTTGTGGCCAGTTTTTTGGATATGGATGGCCAGGTCCTTCCTCCTAGTCTGTCTTAGTCTGGAAGCTCCACTGAAACCTGTCCACCATGGGCGACCCTGCTGGTATTGGAAATATGGTGGCATAGCTTTCAGCCTCACAGCAACACACAGCTGCCACAGTATGATACCCGACAGACAAGGTAGTGTGGTTCCCTGACTGGGAAAGGAACCCGGGCCGCAGTAGTGAGAGTGCTGAATCTTAACCACTAGACCCCCAGGGCTGGCTATTTATGATCTACTTTACGTCAAAAGTGAGGTACAGAGATTTGGTAAGAAACAGTGTGTCTTCAGCATAATGGAGCTGCCCCGAAAACAGTCTGACCCTTCTCTGATGTAATCTGAGGAATAAAATGCTAAAAATATCACCAAGGCGTTGTTGTTACCGCAGATCTATTTTGACTAGCACAACCTGCAGCTGTTTACACGGAGAGGACGGGAACAGGCTCAGAGCAGGGCGTCAGCCTGCTGTTCCTGACGTGCGCTTTAATAAGCCACCTGACGAGATCAACAGGAAGAAGAGGAAAACTGTGAACAGGTGTGAGGGAGCTGGAGGAAGACAGTCCTGCTTCTCCCTCCTCTTAATCAAGTTGGCACATTGTTCTGCTGCCGGGACTCTGGCTTGTAACGGTGGCTGTGCTAATTGCCTCCAGTGTGGGATCTGATTAAGGGAGCCTGAAGTCCCATGTTGATTCCCCTGTTCCTTAAAAGAAAGGAAAACTGGATTTCTGTAGTCGTTTCACTGTCATAACCCGAAATGCTCCGTTCGTCCACACAGAGGCCCGTTGGCAGTGCCGTTCTTGACGGCTGCATCGCCATGGAAATGAGTGACACATTTGTTGATGACTTGTCTGTTTCCAGATGGACATCTTCATTCCCAGCACCAGGCTTTGAGAAATCTGACAGACCATTTTTTAGTATTTGCTTTGTACAAATTGTGGTTTATCGAAGGGTCTTGCTGGCTTTTTTGTTTTATACCATGATGGATTTTGCACGGTGTGTTGTGTGAGTAATAATGATAGGTCTGGCTTTGTAGCTGTGGCTGTTTGTTTTCTCTTTCTTTGTATGCCCTCATAGTGTGTTCCTCTAACAGCTTGGCTAGCCAGCCGTGGTTGTTAATGACACACTAAAACCTATCCTCCTTCTAAATTGGTGATGATTTTGTCTTGATGTTTTTAAAAAGTCTACATTTGGGATAATGCTGCTTTGAAAGTCATGTAGCCAGTAGCTTTTCCATTTCATTGAAGAAAAATATTAATAGTTTGTCTACTACTTCCAATTCAGTTGCATTCCCTGGAGGGATAAAAAGAGAATGAAGACTGAATATCACTGCTCAGAGAGCGACTACAGTGGGCTGTGGCTTGACGGATGGGAGAGGACAGCGGGCAAGGCAGGGGCAGCCCCTCTCTAGAAGAGACCTTTTGCTATGCAGCAGGCAAAGGGCTGTCTTTCGGAAGGTTCTGCTTAGGTCCTAAAATGTTGTGCTTTCCCCATCTTATCATGTGAGAGTTTAGATCCTATAGACAACAATTGTAGAATCCACTGGCATTGTGTTACAATATATATCTATATGTATACGTGTGTGTGTGTGTGTGTGTGTGTATAATTTATATTTAAATAGACACTCAACGTAAGTAATTAAGATCACAGTTTAGTTCAGTTAAATGTTACTAATTATCCCAGTGAACCATGGTTTATAGATATTAATGTTCCTAACTGGTTAGGGAGGCCCATCTTTAACTATTATTTTTTCCTTTATTTTATCTCTGTGTAATTGTGTTGGAGACTTAATTTGTCAGTGGTATGTTTGTTAATTAACAAGTGCTTTTCTAACTTCTGAGTAAATAATGCTTAATTAAATGTGCCGATTTTATTAGTTTACTTTCAGGTTTATCTCTTCTGAATACCAAATTGGAACATGAAGTTCTTGTGTGTTGTAATTGTGCATCAGAATCCATTGATTAACTTATTAATACATTTAGGACTTGGTGTTCCTGAAGGGCTCATTACGGTGACCTCACACCAGTCTTTATAATTTCTGTAAAAAGAAGCAGAATCAATAACTACCTTGAATTGTCAGGTGGAAACAACAACTGGCCTAGCCATGAACATGGAGTCTTTATTCAGATATAGGCAAATGTATTACTGTCACAAGGATAATAATTTTGAGAAACATTTGAGCAGCCTAATTCCTTGGAGAAATGTTACTGTAACAAATGTCTTTGGAGGTCGTGAGTTAAGGGATAGTATAAAGAAGCCTGGAATGATATAAAAAATGTTATTATAAATAATAAGGCAAGAAATTATATAAGAATATAGTCATTGTACCAAATTAATCATAGGCAATAAGAAAATATATTGCAGCTTCCTGAACTGAAATACAAACTCTCTTGTTATTGACATCTGTCTTTCAGGTGGCCTATTATAGACATTATTCCATGCCATATGCTAGTCAATCGTCAGTTTATTGGTTTATGACATTTTCTAATTCCATAATTTATGTAATTTTTCCAACAAATTGGATCAAAGACGACTCAAAGTCACACCTGTTTTTGACCTTAGTGAGCCCAAGTCATTTCCTGTTGACAAGAATCTGAAGAAAATGTCATCATCGTCATCACCAAACCTCTACCCTGGAGAAGAGCTTTAGCTGCAAGTTTTCCTGAGTTTGTCCTATGATGTGTATTAACATTGGGATTTATCGAACTCTCTCTCTGACTGCTGGGAAGTCTAGGTCCCATCCATGGTCCATTATACTCTCCAGCCTTGAGTGATATGCCTACCTATTAGATCCATTGGATATTAAGGTTCTTCATGCATGTGACTTTACAGAGAGATTAGGTTAAAAGTGTGTGTGTGTGTAGCATATGAAATAATGCAAACTGCTCCACATATAATATAGAAGTCACAAATAGGAAAACTTCAGTTCCCAATTGTTTACATCTATTTGTTGATCAGTTAAACTCTTTAGTCTTAACTAGTACTTTATTTTTCCAAAAGAGAGAAATTAAGATGTGAACGTACTGCTCAAAATTGCTGCCACAGGCCTTTTGAACTAATATTCTCCTGGAGAAGAATCTCCCCTAGACCATTAAGTGATGTACCCTAGTGTGTGTAGATTCCACAAAGTCTTTAGAGATGAAATAACCTCTGTTTCCTCTGCCACTGTTTGCTCTCTGTGAAAAGACCAGGCAGTGCCACCATCATTAGCTGACTTCCTGGTGCTGAGCTTTTCCCTGTAGACAGGGGAGAGCACCTCATAAAGAGATCCAAGACGCCTGGTTAAGCTTCTTTGTTTCATATAACGGCCTCAGGGGAAAGGTTCTGACAAATTACGTTATTGGGCTTTTCTCACTGACACCTTTCTACCATTGTGAAAAAGTTATAAAATGTCTTTTCTTTTTTTGGTACTCAGATGAGTATAGGATCAAACCAGTGGAAGAGGTCAAATACATGAAAAATGGGGCAGAAGAGGAGCAGAAAATAGCAGCCAGGAACCAAGAAAACTTGGTAAGAATCAATTTTCTTGTATAACAATGAATTTTGGTGACACCATTGTAATAAAATCTGCACTGCATGTCTAAACTGCAACTTACACTGGCACAGGATTTCTTGAAAATGCTGTCACTATTTATAGCTTGCCTGGAAGCTGCACCATTACTCCTGTATCCTGTTTATTTCTGAACAAGCCCTTCTTTAATCTTGATAGAGAATGCTCCAGGGGAAATATAGCAGAATTATTAATGTTTTTAAATGGTTATATTTAAAGGAAAAAACATGAAGTAAGATTGAGATTTATGGGAGGAGGACCATTGTTTTTTTCCTTTTTCTCCAACCTCCTTTAACTCTGGTTCAGGTCAGGATGAATGATTAAGTTTCATTATTCTGGACATGTAGTGTTTTTAAGGAAGTTGCCTTTCAAAGGAAAATAATGTACTTTTAAGGTAGATCTCTATCAAAGTAGTCAGAATACTATAGCAGTATTTGATATAGAATAGCAAAATAGAAAGAATACCGCCCATTCACGATGTTAAGGGTCTTGTGGGTTTTGAGTTAATGTGAAAATTGTAATGATCTGAAACAGAAAGTTAGGAACCTCTTTGTCCAATATGAATCAATATACATGTTCTTCCTTAATATTCCATCTCTCTAAAAACATTTAGTTAATTATCATGTTAGCTGATTTCTTAAAAGAGGCTACAAATTGTTGAGTATGCATGTATTCGGTTGTGTTGGAGCAAAATTGTTTTTATATTTTATTTTGGGAGTGATTGCTTGCTATTTTCTTCATGATTGAGTGAATGTATTTTTGAGAAACTTGCAATGTCATAAAATATTTTCACTTGATTTAAACTCCTTTTTCCATTTTGTGCTTTGTTTCTGTTTTTATGATTTCTGCAACAGCAGAGGAAGTTGACAGAATATTAACTAGTGCTCTTGTGTATTTAAGGCTGTCATTTTTCATGATACAATAATCAACATAATAGGCTAATTCTTTTTCCTCTATTCTTCTCTGAACATATGATCTACAACTCAAAATACGGAAGTATCAACAACTGAATATTTTAGATCACTTTAAAGGAGTAAAAATACTCTATAATAATATTTTGCTTCATATAAGGTATTGCTTATGTCACAGAGATTCATCATACATATGATATCTTTTAACATTAGCACTTAAATCCAGAAAAAGATAGCTATGACTAAATGGTGCAACTTATTACTTCTTACATGAAATTTTTTCTTTTACTTTGAATAGATAAATAGAAGACCCTGAGTAATTAAAGCATCAATAGTCATTTTTCTGCTTTATTTTATTAAAAACCAGAGTTGGTCCTTGCTTGATATAATTTAGGCTTCAGTTACAAATCTCATCTTTAATAATAATATTTCTATTCGAGGCTAAAGAGACACTGCTGACCAGTCTGGTGGGAGCTGTTTCTAGGCTTTAACTACTAGTGTCCGTCTCCACATCACATGCTTGGATCTCTGAAATCTTAAGGAAAGGAAAACTTTTATCTTACAGCCTGTGAGTTTTTCCTCAAAAAGTTCTCATCACACGTAGGGCCAATACAGCTTTTTTTTGTTTTCTCTGAGTTTCTCCATCTATCAACTCTTTGATGCTAATGTGTTCTTTTTCAGCACTGTAATCAGAGTCAGCACTAGTGCTTTCCTATGCAGACTGAATAGAGATTCAAAAAGAGAATTTTTGGTCTTACTTACTTCTGGATTATCTGTGACAACCCCATGGCCCTTTACTCTGCCAGCCAATCAGGGTCCAGGCTCGCAACAGGAATTTTCAAGTGTGTAAAGGTTTGCGTGCAGAGTGGAATAAATGGTTATCTTTGATTCTGAGATTTCTAGACTGCTGTCCAAATTTAAATGATTTTCAGTTATCGGGTAGTACAGTTATCTTTGTCACCCTTTCCATCCTTTGGGATGCATAATCAAGAACTGACTGTGCATGTTGTTTGAGAACACTAAGAGCCTCCTAAATGTGAAGCTTACGTTGGAAGGGGGATGAAATAGATTCAACAATTCTTTATTTTTACATCTGTTAAAATAATCCAAGAGTCAGGAGATTTTATGTTTCAAAGGATGATTTTAAGATGTAGGTGAAAGTATTTTTTTTTAAGTTTTGTTTTCACTCAAACTGTGGAAATTAAAGGGCATCAGCAAACGTGACCGAGGCAGTATGATATGACGGTGACAACCATGGGCTCTGGAGGCAGAAACTGCCTGGGTTCAAATCCCAGCCCCACCACGTGCTCACTGCGGGATCCAGTTACTTCACTTCTCTAACCTCCCACCCATCAACTGGGGTAAAAACAGTGCCTCAAGGTGCTGATGTGAGGGTTACGTGGTCGCTGTGAGACTTTGAGTCCCAGTGCCTGGTACATGATAAGCACCTAATAAGACTTAGACATATCATATAAAACAAAGGGAAAGAATAAAGAATGTTAGAGTCAGTGTTTCTTTCCTTTTTCCTTTATGTTAAAATGTGAGAGATTTCCAAATGCATATTTTAGATTAATGCCAATGTTACACGTATTTTGAAAAACCTTGCTCTCGAACTATGAAATTGTTTAAATAAGTATATTTTGAGCATCTGTTATGTACAAAGCCCTTACTTGTATTAAGAGAAACAGGGTACTTAAAGTCACTGTCCTCAAGGAGCTTATGGTAAAATTGGGAGAACAGTTAAATTCAACAAATACTTGTTAATGCCTCTATGTGCAAGGCTCTGTACTAGACTCTGCAGAGAAACCCAAAGATGAGAAAACCACTGACCCTCACTTCAAGGTGCTTATATTGCAGTGGACTAGCTAAGTACCAAATGACTGTAAATAAAACAGGGTGAGATTGATTCCAAGAAAGCAATACAAAGTGGTGCAGATATCAAAGGAGGAAGAGATTGTATCTGTTGGGGCATCAGGACCTACTTCATGGAAGAGCTGACGTTCACAGTGGGCCTCGAGGATAGAATGAGGAAGAGTGCCCTAGGCAGAAGTAACGGAGGTGGAAAACGCAAGACATATTTAATAAAAAGCACGTAGTCCCGTTTCATCGGGGAGTGGAAGGGAAGAAGATGAGGTGTCGGTAGGACAGCAGTGGGAGATTAGAATTGAAGCTCAGATGAAGTAATGTGTAGAGCCTTGATGTCCAGCTCAGAGGTCTGAAATTTATTCAGTGAATGAAAGGCAGCCTTTGAAGGTTTTAAGTGAGAGATTGGCAGGACGGGGTTATGATTCAAGAAAGTTTATCTGGCAGCAGCAGGTGTAATATTGATTGGTGTCAGGAGCCCAGGTAAGCAATTGTTCATAATGGTCTTTGCAAAAAGCGATGAGCCTGAACCAAGGTGGTGGCAGGGAGAATAGAAAAGATTTGGGCAATGTTGCAGTAGAAGCAACAAGATTTGACAGCTCACTAGATGTTAAAAGAAGACAGGAATCAGGAGATAATGATAATGCTAAGATTGTGACCACCTGGAGAGATGACTGGTTAGTGGTGGTGAGAATAAATAGTGATCTCAGTGAAATGGTGAAACAGTAGGAAGATTGTGTTTGATGAAAATACAAGGTGTTCGTTCATTCATTCACTTATTCACTACTCATTATTCATTCTTGCCCATGCTTAAAAAGATCACAGTGTAGTCCACAAGAGAGAAAGTTAAGCCATTACATGACAATGTCATAAGTGCAATAACAGAACACCCGTGACTACCAGGTTCTTAGGCTCTGTGCTTTGGAGGACACAGAGGTGCATCAGACACAAATCTCACCCTAGGGAGTTCACTTTCTGGCAGCAGATAGAAGGCCTGTGACCTAAATGACCACAATTCAAGGTACACTGTGAATGTAGAGGTTGGTCTTGAGCAAGCGAAGCTTTAGGAACCTTTCGAACATCCATGCAGAGAAGTCTTGCAGAGGGTGGAAATGAGGGTGTGGAGCTCAGGAGCATTACATTTTAGGTGTTCAATGTATTTTTGTTTGCTTGAACGGATGGATGAAAGAATGAGTAAAGTGGTTGGACCTAAAGGTATACGTTTGGATTGAATTGATAGCTGAACACTTGGGAATAAGCAAGGCAGCCGGAGGAAAGAGAAGAGATGATGGCTAAAGAAAGCACCTTGGGACTCCGAGGTCCTCTTCAAAGCCCTCCTTCCGTGGTCTGTGCCCACATATGGCTTCTGTCTCACCACTGTTCTCTTTGCCCACAAGGTCCCTCCCCGTTGGTGGTCCTTCAGTTTCCCTAAAGCCCAGGCTCGCATGCTCAGGGCCCTCAACATGCTCTGTTCCCAGCCTGGAACGTGCCTTCCTCCCCTCCACACCTCACCTTTCGTTTTTGCCTCGTTTCCTCTTATTCATTCTTGAAACCGCAGGCTAAATGTCACTGTCTGAGGGAGGCCTCTCCAGACCTCACCAACTCAATTAGTTCTTCTTTATTCGCTCTGATTACCTTTATGTTCTCCTTTATAACACTCAGCAGAACTGTTTTGGAATAACTATTGGTGAATAATTTGCTTAATGTACATTCCTCTTTTAGACTGTAAAAGTTAACAACTTTATCTTTTTGGTATAGTTAAATGTCCAGCACCTAAAAGTGCATGGCACCTAGTGGTCGCTCAGTTAAGTATTTAGATCTCCAGTCACGTGGGCCCTTTGATGGCAGTTTCTATGGGGGGAGGAGATCATGCTGGTTTTCTGAGGCTGGTGATGAATCATTTATATGTCAATCATTTATGTACTCTCAATACAAAGACGTGCATTTATCCCACTTTTCATCATTGCTTAACACCCATATGTTCCACTTCTCTCAGACTTGAATTCTTTCTTAAGGAAGCTGGTATGAAGTAGCAGCATTGGCCTTAGAGATTTTGTGTAGATTTATATCAATGTGGATCCTAGCTTCATCGTTTCTAGCTTTATAATTTTGGTCAAATATCTAAAACTTCTGAACTTCAAGTTCCTCATCTGGAACCTGGGAATAACAAAATTATTGAAGTATTAGAAGAAAACATAGGAGAATGTGCTTAGAATCTTAGAAAAGGAAGGCTTTCTTAAACAAGACACAGAAAGCAAAAGCTATGAAGAAAGAAAAGTAGTTTATTTCATTAGATCAAAATTAAGTACTTCTGTAGAATAGAATAACTACAAAAACGTAGTTAATAGAAAGGCAACAGCCTAGGAGAAAATATTTATGACATATAAAAGGCAAAGGATTAATATCTGCAATTTATAAAGAACATTTGTAATAATTAAGAAAAAGATAATCTGTGAGAAAAATAGATAAATGAAATGAACAGATGGTTCACAGTAGAGGATATTGGGCAATAAGCATATGAAAAGATGTTCCGCATCACTAGTACAGTGGATACTCTCTTACCCAACTCACTGCATTAGAAGACTCACCGAAATCCCTCACAGGAAGATGCTGACTGCAGCCCAACACATGCTCACCCTCGTGGCTGGTGGGCTACTCTCTAGAACATCTCTGTGCTTTTGCTCCCTCAGTTACTTTTGTGTTTTCCAAGAACCATGTGATGGTTCCCAAACCTGTTTATACCGGTTGAATGTCATTGTAATTATATAGTTTAGTTAAGTAATACATAAACCGATGAAACGCAAGTGTGGAAAGAGAGCTGTTTCAGTGAAAATTAAATGCTTGGGAAAGTCTTGATGAAGGCACATTACGAAAAGCTTGCTGTTAAAGTAAATTAAATTCTGCACTCCGATTATTTCACAAGGCCTCTGCATTCTCACTTTACTTGACAAACCAAACCAGGGAATCTTAGATGTGCTTTAAGGGTGTGGTTAATGCAAGAAATGTATGTGGAGCCCCAGTTAGTGGTTCTTTACTTAAAGGAGAAGCCTTTACCATATGATCCAGCTATTCCACTGCTGGGTATTTATCCAAAGAACATGAAAACACAAACGTGTAAAGATACATGCACCCCTGTGTTCATTGCAGCATCGTTCACAATAGCCGAGACTTGGAAGCAACCTAGGTGCCCAGCAAGGGACAAATGGATAAAGAAGATTTGGTACATATACACAATGGAATACTACTCAGCCATAAGGAACAATGAAATCCAGCCATTTGTGACAACATGGATGGACCTTGAGGGTGTTATGCTAAGGGAAATAAATCAAAGGGAGAAAGTCAAATACCGTGTGATCTCACTCATAAGTAGAAGATAAAAACAACAAACAATCACATAGAGACAGAGACTGGATTGGTGGTTACCAGAGGGGAAGTGGGGATGGAGGGGGGTGAAAGGGATGATCAGGCACATGTGTGTGGTGATGGATTGTAATTAGTCTGGGTGGTGAACATGATGTAGTCTATACAGAAATCAAAATATAATGATGTACACCTGAAATTTATATAATGTTATAAACCAATGTTACCACAGTTTAAAAAAAAGACTTCAAAGGTGCAAACTACCTTTAAAAACTCTTGTATGTTGAATTATAATGTTGTATACCTGAAACTTATATAACGGCATTCACCAATTCTACCTCAATGAAAAATAAAAAAACTCTTGTAAATTATATGAATACAAATAAAATTATTATTAACTAAGTTGCTAATTTAAATAAATAAAGGAGAAGCCTTGTTCCTACATCAAAAGATGGGAGAAGAAATGAACATCTATGTATTTAAAATAAAATTATATGCTTAATGTGCATATACATTTTTATGTTGCCCTGCTTTAACTCACTTTATCATTTAATTAGCAGTCCAGATGGTGTTGCCTAATATGACTTTTATTGTAATCAGGGAAATGCAAATTAAAACATGATCCCATTTTCCCATTAGATTGGCAAAAACTTGAAGTTTAATAATATCAGATTTTGGCATGGTTGTAGGAAAATATGTGTTTGCATACTAGTGGTAAACATCTTGGAGGACAATTTAGCAGTATCTATTAAAATTTAAACAAGCACACCCATGACCCACCACTTCCACAGCTGCCCTTGTGTATGAGGAAGCTTGCATAAGACTGTTCACTAGCATTGTTTCTTTCAGTGAAAAATTTAAAATAACCTTCATGTTTGTCATTAGGAGAATGGTACAGCTGTAGTATACTAGACAGCGATTAATAAGAATAAACTTGAGTTTTATGAACTGTCATGGAGAAATCATGCAAATTGTAGAAAGAATATGTATAGTATGATACCATTTAAGATTTTTTAATAAAACAAAACAGCAACACTCTATATTTTCTATGAGGAAAATATATGTGTAGGGATTCATAGAAAAACCTGAATGGATGTGTCCCAAACTACTAACGGTGGGTTCCTGAGTTAATGGGGGGGGGCGGGCTTAAGTATGTCAAGTCTCAGTTTACTCCTCTGCAAAATGGGGATAATAACTGGACCCACTTTAGCAGGAAGTTGTGAAAATTAAATAAGATATGCCTATAAACTCTTAGCACGGTTCCTGGCATAGAAAATGCTGCTGTTGGCTATTGCCAGCAATGGAGTTGGATTGGGTGGGAAGGGTGGGAAAAAATTGGATGAGGTGGTAAAGGGATTTTTATCCTTAAACTTTGTTTTCAATTTTTTAAAGAAAATATGAGTATGTTATTTATGTAACTTAAAATTGATTTCTTTAAAAGGGGGATAATAATAACAAAACTCCAATTTTGAACCTGTAATGTAAGTAGGATTATGTGATTTTCTCATTATCAGGTTTTCATCATTCTCTGATATCTGGTTAACAGAAGGCAGTTAGAAGGAAGCTCAAGGATCATCCAGTTTCACTTAATGTAGGTTAACAGTTTTGCATATAAGTAATTCAAAAGTAAATTACTCCAGACTTGGCAGTATTCAGTCCCCTTTCCTCTCCAAAGTATCTTAACAAATAAAAGACATTTCAGTTTTAGTTTTGAAGTGCTCCCTCTTACTATACACTAAAATGTTACTTTGTTTTCCTTGATTAATATTTGTCATTCTTAAGTTGTCCTCCCTTGGGAGTTAATAAGTCATTTGATGGTGGGTTTTTTTGTTTTGTGGTATGTATTTCCTAGAGTTGCATGTATTACAATGGTTTTCGATTTGCTGTTTCCAGGTGTCTTTCTGTAAATGAGATTTTTATCTATCAGATGACACATATCATGGTTGGGTGAGCTTTTGATTTCAGTCTTATCCGTAAAGTTGAAGACCAAATGGAAACAAACTTGTCTAAGTCACTAATTCCTGAGTACAATCAAATAACAAAATAAAAAATAGAGTGTTCTAATCTGCTTTCGTCAAAAAGAAGAGTGGAATCAAGCTTAGGGTGTGACTACATCCTCCTCCTGCCGGTTGAGTTTGTGAGACCTTCTGTACCTATCTCCAGTGTGTTACATTCCCAATAAATGTCAGGACATTCCAGTTGCAGAAATGAAGACTTAGAGATTAGAAGACATCCTCGATAAGAGGAAATGCTCCAGAAACCTACAAGACCTCTCTTTGTAGCAGTGGCATCCAGTTGGTAAAAAATGGGAAGTGTCTCTGACCCACAGAAGATGCTGTGGTTGAAACAGTCTACTGTAGGGGGCTAGTGTTCTCCAAAGCATTGGATTGACAGCTAAAACAAACCAGAGAACAGTCTGCAATTCCATTCAGTAACTAACTGTAGGTCAATAGGAAAGCTAAGTGCTCAAGACCACAGTTACCATATCACTCTAGTTATTAGAGTATTCTTGTGAGGAAAAAAAGGCATGTGAATGAACATTGTGAACTTGGAATCAATAATGTTTATTATACTGAGATATATACATTCCCGTAAAGATATTCTCATAATTAGTAACCCTCTAAGAGTTGATTTAAACTCTTCTTTTTAGCAAATACAGCCATGTTTACTTATCCTATGACTCTACAGAGCAGCTAATATAATAGCAAACTGACTTTTCTGTTTGAAGGTTGGCCCTTGTGATCTTAGGAATGACTTTATGTTTGAGAGCTCATCTTCAAATGGAGGGAGGTCTGGACTTGAGGGAGATAATTCCTGGTCTGTGGAAATTCTACAGGACTAAAGAGTTCCCAAAACCAAAACGAAGAGAGAGAGTGGTCCTGAGTTTCTGATTTAGGCAAGAGATAACTCTTCCTAGAGCAACTTCACAAACATCACTTCAGCACAAGACTCATCCCCAAAGATACCCTGTTTCTAACTCAGTGGTCTCGTTCCCATTCCCTGTTCTCTCATGATATGATGTTGACATCATTCTCAGGTTCTTCCAGATAATTAGAGGAATAGCATCAGGATCCCAAACACAATCTGCCTGAACCTTTAATTCTCCTAAGGGAGTATAGCAGCTCATGTGAGTAGAGGGTTTTGGTGATATCATTCTCTTGTGTTGTTTCTTGTGACGTAGAAGGAATAGGAGGGAAAAATGCTACTTCTTCATTGATCTTGGAAGACGTCCTTTGTCCGGCTAACATTTTGTGTTACTTGAGCCAGGCACATTCAAGGTCTTACAGATTCTTCTGGGGCAGTGATAATTTGTTTTAGAGTAGAACAGGACTAGAGTTTAATTCTCTAAGGATGGGGGATTTGTTGAACCGGCCTTCTAAGTTTCAAGTGTTGAATAGAAGCAAAATTCCTGATTCAGGAACAGAATGTTATGAGAATAAAACAATGCCCACAAAAGTGCCCACAAAAAAACATAAAACCCAACACAAATTATAGTGATTATTGTTGTTACTAGCTAAAAGGACACCTGGATTCGTTTCTGAGGTTAGTTGCTATTTCATGGTGGAAACAAAGTTAAGGCACAGCATTCTGCTGGTTCTAGTAAGGGTTAATACCTTTTCCCCCTTGAAGAAAGACGTATCGTCGCAGCACACTTCATTCTCCCACAAAGAAAGGGCAATATTAAAGTGTATACTCAACAGATACAGAAATCAATTAATTGAAGGTGGGTTTGGGGGCAACTATTTTAAACATCTAAAAAGGGAGGTATAGGGGCTGGCCCGGTGGAGTAGTGGTTAAGTTTGCACGCTCCGCTTTGGTGGCCTGGGGTTTCGTGGGTTCGGATCCCTGGCGCAGACAGACGCACTGCTTGTCAAGCCATGCTGTGGCAGCATCCCATATAAAGTAGAGGAAGATGGGCACGGATATTAGCCCAGGGCCAGTCTTCCTCAGCAAAAAGAGGAGAATTGGCAATGGATGTTAGCTCAGGACTAGTCTTCCTCACAAAAAAATAAAAATAAAAAGGGAGGTATTGCACAACATGACTGAAACTCTATTTCAAATGCCTTTTTCTCTTTTCTATATGAATACACTGAACTGACCACATGTGAGTAAACGCAATGTTAGGGTCCTGGTACCACATGTCTCTTGAGTAAATCCCTGGTTCACTATACTCAGTTCTCACTGTCAGCTAGGTATTGTCTGGGCACTGAAAGAATATGAAGATTGACAAGACACAGGTGTAATTCTCAGGAATTACAGATATATACACTGCAAGTGTCTAATAGAGGCCCTAATGAAATGTTTGGGGAGAAGGAGAATGGAATGGTGGACCCTGACTGGGAGATCTGAGGAGATTCACAGACAGCTGGCGTTGCAGCACAGCCTTGAACGAAAGCAAATTTTCATTGGCAGATGAGGTTGGAAAAGAGATTTCAAGCTGAAGGAATAGTGTGAGCCAAACATGGAGACGTGACTTAAATAATGAGTGGATTGGGAGGCTGATGGAGCACACTGTGACGTGTTTATTTGTTTAGTTGGTGTATTGGGGCTCTTTTTTTAGTTAGCACCTTAATTTCTGGTTTACAGATAGCCACATTCTTTAACCAGTTTGCAGCATGTGCAACTACAGAATAAATAGAACAGACCTCTGCTCATCTAATTTAAAGATTGAAGGTGTTGATAATGACTTCCCTTTTCCCAGCATTGTTGGAAAAGGTGATTACTTTTAAATATGCTTTCCTTGGATGCAAGGTACTGTCTAAAAGTTGTTGAACATCGTTACTCTTGACCTTTTCCTCCTCAGTAAAGGATAGCTTCTAATTTATCCTCTGAAATTTTCCCTGTTTAACTCTGGGAAGTACAGCAAACACAAACTATACCTTAGATTTAGATTTTTGGCCTCTTCTCCAAGAGTGGTACCCTGATACTTAAGTAGAAAGTAGAAAAAGCCCTCTTCAAAGCTTGATTCTGTTTGATCCACATGGTCATTTTAGATATTGAATTTATTTATCTTGCTAAAACATGGGCAGTTTTTACCCAAGTGGCCCACTTAAAACAGCAGAGTGGTGGGGAAATGAGTGACAGCTGAAGGGGCCACCTAAGGCTCACCCACCGTTACTGGATTATCTAGAACAATAATGCAGTGGTGTGCCTTTTCTGCAGGTTGTTCATATTTCCCTCTTATCTCCTATGGGATGCTAAAAATAAAACCAAAGCATATAAGTTTCACTCATCAGTTGGCAAACTCACTGAGGTAGCTTCACCCAAAATTAATAATTTATATGCTGGAGGTGAGAGTATCAAAAGGAACTGTAATGTTTCCAAGAGTCTGTGCTTTGAGAAGTGTCTCTTCTTGTGGAATCTATTTGTGAGCAAATAATTCCCAGTCTTAACAAAGATACAGGACTCACCAGCCTCATGATTTGTTTTTAAAAGGTTCTTGGTAATTCTGACAATGGATTCTATACCTATCATTCAGAAAAGATAGAAATAAATAACCAGGCATAAAATATTCATACATCTTCTTCAGAAGGAAGAGGATGTATTGTTTAGCTTGTCAACATTACAATAGATATATGAAGATGCCACTGTAACTGCCTTCTTCATGTTCATAATAGGTCTAATTTAATTTATTTACTCAGGGCTCTGTATGATAATAGATGCCAAATTTCCTTCTTCTTTGAAAATTAAAACAGTTGATAATGACAATGATATTTTCCAAAACTTAATGAGCTGGCTCCATTTTTTTTTTCATGTCAGAGTGTGATAGTATACTACAGATTTTCATTTTCTGACAAACTTCTGCCCATAACTACATCATTTGAGGGCTTGCTTAATTAGAGGCAAACCTTTTTTTTTTTTTTTTCCCAATACTTTGTGGATTTGTACAGTTGAGGGCACTTAGACCTGAAGCAAGACGGGAATCTGGGGATTGGAACTGGAAGATGAGGTAAAGGTTGGTCTCAGAAACAAAGCAGAAGGTTCATTTTAGAAGTGAGGTGTAGGAGCGGTGACGTGAATCTGGATCTCCCAGATGCTAACCAGGGTTCCTTCACTCTCCTGAGTCTGAGACGCACAAAGCCTGGAAGGAATGTCAGGGACCCAGCTGTAGAGAAGAAAGAGAGAATCTCGTTACAGTGACACGCTCCACCGTCCATGTGACGCCTTAACACTCACAGTGTGTTAAGCTCATATCAAAAACCTCTGCTGAGGATATGAACAGACATTTTTCCAAGGAAGAGATACAGATGGCCAATAGACACATGAAAAGATGTTCAACATCACTAATTATCAGGGAAATGCAAATCAAAACTACACTGAGATATCACCTTACACCGGTTAGAATGGCTATAATCACCAAGACAAATAACAACAAATGCTGGAAAGGTTGTGGAGAAACGGGGACCCTCATTCACTGCTGGTGGGAATGCAAATTGGTGCAGCCTCTATGGAAAACAGTATGGAGAGTCCTCAAAAAATTAAAAATAGAAATACCGTATGATCCAGCAATACCACTCTTGGGCATCTACCCAATGGACGTGAAATCAACCATCACAAGAGGCGTATGCACCCCTATGTTCATTGCAGCATTATTCACTATAGCCAAGAAGTGGAAGCAACCCAAGTGTCCCTCAACTGAAGATTGGTTAAAGAAGATGTGGTATATACATACAATGGAATACTACTCAGCCATAAGAAAAGACACAATTGTCCCATTTGCAACAACATGGAAGGACCTAGAGGGTATTATGTTAAGTGAAATAAGCCAGAGAGAGAAGGACAGACACTGCATGAACTCACTCATATATGGAATATAAGTGAACACACGGACAGAGAGAACTGATTGGTGGTTACCAAGGGGAAGGGGGGTGGGGGGGGCACAAGGGGTGAAGGGTTACATCCACAAGGTGACGGACAAAAATGTACAACTAAAACCCCACAGTGTTATAAACTAAGACATCAATAAAAAAAAAAAAAAAAAAAAAAAAACAAAAAAAAAAAACCTCTGCTGGCCAGGAGCTGGGGGTCTAGTGAAACAAGATAAATAGCACGTAGTTATTGGATTTGGTTTACTCCATTGTTCTCCTATTTAATTGTACTTTTTAAATTAACTTTTCCCTGATTAGAAATGTGCTACTGTTTTGAATCACTTTAAAACATCCTTGGGCAATACAGAAATGAATAAAAATAAAATCAGTCATAAATCCCATAACAACCATTTATGATTTTATGCCTAATATACATAGAAACGTATTTTCTTTTCCAAACAAAAGTGGACCTGAATTTCTTACAATGCTAAATTGTAAGAAATTCTTACCATATGTCCAGCAGTCATGCTCCTAGGATATTTTCCTAAGCGATTTGAAAAACTATGATCGCACAAAAAAGATCACTTGAATGTTGTTAGTAGCTTTATTCATAATCACCAAAAAACTGGAAGCAACCAAGATGTCCTTCAGTGGTGAATGAACAAACTGGGGTACATCCACACTATGGGACGTTATTCAGTGATGAAAAGAAATGAGCTATCAAGCCATAAAAAAAATGGATGAATCTTAAGTGCATATTGCTAAGAGAAAGAATCCAGTCTGAAAAGTAGGTGCAGTATGATTCTACTTACATGACACTCTGAAAAAGGCAAAACCATCAAGGTGGTAAACAGATCAGTGGTTCCCAGGGGTTTGTGGGAGAAGGAGGACTGAATAGGTGAAACACACGGGTAGCGAAACTATTCTGGATGATACTGTAATGGTAGAAACATGACACTGTGTTTGTCAAGACTCATAGAACTTTACAGCAAAGAGAGTGAACTTTAATGTTTGCAAATTTAAAAAAACATTTAGGAAGGCAGGGATCCCAGGATAGAGTGTTGACTGACAAAAGAATCTAACAGTATTACAAATACATGAAATAAGCTCACTGAGGAGGGTGGGGGGAAATATGCTGACTTAAGTAACTTTGGAAATGAATGGATATTGTAAGACTAAAAGTAAAAGAAACTGTTCATAACTGCTATACTCTTTTATTACTATGGAGCTAAGAGTTAACAATTCTGAGCACACTGCAATTACTTAGTGGATGCTGGATGATGGAGCTACGTTTCTCACTGTTGGAGTGGGAGGTTACAGACACACAACGGGAGGTAGCTAGAAGCATCCTGTGGCAATGGATTAGAGTTGGAGTGTGAATTTATGTTTAGCCCAATAGAGATACAGATGGATACACAGAGGAATATTGATAGATATGTGTATACACATATATAAACATATACACACATGGGGGCATGCATATAATTTGTATACATATAGGCATATACATGTGTAGAAACATGTATTTATGTAAACACACATATACATATTTTCTTGCTCTGTCAGCTGAGAGGACCTAGAAGCAATGACATCCCAGTAGTAACAAGCATACCCAGCACCCAGATCTTGTTTCTAGTACCATTCTCCCAAAAAGGGAACCAGAACTCCTTGGATAAATGGCTGATTATAGGGCTAGGGAATATCTAAGATGATCCTGGAGCATTTCATAGTGCCAGAAAATTAGGAAGTGCTAACATTCACACACACACAATGATGGGATATGTCAAAGGGGCACAGGAGCCAACTGAAAGAGCTCCCAATGGCCAAAGCTGAAACCATTTAAGCAACAAAATTAATAATATAGTATTAGATTGTACTATAAATCTAGTATAGTGTACAATGCATTTACTTTATACAAAGTATAAAGTAAATATCCATGAGTTCATACTGATATAAATAAATGAATAAACAAATGGAAAATAACTGGTAAATCTCCCATGCAGAATAATTCCAAATCATTTATGTGTTACTCTGCCCTCAAGGAGGTGGAACATAACTTCCCACTTCTTAAGTTTGGACTGTGCATAGTGACTTCCTTAGAAAGAGCACATTATGGAAATGAGGAAAAACAGATAACTTTACGATAAAGAAACGTGACAAACATTACCCTAGCCAGGTGATCAAAATTAACATCAACAGTAGTAACTTATGTTGATACTATTTACCCTTGATATGATGTGATGAGAATGACATTTTATCCTGTAGTCTTCCCCCCAAAATCCATAACCTCAGCATAATCATGAGAAAAACATCAGACAAATCCCAGGGAAGAGACATTCTACAAAATATCTGACTAGTACTCCTCAAAACTGTCAAGGTCATCAGTGTGAGGAAAATCTGAGAAACTGTCACAGCCAGGAGGGGCCTAAGAAAACATGGCAACTAATTGTAATGTGGGATCCTGAATGGGATCCTGGAACAGAAATAGAACACTAGGTAAAAACTAAGGAAATATAAATATTCTAGTACCATTCTCCCAAATGTTGGTTCAGTAATTGTGTCAAATGTAACATCCTAATGTAAGATGTTAATAATAGAGGAAATTGGTTGTAGGGAATTCTCTGTACTATCTTCACAACTTGTCTGTAATTGTAAAACTTCTAAATCATAAAATTATGTAAGTATAAAAAAACGGACCTCTCTATTCATACTATGAATATACCATTTGACTATACCTTAATTTAACTAATACTTTAGTGAGCAATTTTCCATAATACTTTGTATCTTCAGTCATTCCCTTAGGATAAATCTCTATATGTAGGATTATTGAGACAAAGAGATTTTTTTGATGCATATGCCAAATCACCCTCTCTCCAAAAAAGAAATCTTGTACCAGTTTGTCTTCCCCCACTGAAGTATGTGAGTGCCATTTCTCTTGACCCTTTACCACGTGGGAAATTGTATGATTTTTTATTTTTTCTACCTTGTGTCTTTTTGTTTTGATTTGAATTTCTTTGATTACTAATGAGTTTGCACTTTTTAAAATGTGTTTAGAACTTGGAATGTAGGGTCCGTAAAGATGAGATCCTTGTCTGTTTTATTCAGGACCTGATATACAGCAGGTACTAGTAAATATTTAATGATTAAATCAATAAATTGTATTCTGTATGTTTCACTTTTGCTAGAATCTGATGTTTTTCTTTCATTGGACTCGATAAAAAAGCAGGACAAAAGAATTTGTGAATTGTATTCTTACACATGAATATAAAACTGGATATCTTCATGAGGTGTTCCTAAGTAATGGCCTTCTTGGACCTTATTCAGATAAGTTGGCCCATCCTTTATTATGCCGCATTTGAATTTGACCCAAGATGTTGCCCCACAAGAAGACTGTCTAAGATGGGAGGAATTGTGACATTTGGGGAATCATGGCATTAGCTGAAATTATTCCAGATTAAAATATCCTGGAGTCACCCACCCATCCATTCCTGCATCCCTCCATTCAGTTAGGATACAGAACTGGGGTAGTTGTATATTTTAAACAGTTTTGAAATATTCATCAGTTTTTCCAACTGTGTTGAATTAAACGTATAAATACCGCTGAACAGTATCACTTCACTGGTTGCTAGAAGGTTTGAGTCATTCAGTAGGTTTCAAACTCCCGAAGAAGTGCACCCTTACTGAGTGTTGTAGATCAAGAGCATCAAAACTTATAGGGTTCCTGCTTTAACCTCTGGCAGTTTGTAGTCTTGTAAATGATGAGATTGAACGGATTTGAAACTCTTTGAACTGGATAGTATTGGTCTTATTAACTTTGTTGTAGAAGATATTCTCAAAAATTACTGCTTAAAGTATCCATCAGTTTGAGGAGTACGTTGAGATTACCTACTAACAATAACAGTATTTTCTGAGTTGGAACAGTGGTGAATTTTTTTACTCCTTAAATAAAGACTCTCCTGCATCTAAGTTTTTGCAATATAGTGATATTTTGCTTTGTTTTAAGGCAAAGATAAACAAGATGAATGGAAAACAATAGCTTTTATTTTAAACTTAATATTAGCTATTAAAACCTCCTTTGTTTTATTTTTTATATAAATTTTGGTTATTATAATAGTATTTTCATACCATTGGTTCCCATGGAAAATTAAGTTCCAGTTGTAACATCTTAATTTGTCATCAAATTATCGTAAAATTACACAGTGTACTCTTCCTACCATGTTTCATTGTGATTGGATCACAAGCTTCCAGTTTTATCTATTCGTTTTATTTTTATCCTTTTGTTTCATGACATCTTTCTCTTCCATCATTTGGTTTTTGTGATTTTTTTTTTAAACCAAGAAATCATATCAGCATTAAAAAAGATTGGCATAGGGTTCTGATTGTGCAAGCAGAAGCAACGTCAGTGTTGTGATATACACAGGAATTTTGTGATCGGATCATGAAATGCAGTAAAGAATAAAATACAAGAGAAGTTTGCTGGTGTTGACTGGCCCAGGAGTATTGGCATGGGGAGTTATCTCTGGGTAGCAGGGTTATGGAAGATTCTTCTTCTGTTTTTTTAATTCCTTTCTGCATTTAAAATGTTTTCCTCCTTAGTGAACATTTATTACTTTTAAAACTTGGGAGAAGGAAATTATGCAAAAAAGCATTTAAAACACGAGAATTTACAGCACAGTGGAACAGCAGCATTCATGCAACCTCAAATATAAGTTGCTTTTTTTCTTGTAATGGACATTTCTGTGAGAGGAGGGAAAAGGACCATTCACCTCATTTCCATCTCAGTTGAGAACCAGTGGAAACTTCATTCTGCTGAGGTGGCGTGGTAAATGAATGAATGTAGCCATATAACTTTTCAAGACTTTATAAACTAGGAGGCTAGATACATTCACCCTGTGGACAAATTGCCTTGTCTTTTTAGGAGTTCTTTAAAAGACACAATGAAAGTACTGTTATGAAACTCTTTCCGTATTTAACAAAATGGCAATAATTTTCAAATTTTATTGTTAGTTAATGACAGAAAACTTGAGTTAACCAAATTGCCCGGGGAATGGAGTACACTGATCAGGCACCATAATTCCTTTCTTCTTGCCCTGTTATTGAAAGTTTTTTGAAATATATTTGCCCTCTCTTTGTTAGGAAGTGCAGGATTTTGAATATTAATATATTTTTCTTTCTTGATTCAGTATCTTGCCTGGCCTCCAGGTCATTGTTAAAAACACCAAAAACTGAACAAGAGATCCAGAAGCTGAGGAGATTTGGCTAAATCTGTGCTAGCCTTCTGACATCCCCTAGAAAAGAGTTTATTTTCTATCTGAACATTATTTTCTCTTAAACTTATCCTACAAGTATTTTTGGAGCATCCTTCTGTTCCCAGCATTTTATTATTTCACTTGGGATCATTAGTGCTAATTCCCTCTCTTCAGCTCAGGAGGAATTTGGCAGGTAATGCAAACATAAATCAGGGTATCAGCATTCTGAAGCTGTCAGGGACCAAATCATGTTTGGTTATTGCTTTAAAAAATGAGAATTATTTGACAGCCATATAGTAAACTAACTCCAAATATGTCTAATCATTTTGCTGAGAACTCACTCTGTTTTCTGGATAGAAAGAAAAGCATCAGCTTTGAAACCTAACACCTGTGTATAGCCTGTTCGTGGAGAGGTAGCCCAAAATGTAAGAATGTTTATATAGGTACATTTTCATAGTCCCTCAATTCTTCAAAGGAATAGCTCTCAACAAGAGAGTTTTTTTAGCCACTACTTCAGGTACATATGGTATTTTAATATACCTCCCAAAAAATCTACTCCCAGTTGCTTAAAAGAAATAGTTGCTTTAGACTGGAAGAAAACCAACGCCACCACTGTTCTGATTATCTGTTGTTGCATAAGAAACCACTATAAAATGTAGTGCCTTAAAATAACAAGTTATTATCTCATGGTTTTGTGGATTGACTGAGTTCGGCTAGACAGTTCCTGGTTAGAGTCTGTCACTCACTCACATTTAGGTGTTGGCTGGCGTTGCAGTGATCTTAAGGCTCAGCTAGGCTGGATGTTCAAGGTGGCTCCCTCACAGGGCTGACAACTCATGTTGGCTGTGAGCTCAACTGGGGCTATTGAGAATCGCCTACATATGACCTTTCCATGTGAGGAGCTTGGGCTCCTCACAGCGTGGTGGTCAGAGGGCAGTCACGCTTCTCATCTGACGACTGGCTTCCTAGAGGCAGCGGCCCTTCTTCGAATCCTGTTTGTCAGAGCAGTCACAAAGCCTGCCCACATTCAAGGGAGTGGGAAAATAGCTTCCACCTCTTGATGGGGGAATGGCAAGGTTGCATTGCAAAGGAACCCCAGGAATGGACATACTATAGCAGCCATCTTTGGGAACCACAATCTGCTACAACCAGCAACCTGTTCGAATGTCAGGGTGAGTAGGGACCACTTTATGGGAAAAGCATTATGGGAAATCATCCCACTGACTTCAGAAACCTGGATTGTGTCGTTGGATCTAATTTCTATTCTAAAAGAAAAGCTGGCAGAGAAATACATCTACCTCGTGCTTGTGTCCTGAGGAAAACACCTAAGTACCAAATACCCAAAAAGCTAAATATATCTAATCCAGGGAAACAAAAACAATTACGTTGTTCATAAGATCTTCTCAGATATAGACTGACATCTACAATGAGCCTAAGAAAAGCAGTGTTGGGCATCAGACCTAGCCAAGCTGCTTTCTAACTGGATTTTCCTTGCTCAAACTCCACAGGCCTTGATCTGTTACCTATAAAATAGGAATAATTTCTACTTTTCCAGGTTGTTTTGAGGACTAAATTAGGTGATTTTTGTAAAACACCTAGTTTACTGCAGCACATAGTAAGTACTTAATCAAAGATAGCTGTTTTCCTCTTATCTCTACTTTCCTGATTTCTATCTGTATCATATGCCCTCAAAACATACCAGTTTACTAGAGAGTGCCAGGCACTTCAGTGCTTGTTAACTTAGGTTTTACTGTTTTGTTGAACATCATCCATAGAATTTTTTTTGTCTTTGTGAGGAAGACTAGCCCTGAGCTAACATCTGTTGTTAATCCTCCTCTTTTTGCTGAGGAAGACTGGCCCTGAGCTAACATCTGTGCCCATCTTCCCCTACTTTATATGTGGGACGCCTGCCAGAGCATGGCTTGATAAGTGGTGAATATTTCCACACCCAGGATCTGAACCTGTGAACCCCGGGCCACCGGAGCCAAGCACGCAAACTTAGCTGGGCCACTGTAGCTGAGCGCGCAGACTTAACCGGGCTGGCCCCAATCCATAGAATTTTTTTAATGGACACTTCTAATTAATTTCTCTTTCAGATCTTTGAACTTAAATATGGTATTATAGTCAATATTAATAATTTTTTACTTTCCTAAAGTTTCCCAATATGGTGGTTGATGTCGGATCTTTGTATTTAAAGTGAGAGATCTCCATTTTAGTCTTAATGTATTGTTTTCAAGTTTAAATTAGTTCATGTTATTGGAACTTAAGAAAGAACAAACAGCAGGAATTTATAGTGTGAGTGAAAAATGGGTGTTTAACTAGAATTGGTCATCACTCATTAATGAGGAAAAACTGTGTCTATCTCTAAGGCGGCCCTCTTATCTCAAGAGCCTGCTAATTAGCTAAATGTTTGGCATATCTCAGTAACCCTTGTAGCCTGTATAATTAAAACTAGCTTTGAACACACAGTATCCCACATCTTATCTTCCTTTTTGAAGGCATCTTCGTCAACTGAGAGCTTTCTAATAATAGTTCCTCAGCACTAACTCGATCTCAGGATAAAGAGAGAGAACATGCACCAAATGAGTGAGAGAGAACACATCCACCCAATCTTTTTATTTTGTGTATTTTTTAAGAATAAGTGGGAAACATTTTTACTTTCTCAAAAGGTTCTATTCTGTTTTTAGAGGGGGAAGAACCTCCTTTATGGGGTTAGATCTCCCAGTCATCTTTCAGTCATTAAAGAGAGTACAGAAAGATTCAACATAGATGGACAAGTAGTTTAACCTTTTAAGTTGTTCATTTAATTTTTACACAAAATTCAAGGCGGGCCATGAAGTTGAAAGATGTTTTTACGTCTGGCACTGGTAGAGTATGATACAAGTTGAAATGTCTTATCAAGAACCTAGAGAAAGAAAATGTCTCAACTCCATTCATTTATTTAACCAGTCACTCAACAAATGCTCCTTAATCACCAGTTACAAGCCAGTTCACTCTCCTTGGTTTGGGGAATTATGAGGAACACCCACAGTCCTGTCCTCAAGGAGCTCACTGTCAAGAAGGGGAAGGTTAGCCAGTGAGCAGGCCATTTCCATGGAGTATGCTACCAGCCCTCATGAGTACTGTTGATACTCAACAAGTAACACGTGGTACTATGCACACTTAATGCAAACTTACCACATCAGGAAAGTCTTCTTGGTGGAGGGGTCCCCTTCATGCTCTCATTTAGATAAACTGCCTTCAGCATCAAAGCTCTGTGAAAAACAGTACAGAGAAATATGGGCTCCTCATACTCCATCTTTGTACATAGCAAATGATACGTCGATGTTGACCAGTGATTCTTGGGAATATCCTCTGTGTTGGAAGTGCTTGTTCATTCAGCAAGTAGTTGCTGGGTCTTTATCATTTGCTGGGAACTGTGCTTAGAGCTAGGAATGCAACAGTATACAAAGCTGTGTAAAACATGATCTTTACTTTTGTGAAACACATAGTCGAGGAAGCACGCTGGTAAAGAAGCATAAAAACCATATGGTTCATGCCGACTTCTAAGCACAAATTGCTATCTAAAAGAGCAGCAGATAAGGGAACAATTAATCATGCCTCAGGATGTATGGGAAGGTGGGGTCTTGATGCATGAATAGGAGTTTTGAGGAGGACTGGGTGAGGAATAGCAGGAGCAGAGGCCAAGGGCTTAAAACGTCATGGTATCCACTCAGAAATCTCCCAGATCTGGAGTGAGTAGAGTGTGGGTGAGGTTCAGGTTCTGAAAGACTGTATACCATCCTAACAAAATTGGGCCCACTGTCACAGAGAGACGAAGCACCTGGCTCTGAACTCAGACCAGACCCATGGTCAAATCTCAGCTCTCTCGCTCACTAGCATGTTTCTGACCTCTCTGAGCCTGAGTTTCCTGACATGATTATAGTACCTACCTAACAGGTTGTTGTAAGGGCTACATAAGATAATGCAAGGAAAGCCCTTAGCACAGTGTTTGCTGCGTTAGCGACACTATGAACGTTAGTGGTTGCTGTTACTGCTAGATTTGATCCCATGGACGTTCGAAAGCTATTGAAAATTATTGTTATCTTGCTTTTGTCACTGTAGGTTGCTGAACCTCTCTGGGCATCATCTTAAAAAATTGTTTTGATAATTAAACAAGGTGATATCTGTAAAGTGCTTAGAACAGTCACAGGTACATAGTAAGTGCTACATAAGTATCACATAATTTAATTAAATCTGCTAAGGGATAGAAATATAGTTTTCTCGTTATATAGTTGAGTAAGCTAAGTTCAGAGAGGTTAAGCTTCTTGCCTAAGGTAGTACAGCTGATAAAGTGTGGAACCAGTATTCAACCTGTGTCTCATTTCCTATTATAGCAGCCACATCTTAAAGTTTGATTTAAAAAGACGTGCATAGTCCGATCATCAGAACACATTCTTCATTTTTGTGAATTCTTGTCAGATGTGTTCGTCTTTGCTCAGATGCGAGTAATAGTTTTTACAGAGCGACAGTCGTAGCCTGTGTGTAATTTTGCATTCCCATTTTTTCTTAGCATTATATCATTTTCCATTTTCCTGTATAGGCATCATGTTAAATTTTAATGGATGTGTAAAAGTACTTCAAATTGATTTTCTTTAGCTTTTATCCTGCTGTTGGGTATTAGTCTATTTCCTGTTTTTCATTATTATATAGTACCTAATGCTTGTGTAAGCATATCCCCAAATAGAGCCATTTTCTTCTGCTGATTTATTTCCTTAGATAAGTTTCCAGGAGTGGGATTGTTGGGTTAACGGTTATGAATAGTTTTATTGTTTTTGACGTACATTGCCTAGATTCTTCCACCAACAGTATATGGAGACTGCTAATTTCAACACCAAGATAGAGAGGCAGAATTGATAGCTTCTCCAGCAATGAGTGTTTTGTTTTTTAAAACTCTTGCTAATTTAATTAATAAAAATGATACCCTAAGGTCATTTTAATTTTTGCATGTTTTATTTTCATTCTTTAAAATACATTGTCACCTAATGTAATAATCTCTTTTATGCTTTCTTTCTATTCTTGATTTTATTATTCAATTAATAAACATTTCTTGAATATCTTCCCTGTTCCAGACCCTGTACTGCTTGTTTTAGAAACAGATTGAAGTAAAAGATAAAAGATTTTACAGTCTGGTGCGGGAGTTTTGTAAGCAAATAGACAATTTTAGCTTCATGTGATAAGGACTATGATAGGTATCCATACATGATAAGAACAAGAGACATACAGGGCAGAGAAGAACAAACAAAATTCTTGAAGGGAATGGCTGTTGGGCTATTTTGAAAGATATAAATGCTACATGTACATATGTATGTATGAGTGTATCTAACAGGTAAGTACATACACACATATGTGTGTACACACACGCATGTGTGTCTGGACAAAAATCTGGAGATGTGTAGTATTTGGTCATCATTATCATGGGACAACAAGAGGAATGTTTGCCCAAAGCTAGGAACACTAAGTAAGGAGATGGGCAGAGCCGCCCAGAAAAGGAGAATGAAAAGGAAAGGGAGTCAGGTGGGAGGAAAATCAGAGGACAGCAGTGGGAGGAGGGAATTTGGAGAAGGGAAAAATGGTAACCTCTGCCAGATGATTGAGGGGGGAGGCATCATATTGGGCTACTAGGAGGTCATTGGTAACCTCGATGGAAGCAGTCACTGTGCCTTTTTAAGAAATAAAGGTGGCCTGACATCCTTTTACCTTTTAATGCCTTTCAGAATGGAAACATCCTGTCCCTGTGGGATGTAGCATGGTAGAGAAGGAGCATGGGCTTCAGGGTCAGATAGACCCCGGTTCACATCGTCGCTTTGCAACTTGCTGGCTGGGTGACCTTGGGCAAGAATCTTAATGCCTTTACAATCCTTAAATATCTTTACCTTTACCTTTACGTCAAGTCTTTACCTTTACAACATCTTGCAGCGCTCTTAGGATTAAATGAACTGATATCTGTAAAATCCTTAATGCATTGCCTGGCTGTCATGGGTCCTCTGCAAATAGTAGTTGCTATAATGATTCTTATTACTGTAAATGTAATAGTGATTATTTTAAAACATATTTCATACCTGCTGTATTCTAGTCATAACTAGTCATAGCGAGGCAGAAGGGTGAAGTGGGTAAAAGCTGGATTAGAGTCCCACTTACTTAGCTCTGGGCCTTGACCAAGTTACGTTATCACTCCAGACCTCAGTTTCCTCATCTGTGAAATGGAGACAGTAAGAGCACCCAGCACATAGATTTATTTTAAAGATTAAAACACTTAGAATGGTGCCTGCCACAAAATAACTGCTATATCACTAATAGCTTTTATGATGATGATAGTGTAGAGATGATGATGATAGCTACCTCTTTAGACAAAGTAAATTTACTCCATTTTAAGGATATAAGTAATTTTTGCCTTTTGACTTCTCCTCTTTACTCTCTCCCTTTCCTATACTTCATTAATTTATCCTGAGGGTCTTAAAATTCTCTTTTTTCTTTCTTTTGAGGTTTCACTTATATTTCTCTTTTGTTTCAATAATTTTATCAGTTATTAGATTTGTCAAGATCACTAAGTATGATTTGTTTTTTCTTATGGCTCTTTTTTTATCAGCAACTATCCTCTCCTGCACTGATGATCTGGCTAACTTACTGCTGAATGGAAGATTGATTCCATGGTCACCCAAACCCTTTTCAACATCTATATCCCCCATTAAGTGATTTCCCCTTTTATTCTATCCCTGATGTTTGGCGCAACAGTCTCTGATTTTTGTAGAAATGGTATTGCAGTGATATGGCCTTTCTAGCATGGAGAAGCCATGTAGATATTCTGTAGATTTCTCTCTCTCTCTCTCTCTCTCTCTCTCTCTCTCTATCTCTCTCTCTGTCTCTCTCTCTCTCTCTCTCTCTCTCACACACACACACACACGCATGCACGCATTCACCCAGCTCCCAATCCATACATTCCCATTCTCCTGCTCTCTCTCTAAGACTCAGTTTTTACAGGGGAAAAACTAAAGCTATACTAATTTTCACCTGTTTGAAAGTGATCTGGTTTTCCACTTTTAGACTTCAGAATGCTTTTGTTTGCCTTTGTATCTTAAATAGGTATGCTTCCGTGTATTTTTCTGCTTACAAATATAACATAGAACACAGTGAGCATTTCCAGTCTCCGATTTATAGGTTTTTGCATTTGGCTTTGGTGTTAAGTTCTGGAAAACTGTCTTTCATTGGTTCTTCCCCCCTCAGAGACTCTCCTTGTTTGCAGGTTACATCTCCGCGCTCTATTTTCTGTGTCTGCCATCTTCCCTCACCTTCTTTTCAATGTCTGATTATTTTTTCAACCCTCCATGTATGTCTCTTGTATCTATTTCTGATTCACTAACCCAGTTTTCTGCAGCATTGATTTTAATATTTACTGTATGCAGTGATGATCTTATTTCTTCTGTCATGGAGTGAGTGCACCCTGCTCTGTTCTTGTTTCTTAATGGGAATGTTTCTTTTTATCTCCCTGAGAATGAATGACAGCTGTTTCCTGAAAATTTCTTGCATAGTGTAAAAGGTTTATTTCAGGGGGATTATAATTGCTTCTAAGATCTTCTTCGTTTTTCATGTGTTGGGGGGGCTACATAACTTTCTCATTAGGGCCAGATTTTTTTTCTCTTTTCTTATACTTCTCTCCAATTTTTGGAGCGTTTACTGTATGGAAGCTGACTTTAAATTCCGTTTCCACCTATTTGGGGGGTTGAAATCAGGTCTCTCAGAAATGATCTCTTTTTTTCTCCATTGTCCCACTCTTTCAATAATCAGTGGTGCAATTCCTCCAGTTGAAATTGAAGGTCAGACCATTTTAAGGGGACATTTTCATCTTGTCCCAACCGTGTGGTTACTGCCAACATTCATCTCCCAAAACAAGCTGGTGGAGCATTTTTAAAATTTTGTGCCATTTGTGTGGTAGATTAGAAATAAAAAAAGTCTTCTGAATTTTCTCAATTATTACTCCTTGTGGCTGTATATATTTGATTTATTTGTATATTATTTAGTTAGTTAACTTTTCAGAAAATTTCATGCACAGTTTTTCATTTTGTTTGTGTTTTTACTTTAGGGAGAGAAAGCTTCCCCTTCCCATTCTGATTTTTCCCAGAAGACCAGAATTTGGCATTTGATAACGATAACTCGAGTCAGTGTGGCGTGGCGGCGGGGTTTGGATCCAGAGGGAAATGGCTGTGGATCCCTATCACATTTAACTACCTGTGTGACCCTGGGCAATTTAAAAAATACTTCTGAGCTTTAGTTTTTTCAACTGTAAAACAGTAAAAATAATACCTACCTTACTTAGATATGGAAAGCACCTAACAAGTTGCCTGGCACATGGCAGGTCCCTAATAAGTGATTGCTGCTATTATTAGCGGTGTCATTAAGTTCAGAGTGGCGAGAAAGCAATGTCAGTTCCATGATTGTGTAGATGTGAGTCAAAGAGCGGGAAAGCTATGATTCCAAGCTCACAGTTATGGCTGGAGGGTGCTATTATAGCAACAAGAGAAAACCAACAGTGCACCAAGAGTCAGAAAAAGGAGGTTCTGCCAGTATCTCTCTCTGTGTTCTTGGTCAAGTGTCTTCATCCATAAAATGAAGGGGTCGTGCAGCCATGATGCTCCCCCCTCACCCTTGTGCAGTTCTCTGTGCTTCTTCTTATCACTCTCCTGGGTATTAAAGTCACCTTTTGTTTTTGCTTTTTACTGCACATCTGATCATGTTACTCCCCTGTTTAAAGCTCTTCCTACAGTAGCTTCCTGTTGCTCTCAGGTTCTAACCTGAGTGGGGAAGACCCCGCACTGCTCTCTAGGCTCCTCTCTTCCTCCCTTCCTGGCTCACGCTCTGGACAAGTTCCTTCCCACCTAGAGCCCGCACCCTGGCAGTTCCTTCCGCTGACTGCTTTCTCCTCCTCCTTTCCCTGGCCAGCTCCACCTGCCCTTGTCTCAGCCCTAATGTCCTTGCCTCAGGAAAGCATTCTCTGACCCTCTCACCGTCCTCCTTGGCCCCCATAGATTTCACTGTAGCATGGAACCCGTACTTCTCCTTTGTAACCCTTATTATAGTTGTAATTAAAGTTACCTGTGTAGCTGTTTGCTTTAGGCCACCTCTGGTTGTTAATGGCTGTATCCCTAGTACCTTGCTTACTGCCTAGCGTGTCATGACTGCTAAATAAATATTTGTAGGATGAATGAATGTAATCTTTAACGTAATGCTAAAGGAGGCAAAGTCTTTGATTTTTAATACTTCCCTTAGATCGAAGACTTAGCCAGGTTGGATGCTAAGGAATAAGGAATGCTTCATAAACAATTTCAAAAATACATGTTCTAACATGATATTTGCAGCTACTGGTTCTTTAAATTAAAATTAAGTTATACAGCAGTCCACACTTCCGGTAAAGAAGTGACCAGCCCTGCTCTACCCTGTCCAATTGGGGCAGGGGTGGGGGTAGGTGGTGGCACATGATGGAGCCTTTTCTTCTGTATTTGGTGTGTGTCTTGGCCTTGGAGTGCACCTGTTCCTTTGCTGGATCCAGACTTGCCCTCAGGCCCTGATGCTCAGACCCGTGGGGACTGAAGTTGGTTGCAGAGTGAGTCCCCCTGAGAGTAGGTGGGGTCTGTCTGGGGGAGCAGTTGCCAGGGCAGTCCTCAGTCTCCGGCTTTTCTTTACCTTGCCTGGTCCACAGTGACCACTCTGAAGGGGATTGTCATGTGAAAGGTGCTTGTTTCCTTTCTTTCCCTTCTGTGATCATAACGCCTTTCATGTACACGTCATTCAATAGTGTAGAACGCGTTCCCGGCCACCAGCGCATTGGAACCTCACGCACCGTGAGGAAGCTACGGCAGGTGTTTTCATCTCCATTTAAACAAATTTAAAAACAGAAATGAAAATCTCAGAGGGGTATCCCTTGCCAACTATCACCTGAGGTTGACTTTGGAATGAGGTGGGATTTTGATTTTAATTTCATAAATGAAACTCAGAGCTGAAACTCAAATCTGGCTCTTCTGATTCCTGGTGTAAAGACACCAGTTGCCTCTCATCCAGCCTTTCTGCACCATGAATGTTTTGCTTCTTTCTATCTCAGCATCAAAGATGGAACAAAAAGACACGATTATAAATTATGACTTCTTTTACACATTTAGTTGAGTTTTTTTTTTATTTTAATGATTTAGGCTGTATGGTTTAGGATCCTTTCTTTTTCTTTTATTTCTGCAGTGAATCAGCAAGCATATATTGAACATCTTCTCTGTGCCAAGAACTATCCCAGATGTTCAGAATAAAATTAGAATACGATCCCTCTCTTTGAGGTGCCCACAACTTAGCAAGGGGCTTGGATACATTAATAATTAAAATACAGTTAAACTGGTGATATTGTAGAGGTAGGAAGGTGTAGGTAATGCTCATTTCTACGTGGGAGTAGGAAGGAGGGCAAGCAACAAGAACACTTTATGGAGAATACATAGAGAAGGAAGGTGATGGGGGGGTCACTCCAGGCAGAGAATACAGAAGGATGGGGTAAGAAAGTTCCTGAAATAGAGAGCCATTCAAGGTTGTTGTGGCAAAGAGGAACAATGGGGGAAGATGGGTCGTGAGAGGCAGGATGGGTAGATTGGAAGGTCTTATGATATTGAAGCTCAGGAATTCTCTAGGCAACAGGGAGCCCTTGATATATATATTTTTTAATAGCTTTATTAAGATATAATTCACACATCATACATATAATTCACACACCGTATAGTTCACCCATTTAAAGCATACAATTTAATAGTTCTTGGTATATTTCATTATTCATTTTTAAAGAGTGTGGTAAAATATATATAACAATTTGCCATTTTTTACTTTATTTATTTTTAATTGAGGTGACATTGGTTTATAACATTATATAAATTTCAGGTGGACATCATTATATGTTGACTTCTGTATAGACTGCATCATGTTCACCACCGAAAGTCTAGTTTCCATCTGTCACCATACACATGTGCCCCTTTACCCCTTTCACCCTCCCCCCACTCTCTTATCCTCTGGTAACTACCAATCTGTTCTCTGTATCTGTGTGTGTGTTTGTTTATCTTCCACATATGAGTGAAACCATAGGGTAATTATCTTGCTCCATCTGACTTATTTCACTTAGCATAAAACCCTCAAGTTCCATCCATGTTGTTGCAATTGGAGAGATTTTTCAAGGCTAAGTAGAACCATTGTGTGTATATATATATATATATATATATATATATATATATATATATACACATAACATCTTTATCCACTCACGGGCCCTTAGGTTGCTTCTAAGTCTTGGTTTTTGTGAATAATGCTGCAATGAACATAGGGGTGCATATATCTTTTCAAATTAGTGTTTTTGTGTTCTTTGGATAAATACCCAGAAGTGGGATAGCTGGATCATACTGTAGTTCTATTTTTAATTTTTTGAGGAATCCCCATACTGTTTTCCATACTGGCTGCACCAGTTTACATTCCCACCAGCAGTGTGTGAGGGTTCCCTTCTCTCCACATCCTCTCCAACACTTATATTTCTTGTCTTTTTAATAGTAGCCATTCTGATGGGCATGAGATGATATCTCATGGTAGTTTTGATTTGCATTTCCCTAATAATTAGTGATGTTGAACATCTTTTCATGTGCCTGTTGGCCATCTGTATATCTTCTTTGGAAAAATGTCTGTTCATATCCTCTGTCCACTTTTTGATTGGGTTGTTTGTTTTGTTGTTGTTGAGTTGAATGAGTTCTTTATATATTTTAGAGATCAACCCCTCTAAAACCAGACAGGTGATTTGCAAATATTTTCTCCCAGTTGGTGGGTTGTCTTTTTGTTTTGTTTATGGTTTCCTTTGCTTTGCAGAAGCTTTTTAGTCTGATGTAGTCCCATTTGTTAACTTTTTCTTTCGTTTCCCTTGCCTGGTCAGACATGTTATTTGAAAAGATGCTGCTAAGATCAATGTCAAGTAGTGTACTGCCTATATTTTCTTCTAGGAGTTTTATAGTTTCAGGTCTTATATTCAAGTCTTTAATCCATTTTGAGTTAATTTTTGTGTATGGTCTCTGCCCATTTTTTGATCATGTTGTTTGTTTGTTGTACAGTTGTATAAGTTCTTTATATATTTTGGATATTAACCCCTTATAAGATATATGATTTGCAAATATCTTCTCCCAATTGTTAGGGTGTCTTTTCGTTTTGTTGATGGTTTCCTTTGCTGTGCAGAAGCTTTTTAGTTTGATGTAGTCCTCTTTGTTTATTTTTTTGTTTGTTTCCTTTGCCTGAGGAGACATCTTCAAAAAGATACCGCTAAGACCAATGTCAAAGAACATATACCTATGTTTTCTTCTAGGCATTTTATGGTTTCAGGTCTTACATGCAAGTCTTTAATCCATTTTGAGTTAATTTTTGTGTATGGTGTGAGATAGTGGTCTACTTTCATTCTTTTGCATGTGGCTGTCCAGTTTTCCCAACACCGTTTATTGGAGAGACTTTCCTTTCTCCACTGTATGTTCTTGGCTCCTTTGTTGGAGATTAGCTGTCCATAAATGTGTGGGTTTATTTCTGGGCTCTCAATTCTGTTCCATTGATCTTTTTCTGCCAATACCATGCTGTTTTGATTACTATAGCTTTGTAGTATATTTTGAAAGAGGCCTTAATATTTCTTACAGCAGGTATGTGACATCAGATTTTAAAAATACCTGACATTAATGTGTTCCCTTCTGGCAATTCTGAGTTCTAGACTGAAGATTTTGAGAGCTAGACGTGCAGTGAAGCAGAGAACAAAAATTTGTTGTAGGAAAGTGATCCCCATGCACACTAGCCATTTGTATATCAAGCACACTAGCTGTCATTTCTGCTAGTAGTAAAAATGACTCAGGACAGCTATGTGGGAACTCAGCAAGAGGGGTGGATAAAATCGAACCATTCTGATGCATTCAACTTTGCATGGTGGCTGGTCTGCTGAGGTTTTAGTTGTTCCTGATTCTGTGATGTCAGGACTCAGTATCAGCCCTCTAAACATGAGGACACTAAGTAGGACCTAAAAGAAATGCTTCCAAGCTATATTCCAAAATAGAGAAAGAATTCTTGTTTTCCATAAACCATATCCAAAGCTCAAACCAACAAGGTCAGATGTCTCTGCTCTCTGGGACAGTTCCCAGCCATTTTGCAACTCCTTAGAGCATCAGATGCATGAAGCATGTCAAACAGCATAATTGTTGTTGAATGTCATTTTAAAATAGCAAATGAGAATATCAAGGAAATGGTGAATTCAGAACGTTTTTTTTTTCTCCTTCCCAATGGAAAAGTTAACTAAAAGCAAATGTGGTTCAATGAGTGGACTTCATTTTAGTTAATGAAGCCTGTGGTTTCTTGTATGTGTACTTAAAGCTGGGTGCTTACACCATCAGAGCCAAATTCCAATCACGTCTGAAGACTTACTGTTCCTTCTGAGAAAGAGTTACAAATACAGTACAACCCACTGATCATCTTCCTGTGAACTTTAGCAAATGGGCTTTGAGAATGTCTTCCAACAGTCTGTTTCCTCAGTTAAAACCTTCAGAATTTCCTATTAGCTTTGAACCCTGGCAATCTACGTTGAGTTAATACATGTTGATTATCCTAAGAAACTTGATATGGTTCTTAGCATTAAGTTCTGTTGTTCCCCTTGGTGAGTGTGATATTAAATCAATAAAAAAGGAATTCTAAGACACTTCACCATCATGGCCATTAACATGAGAGATGAGTAATTTTCCATTAATTTAGTTATAGTCTACAGAGGGGATAGCTATATGACCATGGGCACATCTTTTAATCTCTCTGGCCTTGGTGTCTTCCTCTGAACACAAGAGATGTGAACACCTGACATGGGTATAGTTAACACTTTATTATAAACATGCATTTGTCTTACATATAGTCTGAGCATATTATTCCAGGGCTGTTATGGAAGCTTCATAGTTTCGGAGACCCAGATCCCTTCTATATTGTTGCTCCACCATGTTCAACATACAGCTTCTATCCTGTGGTTAAAAATGCTCCTCTGGCACCTGCCATCATGTCCACATACCAGCCAAGGAGAAGAGTGAAAGCATTAAGGGGAAGATGCACCCCTTCCTTCAAAGTCCTAAAAGTGACACACAACTTCCACTCATACCCCTTTGGCCAGAACAGAGTCACACCTAGCTGTGAGAGAGGTGGGCGATGGCTGTCATGTCATGTAGTTGTCGTGTACACTGCACCATATAGAAAGAGGGTAGGGAGATATCTGAGGGCAACTATCAGTCTCCTGTCACAACATCTGAGGTCCTTTCTAGTTTTAAAATAAATGATAATAAGTGCAAGTTCCAGGTCTAACTTCCTATCAAGCTGTGAAAAAAATTCAGACCACATCCCTCTCCTGCAGGCACCTGTGTTTGAAGGTGCTGGTGGCAGAAGAGGCAGGTTGAGAAAAGCCCAGCAGAGGGTGGCATTGTAAAGCCATAGATAGTGGCCTGAGGGCGTGCATCCTTTGTGTGAAAAAAACAGATTACTTTCCCTCAAAAAGGGAAAACAAATAAGAATCCTATTTGTTCCTCTCTATACTTACCTCATAACTCAGCAAGAAACAAATTAGCTGGGACCTTACTGTCTTCTTACTACTTTCATATCCAAGTTTTTGTTTTGCTCTAAAGAGAGAATCAAGTTAGTTCCTGTGGATACAAATGACTGATCCCCTCCCTTGCATAGCCCAGGATATGGATGTATATAGCAAGAGGGCCTTGTAACAGCAGACATGTGTTAGCTCATTTTTGAATTAGATACAGCTGCATGTTACAACCTTTAAATTAAAGTAAAAGAATCCTGCAGAGCTCCATTTAACAGTGTGATAGTCCCTGGAGAAGCTCACTAAATCTCTTCCTTCTAAGTCTGTGGGGTACTTCTTTGCTTCCATGTGACCACATGACTTGCTTTTCCCAATGGAATGTGAGTGGAGGGCATATGTGTCCCATCCACAGGAAAACTGTAAGAGCCAGTGGAGAATTCTACTTATTCCACTCCACCTACCAGGGTGACCAGCAAAGTTCTCAATTGCTGGTCTCTTTGAGCCTGTATCCCTGAGTGAGGACATGATATGCAGCAGTGCCCCTGCTGACCTGTGATGAGCATGTTGCATGAGTGAGAAATAAACCTTTGTTGTTTGAAGCCATTGAGTTTGGGGGATGTTTGTTACCACAGTGTAACCCCCTGGCTGATACAAACAGAAACTAAAAATACCCCACGTATGGATGACATGTGATGGGGGCAGTTACTACTCTATTTGTGAAAGTGAAGTCATTAAACAAAGACCATCATTGTTAATAAATGCCAAAGAAATCCAGTATATAATGCATGCATCTTTCTGTTCCTTCTAAAAGCTTTTCCCCAAATACTAATAACTAGTGCTCAATTATTAGCTCAATTTAGTTGTTGTCTTTTCAATATTTTAAGTTAATGCCAATCCCTTAACTCTCAACTTAACATAATTTTTAGGTTATAAGATATACCAAGGTTTTAAAAGGAATTGACAGACTTTAGTATATCCTTGAATCTGGCAGTTTTCAGTATTTTGGGTTATAGAAACTTGTCATGTAGTTTTGGAAAGTTTATTATGCTATAAAGTTCTATTTGTGGTTCTGATGTCCTGCAATTTAGAGTAGAAATGGTGACTTTCTGTTCTGTAATCCATGAATGGTACTGCCACGAACAATGTAAATGACATCATACCAATTTTTTCCCCAATGTTTATCATTTTTTAAGCATTTAAAAGAATTATCATAGTGTACTTGTAAATTTTAAAATAACTTTTAAAAGTTATTTCATTTATTTGAAAGCCAATTCCAAAAACAAATAACAGCAGCCAACATTGATTGCATGCTTAGTATTTGTCAGATATTCTAAATGATCCACATAAATTATCTCCTTAAATCTTCATAACACTCCTCTTGTACATGAGAAAATTGAGGCCTAGAGAAACTAGGAAATTTACTGAAGCCCATGTAGTTGGAAGGGAAGGAATTGCGATTTGAACCCATGTTGTCTGGCCCCCTGAGCCTCTTTATATCCACGGTGCCATCCTGCCTCCTGGAGGAGGGACGGGGGATCCCAGAAGTACTTACGTCCGTTGTTGATTTTGCCCCTCTGGCTAAGTAGCAGTGCAAATGAAACATAGTTAACGCTTCTTTCCTCATTTTCTGATGACAACCAGTGTGTGATTTCCCTTGGCCCCGAGAAATCCTATCTATTTATTTGGTTTTTGTTTGTTTATTTATTTTAAGTAACCGTCTTAAAAAGATTAACTTGGATCATCATCCTAAGTGAACATGCTTCCTAGCATCATTAGAAGAAACACCCCTGACCTATTGATCTCCTGTGCGGCTGGCCTGCTCTTTTCCATCCCAGCAGACAGAATCACGACTGCACTTCTTTAGGTCCTGGATGAGGACTGTTGACAGGCGACCTGTCTGGATGTCTTCAGGTGATGGAATTAGTATATAAATCTTGTGCTCAGACCCTAGCAGAAATGACAGGGAGAAGATATCAGGTCCTTAAATATTTACTTAGAGAGCTCATCGTGGTCCCCTGATGGTGTGGAGGGGCCAGAGAGCCTAAATCGTTCATAATGTTCTCCAGTTAAACCTTTAGAAGCAGTGGCCTGGCTTTCTTCTTTTGCATGATAAGCAGAGAAGACGCGGCAGGCCAGACGGGAAGCTCATGATCTTGGTTGGCTTTCTGAGAAAGGTATACCAAGGAGTGCGTCTTAGTTTAATGATCTGGAAACCAGGGGGTATCACAGGCTGGTGTGCAGAGTAGCTCAGTCAGAACCATCTGAACTTGAGTGGGAAAGTGACAACATTCCACATGGGTTCTGGCAGCTGTGGCGTGTCGGCTTGGCCAGCTATCCTCTTACAATTTCCTAAGTGCAGAAATTCCTGAATTTGCTGAAGTTGATTGTTCTGGGAAAGGAGGGATGAGGGTAATTAATCGCCTGAACTGTGCTCTTGTTTTTGCTTTCAGGCAAATTCCTCCTCCGTACAGGGTGCAGTCATCTTTCACTTGTCAGCATGGTATTGTCACAACATGTTGGGAGGCTCGTCAGCTTTTCACTGATTGAGTGAAAACCTCAGCTCTTCTGCAGAATCTCACGTGAAGATCTCACCAGGTGTGGGGATACTGAGGTATAGGACAGGACGATTTGTGTAATAATACTAAGATCAAACACTATGTGCCAGGCCCAGTTCTAAGCATTTTACATGCATAAGCTAATTTAATACTAATAACAAACTACGGAGAAGATGCTTTCAATATCCCTACTTTATAGATAAGGAAATTGTAAGCACTTAAGTAACTTGCCTGGGGTCATGCAACAAGTAAAAACAGAGCTGGATTCAAACCCAGGCAGTCTGGCTCCAGTAGCTGGAATGACGCAGTCACAGTTCACAGTAATATGCACTCGAGGATGGTTAAGTTATAGGATCAATAATGATTCAGAGAAAGGAATGTGTATTTTAGCTAAACATAGTATTTTTTATCATCTGAAGGTTATGGATAAGTACCTGACAGGCAGGTCAGAATTCTGAGCTGCTACTGGATGAGACACTTCCATGTGGGAGAATCCTTTATGCTCCCTATATGGAGAGTTAGCAGAGTTTGTGGGTACAGTAACAGATCGTGCTTATGCCTAGATAGGTCATTAGAAAATCTCCATGGAGTACATGCCATGTGTGGAGCATGTAGCTGTGACAAGACGGGGTGATGGTCTTCATGTTTGCCTGAGGATCCAGGAGACCTTTGGGGAGAAAGAGTAGAGTTCACTGTAATGGACCAGAGCTCCTCACTCTCCCAGGCTCTGAGACTGCCTGCCTCCCATGGAACAGCATTCTAAGGGAGGAAAGAAAGAGTTGCAGTTCCATGGCCTTATCTGAAACTCTCTTTGACTGTGAACAGGGAGGAATGCTTTAGGGGATGACACTGTAGTATGACTAAAATGTCCTTCCACCCAAACCATGGAGAATGAGAGCATGGCATCCACCTTACTATGGGAGCAAAATAAGAGGGCCAAGGGCCACTGAAAAAGCAAGGTCACATTGGTCAGTGGCCCAGATGCATCACTCCTGGGAGAGAGTCCCCTGTCACCTCAGGAGGAACATATGAGAGTCCTGACCTATCTAGAGGGTAGTGTATGGGGAGGTGTGGCTAAAGCCTGTTACAAGCGCCCACCACAATGGCAGGAACAGCTAGGCCAACCAGGTCAGGGTCAGATGGGTTGGAGGCTGCCCATTAGAGGTACCCCCACAGCAAGAAAACTTTAATACCCTGATACCCACCCTGGGCTCCTCTGCTGGGAAAATTGGGGAGGAGGCATGGGGGTGCCAGTGAGTGTCCTGAGAGGAGGCCATGTTTTTGCCCACACCCTTCAATTTTCCTTCCTCAGACCAGTGTAGCCTGGGTAAGCAACAATGGTAATTAAATTATATTGTCGTGTACTAAGTGAGAAATCAGCTAGTTACTTTAATAACCATACAAAGCCTTCTGAGTTGCTCATTTATGTGATTGATGTGATCATTTGATATCATCTGCAACCAATTTGTTTTGGTTTTAGGCCCTAGATACCTGGATATTTAAGAATGCTTTCTAGAATTTCCCTGGTGCAATATGTCCACTGTGTGGTTACAAGAAGCAGATTTGTTTTTCTAAAAATGTTTTTTTATGACTTCTGACAGTACCAACAGATGTATTTAATATTTTAGTGAAATGTCATCAAGAATAATGTTTATTTTTTAAAATAAATATACATTTGTCTTAATTATTGTGGGACTTGAGGTTGCCGGCAATGGGAGACCTGTAATGATTTCAGATGCTTTTCTCTATTGAGGAGTATTATTTTTGCTTCTCTCAAATATCCCTGAGTTCCAGTCCTCTTTGCAGGTTTTTATAAAAGATAAAAGGTTTTTTCCAGAACCATTTATTCCCACCAGGAACTGAAGCCAAATAAAAGACTCAGTTGAGTTCATATTTGGTTTGAGACTATTGCGATGTTTCATTTAAGTCGTTTTGGAAAATACAGACATTTAGTTCCCATTTGATCCCAATCACTCACTCTGTTTTTGTTTTTAAACTTCTCGTTCAGCAACATTAAAGGGAATTAATATTTGAATTTAGATCACTTCTGGTTTAGCGTCTATAACTTGAGGTTCAAGGTCATGCCTCTTAGTAAAATCACTTAACGTTCTGTGCATTTTTGAGAAAGTAATTAAAACCAGATGCTTACTTCTACTCCCAGACTCAACTTCAGCAGTTAGTACTTTTATAAAATTAATCATTTAATAGAAATTTTAAATGATAAGATAATGGCTTAGAGGTTGATGCACAGTGGCCCACAGTCTCTCATTTTGTAATAAATCATTTGGAGCCCTACAGTGCACCTTTCCCTCTGCGTTTCTCATGATGCATGATGTGTGTCCAAAAGAACTTTTGAAATTAAAGAAACACAAATCAAAGCAACCAGATGCCATTTTTCACCCATTAGTTTAGCAAAATTGCTAAGTTTGATAATATCTGGTACTGGCGACATTTGGAGAAACCAACTCTTGCTTTGTTGGTGTGATTATAAATTGCTACCACTCTTTGGTAGACAATCTGGCAATATCTTTCAAAACTGTTAATGTGTATACCGTTGATCTAGGTAGTCCACTGCTAGGACTTTACCATATGTAGCATATGAGTCTGTTACTGTGTAACAAATTACTGCAAAACTTAGCAGTTTAAAATAACAAATATTTATTATCTCACACAGTTTCTGAGTTCAGGAATTGGGGGCAGTTGGGGTGGGTGGTTCTGGCTCAAGGTCTCTCACGAGGTTCCTGTCAATCTGTTGGAGGGGCTGTTGTCATCTCATGGCTCCCCTGGGCCTTCATTTCCAGTAATGGGGAGGTCTCAGTTCCTCCACAATGTTTCACCACATTGGGCCTCCCCATAGGCTGCCTGAATGTCTTTATAACATGGCTGTTGGCTTCCCCCAGAGCATGTGAACCAAGAGAGGCAGAGTGAGCATGAGAGAGAACGCCCAAGACGGTAGCCACAATCTTTTATGAACCAATCTTGGAAGAGATGTGCCTTCATTTCTGCTGTAGACTCTGGGTCACAGAGACCAACCATGTACAATGTGGGAGGGGGCTACACAGAGTGGGAAAACCAGGAGGCGGAGATTCTTGGAGGCTGCCAACCGCATGTGGCTACTTTAAAACAAACGAAAACCTGAGCTGTATCACCAACCTGAATGTCCATCTCTATGTTAAATAAATTACAATACATCATACTGGGAAATGTGTTGCAGCTATTAAAAAAGAATAAGATCTTATGTGCAGATATGAAAATCTCTTTAAACAATACTATTAAGTAAAGAAAGAACTATGCTGTATAGTATATTTTATAAAAAATTTTTCAAAGATATACGTGTAATCTGGTATAGGATACATTTTTTTTTCTAGAATGAAAAATTGTTACTAGTGATTACCTTTCATCTCTTTCCCTTCCTCCATTTCCCTAACGAGTAACTGTTTTTAAATTTAGCATTAGGGCATCGAAGTCTGCACTAAAGCTCCTGGTGCCCTGCGCTGCACAGATCTTTCTTTTCCAAGTCCCTGAGGGCTGCAGGAGTTCCTGGGCCGTCACTGTTCCTGCACTGGCCTCAGCTCTTCATTTGCAGCCCGTTTTCCTGTTGTGCAGCGCTCTGACTGAATGACATGTCAAGGCTTTCTGCCTCAGTGTCTTCAGTTATTTGGACAAGAATTTTTGTTTCAACAGGTTTTGCAAGTTCTGAGATGCCTGGTCTACCTGGAATCTCATGAATCATTAGATCTTTGTCTCACTTCGGTTTCCTCCCAGCTTGCTGTCCTGTCTAAAACTCCCTTGATTCCCAAGCAGGCTCTTGAGGCACTACCGGCCTGACTCTGCTTTCTTCTAGAAGCAGCATGTTTCTATCTAGCCCTAGGGTGAAATGCTCCAATGAAAATTCTGCTTTGAATCATGAAGTTATGAAGTCTATCTTTTGGTCTGCCAGCTTCCGCTTCTTATTATCTTTCAAATCCTCACTTATTCAGTAAGTGTAGGTAAATCTGCTAGATACCTCCATCGTGCCCCAAGTCTGGTTATTTCTTTCATTACAGCATCTCCATGGCTTTCTTTTTTATTAATTCATTCCACACATAAGCATTTATCACCCAGTCTATACCAAACATTGTATTTGGGACTAGAGAGAGAATTGTGAGCCACATCCCACGGTCCCTGCCCTAATGGGTCTTACTGTCGATTCAGAGAGACCATATACCGATTAAGCCAGCGAATCAATGACTACAGACTCTGATAATGCCATGAATGAAAAGTCCAGTTGCATTTGTAGAGCAGAGAAACTTGCAGGGCCAATGATAGGATATACAGTGCCTTTATGCAAATTAGAAAAAGCCATCCCCTCTAGCGGGACAAATTAAAAGGTACCCCCTCCAGGGACATGCAAACCTGTGGGCACACAGTTTGGCAAGCTGATGGAACCTTTTTTTATTTCACACAAAGGAATCTCTTTTTTGAGGTGGACACAGCCCGGAACTAGGGTACATGACTTGGCCTATAGAGCAGCCTTCCCCTCCCCGCACCTTGATTAGGAGTCCTTATTTAGAGCACAGTCTGTCCAACCAAACACCTGGGCCCTGGAAGCCTGGCTGATCTGGAGGATCAGGGAAGGTGTGAGACAAGACCTGAAGGATGAGTAGCTGTTAACTAGACAATGGAGAAGGGATGAAGGGGGAGACCATCAAGAGACTTCCAGGCAGAGAAAACTACACGCTAAGAGGCCTCAGAGTAGGAGAGGGCCTAGGATATTCCAGGAACTGAGACTAGAGAGGGAGGGTGAGGGCAGGGCAGGTTGAGATGAAGCTAGAGCAGCTGGAAGAGACCAGACCAAGCAGGGCAGGATCTCCTTGGACTAGTCAGCAGGGCCAGACTGAGGATGACCATCAATGCCAAGCTAAGGAATCTGAACTGGAGTGCCATTCTTTTATTTATATAGGGTCTGAATTATTCTGCCTCCTTTTTTGTCTTATTTAAGTTTGTGTTTATGATCCTACTTCCTTGCCAATTAATGATGCATACAAACTTATTTCTTTTTCTCTTAAAAACTACAAATGGCATGTGTACTCAAGGAGAGTTCTTAGGCTTGCTGCTGGGAACATGGTTTCTGAGAACCACAGGAGGAAATCATAAGGAAGCGCTGTTCCCTTCCCCACGACCAGCGCATGTGCACACGCACACACACGTGTACACACATACACACCATAGGAATGTTCTCTCCCACGTACAAAGTTGAGAAAATAAAGCCAAATGCGTTCATCTATTTTATTTTGGCAGCATTTCAGGTATTTAAAATTCTAGCTAACATCTTAAGTTAATTAAAAAACTCAATAGGTTAAATGAACATATTCCATCATTTATGAAGAGAACAATCAAAATGAATATTCTGTTCTCTAGGAAGATGGGGTGGGTGAATATCAGAAAGAATCTCGGTAAGGATTGTTTGACATTCATAACGATCTGAAATGTTGACCTAGGGCATCAGAATGTGCAGCTGCGAGGTAGGCGAGTCACGTAATTGGAAACAGATACCTGCCCCTACTGCCTCATCGGCACCCACTCTGCTGGCTCCCGCCCCTCCTGACTGCTGCTGGAGGTTATTACAGCCTTGTGAAGACCTTTACTTTCCGCCAGGGCTTGCCTCCTTCCTCCTCCTCCTCCTCCAGGCACCCTAACAGGGTCTGTTTCCCAAGACCTGCTGACATCTCCTAGTGGTACCTCGCACTGCATGCTCTGGAGGAGAGAGGGTCAGCAGCTACCTGGCACCGGTCGGGCAAGTTAATAAAGGTGCCTTTTGGAAGTGTAGTGTAAGTCACATCACCCACCTCCAACACACAGACACGTATGCACACAAGCCCACTCTAGATGGGGAGGGTGGGTTAAATTGGCCCCGAAAGAGGAAGTGAACCATCAACCTATACTGCCTGACCCAGCTCAGCATTTTAGTGGGAACTTTCATTTATTCATTGACTCACACTCATTCACAGATTCACTGTAGGCATCTACATGGTGTATATATGGAATCTACATTGAGTCCTTAGCCAGTTCCTCAGGGGTCTGTAGACAGAATTCAGGGAGTCTATGAACTTGAATGAGAAAAAGAAATTACATCTTTATTTTCACTAACCTAACTAAAATTTAGACTTCTGATTAGGATAACTGTGTAGGATACCGTCCTTTGGAGAAGGAAATAAGGTATCTGGAAACAACACACTAATTAGGAATGTAGGCAACAAACCAGCAGTATCTGTGACTTCTCGACAATAGAAATCACAGATGTTTTTATATTATGTTAAAGTTTTTGTGGATATTATTATCCGTTAAAGTTGTTGAAATATTAATGCTCATCACTGCTTCAAAATTATCATAGTTATCAGACTCACTAGTACATTTTCTTATTCAATACGTTAATAAAGAGCATATATTGCTGTATCACAAATTTTTTTCCTAAAAATATTTAGACGACTCTATTTCATTACAATTTTTGCCTTTTATAGTCCTATATACTTATTTTAGAAATTTAAAAACATGATTCTGAGAAAAGGTACATAGGCTTTACCAGCTGCCAGAGGAGTTCATGGCCCAAAAAAGGCTCAGAGCCCCTGGTGTGGTAGAAAGAAAGCACTGGCGCTCTAGGTTCAAGTCCTGCTCCATCACTTAGAATAGTAACCACTGAGCATGTTTCATGATCTTAAAAACGGTTTAATCATAGTGATGATTTAGGTGAAGTAGGTAAAAATCTCTTTCAAGGAAAGGACTTACTCTTTTCCCTCTAGTTATACTAAAAAGTGTGAGGCCTTGGGGCTGGCCCCATGGCGTAGTGGTTAAGTTCCACGCACTCCACTTTGGCAGCCGGGGGTTCGCAGGTTCGGATCCCAGGCACGGACCTACACCATTCGCCAGCCATGCTAAAATAGAGGAAGATTGGCACAGATGTTAGCTCAGGGCCAAAAAAGAGGAAAGTTGGTAACGGATGTTCGCTCCAGGTGAATCTTCCTCAGCAAAAAAAAAGTGTGAGGCCTTGTTTAGAGTACTTCGCTTTAAAATTGATAAAGTAGAATCACTTAAAATCCTCAAATCTGTTTCTTTGCATTTTGTTTTCTCTGCTAACAGCAGTGTTTTAAAATATAATGTTTGTATTTAAATATATGTATTAAATACATAAAGTGAGGGAAGGTATCATGTACACTCACATTTTAACCTTTTTTAGTTGTTGCATTTTAAATATTTCAATCTCTAGCTTTTGGTTAAGGAAATAACTTTACATTCTTCACCTATTCTCTGCCTGAGATAATATCTCTGTCAATTTTTTCTTTTTGTTTGATTGCATTAGTGATGTGTAAACACTCGGGTGTGCAGCAGCACAGAAGGTACTGCCAACCAGGCAGTTCTGGGATATTCCTGGCAGGTGTTTTTTCCCAAGTTCATCACTTTTCTTTTTAATGAAAATGTATCGGTAAAGTCCCCAAATGACTAATTTTCCTATTTTTTTGTGTATACATATAGTGGTAATTTTAGATAAAAATATATGTCACTGAAAATACCTAATTATATATAGTGCCTTCAGAACTATAGTTAAAAGACAAAATGTAGTAGTTGATTGGAAATGTTTATGGATGTTTTTCCTTAAGATACCTAACTAGTGTATATTTTTGTGTAAAAACAAATAGCATAAATAAATGTCTGAAAATTAAAAAGATTTAAATATCGAGGAAAGCGTATTTTGCTAGATCAGATTGTAAGGCCTGTTAATGTCTATTTTAAAAAAATCCTTTAGAAGGAAAATAAAATAGTTTGTTTTAATTTTGTGGACTACCCAATTTAAAAGAAAAGAAAGACAAATCATAATGCTGCCCACAGCATATTTGCTAAATTTCTCTTAGCTACCTTCTTAATTTAATCTGGCAGGGCTGATGAGCAGGAATTGTGGCAGTGGATCTGGCCATCTAGAAGTAGTTAAGTCTCTTCTAGTTTTGTAAAGACAGACTTACTGGACTTGGTTAAACCATAACTGGCTGTCAAGAGTTGGAAGATAGTCCAGTTGGTGACATGATGAAAGAAAAAGATATATATATATGGGGGGGGTGTATATATATATATATTTTTTTCTCCTGAGGAAGATCCACCCTGAGCTAACATCTGTGCCAATCTTCCTCTACTTTATATGTGGGTTGCCACCTCAGCATGGGTGATGAGTGGTGTAGGTCCATGCCTGGGATCCAAACCTGCGAACCCAGGCCGCCGAAGCGGAGCGCACCAAACTTAACCACTGTGTTGTGGGGCTGGCCCTGCTTTTTATGTTTTTAATAGATTTTTTCCAGCTTTATTGAGGCATAATTGACAAAATTTGTATATATTTAGGGTGTATAATGTGATTTAACATACGTATGCATTGTAAAATGATTACTACCATCAAGTGAATTAACACTTCCATCACCTCACAGTTACCTTTTTTTTGTAGTGAGAACACTTAAGATCTATTCTTTTAGCAAATTTCAAGTCTACAATACAGTGTTATTAACTATAGTCACCATGTTGTACATTAGATCCCCAGAACTTACTCATCTTATGACTGAGAGTTTGTACCCTTTGACAAACATGTCCTCATTTTCCCCCACCCCTTAGTCCCCAAAAAGATATCTTCTGATAACGAAACAGTTTTGTTAGCTATGAAAAATTTTTAAAGAGTGATGAAAAGGAACTTGCTATCTCAAATATTAAAATATACAATAAAGCTACAATACTTAAAACAGTGTATTGCAGGCATAGGAATCAATGGAACAGAATAAATAGCCCTGAAAGACACACACACACGTTTATGATCTCTGAAACACAGCAAACCATTGGGGAAGAAATGGATTATTCAGCAAACCACATACCAAAATAAACTCCAAAGAACTAGAGAATTATGTGGGATTTTTTAAAATGTTTTTAAAAATCTAAGAGAAAAAAATAGGTGAATATTTAACCAATACTGGGATGGGAAAGGATTTTGAAATATAAAAGCAGTGGAAGGAACCACAAGGGAAAGAATTACTTTATTTCGTCATGTTTTAGTAAAGATAGTTACGAGTGTGAGGAACTGAACCAACTCAAAATACCACAAGTCAGTGGAGGGTTTACGCAGGAGGTTTCTTGGATTAATCCAAGGCAGGGACTGTAATTGAGCTGGGCCTTCCAGAGGCTGAGATGGAGAAATGACTCTAGATTCTGGAAGGACCAGGAATCTGAGCACTGGATCTGAGCTCAGTTACACAACCTGTGTCTGCTTCTTTCTGGTTAGCTGTCCCACCCTGGACCAGTCAGCTTTGCTCGGTGGGAAGGAAGACCCATTGCCTCCTCTGGGCAGGAGCAAATTCTCTGAGAAAAGGATGTGGACTGGACAGAAAGGGGCTCTGGAGAGGGCAGGCTGAATCATATGCAAGTTTGAAACTCCTTAGATTAAAAAGTACAGTAAACATTTAAAAGATAAATAACAGTAAGAAAAATTTGCAACAAATATTACAGAAAAAAAGATTTAATATCTTTAACATGGAAAGTGTTTTTTCAGGCAATAAGGATATCTGTAACAATCCTGTTTTTTAAATGGGCAAAGGACATGAATAGACAGTTTACAAAAAAAAGAAAATAGTATACATGGAAGGGGAGAAGATTAACCTTATTAGTAGCAAAAAAAAAAAAAGAAGAAGAAGAAGAAAAGATTTAAGAAAACAGTAAGATAATTTTTTTTGTCTAGGAAATTGACATTTTTGTGTTTTTAAAATCACGCTGTCGTTTCTGGCAAAGGTAGAGTGGGTCCGACACTCATGTCCTTCTGCTGAGAATGTAAATTGTTACAGCCTTTCTGGATGAAAATATTTTGAGCCATGAAGATGCTCATGTTCAAATTGATCAAATAATTCTTCTTCTAAGAAGGAAGTCAAAGATACATATAAAGATAGTTATTGTAGCATTGTTTGTAGTGGTGGAAATCTGGAAATAACCTAAATCCCCAATATTACTCTCATGGTTACCTACTGGTTTATCTATATAATGAAATAGTATAAGCCATTAAAAATCATTTGTGGGACCGACCCCATGGCCTAGTGGTTAAGTTCAGTGCGCTCTGCTTTGGCAGCCCGCATTTGGTTCCTGGACGCTGACCTACACCACTTGTCAGTGGCCATGCTGTGGTGGTGACTCACATACAAAATAGAGGAAGATTGGCATAGATGTTAGCTCAGGGCTAATCTTCCTCAAGCAAAAAGAGGAAGATTGGCAACAGATGTCAGCTCAGGGAGAATCTTCCTCAGCAAAAAAAAAAAAAAAATTCATTTGTTCAAAGAATGTTCAATTACATAATTCCAATTTTATAGATGAACAGCAGAGAGAAAAGAAAAGGGAGGGAAATAAAGAGATGTAAAACTAACATAGGAAATAGTTCAAATTATTGACACTTGTTGGGATAACAAGACATTTATTTTCTGTAATGAAAATATTATCTTGGTTATCAGAAAAACAACAGCAATGACATATTTGGTGTTTATATCAAAGTAAAATAGACATTTTTATTGTTTGGCCTAGAGAAGGGACATGTCTGCTCAGGAGAGAAATTGTTTGCATGTATTCCTGACACATTGGTTAAGAAGGATTAAATTAGAGAATCCATCTCGAAAGGCCTTGATCCATGCCTAGTAGTCATAATAGGTGTTCAGTGAATTTCCATTGTACATTCAAATCCTAAATCTGTTTGTACATGTACAGAGGGCCCTGAAGCCTGCTATCTCTTCAGTTCTTAATGCAATCTGGGTGCGGCTTTTCACAGACACCAGGATGAGGGAAGATGTATTTTATTGTTTTAGGTTTGGAAAAAACATTTACTTTTAAACTCTGTTAATAAATCCAAGAGAAACAAACTGATTCCATTTTTTTCTTGAGACTGACTGCTGGATTTCCATTAATAATCTTAGGCTTAGAAGTTATTTCAAGGCTGTCTTTAAATAATTTTTATTTAAAAAAAAAAAACTAGTTTAGAATTCACATAAATTACATCCTACTATTTATTCATAAATCAAAAAAAGTCAATGCCTGCTTACTGTTTGCCCAGCTTCGTGCTACACGCTTTAAATGTACTATCTTATCTTCACAACCCCGTGGTGATGGTTTTTACTCCCATTTTATAGAAATAGAGGCTTCAAAATCAAGTTAATAAGTGATGACTTTGAACCCATCTGTTAACTGGGCTATGTGTGCCTCATTCATTCATTCATTCAATGAACAAAAAAATCAATTCAAACAGTCTGTATAGCAAAGATTTATAAACTTCAGTTTATGGCCCACTTCCTTTGTATCATAATTTATAAAATAAAATCTAACTACAATAAAAATTATGATGACCAGTCCCTTAAAAATTCCTTGTAGTTTAACTTGGTCTGTAGGATTCTTTTAATATGATGGTTGAAACGTTCTTGAAAATGGAAACAAAAATTGAAGCTTGTTTATTGTTTACTATAGAGTTCAAAAGTATATCTGTGTGTTCTTATGTTTGTGTGTGTCTAACGATGTAAACGATTTTCTGATTCCAGAGACCTTGACCTCCCTAGCTTAAACAGTAGTCATTTCCACCAACCCCCACTCTCTATCATCCTGGTATATTTCTTCTTACTACTTCTCACTACCTGACTTGATACTATTTATATGTTTGCTCATTTTTATTGCCTTCTGCCTTCACTAGAAGGAAAGCTCTATTAGAGCATGGGTGTTTGTCTTTTTTCCCCCTGCTCAACACCTAGAACAATGCCTGGTACATAGCCACTCCTCAGTTCCATTTATGTGGAATGAATGAAGTAGCAAATGGATGAATGAATTTCTCTGCCTCTATCTGCCATATTGGAGCAGATGCCGCCCCCTCCCCACCCCCCATTTTGAGGTTCCTGAGCTATTACTGGGATTTCCAGGAGATATCTGCTGGGTGACTTTGAACAGTCCCAACACTACCATGTGTTACCACCATTCCCCCTACCCTTTACCCACACACACACTCACACCCACACCCACATACAAAACACCCTCCTCTCTTAGAGTTCTGGAGCAGAGCTACTGGAGGGGAGGAAAACTTTCCCCTTCTTCCCTTCTAGAGTCTTTGGCTGGCCTAATAATTAAATTGACATACAACAGATTAACAGGAGAAAAATCAATTTAATTTTGTACATATGGAAGCTCCTAAAAATGTGAGACTAGAGGTGTCACATTTAAAAGCAGACAGCTTTTATACCTTTTAGACAAAGAAACAATCAACTATGAGGAATTAACAAGACAAAGAAGTTTGGGCCTGGGGTAGTAAATTAGTGAAGAGGTAACAAGCTTTCTTTACACGGCCTTCATCCCTGGTGAAAAGGATGTCTCTCTACCTCCTGGTAAAGGGAAGGTACCGTCCGCATGGGAGATTTCTTTCCTGATTTCAGGGGGACAAAGGAGGGTCAGAGTGTCCTTGCATCGGCTGTTTCTTAAGAAACTTTAATTCAAAATAATCAATATGCCAAAGTGGCACAATTAGGGGCAGCCTGCCCTGAACCCCATCAGTACCTTGTGTTCCCAAATTCTCAGGTTTTTGGTGAAATCTCCCTCTCTGTTTTCACTCCTAGGTCAGGGGATGGGGTTAGGGGGAGAGAGTATTGTGGGGTGGGGTGGGAGGCTCCACTGAATCAGAAGTTCGGAGTGAGGAAAAATTCATCACAGCTCCCCTCGGATGAGGAGGCATTCTCGATTTAGCTAACAAGCCTGTGGCAGGAAAAATAATTTCCCTGGAGGCAACTTGGTGCCTCATGCAAATCATCCCTGAGTGAACAGCCCACTGGCCCTCCAGGCCATCTGGATACAATGGACCCCTGAGGTGAGCTCACTTTAGCCCCAGGCTGGGACGGCTGCTAGAGGGAGATAAAGCTTTGCTGCTTCCTTTCGGCTTTGTTTTGGACTGTATTCTAGAAAGATATGTAAGAAATGTTATCCTAATTAGTAATTGCTCACTCCTCTCCCTCATTCCCCTGCCCCCAACACACACACACACACACAACAGAGACACACACACTGAGAGGTGTTCACAGTGTTGACCACAGTACATATTCTCACGGGGTTTTATTTGGCTTCTTGGACAAATAAACCAAGGCAGATGAGAGTTGAATAGAGCCGTGGGGTAGGTCAGCAGCAGTGGTAGAATTCGAGTCTCCCAACCTGAGAAAAGGAACCCGCAGTGCCCGTTGATGTACATGGCCTTGTCCTGTGCGTGCTCCTTGCAGGTTAACAAAGCATGTCTCAGAGCCTCTGCTGGTAAAGGTGGCTTTGTTCTGAGAAGGCTGGTGCCTCTCCTGAATCTGGGCAGAGAGGAATGAGGGGCCTCTGCCAGAGGCTAGGCCAACCCAAAGAAAGGGAATCAGGGGGCAGACCCCATTTATTTAAAAACAAAACAAGAAGGAAGGAACCTCCCACCGTCACTACCATTGTGACCACTGCTCATTATTTTTTCAGGTTTGTGTACTCATATAATGCTTTTAACTAGAAAAAGTTGTTACGTTTTATTTCGGAACAATTCAGTGTGTTGCAGAAGAGTGAAGGAAGGGAAAACAGAACCCGCATTAGAAATCGTAGAAAGGTGATCTCTGCATAGTGACAGGGCCCGGGCGGAGCAGGCCTAGGGGGAAAACCATGATCCTTACTGTGAAGAAGGATGGCTATAATTATAGAAAGGAAAAGATGAATGGAAGGCTGTCTTGGCTTAGAACATCCATTTCTATTTTTTGTCCAACTGAGTCACTCTGTGATAAAGTGGCCCGGAGCATCACAAGGCTTACTAACCTTTATGTCATTTTCCTTCCCACTCTGTTCCCGAAAATGCTAGTTGTTTTTTTTTTAAATCAGTTTTTATCTTACTTCAGACAGTAAAGAGTTTCTCCTCATTGGCAAACATTCCATCAACTGACAAGTTATCTCTGATTTCTTTGCATGCATGTGAGCTACCCTCTGCTCCCATCTTTGCAGTATCAATTTGGAATTCTCAATGATGTGCCTTAGCCTCCTGACTCTCACAGATATCAGTGTAGGGGTGATGAATTGATCCATTATTGTTCTTATAGTGTTGAGTTAGCCTGAGAAGTCCAATTTAAAACATCATTCCCTTCAAGTTTTAATTTCCACTTAGGAAGTATTTGGATTGGTTTTGGTGCTCTTTGATTATATATTAGTTTGGGGATTTTTTTAAGTAATTTTGTTTTAACTTAAAAACCCACCCCCAATAGCTTGGCGACCACAGAATGTAGCTGATGGAACCTTGGGTTCTAGATGACACCACTGTGATTTGGGCACAGCTCTTCAGATGTGAAGTGGGGTGTTCCAGTAGAACTTCACCAGTGTGCAGTTGTCCTAAAAGAACATTGGGATAAATGCCTGTTTTTTATATGAATTCAGACACAGGTCTATATATAAAATCTAACATATGTCCTGCTTTCCCCGCTTGGTGTTCGAAATGATAAGAGCAGAGGGCCACTGGCTGCCGTGGCCATGGCCAGCTCTCTGAGGGACGAGTCATGCCAGCCCATTTCCTGTCTCCTCTTCCTTCCCACTTTTCACTAATTAATTAGCAGCTGTTAAAGTGGAAGCTTAGCTTACAGTTTTCATCTTAGCTTTGTTTTCTTCTTCAGTCACCTCTTCATATCTCCCCAACACTCACCAGTAAGAAGACTTTAGCATGTATGTCACAGAATATACAATCTTGAATGTCCATCAATAAATTACCCTTGTGATTTCTAGGGCCCTGATTTGTGTGAGTGATGACTGCTAATTTCACTAGGGCTCTCAGAACATTTGATCTTGGCAAGGTGACAAATTGTGCATTCTTTCTTTTATTTCCCGGGGTAGTTGCTAGGATCGTTTTTGTTGTTGTTAAAACACCCATTTTGTATGCCAGGAATTCAGAAGTCAAAATATACATAAACCATTAGGTTGTGAACAAAAGCATCTAGGAATCTTTAGCTAGAAGGTCGAAGGTCAAGTGCAACTATCTAACTGGTGCAAGAATTCTTCTTGAGCATCCCTGACACAGGTCCTTTGTCTGCCAACTGCCACCCCTGTTGAGACAGAGAAACTCCCTGGCCACCAGGCTGTCCTTTCTGGTTGTTGGGCATCTAGAGTCAGATACTTTGTGTGAGCTGGGGCCAGGTGCTTAAGCTCTCTGTTTCTTCCTCTGAAGTGGTGACTGTGATAATAATAGTATTTCCCAATATAATTGTTGTGAGTGTTAATACACATAAAACCTTTGGACAATGCCTGGCAAGAGCTGAGTGCCCAGTCCCTGCTATTTGGTGATGCTGTCTCTGTAGTTGGAGCCATGGAGTAGAAGAGAGAGGAGAGAGAAGTCAGGCTGACTGGTGTTAGAATCCAGACTCTGCCAATACCTAGTCCTGTGAACATGGAAATTCAGTTGCTTAATATTTTCTGACCTTGAGTTTCCTTATCTGTAACATGTGCTAAGGAGTCCCTAGTATGTACTTTCTGCAGTAGGCAGTCAGTAAAATCCCAAGTGATTTAAAGGGTTATCAAGAATTCGGGTAAGATGTCCAGTACAGCATAGACATGCATTAAACAACCCTGATTAGTCACATTTTTCTGCTTAGTTGAAGAGGTCAAAGAAGAAAGTTATGTTTGCTTTGCCTTAAGAGACAATACAGCACTGCCTGTCACATTAGTGCTTATAGACATTGGATTGTTTTACTCAAAGTAAGAGTAAGAGATGAAATTGAAGAATAATTCGGGGTTGGAGCTTCTAAGAACCAAAGAATGGACACGAAATATTTTTGCAAACTTAGAGATTACAAACCTTTTACATTAACCTATTAGAATGTGTAAGGTGCTCTGATGTGTATAAACTCAGAATTTCTAGTAATGTTGCTCTTCGATGATAGCAAAACTGCACTGGTTCATATGAGCCAAAAGAAAAGGCAAATCAGAATATTGTTAAGGAAATTCACCTAATCCTTTCAAGTGTTATAGTAATCATCCTTCCTGGAGAATCTATAATTAGCTGAAAGAGTCATTGTTAGGTGTCTTTTCTACAGGAAAGGAGTACCTAGCCAGGGCAACCAGCCTCTTCCACACCATTGACTCCAAACACTCCAGACCAGCAAGTCTTGAGCCCCAGGAGCAGGCTCTCCAGAATCCTCAAATGTAACAGGCGTGATCCTTGGCTAACCACCTCTAAAAGGAGCCAGTCCCTGGCAAGGATACTCTTATGAAATTAATTCTTTGCTTTACCTTGAATGGTTCTTTGATTGTAGATTAATGAGATGATGACTAATGGCAACTCTTAAGTTGCATGTTTTAATGAATAGATAGGAATTATTTTTAATTAGTGTTTCAGTTATCTCTATATAAATGGTGCTCTCTGATGTGCTTAAGGGCCTTTTGGAAACAGTTTATTTTCTTAATTCTGTTAGGCATTGCCTAAATGCTCTTGTTTGCAATGCTATTTATGTTCCCTAATGAGAAATCTTTTGCTAAGTAGAGATCACTTCCACTCTTTGTGGAATAACCCCATTGTAGTGGAGATCATCTTGACAAGGACATTTACCATATTTAGAATAAATTGCAGGGCAGTGGGTTTGCCCAGCCCAAAGTGAGTCTACCAATGCTGGAGCAAGAAGTCATTTTCATGAATTTCAGAGCTGATTCCCTCACCCAAACCTCTGCCCTCCTCAAAGACACACGAGTCTGCCCCACAATTTCCATAGCTGCAGGGGTGGGGACTGGGGAGCATACTTACTAAATCTTGCTGAACCACTGTAGCAAGGCTACAGGCCCTGGCCTGATAGAATCAGGCAGATGTCAGCTGGGTGACAGCATACATTCAGTGACAAGAGGAAGCCAAAATTTGGCAATTTAGTATCAATAGAAGTGAGTTAGTTAAAGGACATAATCAGATCACTTGCCTTAGCCCCAGTGCTATACTCAGTATTTTCTCTCCTAAATCTTTGAAATTTTTCCCTGAAAAGTAACGTTTGGTTCCCAAAATCTGACATTGTCTATTGAATAGATATATTTTTGGGATTTCTTTAAATATAATACTTTGGGGTTTTTTTTTCCCCAGCTTCTTTTAAAAAAAAATTTTTTTTTTAATCATCTCAGAATCAGTTTTCACCCACCAAGACTTTTAGGGTTTTCTTTTTTTAGTCTATTTCCCAGAATAGTAGTTTCAGAGTTGCCAACTGAAAAAAGACCTATGTGTTGTGTATGCTGCTGAAAGCTATTTCCAAGCACAAACTAAATGGTTTTAGGAAACTCGTACGCAGAGTAACTCATGTTGTTTCATGTGTAGCAGGAGAAATCACTTCACCTCAGTACTCCAAAAGCTGTCAGGTCTTCTAATCGTAAGCAGTAATTAGCTTGGACTTGAGAACTGAAAGGAAAAACTTATATTTGACTTAGTAATTTTTAAGAAGGTAAATGGTTCTTTTAGCAAAATGGTGTTAGGCTGTTCACCTCCACCTTTAAACCACAGTTGTAGAGTAATAGCTCTCCCTCAACTATAGGAATGCTCCCATAGACTTGGATAAACTCCAGAGGAATTAGCTCACATTTCTGTCTGTATAATTTATCAATCAACAAGTGCTCATGGAGTTCCTTTTGCCTACACTGCTCTACCAGCTGCATAAAATGTCAGAGCAGTGTATATAATGCATTGCCTCCTACTTCAGGTCATTCACTCCATGTGGGAGAAGCGATGTGTGAAGCAGTGGGGGAATAATCAAGGTAACATCGTGATCTCCTGGTAGATTGTCATCCGTCACTCAGTACCTTTCAGCATACACAGATGACTCTTCATTTCTTTTTAACAACCAAGTATTAAAGTGCTGCAAACTTGTAAGTGCTGGGATTGATAATCTGTATTCATTCAAAAAAAAATTAAACATCTACTAAAATTATTTTAGTAGAACTAGGCACAATTCTAGAACAAATACTTTTTTAGATCACTATTGAAAGTTCAGAGAGGGATATATATTTTTACAAGTGTTTAATTCCTAATCATATGGCCTTTGAGGGTGGTTCTGCATGTTGTTTGGCCTTTGATTTGTTTATGTCACCTTTTCTATTCTAGACTGAGCTTGTGTGGCCAAAATTGTATCAGTTCAGCATAAGTACTGATGTACTTATTAACCTTCCTAATCCTATGTATTTCCTGCATCCTGATTTATTAACCAGTGCTTAGGTGATTTAGCTTAATTGTGGAGCAAGGGAGTTAGAACTAAGATTTCCTGATTGCAAATGTTTTGGTTCCACTAATTTGATTTTGTGCTTCCTTTAGCTCACAGATTCTATTAACTACCCCAAGACACAAGTCTTTACACCATCAATAATGCTCTAGAGACAGTGCTGCCTTCTTTGGGTTTAACACCTACATTTCATTATCTTTTAATTGAGTTCTCAGACATGCAAGTGGAAAAAAAAGTAACGGGTGATTAATGCTTCTGCATGAATAAGAACTAACTGTACATAAATGAATATGTTATTTTAAAATTCTTTCTGCAGTAAAATATTGTGTTGGTTAACAGTTACCAGACTGAGGTTAATTTTAATTAAAAATGACAAGCTCACTCTACACCATAGCACTACCGCATGCAAATCTAAAAGCACCAAATGGACAAAAACCATAAAATTGTTCAACAGCACCCCCTAGCATACATAATTTTAGGCTGTCAGACTGGGGAGCAAATCTAGTTGTCATTTCCTCTCTGAAAAAGTGTATATTTTTTTATATGTATAGTTATATTGGCACATTCTTCACATTATTCCTCAATTAAAAGTCTGAAAGTAACTATAAATAGAGGATAGTGTAATCTAGTAGAATAATTTCTTGTGCAAATATTTTCAAAATGTTTTTACTTTAACTCTGGCTGTCTTCTATTCATTGTCTCTGCTTTGGTTGGCTGGTTGAAGGAGATTTCTGTTTTCTTTTGGAGTAAGTCATCTAGGAAAGAGAAAACACAGAGCTGGAGGAGGGTCCTAAAGTAGATCTGGGAAATCCACAAGGTAGACGGAATATATTTAACTGCCTTTGGTGAGTGTTAAGAACATGGCCAATGGAGCCAGACTCTCTGGGCTTGGTGATCTTGGGCAGGCTCTTTAACCACTCCATGACTTAGTTTCCTCCTCTGTAAAATGGGTTAATGGTAATAGTACCTGTCTCATGGAGCTATTGCACTTAATACACACAAAGCATTTTAGATGCCTAGCATGTAATGAATGCTCAGTGACAGTTGAAAGCCATTATTGTTATTTCACTGTGGATTCTTGGATGTGGTCGTGATCTACAGCTTGGGCGCTGACATCAGAAAGACCTGAGTTCAAACCCTCTCAGAGACCTTGGGCAAGTTGCTGAAACTGTTTCCTCACCTCTCAATGGGAATCATGATAAGAACTACTGCATACAGTTGTAAAATTAGACAGTGTCTGCAAAGTGCCTAGACTAGACTAGGTAGAATATAGTGTTACCCTTCATTTCCTTCTGAAATGCCGATAAAACAGCAGTTAAAGAACTCTTCAGAATAATAATAATCCTCTATGACTAAGAGAACAGAAGACAACAGTATCAACATTCTGTAAGGTGGAAACAGAGAGAGTAGAAACTGACTTAGCAAACCCAAGAAATCCAGTTACACTGTAGACTGAACAACAGGCTCGGGAATTGCTAGCACCAGATGTCTCTGGAAATGGAAGTGAAAGTGGGGCTGAAAACAAGATTCACTGAAAGCCAGTGTAAAAAGCAGACTCCCAGGTCCCCTTCTTCATTCCTTGCAGCCAGGCACCATTAATGGTAAAGATACCAAACTAAAATCAGGGCTTTTAAGTGAAAGTCTGCATTCTGAATGCCAAGGTCCTTGGTTGTCCTCCCCCGATCTGGCCCCCAGGATGCTGGCAAGGACGTTTAGACTCTCCAAGATGGAGATGAGATGCACCTTCTCTGGGATCCCTACCAGCCCAAGTAAATAGACCCGAGCTCACTGCCCTTGGAGGTTATAGAAGTAAAAAGCCCTGTCACATCCCTGAAGCCCACAGTCTATACACCCAGCCTGTGTGCACAGAGCTTCCAGTCAGCTGTCTAGTGTTCCATGCTTAACCAGGACAGGCAGCCAGGGATCCCCAGGCCAAGGTCTCCTGAGGGTGGATCACAGTGGTGTATACATGGAGGTGTATTATCTGATCATGCTGTACAGGCCTCCTAGGTATGTTTGTTTATGTTCTAAGATTCATTCCCAGCATGTTCCAAGCACACCACTGGATATCTCCCCAGGTGTACCTAGCACATAGCTCGCACTCAGTGCATGTTAGCTGGTGTCATTACTCATTCAGTCATCACAGGACAGAGCAAATCACCTTACGCATGTTTCGCCTGCTTCTTAACAGGGCATACAGACCAGAATTAGCAGATGAGGTTTGAACATTCAGCTGCTTTTGTTACTCTGCCACTTATGGTCGTTCCACAGTAGAGAGGAAGGAGCCCTGGATTAAAGAACAGGTTCTTAATTCTGCCACAGACAGTATGCCCTTCATCAAGTCCTTTAATCTTCCTAGACAGTAGTTACTGCCAGTGTAAAATGAAGGGGCTGGACAAGACCATCTTTAAAGGTGCCTTTTTTGCTCTCAAATACCCTGTGACATTAGGACAAAAACAGTTTCAGGACAAGTCTCTGAAGTTGATCTGATTACTTTTCAGAAATAGATACATAGATAGATATAATATACACTATATATGTACTATATATACTATATTAGTATATATATATACTATATTAGTATATATATACTACTAATAATAAATTTATTAGTAGTAATAAGTAACAGTAATACATCAGGAAGATAATAACATCTAACAATTACTGAATATCTAACATGTTTCAGAGGCTTGCATTATTTTATTTAATCTCATTTAATGGGATACTAGTGCTTTATGAGAGACATTCTGTTGTCTCTGTTTTGCAAAGAAAGTAACTGAGGCTCAGAGAATTTAGTTACATGGCAAATTTACAGACAGGAAGTGGCAGCGTCTGGTTTTTGAAGATCTGGCTGCCTCCAGAGACCCGGTTCTCCAGACCTCACCGCACACCTCTTTTCTGAACTCTGTTTGGCACCCGCCCACTAGGATCCTTACACTCCTTCTGGTTCCCTTGATTGCTGTTGGTTTTTAGTCTGGCTTTATTGCCTCTCAATGGAAATTAGTATTTTCCCTTTGTAAAGTGGATTAGCATTGGAGTCATCAACAAACCAAGACCCATTTTCCTCTCACAAAGTTAGTTTGCTCAAACAAGGGCATTTAAAAGGTTCTGCATGTATGAAACTACACACTGTTAAAATTCTTGCTTATCTAAACTTTTATAGCATGTGTAGTTTTTCCCAGTGCAGCCAAACCTGCAGATCACTGTTGTTTAATGGATTATATGACATACAAATTGTCCTTTGAGATCACAGACTATGTAAACTTACAAGTCAATATTTTAACAGATCTTTGTACATAAATCTGTTTTCTGTTTACTGTTGATTTTGGAGTGTATAAAAATAAGGGAACATGAAATAGATTTGATGAAGCAAACAAGAAAATCTTTTAAAAGAAGCCTGAGGGAGGCTGGAGGTAAGAACTCCCTCTGACCTTTGCCATGCATTTTTTAAAGTTGTGTTAAATATGCACAACATAAAATTTACCATTTTAACCTTTTTTTTTCGGTGAGGAAGATTGTCCCTGAGCTAACATATGTGCCAATCTTCCTCTATTTTTTTGTATGTGGGATGCTACCACAGCATGGCTTGATGAGCAGTGTGTAGGTCCGTGCCAGGGATTCAAACCTGTGAACCCTGGGCCGCCAAAGCAGAGCATGCAAACGTAACCATTACGCCACTGGGCCAGCCCCAATTTTAACCATTTTTAAGCAGACAGTTCAGTGGTATTAAATACATTCACACTTTGGTGCAACCATCACCACCAGCCATCTCCAGAACTTTTTCATCTTGCAAAACTGAAACTCTGTACCCATTAAACACTAACTCCTCATTCTCGCCTCTCCCTAGCTCCTGGCAGCGACCATTCTACTTTCTGTCTCCATGAATTTGACTGCTGTGGGTTGCTGTGCATTTTGTAGAAGGTCTTACATGACATGATCAGTGTTATAATTAAGAGAGTAACAGTTGACATGTATTACTGTTATCACCCAAAAGGGTTATAATGAAAATATTTCAAAGGTATTTAGAGTGAAATGGCATATGTTAAGCTCTTTTTCCTTCTTTGAATTAAGTTAAAACCTATTTTTTCAAAAATCATCCTGAGGTTCTTATAACTCAGCTTCTTAAAAGTGACAGTGCCCATGTGCTTGGACAGGTGTTATTTCTTGCTCTTTTCTCCCATGGGGCCCCAATCACAGTTTTAGTGAAGACTGCCATAAAAGCACCATTCCTTCTTCCCTTTTGATCCCCCCCACCCCCATAACCTAGCTCCAAAGTTTATTCCTGAGATCCCCCTGCCCTTTGGTGCCCAGCCTCATATTCTGAGTGGGATTAATGTTGCCAAACAGTGAAGCACCCAAGTAAAGGACAAATGTTCATTCATTGTTTCCTCAAACCTTTATTGAGTGCCTACCACTGTCACCTACTGCATACGAAGATAGATAAGACAATATCACTGTCTTTAAGAGGCTTACATTCTATTAGGCTGAAGCATTTAAAACAACCTGTAGTAAGAGGAGAGAGATGTATACACAGATAAGCCAAAGCACTGTGACCAAAGTCTACACCAGGAACAGTGAGGGAGAAAGTGGTTCTACCCGGGAGGGTGAGGGTGTCATCATGGTGTTTTCTTCTGCTTTTCTTCACAAGGCTGATGAAGTGTGCCATGCTACCTTGACTTGCTCCTGTAGCTCCTGTGTATCGTCTCTGGACGGATTTGGAGCTGTTTGGATGATACAGAAGCAGTAGAGCAGGTGGTGTTTCGGTAATCTGGACAAGGAAGCAGCAGTTCCCATTGCCACTTGTCTCTCAATTCCATCCTCAGCAGTCATTAAATGGAAGAGTGAGAATTTTCTAGAGCAGAGTTGAAAGTCCTATTGTACATGGGTTAGCTAAATTCTGTTATTTGCCTCACATTTTGTTGGAGACTGAACTTTTCTCTTCTTCAGAAGGTTAAACAAGGAAACAATTCATTTCCAGATTACAGTGTTCTTTCAAAGAAAATTCCTAAATGGACAACTGCCTGATTTGGAGGGGAAAAAATAGAGCTCTCTACAAGACATGATGACGATGTCTTGGCCAGGTGATGTTTTTTTGGAGATCGGGGCCTGGGGTGACAGAATGGTGAACTAGGGATGGAAAAGGATCTCACTGTCATTGGTACAGGAAGAGGTCACTATACTATGGAGAGGACCATGGCATAGTGATTTCTCACAGGATTGAGACTAGGGAAGCCAAGAATTTAGGTTCCCTTAACCCAATAAAAAGCAACATGACACTCCAGTCTTGTCCATCCAAAACATTCCCCTGGATTGTAGTTTCCTCTTGACCACATTAAAGAGTATTTATTTGAAGAAAAAACTGCCACCTAATTATGTAAGGCCACCCTACCCTGGTCATGAACACCTGTGTCAAAGCATAAAACAAGGACTCAGGTAGAGATGGCAAAAATCTAAACAAAATCATACACACACACACACACACACAGTGCTGGTAAACTAGCGCTCTGTGGAGAAAACGAAGTCCTGATTTATACTGTTTACCAATTTCCATAGTGTAAATGCTGCCATGAAGACTGATTTCAAACTACCAGCAGTTGGCTCACAGAATTCCTGAATATTTAACAATTGGCTCTCCCTAGTAAGAGCCAGCTCCAGCATACCGTTGGATATGTATTTTATTTGGCCAGCATAAATAACCTTTTTTAAAATTTTAAATTTGAATGCCTTTGGACAAGCACTCGATGACTGTTCTTACTACTCTACTCCCAACTATTTACTCAAAGTGCTTCATCCCTTCACGTTACTTGCCTGCCCTTGACTTGCTTTGGTCTGGGAGATGTGGATGCTGTTTTTCAGCAATGGCCATGTGGGGATTTCCGGGATTCTTGCCTGTGTCTTTAAAATGGTATGTCTCTCCCAGGCCTCTGTCTCACCTTTAGGTATTGGAACCTAAAGGAGAAGTTTAAAATTGCATGAACTACTCTTACTCCCATCCTCTTTAATTTATATAGATTTGGCTTTTTTAAGAATATGAAATATTTACTGAAAGAGATGCATATGCAGAGTTCCTTTTCTCTTTTGGCCAATAACTCTGACCTTGGCAACTTACTAAACAACTCAGAGCCTCAGTGTCCTTCTTGTTCTCCTCTGTGAATGGTTGCCTCATAGAGTTGTTGTGAGGATCGAATGATAAAAAGTTAAGCAACGGTAATAACAATTGCTGACATCTATTGGGCCCTTAGACATGGCAGGCCTGTGCTTGGCATTTTGTCTGTACCAACGTAATTAATGCCCGCAGGCCCTGGTGTAGTGTCTGGCACCTGGGAGGAGTGTCATCAATGATAGCTATTATTTTTATTGTTCTTATTGTTTTTGCAACTATGAGATCATAAATGATAAAGAATCAAAAGCTATGTTTCTCCATTGTCAGATTATCACAGGTGTATCAGTTAAATACAACATATGGCCTCATGTAAGAAGCAAATTAAGCATGATTATATCTGTACTCTAGGAGTTTATCTCCTGTAACGATAACTCTGGGCGGGGGGCGGGGGCGGGGCGGGGACGCAGAGAGAGCATGTGTTTAAGCAAATGTATCAGCGTGCAAATACGTGGTTTGGTTTGGTTTGTTGCCCTGAGCATGTTTTCTACCAAATGACTATTGGACAATAGATGATCTGCTCACATTTGTGAGATTTCATTTCAGTATCCCATTTGAGAAATGGGATCAAGTTTCTAACATTTCTATTAAGTTTTATCAGGAAAACTTTTTGGTAAAACATAACCTTTAAGTCATCTTCACATGGTAAGAGTTTCCCCTGTGTTCTGATACATGCCAGAATACAAGCAGGATTTTAAAAAACCGGAAAACAAAAAAACTTATCCTTCAGAAAAGTGGATGCCACCTTGTATTTGAGTGACGTGGTCCAGGGCACTCATTATTTTGAACAGAAAGTTTGGGGGAAACAAATTAGCCTAAAACACTGACTTTACTCAGTGATCACTTTAGATGCTTCTGACAGAATCAGTTTTGTTTCTAAATGAGAAAAAAAATCATTCTAATTTAGTGATTATTTCTGTGCATCATCTTAAACAGCCTTTTAATAGTTAACTTTGAAAGAATAATACCGTAAGTGGTGAACATTGTGGATATCGCCACTAACTAAATGAGTATTGATGGCCTGGAATTAAATTTCCAAGATACAACATACAAAAATTCAAATTGCATTTTATTTCAAACAAATTAGAAGTGAAGATGATATGCCTTGGAAACATGAGAAAACTCAAAAAGTTGGTGACTCTGTGAAAACACTGATGTCAGATGCATCTAAAAGTTTAAATTGTTTCATGAAGTGTGAGTGTGGAAAAAGTAATATTTCCAAATTAATATGATTTTTTACACAATATGTGATTTTAAATGTATGTGTAGCTGAATTAATAGACTATATACTATAAGTAGTCACCTAACGGTTTCAACCATATCCTTAACGGATTATTATATTTGTAAGTTGCCAAGACACGTTTCTGAGGATCCTCTCTTTGGAATAATGGGGATCACCTTATATTTTGGCCTTTATAGTTCATTAAAGCTCTTAAACATGTATGTACTTTAACATAGTTTTCTCTCATCACCAGTTCCAATTTTTTTTTTTTTTTTTTTGGCCTTTTCCTCAGGTAGGAAAAGATTTTCACATAAGTGGAGAGGCAAAGAAGGAGGGAACAAGCAAACTAGCTCTGAATACTTATTTGCCTAGTAGGATCTAGAGAGGGTGAGAAGAATGGAGAAAATGAGATCAAACATTCAGAAACCATTTTACGTAAGGTAGAGTTAGTCAACTAAGGCTTATTGTACCATTAATAAACCTCTGATTTGAAAGCTTCCTGATAAAAGACCTCAGATGGATGAGAAATGACAGCAGAGGGGATATAGATTGTTTGTTCTTATGTTTTCTCCCCAGCTTGGGGTCAGGCTGCCAAAGGGGGCCCAGTCCCATCATTGTCCCACATTGACAGTACGTGCTCGGCTCAGTTATCTTATGGGAATATACGCCAAATTTGAGGGCAAATGTGGAGAAAAATCAGTATGGGAGCTTTTCTAGAAAGCTTCTAAAAGACTGACAAGCTAAGCAAATAGAGACACTCGTGGTTAAACACACCCCTTTAAAGCTCTTCAGGATCAATTCTTTTGCGAAGTTTAGAATGAAGATATTTCTAGCAGCACATTTCTCCAAAAGGAGAAAAAGAGGGAAAAAAAAAAAGGAAGAATGTGCTTACTCTTTATTGCCTTAGTGCCGTATTTCAATTTTAAAGAGCTTTTTCAACCCAAATGCTAGGTACAACCAACCAGCCTTTTCCTAGCCTTGGGCTAAAAGTACACCAATAATGGAACAATGCCAGATGTGATTATTGACTGTCACGACTATGTCTAGAAACCTAGTGACTGACTCCACGTTGTAAAATAATCATACCATGACAGAATTGACGCTTGTATTAGCTAGAGAGCCTGGGGGCCCTATTAAAACATTGACTTCCCCTCGTTTACTCTGGCTTCTGATGGGAAGAGGTTGCAGAAGGGTATAGAAGAGAGTGGATGGGTAGGGAGCTAAATTTAGAATTAGCCAGGACAAATCATAGAAGTGATGGAAGAAATAATAAATGAAAAAAGAAATCAGTTCTTTTCCGCCAGTCGGAAACTTAAAACTCCTATATGTGAAAACATAAAAAATTATTAAAAAATTACACTTTAAAAAAATCGTTAATACGTGCAACAGAGAATTTATACATTTTATAAATATGTATAGTAATAGAAAAAATTTTTAATTACAAAAGAATAAAATACATTGTGGTAGCTATTGCTTCTCTTCTCCTAGCAAGCCCCCTCACTCCTCCTGAGAGACCCCACCCCCCTTACCATAGTGGTCAGCACCTGACAAAAGGTAGGCTAATCACTGTTTCCCTGGGATTCTTGTAACTGGGGCCAATGGGGAAGACCCTCTCGCCTGTTGGGTCACAGAGTTGGAAGGGTTGAATCTGGGGTTGCCACAGGGTCATGAAAAAAATGAAACCAAGATAATGAGCAAAGATGAGAGCCAGGCAGAGAGAGGGCATTGCTTGACCACCTGGATCCAGCAGGGCCTAAGGTCAGCTCCACCCCTGTGATGTAAACCAATAAATTCCAGGCCTTCAGACAGGTGTTCTCTCCATCTGCAGCACTTCTCTGCCATCCCTCCAACACACACGGGACCTGGCTGTCACCTGCTTCACTCCTACTTCAAGGTTGGTTGGGCTCCACATGGGTAGACCTTGTGATAAATAAAGGATATTGTCTAAAAAGAATTGCATTCTAATGTATCCATTCAGAAAGACTACATTTTCTCCTAATTTCTTCTGACTGTTTGGGCCATCCAGGAATAGGCCCTGAAGCTTAGGTTTCATTTGCTTCCAGAAAAGTGCACCTCTGCCCAGCCCTACTTCTGCATTAATAGCCAGGTCACCTTTCCTTTGCTTGCCAAGAAAGATACCTTTACTTGTAATGTCAACCCATCCATTATGCATTTGTCGCAAGGAAGAAAAAGCACTTGTTTTTATCTCTATTTCACCCTTTTAATCAGTAGCCCTAAATCTCCTTTATTTCCCTTTTCGTCACCACCATTTTGTACTGTCAGCTAAGCCGACAATCTGGCTGTCATTCTTGACTACACCTTTTCCTCTGCCACCTCCCCTCTACATCCAACTGACCTCAAATCTTATCAATTCTTATATTATCATTTAGCATTTGGATTTTTTTTCTCTGACATTTGCAATTGCCCCATTAGGATGGGGATCTTGTTTGTCTTTTTCTTGTTTCCCTAAAAGCCTAGCAAGGTGCCTAGCATGTAGTGGGCACTCAGTAATTTTCACGACAGGTCTCAAATACGCTCCCTTGTCTCTGTTCCCAGAGCAACTCACTATCTTACTAAGGCAAACTATCGTTTGTTAAGCACTTCCTGTATAACAGGCAATCCAGTGAAGTCACCATACTTAACTTTTATGCCCATATTACAGCTGAGGAAACTGAAGCCCAGAAATTCCATAATCTGCTCACAGTTGCACAAGTCAAAAGTGGAGAGGCAGTCTGACGCCAAGCCCATATTCTTGTTATCTACTATGCTGTGCCCCTCTTGCCTTCATTAGCTTTTCATAGAATCTCTTCTGATTTACTGGCACAGCTTCCTCACTGGCTCTCTGCTTCCATCTCTGAAACACAATTCTGCCAGAAGCTTCATAAACTCCTTCAGTGGTTCCTCTTGTTTCCAAGGGAAGATCCACATGCCCAAGCATGGCCCAGCCCCTGCCCACCTCACCACCTCATCTCTCCTACTCTCTCCTGGCAGCCCGTGCTCTCTCTGGCTGTACCAGGCTCTATATAGTTCTCAGTGCATGCTGCATTCCTCACTCTTCAAGACCCAACCCTGCCTGGTTCCTTCTTTAAGAAGCTTCCCTGACCTCCTCCTCTGGGTTAAGGGTCATCACAAGTGCCTCCACCACACATTGTTCTATCTTTTTAAAACATGTGTTCACTTTCCTATTTGTTTTTAGTGGGTGAGGATCATATGTGATTTACATACATACCATTAAATAGTGGTTTAGTGAAGAATGGGCCATTAGGTTTCTCTGCTGTTTTTCCACTTCTACTTGTTAATCCATGTTTCTGTCACAGTGACTTTTCATTGTGATCCATGGGCCTGGTTTTGACATTGGTTTGACCTGAGAAAAACGAGTTTTGCACATATGATAGGCTGAATAATGACACACACAGCCCACTTCCCAAGATATCCACATCCTAATCCCCAGAACTTGTAAATATGTTACCTTACATGGGAAAAGGGACTTTGCAGATGTGATTAAATTAAGTTTCTTGACATGGAGAGATCATCTTGGATTATCTAAGTGGGCCCAGTATAATCATAAGCATCCTTATAAGAGGAGGAACAAAGTTACAAAAAGAAGATATAAGAATGGAAGCAGAGATCAGAGAGGAGAGATGCTAAGCTGATGACTTTGAAAATGGAGAAAGGAGCAGCCATGAGCCAAGTTAGGCAGCCTTCTGAAGCTGGAAAAGATAAGAAACAGATTCTCTCCTAGGGCCTTCAGAACCTACAGACCAATTTTAGACTTCTGACCTCCAATTTTGTGTTTTAAACCATAAGTTTGTGATAATTTGTTAAGCATCAACAGGAAACCAAGATAAATTTTGGTACCTTGAAATATGGTAGTGCTGTAATAAATACCTTAAAGTGTGGAAGTGGCTTTGGAATTGGAAAGTGGACAGAAACTGGAAGAATTTTGAGGAGCATGATAGAAAAAGCCTAGATTGCCTTAAACAGTTAGTAGAAATTTGGATATTAAAGATCTGCTGGTGAGGGCTCAGAAGAAAGTGAAGAGCATGATAGAGAGAACCTGTATCATCTCACAGAATATAAATCATCATAACAGACTGTTGGTAGAAATATGGACATGAAAGGCACTGCTGGTGAGGGTTCAGAAGGAAATGAAGAACATGCTATTTGAAACGGAAGGAAAGGTGACCTTTGTTATATAGTAGCAAAAACCTTAGCTGAATTGTGCCCTACAATGATAAAAAGCAGAATTTATCCACAATGAACTTGAAATATTTAGCTGAGAAGATTTCCAAGCAGAATGTTGTAGTTATGGCCTAATTCCTTCTTGCTGCTTGTAGAAAAATGTGATAGGAAAGAGATAAATTGAGGGAAGAACTGTAATCAAAAGGAACCAGGACTTGATGATTTGGGAAATTCTCAGCCTGTCCAGATTGCAAAGGACACTAAAACTAGGAGATTCACTATCAGGAAAGCATACTCTGAAGATAAAGCCAAGAGTGTGGTTGGACAATCTTTTACTATTTCCTGGAAAGGATTAAAAAGTCAGAGTAGGGGCCAGCCCAGTGGCCTAGCGGTTAAGTTCGTGTGCTCTGCTTCTGGTCACCCAGGGTTCACAGGTTCAGATTCTGGGTGCAGACCGATGCACTGCTTGTCAAGCCATGCTGTGGTGGCGTCCCATATAAAGTAGAGGAAGATGGGCACAGATGTTAGCCCAGGGCCAGTCTTCCTCAGCAAAAAGAGGAGAATTGGCAACGGTTGTTAGCTCAGGGCTAATCTTCCTCACAGAAAAAAAAAAAAGTCAGAGTATTCAATCATACAGATGACTCTTTGACTAGATTAGGCATGTGATTTAGGCAAGAATTCCCTTAGCCATCTCAGCAGAAGCCAGGAATGGAAATGGGATTGTTCGTGGAAGATCTGTAGAGGAGCTTCCTATGTAATGGAGTGAATCCTCATAACACAGGAGACCCATGAGGTTCTTGAGGATTTTATACCAGCAGAAACACTGCCAGTTTGAACTGAAAGAGACAGAAAGAGGGTGAAATGAAAGAAGGTTGTCGCACTCCCAAATTCCACAGGCAGAAAATAAGCTGATAAAACAACTCTGCTACAAACATGTGCTACCCTTCAAGAAAAAGGAAAAATGACTACAAGAACAGAGCCACGGGGCCAGAGAGGAGAGTCTTGAGCCACAGAGGATTATTTTTAGGCCTTAAAACCTATGGAGTTTGCCCAGTTGGATTTTGAAATTGCTTGAGATTGATGACTTCTTTTTTCCTCCCATTTTCTCCCTTTTTAATACATTTATTTTGTTTTATTTATTTATTTATTTTTGTGAGGAAGACCAGCCCTGAGCTAACATCCATTGCCAATCCTCCTCTTTTTTGCTGAGGAAGACTGGCCCTGGGCTAACATCTGTGCCGATCTCCCTCTACTTTATATGGGACGCCGCCATGGCGTGGCTGACAGGCAGTGCGTCGGCGGGCGCCCGGGATCCACACTCGCGAACCTCAGGCTGCCAAAGCGCCAACTACACTGCTGCGCCAACTACACTGCTGCGCCACCAGGCTGGCCCCTCTCCCTTTTTAAATAGGAATGCCTGTAGCTGTTATTTTATGCTTGTCCCACCATTGTATTTTGGGAGCAGATAACTTGTTTTCTAGTTCCACGGGTTCACAGATGGAGAATTCTGCGCTAGGATGGATTATGCCCAGAGCCTCATCCATATCTAATTTAGATGACTTAGATAATGAGATTTGGGACTTTTGAGCTGATGAGATTTGAATGGATGCTGTAATGGGTTGAGGTTTTTGGAGACCTGGGGATGAGCTATAAATGTATTTTGCATGTGGGATGGGTATGAATCTTTGGGGGCCAGGGAGAGCACTGTGGTAGGCTGAATAATACCTCCCCCAAAGATGTCCACATCCTAGTCCATAACCTGTAAATATGTTACCTTACATGGGAAAAGGGACTTTACAGATGTGATTAAATTAAGGATCTTGACATGGGAAGATTATTCTGAATGATTTGAGTGGGCCCAATATAATCACAAAGATTCTTATAAGAGGGAGGCAGGAGAATCAGAGTTAGAAAAAGAAGATGTCAGGAGAGAAGCAGAGATCAGAGAGGAGAGAGGATGCTACACGGCTGCTTTGAAGCTGGAGGAAGGAACCATGATCCAATGAATGTAAGTGACGTCTAGAAGCTGGAAAAGGCAAGGAAACAGATTCTCTCCTGGAGACTCCAAAAAAAAGGCAGACTTGTGGACTCTTTTTAGACTTCCAACTTCCAAAAGTGTAAGATAATAAATTTGTGTTGTTTAAGCCACCAAATATGTGTTAATTTGCTACAGCAGCAATAGGAAACCAACACAGATTTTCTGGACACTGACAGATTTGGAATTAAGGGAGTTGTGGGTGTGTCCAGCTAGGTCAGGAAGGCTGGAGTCTGATTTTTGACTGGCCTGTAAAACACAATGAATGTGAGAAAAAAGATTGTGCCTATAAGAAAAACTAGATCATTTAACTTTTTGCTTTTAGCTTTGACATTTGCAGTTTCTCAACTTAGTGAGGAAAACCTGTCAAGATTTTGGTTCATCACAGGAAAAGTTTAGCAATTCTGCACAAATGGTGGCTTTATATTTGTTAAAATGTTAAAGACATGATGGATGATACGTTTCTTGTTCTAATATTTTGTTAACTTTGATCAAATATACTTTTATTTTTCTGGCTATATTTTTACCCACCAGAAAAATCTAGCATAAAGCATGTTTATTTTGTGCCAGTCAGTTCCTTAAATGCCATCTTTTAGGGACCGTAGTCCATTGATAGTTGAATTCTTAAAATCTTTGGTCTTGTTGTTATGGGTCACAATGAATATGATTCACATTCCCACGTGTTTTGTTGTATTTGATGGTTGGAGAGGAGAAGTAAGAAATGGAAAAGTCAAAGGGTGTGTGGGTGTGGGTATGGGTGCAGGTTTCTAGGGTATAAACCACAGATTTTGCCTCTATTCTATCTTACTGTGTCCAGGTGACATTTAGCATAATTTACTAATGCTTATCCACTATAGTCAGCTAACCAAGAAGTTTCAGCTTTGTTTTGAAGTCTAAACTCTCAGTGGCACTTTGGCCCAATTTAAACGTGCAATAATTAAGTTTTTTCCATATTTCTATAAATCACACATAATTTAGTACAAATAAGATACTTGACAAAAGTTACAGATCAGGCTATTCAGAAAGGAAGATCACTATGATTAATGTTAGGTAGTTCAAGAAAGAAAGAAAACATAAATTTTTTTTAAATTAGCATTGTAGTAGTCATTAGGGCTTTTTATAAATATTCCAGTTCTGCTCCATCAAAGCATGTAGTGGGATTGTACCTTTTCCACTGTCTTGAATTTAGGTCCTGTGACACATTTTGGCCAAGTAAACATGAGCACTTAACCTTTGCTCAGCTCTAGTCTTTCCTTCCCTGCCTTGGTGATGATGAGAGCACCTGTGGATGTGGGTCCTCCATTAGCCTGAGTCCCTGAGTGGTGAGGATGTGCAGGGCCCTCCTGCCAGCCTGCACTGGGCATGTAGCATGTGCAAGACGTGAACTTGTATTTTATTAAACTACTGATATTGGGGTTTTTTTTCTGCAGCATGACCTACCCTGTCCTAACTGATACAAGCATCTTGGGCAAAAATTGAATATGGTTCTTACAAATTAGTTAATTCTCTGGGTGTGTATGTAATACTTTCAAAAACTTGGACATATATCATCTTCTTGAAAATATCCTTAGCTTATAATTCTCACTGTAATTTTTAGCAACATTATAGCTTGTTTCTTTTAATTACTGACCTAGTGACTTAACGACGTTGTTCTAGATTTGTTGGTATATGATTAAATCTGTTCTGAGCAATTTCTTACTGTTTACTTTTTTAAGATTATTTTAAATGTTTCCAATCTACCTTGAGAAGCAATTATGTGAAAAATATTAGGTGCTTCTTTCAGAATTAAGTGGGTGAAGTTGGAAGGAATTTTTTAAAGAAGCTGTCAGTTTCTCTTGGTATTCTGACTTTCCCTTTGGGAGATGCCACCCAGGGATTGGGAAGCAGCAGCTGCCAGTACAGTTGATTTGACTATCTCCAGCACCAGAGAAACTAGGAAGGGCATGATAGGTTTACTCCGGACACTGACAAGTGTGTTCTGTTCTTAAAGAAAGAAAATTATTCCAACCAAAAGAGAAAGTTGTTTGATTTGCTATTTAAATAAACCTGTCACTACCTGACATTAGTTTGCAAACATTTTTGGGAAATGGAGCCTTTTTTCCTACTGATGGAGCCCCTAAATGTAAAACAATTACAGGGGTTTCTGCTCTAGTGGGACTCTCTATTGACCCCCAAGGCAGCTCTGCAGAACCCTAGGGCTCAGTCTGAAAACTGCTCTGTGGAAGGCCAACTGGGTGAATCCTATGCACGAAGATATCTTTTCTCTGAAATAGTAGTTCTGAAACTTTTTTGAATTAAGAGTCACCTAGGGCTCTTGTTTAAAGTGCAGATTCCTGGGCCTCAATCCCAGAGTCTCACGCTCAGGAAGTCTTGAGTGGGGCCTGGAAATCTGTATTTTAACAAGCATCCCCGATGATTCTGATGCCAATATGGATGGATCATGAGAAACACTGCTCTACAAGCTGCCTGCTGAGTGCCCTTTCAGTGGCTTCATCTTAGTCCCACTTGGTACCAGTTTATTTTAGGTGCTTACTTGTAAGTGTCATGTACCATTAAAATAGTATTTTCCCCCCAGGGAAACAATATCTTAGTTACCTCTCCCATCATCTCCCAATTTAATTCTCTGTTCCTATTCCTGGAGCACTCCAGATGTGGCGTGGCTCTCAGCCCTCTCTGTTGGGTCTGCTCCATATGGGGCTCCCATCAGCCTTGCCCTCCTCCAGCCCTTCTTGGTTTTGTTTGTTTTTAAGGCAGATCTCTTTAAACCTCCCCTTCCCCAAAAAACAAACCCAAAGTAGAAGTTAAATAATGGTTATGAGCAAATATAAGACTGACTTCTGCATGCAAATACAGCTAACCAGTAAGCATGAAAGTGTTCTCATGTAGCAAGGTGCTGGGGGTACTGGGAGATACAAAGAAATATAAGAACAAATCCAAATAAGTTATGTTTTTAAAATGAATAAAGCCCACAATGAGACACCACCTCTTGAACAGCAATAATCAAAAAGACAACACCAAGTGGTAGCAGGGATGTGGAGAAACTAGAACCATCATGCACTGCTGGTGGGAAAGTAAAATGGTGCAGCTGCTTTGGAAAACAATTTGGTGATATCTTAAATAGTTAAACATAAACTTACCATATAATCTAGCAATTCCACTTCTAGGAATCCACCCAAGAGAAATGGAAATATATGTTCTCAGAAAGACTTGTGTGTGAATGTTCACAGAAGCATTATTCATAACAGCCACAAACTGGAAACAATCCAATGTCCCTCAAGTGATGAATGGATAAACAAAATGGGGTATATCCATACACTGGAATATTATTTAGCAATTAAAATAAACACTGAAATATGCTACAGTGTGGATGAACCTCAAAAACATTATGCTAAGTGAAAAATGCCAGACACAAAAGGCTGTCTGTTATAAGATTCCATTTATATGAATCTAGAAAAGGCAAATATGGAGCCAGCCTGGTGGCATAGCGGTTAAGTTCATGCACTCTGCTTTGACAGCCTGGGGTTCACAGGTTTGGATCCTGGGTGGGGACTGTCGCACCACTTGTCAAGCCATGCTGTGGCAGCGTCCCATATAAAGTAGAGGAAGATAGGCACGGATGTAAGCCCAGGGCCAATCTTCCTCAGCAAAAAAGAGGAGGATTGGCAATGGGTGTTAGCTCAGGGCTAGTCTTCCTCACACACACACAAAAAAGAACAACAATAGAAAAGGCAAATTCGTAGAGACAAAAAGCAGATCTGTGGTTGTCTGGGGCTACAGATGAGAGCAGGGAATAAATACAGATAGGTTTGAAGCAACTTTGGGAGATAGAACTGTTCTAAAACTGGATTGAGGTGATAATTGCATGGCTCTCTAAATTTACTAAAATCATTTAATCATACATTTATAATGAGGAAATTTCATGGAATATAAATTTTACCTCAATAAGCTGGTTAAATTTTTTTAAATAAGGCATATAGCACAGTTAAATAATTGATAGTTCTTTTCTATGCAAAAGAAATAGACACTATACTCAAAGTGTGGCCTGTGGACCCGAGGGGTCTCAGGGACAGTTTCAGGGAGTCCTTGAGGTCATTTCCTAATAATACTAAGAAGCTATTTGCCTTTTTTGCCATGTTGCCATTTGCACTGATGGTGCAAAAACGACAGTAAGCAAAACTGCCAGTGCCTTAGCACAAATCAAGGCAGTAACACCAAAGCTTGTTAATTATCATTGTGTTCTCCACCACCATGCACTCATAGTAGAATAATGCATTCCATTTTCACTTCAGAGTGTCCTTGATGAAGCAGAAAAACTATTTAATTTTACTGAATCTTGTGCCTGGGTGCATATGTTTTTTTGTTTGTTGGGGTTTTTTTAGTGAGGAAGATTGGCCCTGAGCTAACATTCGTGCCAGTCTTCCTCCACTTTGTATGTGGGACACTGCCACAGCATGGCTTGATGAGCGGTGCATAGGTCCGCACCCAGGATCTGAACCCATGAACCCCAGGCCACCAAAGCAGAGTGCGCGAACTTAACCACTATGCCCCTGGGCCATTCCCTGGGTGCATATGTTTTTAATAGTCTATGTGATGAAATGGGAAGTAGGCATGAAGCATTTCTTCTTCATAGCCAAGTAAGGGTTGTCTGAAGGAAAAGAACTTCTGCAGCTGATTGAGTTGCAGGCTGAACTAGCAGTTGTTTTTATGGAACACCATCTCTACTTTGGAAGAAAATGCCTGACAGACAAATTGTGGAAATTCAGACTTGGGTATTTGGCAAACATTTTCTCAAAAATGGATGAAGAGAGCCTGCCACTTCAAAGAAAGCAGTGGGCAGTATTTGTTGTCAGTCATAAAATTCAAACTTTAAATCAAAATTAGAATTTTGGAAAACTTGATACCACCATGAGCTTGACAGCTTCTGTCGAGATTTTTCTGATGAGATTGGTGGTGATTTTAACAAATGTGATTTTTTTCATATTGTATAATGAAATGTGTCAAAATTTGGAGAATATAGGTAAAGGAGTCTTGGTACTAAAAAGTTTGAGTACTGCTGGCCTAGTGGCTAATAGCATGGACTCTGGGGCCATTCTGCTTGGGTTCAAATCTCAAATCCCATATTACTTATATGATCTCAAGTAAGTGCTGCACCTCTCTTTGCCTCAGCTTCCTCATCTATGAAATGGAGATAATGTATCTATCTCAGAGAGGTATAGTGGGCATAAAAATGAGTTAATGTATGTAAATATTTGTGAACATTAAAATGAGTTAATATATGTGAATTCCTTAGAATAGTGTCTGACTTACAGTAAATGCTCAGTGAGTTGTTACTATTGAACTTGGTGAGTGGTAATTTGTAAAAATAAATACATTATAAATACATACTAGAAATCTCTGTGTAATTATATATACTTTTTTTTTGTAACTGGGAAATCTGTAGCTGCTTTTCCTCCCCTTCCCTCTGCCTCCCCTTTGGTCCTCTCGCTTCCTAGAAGTGTATACCTTTGCATGATGTACTGGGGGTGACTTGTTTTCTCCTGGCTGGGAGCACCCTGCCCATCCATTGAGTCTCTCTTGTTTGCGAGGTTCACAATGTGTTTTTAAGGAAGATTTGATGAGGCAATATAATTATGAAAGGTACAGTTTAATAAATTGAATATAAACAGAATACAATTTTGTATCATTTATAGTCTTAGAAGCTGCTTTCCTGCCTCAGCAATGTTTAAAATTATGGTGTCATTTAAGCTCAAAGAGTTTGGGAAATTATGTGAATAGAGCAAAAGTATAAGGTTCCGTCATATCAAATATCCCCATTTTTAACGCTTAATCCAAAGGGACAGAAAGTTTAAGGGAAAAAGTGACTAATTTGGGAGTGTATCTCTTCAGTCTTCCAGAGAGACTCCATTTGAGCTATTTTTATCTCTGTTAAAAAGAAGTTCATCCTTTGTTGACATTGATCTTTCATGCTACCCAAATTTGACGAGCACCTCCAGTGAAGTGCCAAGCCCCTAGCCAGACACTGTGGCCCTGAAGGTGGAGAGAACATGTCCCTGCCCCCTGGAGTTAGTGCATCAGAGTTTCCTAATTTCTCCAACCTGCTTTGTAAAAAATAAGGTAGCTCATCTGTTGTTCCCTGACTCCATCAGCAGAGGGAACATTATATATTTTATACTTGTAAATGTCCGTGAAAACATTCTTAAGTTTAGTGTGAGATGAAGAAGGTAAGATAGACTGCAAGAGAATTACAATGACTATTTCTTTCCCTAGAAGATCACACACAAAATTACCCTATATTTTGGAGTACTCATGTTAAATAGATAAGCTCATGTTTTATGGTAAATAACAAACTACCACAGCGGATAAGTCGTTGGAGTTTCACTAGCTTAAATGGCTTCTGCTTGTCCTGGGAGAAATATGAACTCTTGAAAGAGTTCATTTGGGGACCATCTGTTTTATGTGCCATCCCACACAACTCTGCATGTGGTGAGAATGGTGGGTCAACCCACAGGAGTTTTTATTGCTTGTCCTAGCCTGGGTCTTTAATTATTGCCACACCTCAGGTTGTTTAGATGTATATAGTCACCTGTTAAGTAGGTTTAGAATAGTCTTTCCTTTCATTTTAGAGGTATGTTTTGAGAGCAAATTATAAAGCACCTTGAATATTTTTTTAAAGATAATGTTGTAAAACTACAGAGCCGTAGTATTAATGAGATGGTGTGCTTACTGATGGACTTGTATTTTAAGATTTGAGAGTGTTTCCCATGTGGCTGGGAAATAAAAAATCAGATCAGGCTAAAAGCCAAAGAAGTGCTTCTTGAATACAGGCTAGTATTGAATTTTATTAATTCAGTTGAATTCAATCCCAATATTTGTTGCGGGTGGAAAATATTAGTTATTTTTAGTCGTGTTCCTGTCCCTGTCACTGCTGGGGCCTTGTGCAAACTTTATGTCTCAGTAACTACAGTTGTCTTTTACACATAAAATGCGCTGAAGACAGTTAACCTGGGCAAGTAAACAAAGGCTGTAATCATGCTGCTGCTGCTCTTTGCAACACTAGAATCTTCTGTTCTTTGATTCTCTTACTATTTTCAGTAATTCCACCTAAAAATCAAATATTAGTTGCATGTAATTTTCTAAAAAGAGTCATAGCTGTTATAGAGCTGATTCCTCTTTTCATGACAATGGTCCCTGTTGAAATGCTTGGTGGTTCTACCTGTACTATGTTTTGCAAGGACTTTTGTCCCTGTGAAGTAACCAGCTGTGGAGGGTCCCAAACAAAGCTAGCATTTCTGTGATGAAAATTCCTGCAGTTGTTAAATTGCTGATTCTCCTCTTGTCTTTGACATGTGTGTGTTTATGTGTTTCAGGAAAAAAGTGCCAGTTCAAATGTAAGACTTAAAACTAATAAAGAGATTCCGGGATTAGTTCATCAACCCAGAGCAAAGTAAGTTCTAGTTCCTGTTTTTTCTTATATTGTTTTTAAAGCTAAAAATGTTTTCCGAGAGAGCTCCATTTTTGGCTCCCAGATAATCGAGACTTGTTATAAAGCTCCAGTAACTGACACAATGTGGTTTGTTCTAATGCAATAGAACAGAGTCCCAAAACAGACCACAGTATATGACAGAGCTGACATTGCAGATCAGTTAGAAGAAAATAAAGGGGAATATCTTTATGACTGTGGAGTAGGGAAGAGTTTTGAAGTTACAAAGGATGCAAATCTTAAGGAAAATGATTAATTAATATGACTGCACTAAAATTTAGAACTTCTGTTTATCAAAATATACTGTAGAAGAGTAAAAAGCCACAAAATGGTAGAATATACTTACAACACATTTATTGACAACAGTTGAGTTTCAAGAATATATAAAGTAATTCTATGAATCACCGAATAAAAGAGAACTCATAGAAAGACAGGCTAAAGACATGAACAACCATTTGACTGAAGAGGAAACATGAATAGCTAATGTATATAAAATACCATTTTGGACCACAAGATGGGCAAAAACTTAGAAATCTGACAATCCAAAAGGTTGACCAGGATGTGGAACAACAGGCATTCTTAACCCTTGCTGGTGGGAATGTAAACTGGTACAATTATTTTGGAAAACAATTTGCATTATCTAGTAAAATTGTACCTAGGCTTGCATACCTTACCCCCCAGCAACTCCACTCTCAGGTGTATACCCTAGAGAAAGTCTTGAACTGTGTGCCAGCAGACTTATTTTGAAATGTCCATAGCAACATTGTTTACATGAGCTCTTAAAGGTGAAACTCAAATGTCCATCAAAAATATAATGGATAACAAAAATGTGGCATATTTGTATGGTGGGAATACTATACACCAGTTAAAAGGAATGGCCCATAGCTACACATATCAAGATGAGGGAATCGCATGAATGTAAGGTTGTGGCAGTAAAGTAAGTAGTAGTACCAGCCTACATACAGCTTCATTCATATAAAGTTCAAAAACAGGCAAAACTAAGCAATCTATTATATATATGTGTGTATGGTAAAACAATAAAGACAAGCAAGGAAATGAAAAGGCATTAAATTTGGAACAGTGGTTCTTTCTGACTTGTTGGAAGACAATGGGACCAGGGGTTCTATTTCTTAATCTAAGGGGTGATTACATTGGTGTTGCTTTAATTATTATTTTAAAATGTACAAATAACATTATATGTTTTCTATATGTTATGTATTTCATAATTTAACAGTTAAAGAGAAATGAGTAGTTTTCTAGATTGTTCTAGAACTGAATCTACCTTGGCGATAAACTGCACTTTGTGTGACTTTGAAGCTGCCTCCCCTTTCTTCAAAGAGGCTCTGTTACCCCAGAGGCTACAAATCTCTTTCGTGTTGTTCCACCTAAATATGAACAGGTTCCCTGAGGATGCCGATCACGCTGGAACATTGGACACAGTCACCCCCACCCCAAAATAAACTTGACTATTACGTAAACGTAATAGCAGCCCCTAAATCAAAACCTTAAGCAGAAGTTGTGTTATTTCTAGTTCTTCCCAAGAAATTGAGACAAAAGTAACCTAGTTCACAATCACTGTAGGCTCAGTGTCTGTGGAATTGCTGCAGCCATGACCACCGTGATATGGCAGTTAGGACTCCGCAGGGGGTGGTGAATGAGCTCAGGGGTTTAATTTTTTATTTTCAAAGAAAACCAGACATTTTAAAGTCTGCTTATCATTTACAATGTTGGTATAATGGTACAACCGACTTTTGCACCCTTAGGTAAATATTATGCTGTAATCACAACTTCCCTAGTTCACCTCACTGGTAATCACTTTTATCTACACTTATTTTATCTGCCTTTGGAGACAACAGATATCTGATCACACAACCAAATCATTCTTTCATCCAAGCCCTTTGATATATGCTATTTCTAAATGCTTTCCTTCCTGAATTCTAACGAGAGAGACTATATTAAGGAGAATTTCTTTTTTCCTTCAGAGTGAATACTTATTTAACGTTGACACACTGAAACAGCACGCTTTGCAGACTGGCGTGTGCTGAAGCTTTCAGAGAAGTTGACTAAATTGGCTTATGTGTTTACATTAAAATTATGAAGAAAATCCTCTGTTTTCTACACAGCAGCATGCTCGTGTGAGTGTGTGTGTGTGTCTACGTGTCTATTTTAAACTGTGAGTCAGAACATTGAGTTCCTGGAATTCAGCTGAGAAATCTTTCTGGAGGGCCAAGAGAAGTTTTCCTTTTCCAACTTGCTGACGTAGGGATCAAGGAAACTATTATTTTATTATGCAGTTGTAGAAAATAAGAAAAGGAGGTTTTTTTTCCTCATGAGTGGAAGGACAATTCCATACCAGATAATGGCAGATTTATTAATAATAAGGGCAGGTAATCCTCAACCTTCATTTGATGCAAAATGTAGAGCGTACTCATACTGACTTCATGTTCTCAGGCAAGTGACCCAATGTTTCTGAACTTCAGTTTTCTCAGAGAAAAATGGAGGTGAAAAATCCTGTCTTATAGGGCTGGGGATTTTATGAAATAATGTATGCCCAATGCTTATGACAGTGTCTGATGCTTGGTAAGAACACCGTAACAATTAGAAACAATCCAAATGCCCTTTAACAGGAAATTGGGTAAAATGATCTGTGCTATATTCACACTGTGGCATATTAGCAGTTTTAAAATGAACGCCCTGCAGCAATGCACAGCGCCAGATGGGCCTAGCAATATGAGGCTAGAATAAATGAGTAAGCCTTGAAAGATTATGTAGAGCATGATGCACTCTTTGTAAAGTTAAAAACAACTGAAATAAAGCACCTGCTTTTAAGCACAGAGAGAGATGCAGTAAAGCGATATAAAAGGAAGACGAGGGCATGATGGTTCCTTGAGTTGGGGAGACGCATGCATGGGTGGGAAGTGAGTTAGCGCTAGGTTGTTGTCAAGGTCCTAGCTTTTGGTTTTTGTTTTGGTTTCCTGGGTGCTTATTATACTATTTTTAAAAAACAGAATAATGAACTAAATAGAAGTGAGCCATGCGTGAATGACTAGCAAGGTGTGTCATGATGGGAGGATTAGGATTAACCCACTTCCCTGAGGTCCAGTTGAAAAATAATAATGATGATCATGAAGAAATAACTGTGTTCAGGCCCAGAGTTGCCAGAACCCACTGAGTAATTGAATTTCATTTTCACAGGTGAAGTATTAGGGAATTAGGACCTTGCCTTCTCATACTTTTGTGGCTTAGGTTTTTATTATTTGGAAGCTTTTGTTTTAAGTCACTAAAAAGGAAAGCCATGTATCTTTCAGCCCTAAATCCCATTTTGCCCACTTTTCATTCGTTTGATTACTTGTCATTAAGATTTCTAGTGTTGTCATCTCTAGTCTCATGAAGCTGAGAAGTCACAGAAAGAAGAGCCTTTCAGGGCTTGGTTATCTCACAAGAGCTTTGCCAGCACCACCTGGGGGCCATGAGAAGGGCCCCAAGTGATCCTTGTGTTTTTCAAGGTTGAATTTTAGTTATTAGAGAGAAAAAGGAATCAGTGAAATTGTTAAACTTTATTAGTTAAATCAAGTACGAACATACAGGCTTTTATGAAAGATTTTTAGATCTAATTAATCTTAGCATCAAATATTCATACTTTATAAACTAAGTCATAAACAATTCAATTATCCCTTTCTTTATCTTGAGGAAAGATAGAAAAGCCAGTGTGCTTTTTCTCCTCCTCCCTACCCACTCACAATCATCAAATTGTGCATCAGAAAGGATTTAAGAATCGAGTTGTTACCTCGACCTAGGGACTGTTTTTTGCGGTGCAGTTTGTACTCTTGAAGGTAAAAACTAGTATTAATGCCACTGTGTTGATAGAGTTTCCATATGAGAAGAGGGCATCCACGTTTATCTAGGCAGGAGTCAGCTGATAGGGGATAATTTATTTCATCAGAGTAAAAGTTCTGTCTCTGCCCCTGTTGAAGAGATTTCAGGGCTTCTCCCTGAAACAAACCCATGGAGAGCAGCAGAGTAAGCCTCATGCTTTCAGGTCACACTATACCTAAGATGATGCACAGGTGACAAGGACCTCGTGTGGGCGTTTGTTCCATCTGGCAGTATCTGCCACACTCCAGGGACAACTGAGTTTATCTGAAAGAACTCATTTAGTGCATCAGGATTTGATATAAATAAGTAACCCTTCCATTCAGTCTTTGTCTAACACAGTCCATGTACTGTATTTCAAGATGGCAAGATAGTGAAATAGTCGGGTGGGTGACTCTTCTCAGTAGGTTTTGAAATGAGGCAGAGGCAGGCAGGGGGTGTTCTAACGCTCTTAGATGAAGAAGAAGCATTTCTGTATCAGTGTGGGATCATGACAGAGATGCACTGGATTGAAAGCCAGTTGCCTACATTTGGTTAGAATTGTTTCTCAAAGGGCACATGTGAAAAGGAAAATGGCACTTTACTTCCTGACCATTGTAAACTCTACCCCAGGGTAAGGTTAATATTTAGTTCAGGATTCAGATAGGATTGAAAATACACTGTCTTGTCTAATTAATTCTGGGTTGAGTGACTTTTGTTCAGTTTGCTTTAATCAAGGAATACTTTTTTTTAATGGTTAGAAAGTATGTAATTAAACTACACAAAACTGACACCACTGAGGTGTTTGTGATTGCTTTACCGTATATGCATCCTGAGGTCCTCATCATCACCTTTGGTCTTGGGGTCCTGATGTGGACCCCCGAGCCTGTGCATTCTTGATCACAAGGATGGCAAGACACATTTGCAGGGTCCCTTTTACTTAAGATTTCCCCTCTCGTCCATCTCACGTGCATATGTGTGCATACTAACCCACGTCCCTGTTTTCACGTTGTGCATTTCAATAAAGGAGTTAACGGAAGTTAGTAACAATCACAGAAATGTTAGCACTGGGAGGGACCTCAGAGACCAGCCTGTTGGTTTTATAGATGAGGAATCTGAGGCCAGCACCTCACCCCTGCTAACAAACTGTGTCACTTCTGTGAAGGGTCATGAATCACATAAATTTAAATAGAGACCACTTGGTCAATTAATTAAATATGTACTGCCCTCCTGTTATATGCAAGGCAATGTATGCTAAAAATGCTAACCCAAAAGTTTCCACAATGAGCATCATGTCCTAAAAAGTGCCGTTTTTATGAGGTCTTTTGGAATTTCCTAGGAAAACTATATATACTACGATATAAATGTATTCATGCCTTTCCTTACTGGGACCCAGAGCTGTCCAGCAACCTCATCTGCTGAGAGCTTGGCCAAGTACCGGAAAGACACCCAAAAAGTGTCTGAGCAGCCATGATGAGTGCGAGAATATTCCTGTTCCCCACTCACAAGAAATCCCCCAGGCTCTCCCTGGGAGCCTGTTTACACTAACTTTAGACATGACTCTAAGAAACTTGGCAGTGCTGTTTCCAAGCATAGAGTACAAGCAGCAACTGGGAAGAAAACTAAAAGAGGACTAATACCTTCCCTGACAAGAGGAGATGAGAGAAAAAGCTTAAGAGCAGGCAAAGAACAAAAGCCTAGAGTCTAAGGCCGTTTTCCTTAAAGAGAGCCAGCTCCAGCTGTCTTAGAGGCTCCAGGGGCATCCCAGTATTACAGAAGAGTATTATGATTTAAGATCGTGGGAGTGGCCACTAGTCATTAACTGAAAGTTAAGTAATATTTGTGATCCTCTGTTAAAGAGTATACAGTTTAGAAAGGTTTGCATCCAAAGTGGCTCAAATGAAAAATATTTTGGCACTTGAAGTAAAACCATGAAGAATCTGGGAAAACTCAGCTATGCGAAAGGCTTTTCTGCCCAGCCAAAGAAAAAGAAGAGACTGTTTAATATATTCTCATTATCCCAGATTCTAACCTGCCCTAACAGGACATTTACCTTATTTCAATGATCACATAAAGGATGGCAAAAATTACATGTTAGATGTGAAAGTGCTTTATAATCATGAAAGTTGATCACTGGTATCAGATATTTTCATTGTTTTCCTTTTATATCCGAGCCGACGTCATTGTGCTCCCATATTTTATATCTTGGTTTTACACACAGCTTTTTTTTTTTTTTTTTTTTATGTGAGGAGGACCAGCCCTGAGCTAACATCCGTTGCTAATCTTCCTCTTTTTTTTTTTTTTTGCTTGAGGAAGACTGGCCCTGGGCTAACATCCGTGCCCATCTTCCTCTACTTTATATGGGACGCCGCCACGGCATGGCTGACAGGCAGTGCGTCGGCGGACGCCCGGGATCCGAACCCGCGAACCCCGGGCTGCCAAGCGCAGACTAAACCGCTGCGCCACTGGGCCGGCTCCCTACACACAGCTTTTACACACCTCCTTTGAACCCCATTATCTGTCATGAGAGGACTGAAGGGTTTGGGATCACTTGTCCCCCTCTCTATGGCCCCTAAAGGATGAGGCATAATGCTAAGGGGTATGTCAGGTAGGTGCTCACCACACGTAGACTTGAAGGGAAGAAGCTCTTCCAGAGCCCTCAACACCCTCCCACCCCCACTGCCAGCCACTACAACCAACAGACGGTAACAGTAACTGAAGGAAACGCTGTGCGATGTGACTCTCACCGTAGGATCTTTAGCTTCCTTGGAACACCCACAACTATTTGCTAGTTGTCTGTCATTAAGACCATGTTGCCACCAAGGTCCTTTCCTCCCCAGGCCCTTCCCATCTGTGATACCTTTGCTCTGTTTACCTTATGTTTTGTCCCCATCAACCATGTCCATCTCACTAAGTATGCTGTTAAATAGCGTAGGACAAGCAAACACACAGGGCAAGTGCTACGCAGACCTGCCTCCTGAACTACTCCCACATTCGGTGGAATTTCAATTCCAAAGAGGTGTGTTCATTTGCTGGCGCCAGTGCAGAAGGTGTTCAAGGGCAACGTCAAGTTCTCAGCTCCCTTGCTGCCAGCCCACGCTTATACAGTCAGCTGAATATCATGCTGATGCTGACAACCTTTGTAAAATACACATTTCAATATAATAACTGGGATATATTTTCTTTTTACGGTTACACACAGGGTTGAAATATGCCATGTGTTGCTTGCCTATGCTTTTTTTTAAAATCACAAATGTGTATCTGAAGAAAGAATTTGGCACGCACCTCCCAGTAACATCACTATAAATAACATGTGTACATTGAAAGGAAGTTATATTCCTTAAATCATAGGAACTGATGGACTATTATGAAACACATTTGCAGGATTACTGTAATGATATTTATCCTTAATATGATTTCAGAGTATTTCAGTGGAAAAGTCTGCAGTAAATAAATGTCTGCCCCGAAGTTTAGAGACTCAGCATTTTTCATTTGAGGGAGCAGGGTTTAAGAAAACACTGAAATATGCACTTAACGACTCTTTGTTTTTCAGCATGCACATCTCTGAAAGCCAACAAGAATTCTTCAGAATGCTGGATGAAAAAATTGAAAAGGTAAGAAGTAAAATAAATTAACTGCATGTTTCAAGGGAAAAAGGCTGATTGCCTTCTGAGTTAGGGTAACAATATTCTGGTTTCTGTATTACAAAGCTGTTCTTGTAAGGGGATGGGTAGAGAGTTAAAATAAAAGTCCTCCCCACCACCAAAAGACAATGTGGCCATGAGAATGTTTAATGTATCACAGAGCTTCCCAGAATCCTGGGCTACCACCGATCATTAAGTAAAGTGTATAAAGCCAGAGAGAGACTAGTAAGAGCCTTTCCCTAGAGACAGAGCACTGAGCTGTCACTGCATATTGTCTTCGTTGATGCCATGCTCCGACCCCAGACTGCTGGCAAGAGGGTCCTTAGTCCCTGCCCACACTCACCAGATGCCAACTACCTGCCCGACACTGCTCTGAGTTCTTTACAGACCTCGCCTACATGTTGCAATAAGTACCTTCCTCAGCGAAATGGCTGTGAGACAGGTATTGTCTGCATTTTACAGACAGGGAAACTGAGCTCAGAATGCGTGAGTGACTTACCCGGGTTTGCAAGGCTAGTAGTGGTTGAGTTGGAATTCCAGCCCACGTCTGACTCCAATGCAGAGTCTCCAAGTTGCTTCTCTAGGCGTGTCTGGATTTTACGTTGACAGAAAGATGCAAAGTTGATCCGTATGGAACTGAACTCAGACTTATGATCTCAGAGTGCCATATGCTAATCAACTGAATGAAGTATGGAATATGGTAATAATTAAAGGCTTACATACTTGTAGAATTTAAACTCATCACCGCAGAGGGGTAAATTTTAAATACTGAAGTTATAAATCTGAGTATTATAACTTGAAAACTTTATTCTGCAGAAGAAGAGTAAAATCCTAAATTCAGAACATACCACAACTATGTTTAAGGCACCATGGACCAATTTTACCTTTGAAATTTTTCCACTTAAATTTTTATTTCTTTTCTACTTTTTGTGGCCCTTTTATCTGAGCATTTCTTCATGAATTCCTAAGTTATGATGTAGATCATTTAATGGAAAATAATGAAGGAGGTCTTAAATTCATATAGTATTTCAGCAGCAGACCCCAATCTGAGGTGGACCCCCCGAAGGAATAATTGTATAATCTTCTAATGCACCATTAAAAGACCAGCATATGTTAGCAATGTGAAAAATAGATATGGGTAATGAATTAAAATAGTAGTTTAATCTATAGCTTTCCTTTGCTATGCATAAATATTCATTTGAGTGTAGTTCTTTTTTTATTTTTAGTGAAATTTTGGTTTATGCATGACTTTTTAGATTGAAAACCTTATCTAGGAATAATTACCAAGTTTCACATATTGGTTCAAAAGCTGTTTAACTTGCTGATAACATTTTGTTTTAGTAAAGAGAAGCATAAACAGAAATATTTTGTTCCACTATAATGGTGAAGATCTTTTCTTTCTCAGTTTGTTTGGATTTTTTTCCTCCACTAGCTTTTTGGCAATAAAAAGATCTGCTTAGTAGATAGAAGTAGTCTGTAAAAATTGAAATCTGAATTGTAAGTTATCTTTTTAAACAACATTTGCAAACTCTGACAAGGCATTTAAGATGATCTAATCCCTTCCCAATGTTTTTCCATAATTGAAATTCTACCTATTTTCACTCAAAACTGAAACTTTTTCCCATCTGAAACCTGATTTCCCTTTTTCCTTTTGCATCCAGGATGTAGCCTATGATGTGCTTACACAACAAAAGCAAAGTTTATAACTTGATCATTTATTGGATGGAAGCTTTCCTGGACAAAGGAGCATGTGTAGATTTGACATAAACAGTGTTCCAACTATTGAACACATTTACATTCAAGGAAGAGCTGTTACATAATCTGTGACATGGACCCAGTTACAGATTTATAGGGAAATTTTCTATCCTCTCTGAACCAAGCTTTCCTATTTCTCCTCTCTTATCTAAAGTTCATCCTTCTGAATATTGTGAATATGCTATCCCATGGATCATTTAATCATTAACTCCCCCAAAATTAAAATGGTTTTCCTAATATATATGTTTAGCTTAACATAATCTTCAGCATAGTTTATATAACCAAAATCGCAAGTTGGATTCTTACAAATTATTTTCCTGACGTTTTACCATTGCTAAAGATTTCTTTGGTCCAAGCTAGCATGAGGACAACCATAGATGGAACTGAAATCTATTCTTTAGGTTTTATAAGGTTGATTTAAAAAAAATGAAACTCGGATCTTCATGCTGAAAATTGAAGTCATTCTGAGATGCCTGAGTTTTGAGATTTAATCTCTCTCAGAAATGTCCAGAAATTCTTTTTTTCTTTCTTAAATTGATCAGAAGCAAAATTGACCAAACTTGTGGAGATGTAAACCTGCCCTTCCTTGATTTATCTTTTGTATTTATTGAATGTCTATAGGGCATGGCTTGAATTTACCTTTCAACTCTCCTTTCCATACCAAAGAAATCTCTGCTCTGTCTCTCTCAAGATAGATGTAAAAGTACCATTAGGATAAAGAAGCTGAGATATTACATAGTTTAATATTTATAGGGAAACTTAATTTGGAGTACTCTCATTCAGAGATTGCCCTGCTGCCAAGCTGCAGTGTACCTTTGCACAACAGCTGGACAACTAAGAAGTTAATGGTGGCAAAGAAAAGCAAGTGGCAAAAATGCATTAAAAATTTTTATTTAGCACCTATTGAGCATCAGACATCATGCCAGTTACTGGAGATACAAAAATAGATAGGAAGTATGGGATACGAAATAAATAGGAAACAGTGCCCTGCCTCGAGGAGCTCAACTTTAAAAGGTGAATTTCTCTAAAGATGTAATTATTTTACTAATTGAGGAGTCCTCCATCCATCACCCTCTGCCCCCTCATTGTCCCTGTGAGTCAGGTCCTCCTGTATTGAACACAAGTGTTTATTGGGTCAAGTATTGAAACTTGAGGTCTATTAGCCAGGCAGTTGAGACAACTCCCTGGACACTGGGTACCATTTCACTGTGCTAGTGTGTAGAAGGCCGGGACCCTGAGCTGCATCTGGAGATGACCAAGGGAGGGATTTTGTCAGGAGAGCAATGGAAGTTCAAAGGAGCTTTATAACCTGTTTTGCATTTACTTTTGCTTTTCCTTTTGGAGACTAAACATCCTGTGGGAGTACCTCATTTCTACCTCATTATTCTTCATTTTGATATTTTACCATTATTCCACTGGAGTCTGTAGTTGTTGTGCCTGACAATTCACAGGCTCTTGAACTTTATGGGAAGTGGTGGCATTTGCCTAATTTGGCAGCTTAAAGAAAATGATAGTCTACTGCAGAGCAAGATAATGATTTTAAACTCTAGTCTTTCACCGTATTTAGTGGAGAAGGAAGATATCTAGATTATTAAAACTTGGCCTCAGGGAGGAGTTTCTGAATATAGTGCCAAATACAGGTCACATTAGATTTTAAGATATGCTTTCTACTGTATATTTGAGTTTACTTGTAAGAAGCAGAAGAGGTAAATACATTTTTTAAGTATCTGTATTATTAGTATCTTCTCCAAGCAAAAACAGGGACTTATATTTTATAAGGGTGTAAAAACAGCTGATGACTGAGAAGTCTTCTGCCCTCTCAGAGACAACCCTAAATTTTAAAGAAAAAACATCTCAATTCAGGGCCATTTACATCTGGTTAGTTTCTCTCATGCAGGACTTCTTAAGCTTTGTTGGGTCATGGTCATCTTTTTGGAATCTTATAAAAGTTATAAAGACTCTCCCTATAAAAATGCACATGATATTATATACACAAAATTCTTAAGTGAAATGTCAGTGTTTTATAATTCCTTGGAGCCTGTCCTTGGGCCCCAGGCAGGAACCTGTGGATTTATGATGCATTTCATTGATGTGCTTCCCTGGGATCCAGGGCCCAGCAGCACCCATGAGCACCCATGAGTCTCAGGAGCAACCTCATCCATATATATCTCTGACTTAAAGAGGATTAGGAAACAGTGCCCATGACCCCACCCAAACCCATTCTCCTTCCTTTCTTACTTCTCTCCTTAAAAATAGCTTGTAGTACTTCATCCCCTGAGGGTGAGCCGTCAGCGTGCCTACTGTATCTCACATATTCCTGTATGATTTTGAGACCCTGCCTCTGTTGACTGGAATTATTCAATGTGAATTTTTTGAGGAAATGTCTGAGAAAGAGCAGTATGTGGATTTAAAATCAGCTGATTTTAAAAGATATTTGTCTATCTGTAGACCTCTACGTCTGTTGAAAAATCATTTACACTTAGAAAATGTTTGGGTACTAATCTAACTGGTGAGGAAGATCGTGGAAAATCTACATCTATAAATTTACTTCAAGGGCTCCTTCTCTTACTATCACATCCGATCAGTCTGACCCGCATTATGAATCAGTGTATCAGAGACCAGAAGGTGTTTGCTCTTCATCTGGTGAAGAGGGTGACTTGCGGGTAGTTATGAACTGTGATGTTTGGTTCTCTGTATGAACTCTTCCTGTTGTAGACTGTTTAACCTCAGAGCTGCCATGGAACCAAATATAATGCTTGGCAGATGCAACTGATGATGGGTTTTACTTTCTGGTGGTGTGTTTAAAGGCCTTCTCATGCTCGCTAGTGTTGAGAAAACCTGAGACTGTTGTATCAAATCCTAAAGAATGTTACACTGCCTGCCCCGCGTATGCAGAGGAAGTCATAGCTTGCCCCTCCCACCCAGCAGGTTGTCACTTTCAGTAACAACCAAGGCCCTCAACACTGGCAGAGAGATGCTCTTGCTGACATGAGGATTTTGGAAGTGGGCTGGGCTGCCAGTCTCATTCCGTTAGCAGTTTCTTGCTCCATGGTACACAGAGAATGGCCTTGCTTTTGCTAATAACCAAAGCCTTCCTTGTGTCTCCTTTCCCTTGAACCTTCTGCCTTGCCCTCTCTCTCTCCTGCATGTACCTTTCCTCATTCATCAGCCAAATTAAAGCTGTAATTACAAGGTCAAGGATGTGACTCAGTCCTGTTTTGTTTTTCTCCCTGCTGCATAGCTTTATGGAGCTGATTTCTTAATAGCCATGATGGTAACACTGGTGGAAGAACCAGTGATGAAGGGTACACATGCTCTGGGCTTTAAGGAGCCTGGCATTCCCATGTAGCTAAGGGTAATAGGTGATACAGCCAAAGAAAATGAAGCAGGCCAGAAGCCTAAAAGAAATGCAACACATTCAGTCTCTGCTCACTTTCTTTTTTCTGAAGCCTTGATTTTCAGAGAATTCTTGAGGTTCTATCAGCCCGGCTCTTTAGGGAGCAGCAGAGAAGAGTTCAGGTTCTGGAACAGTGTAGTAAGTGAATGCAAATAAGAACCATGCCATTTTTATGAATGAAGTATGGCTGACAGCACTCTGAACTCAACAGCAGCGTGGGGCACAGTGAGTGAGTGTTCTCATCTTGCCATGGGTGCAGTACTTGGGTGAGAGAAGGCCACCCAGGGTGCTACACAGAGCAGAGAGACAGTGATGTTGGCAACTGCTATTCCCTTGACTTGTTCCCATTCAGCTTTTCCTTCCCGTTCTCTTCCTAGGCTGTTTCCCTTCCTCCCACAGCCTTTCCACTCTGGCATCTGGCAGCCATGGGCATTGTTTTAGCCCTACAGAGAGCACTCAGGGATAGAGAGGGTAGCAATCTCTGTAGCTGCTGCTTTATTATTTATATTACACAGCCTGTTCCCTAAGGATAAGAATTGGATCTCATTTGTCTTTATTTCCCCAGAACCTCGCTCAGGGCCTGGGACAGAACAGATGCTTAATCAACTTGTTGAATGAGTGAATGGTGCAGATAAGACCACTGGGCTTAGCAGAAGCAAAAGCATACAAAGGAAGGACATGTGGCTTGGCAGCCTCCTGTAGTCAAGGGCTCAGCATGATAGGAGGTGCTCTTAACAACTTGCAGCAGCATAGCAGGTGTGTAGCAGGTACAGTGCCAAGAAACTGGATTGAAAGAGGTCAGGGAGAGAGGCACACAGAGTAAGAGAAAGAGACTGTGCCTCAAACCTGGGCCAAATCTGAGAACCAGTTCCAGGAGTTCTGTGTGACCCCAAGCTAATTGTTTAACCTTTCTGATCCTCATTTTCCTCATCAAAGAATATTTGGATAATAATACTAACTGTCTGGAAATTAAAGAAAACTCACTGGCGAGTCTCTAGCAGAGTGTTAGATATGTGGTACATGCTCTGTAATTGGTAGCTTTTATTTTGGTTGCCTGTATCCATATCAAAAAGGCCATTTGTAGAGGAAGGATTGGGGTGGGGGGTGCTAAGACTGAAACTGAAAATACAGAATTTATCAGCTTGAATCTTGTTTGATCAAGTGCCTTCCTTTGTACAGATGTCTCCCTGTAGATACTAGGATACTTTCCAGTGCATTGACCCACCTCTCTCCTAGGTGGTATAATCATATTAAGGAGTTAGGTACTGGTGAACATTTATAGAGCCTTTCAATAACCTGAGCGAGCCTCTGAGCTGTGATTACAAAATGAGTCAGTGAGTCAGTGACCTGGGTACAGCTGAGTCCCTATCTATATTTTTCTTGTTTGAGGTTTCATTCTTCTTTAATTCTTGGGGATTTTTTAAATCCTGCTCTTGTAAATACAACAATAAAAGTTAGAAAAGGGGATCCCCAACAAAATCATTAAAATGGTAGGACTGACTTATCTGATTCCTTTAACAGGCTTAACTGGAATGTGTTCTCTGGACCAAGAAATGAGCCAGGGGCCCTAGGAGGTCCATAATGAGGAATTAGGAAATTGCATCCCTCCTTGCAGAGCTTCTAATCTAGAAGCATAAAATTTTGAGTTGGGAAGAACATTAGAGAATATCTTATCCAATTTACCCCCAATTTTTTAAACTCCCACTAAACAGAACCTTCTGTAGCAAAGAATGAGACATGCCCATTTGTATCAGTTGGGAAGGAATTATGAAGCATATTATGTTCTGTACATTTCTTGAAAAGTTTACTGTGAGATATCTTGTTATTTATGGGATGTTTATTCCTCTCTTTGAAATTCTGTTGAATGGAGACATATTCTGCTGTATTCCTAGAGAAAGCATTCTTGGACCAGACACTTCTAGACTGCCATCATTTTAATCCCATTTTTCTAAGTGGATTCAAAAGAGGAGTACCCAAAGACTTTAAACTCATATTCTCAAAATTGGCTGTGGGAGGCTTGGAGATATTTAATCACACCCTGCCTCCCTTCAGGGTTCTTAACAAATTGAAAATAGACACAAGGAACCAGGTGAGTATCATGGGTCAGTATCTACCTTATTAATGAACCTAGTAATTCCCAGATGCAGAGCTTCTAGTAAACTGGTTTGGAATATATTTGTAACACTTAAAACATCAAAAGGATCTGTAGCCAGAATATATAAAGAAGTGCTGTTAATACAAACAAGTTAAAACCATCAATTAAACTTCTGGGTCTAGAATTGGAAGCAACCTAAGTGTCTACCATTAGAAGAATGAATGAATAAAATTTTCCATATTCCTACAGTACAGTATTATGCAACAGTTAAAAGAAATGAACCAGGCATATATATAGCCATAATTAAAGATCTCAAATCATATTGTTAAATGAATAGAGGAATATGCGGAATGATAAAAATTGTATGGTACCATACAAGTTAAAAAACACAAAAATACCATACATTGTTTATAGATGGACATTCAGCAAATATTTATTAAGCACCAGCTATATGCCAGGCAATGATATGCTGATACGACACACACACACAAACACACGTGTGCATGCACACATTCGTATATATACATTAGTATGGTATATTAAATATATATATTTAATATATATTAAATATACATTAGTATGGTATATTTTTACATGATATATTTATAAATGACATTTTTTTTTACCATTTTTTTATTGATGTCTTAATAGTTTATAACACTGTGGGGTTTTAGTTGTACATTTTTGTTTGTCCGTCACCTTGTGGATGTAACCCTTCACCCCTTGTGCCCCCCCTACCCCCCTTCCCCTTGGTAACCACCAATCAGTTCTCTCTTATCTGTTATATATTTAAACATGCATATACACATTAAGTTTAGTTTTTTGATATAGTATGAATATAATAAGAATATTAAAGTGTCAAAAATGAGCTGGAAGGATATATACCAAACCCATGACCGTTGTTGCACCTGGGGATGGGGGAAGGGGGATGGCAGTGGGATGGTAGTGTCATTTCTTAGGGAGAAGGGTGGTGGCGAGAAGAAATGTTACAAAACGTTAGTACTAGTTCTCATGTCTGAGTGATGAAAATACAGTGTTTATTACATTCTTTATACTTTTCTGTATCTTTTAAATTTCTCAAAATTAAAAGAAGTCTATGAAAACAGGACTGTGTTTATGACAAAATGTGAAGTAGAAAAAAGCAGATTACACAGTGGTCACTGGCCTTGCTCACACCTTCCCCAGCATCCCAACATGTGCAGTTTGGTGAAAGAAAACCTTCAGGAAGCACTAATATACGGGCACTGAGCCATGCTCTAAGTCACTTGAAATGCTCCTGTGTTCAATTTCATTTGAAATCGCTCCTATTTCTAAGGGTTCTGATAGTCATAGCCACTGATGCGGTTGACCTCTATTAATTGCTATTCTTTTTGGCCAGTTGGCCAAACGTATGACAACCCTTAACTTATTCAGAACTTCTTAACCCGTTAGGCTAAATAGTCCCCACAAATCCAGCAGTTCTGCTTGCCCCGGCCTCTCATGTGTCCTCTGGGCCTCCCTCAGATGTCATCCTCCCAGACTGCTTATTCCCAGGTAATGGGTTAGGTTCATCAGGCCAGTGGAAACCTCAGGAGCCATAGTGAAGTCCCATGGACCCAGCTTTTCTTCCTCTTCTGGGGTCCCACTTAGCCACCTTAGCCATGTCCTGGAAGAGGAGGGAAGCCAAAGGGACATGTTCTCCCCAACCCTGGGCCCAGGACACCTACTCCTCACTGCACCCTGGGCCTTCTCTCCCTCATATCTGGCTAGTTCACTGTTCTCTACCTTCCGTGGACAGGGACCTCCCATCAGTAGCTGCAGTTCTCTTTCTGGCCAAATGCATGTGCTTCCTATTCTGAAAGCAAAGAGAGAGGAAAGTAAAGGTGAGCCCTGTGATCCAGCAAACAGTGTCACTCCTCTGTGGGAGAAGGAGGAAAGGCAACTTTTCACTTCTCTCCTCTCAGGTCTGCTAGCCCCCGGAGCAGTAAGAAGGGCAAACCCGACATCCTGCACTCTCTCCACCTGTGACTGGGTGGGTCAGCCACCATCCATAGGGCCTCAGGGTGGGAGAGAAGGGGATGAGGAGGGCCTGCTGAGTTCTCTAGTCCAGCAAGAAAGCTGATTCTCATCTGACTCCTGACTGTTCTCAGTTAAAACCTGTAAGGAAAGGAGGTGTGTGCTTAGTCTCCCCAAACCTCCAACCATGTTCAAGATCAATTCTAGGGTAAAACAATTAGTTCAGAACAAAGAGCTCTAAAGAATTTGTCTGGAAAGCACATCTTTGTCAAGAGGTGTGTGGATTAAAATCTCAGACTTGCTAAAGCCATTGTCCTAGAGGAAGTGAATCCTAGAGACCAATGAGACTTTATGTCTTAGTGGAAGTGAATTCTAGAGGAGACCAGTGAGACTTCATAGCCTAGAGGAAGTGAATCCTAGAGGAGACCCATGAGGCTTCATGTCTTAGAGGAAGTGAATCCCAGAGGAGACCCATGAGGTTTCATGTCTTAGAGGAAGCGAATCCCAGAGGAGACCCATGAGGTTTCATGTCTTAGAGGAAGCAAATCCTAGAGGAGGCCCATGAGACGTCATGTCTTAGAGGAAGTGAATCCTAGAGGAGACCCATGAGATTTCATGTCTTAGAGGAAGTGAATTCTATAGGAGACCAATGAGGCTTCATAGCCTAAAGGAAGTGAATCCTAGAGAATACCCGTGAGGCTTCATGTCTTAGAGGAAGTGAATTCTAGAAGAGACCAATGAGGCTTCGTGTTTTAGAGGAAGTGAATCCTAGAGGAGACCCATGAAGCTCCAATCTACCAAGTGAATTGTCCTGGCTTGAGGGTGAGAGGGTGATATTTAAATCTTAACTCTTACACCTGATAATAGACTAAATTAAGACATCTCTCTAAATTAAGTCTATCAAATGGCCTGGAAATCTTCCATAAAGAATTCCACAGAAATTTATAGTTCATCTGTTTATCGTTATAAAGAATCATTTTCAACAGGGAAAATTTTTATAAGATAACGTTAAGTGAAAAAAGCAAAATTAAAAAAAATGGTGCCTCTCCTGGGATTGAAACTATATAAAAATGACCTACATATGGACAGAGATTTAAATGAAACTTGAACTCTCTCTGATTTATTGGGAAGATGGAGTGGTAGGAAATTTTTTTAATATAATTTTGATTTTGGTGGATGGTTTTCTTGTTTGTAAAATAAGAACAATTTTATAAAATGACGTTTTGAAGGAGAACTCTGAGAACTTCTTGAGAACCATTTCTCTCAAGATGGAAATCCTCTCTGCTGTTTGAGCTCTTAGGAAGAGAGTCAAACCCTTGACAGTGTTAGCCTGTGAACCCACAGACGGTACTTTTATTCTCAGCAACAGGGATGGGCACACTATAGCCCATGGGCCAAATCTAGCAAGAATGGTTTTTACATATTTAAATGGTTGGGAAAAACAAAAAGCAGTGTAACGTTTTCTGACGTGTGAAAAATTACGTGGAATTCCAACTTCAGTGGCCACAATAAAGATTTATTGGAACACAGCCACGCTCATTCTTTTACGTTTATCTGTGGCTGCCTTCACTCTTAAACGGCCGAGTTGAGTTTCGACAGAGACTGTATGGAATGCAAAGCCTGAAATATTTACTATTTGGCCCTTCACAGAGAAAGTTGCCAACCCTGCTCTAGATATCAGTTCAACATGGCCTAGAGACAGGGCCATCCCACGTCCTTGATCCCTGCTTTTCTTCATCCTCACTCCTGCTCATCTCCCCGTGGGAAGGGAGCGTCTTTGAAGTCATCCAAGTGCCAACGTCAGATACAGCTTGAGAAACATGTGCCTTAAAGCTTCTAAAATATCCTCCTTTTTATCAGAAGAATGAGGATTCGGGTATAATAAACACTTCGTGGGGGGCTTAAAGTTGTTTAGTTAATAGTACTTATTCTCTCTTGGAAATGAAAAGCCCACTATCCTGGGATTGTTGTCCCCGCTGCTGTTGTCACGGACATCGTTCCTATGTTTGGTCAAAGAAACAGTCAGGGGCTGACACACTCCCACTGCTCATTACAAATGAGACCCTTTTTCAGCTGAAATAATAACGTGTGAGTCTAATTAGAATAAAGCTCATTAGAAACGGAGACAGCCGTTAATGCCTTGATTGATTTTTCTAATGAAGTAAGCCAGGGGAGGAGACTTTAACAGCACAACTAATTACTTCTGCTTTTCTTCAGCATTTCCTCCAAACTGTTGTTATAAATTGTTCTTGGACTGTAAACGAAAATGCTGCTGAAACGCTCCCTGACTGAAGACGCTCTGACACTCACAGCCCCGAGGAAGGGGTCGAGGGTGCCCGCTTCTGGCCCACAGCTCTGCAGGGGGAGGATTCAACAGCAGCCCCCGGGGGTGTCCTTCATTCCGCTTTTCCACCGTTTTCCCTTCTCCTTCTCGTGTTTGTTCTGGATTCTAGCTTGTCACTCACAGATGCTCAAGCTGTGGGATGCCGCTCTCATGCCCCTGTATTCCTAATTCAGGGACAGAGCATAAATGTCCAGATTCCCATAGAAACTTGGATCTGAGGTTGCCTCTGGATGGTGATACATGGAAGAAAAGATTGGGGGGAAAAAGGTATTAAGTAGGCAGAAGAGGGAGATAGCCCATTAAATTTCTGCACCAAAATACTTGGGGCTATTGTGTTTCATTAATCAAGATGCTCAGAAAGCCAGTGAGTCCCACGGTGCAGGGTAGAAGGCTATCGAGGAGGCATAACTAAGTCAAGAAACTGAGACTCAGGAAGCCCACAGTTGGGAAGAGAGAGGAGAAAGATGAATCATGTAAAGGAAGCAGACAAGAGGTAGGAGAATCAAAATGATGCACAGGCCTGAAACTAACAGAGATTCCTGGTATCATCCAGAGAAATTAAGGAGAGGAGGATGAATTCTTCAGTCAGTCAATCAGTCAGTCAACAAACAAGGGCCTGCTTTGTGGTGAATATCACAACTCGCACTTCCAGACAAAAATAAGCCTCATTAATACAAACTTCTGTAATGAGCCTTCTTTACAAAGCTTCATGTTTGCTTTCTCCAAACATGAGGATCTTGACTGGAATATTTAGTTATCTGGCCCCATTGCAGTACCTGTGAGGTTCTTTAACTCAGAACTTTGTGATGACAGCAAAAGACTGAGTTTAAGATGCCTGATGGAACATTATGGAAAGAGAACTAGACATGATTCCGTACGTGGTTTACATAGGTATTACCTCTATACATAAAAATGATGAATAATGGACAGTAGGATCCTAATGTCAACTTCTGCCCCCCCTCCTTGCAGTCCTGGACACCTCTCCTAAGTTCCAGACTCTTCTTGTAACGAGCTGTGCCCCAGTTTCTGCTGATAGTTTTACTCAAAACTTATTCTTTATCAATTGTATTGTTTAAAAGGGCTGCACTTTGCAGCATGATCCACAAAATGTTGACCACTTGCTTCACTTCCTAAAGTCCCGGGACACTTCCTGTATAATGACATCCAACAGCCTCCATCCCTACACACACACACACACACACACACACACACACACACACACACACACACATCACTGCCTCCCTCCAAACACCTGAGTATTCATAACCATTGTGATGTGGGCCACACGAGGATTCCATTAAATATCAAAAAGATGAAAAAGAGACATGTCCCGCCCTCTAGAGTAAGGGAGGTAAACATTTTGGCTAAAATTACTATAAAATGTGGTGGTGGGAATGGAAGGACCACTACGAGGGCAAGAGACCAATTCTCCCTAGAGCAACTGGGGGAAATCTCACTTGAAGATATGGTGTTGGAACAAGTTTGTAAGGACTAAGTAGCCACGTAGAGAAGCCTGGGGAGGGAGGCTGAGGGAAGAGAACAGTATGTGGGAAAGTGCAGTGGTGACAAGAAGGACCTGCCTGTTTGGGACACAATGAGTGACTGGTCCTGTTGTGTTTGTTTTTTTGTTTATTTGGTAGCAGAGAGTGCATGAACTATACCTTAGTAACCATTTTTTCTTTGGGATAATAGATTGATTTTTCATGCCTAATAAAAACGCTGCAATGAAAATATTTGCACATGTACTTTTAACAACTTTATGGAGGTATAATTTACATACCATAAAATTTACTCATTTGACATGTATAATTCAATGATTTCTAGTAAATTTACCAAATTGCTCAACCATCACCATCCTCTAGTTTTAGAAGATTTCCATCATCTCAGTAAGATCCCCCCTGCTTGCTTACAGTCAGTCCCCATTCCCACCTCCAGCCCCAGGGAACTAATGCATATATTTTTTAAAAACCTATATTTTAGGGTTTATCTTTGATCCTGATTTCTATGATTGCTATAATAAAGGGTATGAACATTTTTATGACTCATGATAACGTATTCCAAATTCCTTTTCAAAGCAGCCAGACCACTTTACACCGCTGCCACCAATATATGAGAGTTGCATTTCATCGTACCTTCGCCAGAATTGGGTGTTGCTATTTTTAAATAATATCTAATTATTTTAATTTATATTTTTTGATTACTGAAGCAGACTATTTTTCTATTTGTGTGTGTACTAGTTTTATTTTGTTCTGAATGAGTTTCCACTTCATGCCCTTCCCTCTCATTGAGATCCTCTTACTGTTCATTTTTATTGGTATGAGGTCCTCATGACTTTTATCGTTTACATGTTGTATCCTGGGGTATTTTTCCCATGATGACGTTTGCCGTTTTATTTTGTTTTATTATTTTTTTGACATGCAAATGTTCGTTTTTACATGATCAAATGTGTTCATCTTTTTATTTTTCCTTGTGATCTTTTTCTGGTCTTTGAGGCTGAGTTATTTCTCTCTCCAGAGCTTTGACAAAAGTTTGGTTTTATGTTCTGTTGTGTTATTGTTAAGATTTAGCACACTGATTCTCTTGGAATCTCTTGTTTCTGGTGATCTTCTTTGTCAGATACTTAATTCTTACATACCTTAGGCTGTGTTTCTGGGATATCTTATTCTGTGCTGGTGATTTTTCGGTGGGTCCATTTTTAAAAGAATATGGAAAAACTGACACACATGCAAGAGAGGGAGACCCAGATGGAAGCCACGTCATTTGCAGGTAACGGACCAAGTGATGCTGTCCATCTGGGAGGACCTGTCCTCTGGTTCCGAAGGCCCAGACTGAGCCATTCTGTGGGAGTTACAGAGCGGCAGGGTTGGGCTCAGCTGCTGAGCAGTCTCGTGGGCAGCTCAGAAAAGTATCTGATATGTTCTAGCCAAAAAGAGAAGCCTCCCTGTATGGAATGTGGTAAATGGAGGCCTGTCCTGCATTAGATACCAGGTCAGAGAGGAAAACCTCTAAGTGCCCTTCCAACTCCAAAATTTCAGAACTTTCTGGATGTTTTTCATCCTTTCATTTATTCAAGAAATATTTATTGAGCATCTAACATCTAACATTATGAGCATCTGATGCTAGTCTAAGTCCTGGGGATGCAGCAGTGCATGACACAGTTTCTGCCCACTTTCTGCTTCTGTTCAAGGGGGGAGACAGCCAATAAAGAAATGAATGAATATATTAATAATGTCAGGTAATGAGAAGTAATATAAATAAAAATGAAACAGAGTAAGAAGTGCTGTTGTATACAGGATGTTCAGGGAAGACAGTGAGGTGACATTTGAGCAGAGATCTAGAAAATGAGAAGTAATGGATGGGGTGAGGGCTGGGGGTGGGGGAAGCCAGCCAGGAAGGAAGAGGAAGGACAAGCACTCAGGCCCTGAGGTGCCCAGCTTGTTTGAAGACCCATGTAACTGATTGATCCCGCTATGGGCCCAATTTCTCACAGAGACAGTTTATTAACTGTTGGATCTATTGATCTTATTTTTCAGTATCATCATAAGAGCTCTAATTTATTAAGTACCTACCATGTGCCAAGCTTGCTAAACACTTTATGTGTATTACTTCCAATTCCCACAATAACACTTCAAGTTAGGTCTTAACACCCGCTCCCACCTTTTACGGATGGGGAAACTGAGACTCAGTGCTTCCTTTCAGTAACTTTCTTCTAGTTCTAATTGACTCCATTGGGAAAAGACTCAGTTGTTATGTACTTGAGGTGTATGTATTAGGCCGAATGCAGGCACATCTACAGAAATATACTAAAGACTTCTATGAGAAGACATGCCTGACACTGCACGGCTGGCCCTAGACTATTTGTTTACTTAAGCTTGAGCAGAAAAGTACTGTAGGCACTTTGGGGGGGACACTTTCTTTATCTGAAGTCATTCTTTGAGCTGTTCCTCTTTAAACTAGCAGAATTTAGAATTAGGATAGTGTCCTTTCCTTCACTACTCCTTAATATCTCTAATTCTTAGCCTAGACATTTCAACAAACAAACAAAGAATCCTACCCTAGAACCTTAGAAATGTATGTTCTGAGTTGACATAAACTTCTTCAACTTTTCAAGAAAATAATACAGACAACCAAAGAAGACATGGAAATCTATACAGTGTAGAGGCGTGGTCAGGGAAATGTCGGTGGGCAAAAGCTCCTTGAGATTTTTTGAGTCTGCACCAAAATGCCCTGTGGTTCTTCAAACAGCCCTTCCTTCTCAGCCTCATCGGGAGTTTCCGTTCTTCCAGCTTGCGAGGGCCTCGGAGGGATCTCTCTGTAGCTTTCATGTGTCCTTTGCACAAGGGTGGAATTGTGTCTAGCAGTCCCTAATTCTGACTGTGTGAAGCTTCTTTACAAAGACTTCCATTCTGTAGGCCCTTAGGGGGAAAGGGCATGCTTCAGCTAAGAGAATTTCTGTGCATCTCCCAAACCCACCTCACTCCCACTGCCTGCCTTCTGACAGCTGAAAGTTTTAAGGTTCTCCTTTTAGCACAGTTCTTTAAAAATTTAAATGAGACTTGAAGTCATATTATAGAAGCAAGATCCCTGTCCGACCCAGTGGAGCCAGTGTGCAGGGGGGCCCCTTGTGGTGCAGAGATGGGGCCACGCCAATAACAGTTCTCTCGGGTTCCGCTTTCTTAAAATGACACCGGCCACGTGGAAGCTCTTAGTCTCGATGTTTTTGATTTCCAGGCTTTCTGTTCATAAAATATTTGGTTCTCAGAGCTGCTGACAGGTGATAGTAACAAAAATGAAACTGATTTGAATTTGACTTTAGTTATCAAGTCACTACTGTCATAACAAAAAAGGCAGGCATTGGCCCTGCGGTCTTGGGCTTCCCTGAGGCTTCCCCACAAGTAACAGGCACCACTCCTGCCCCACAGGATTGGTGTGAAGAGCCAGTGAAATAGTGTCTGCAAAGCAGCTAATGCTGTTTTCCTTCTCCTTCTCATAGTAATTGTAATAACTTCAGAGGAGCGAATGCTTGGGAAATGAAAGTTGTAGTCTTGGGTGTACACAGAGGGTTTATATAGATTTGTCCCTCAAAAGGGGGTGCTTTCTTATGGTAACGGTGAACTTGGAGGGTCTGAAATGCTCCTTCTGCTGCATAATCCTGTAACTCATTTACAGAGTTGGAAACACTGCTTTATCAATGAGTACACCAGTTCATGTGTGTGTATGTGTGTCTGTGTCTGTCTGCCTGTCTGTCATTGCATCCAAGTGCTTCCTTGTGGATGAGGTGCCCTCTGAACCCCACTTGGGCCAGCTGGGCCTTTGATTTGGGGCCTCATTTAGATATAAGAAGGGAAGGGACTTAGGTGACTGTCATAGAAGCTTTATTCGAGTGCATGGGGTTCTGGCCTGTCTGGGGTGCAAGGCTGAGGTGGGAGGAAGGGCTCCTTGACACCTGTCATATCACAATTTATGACCACAGTCCTTACTCACCTGACAGCCACAGGAAAGAGATCACTATTCCCTGGCCAGGGAACTGAACAAACACAGGGTTTAATAGTATAATAGTAATCATAGCAGCAGCTAGTATTTATTGACTGCCTGCCAGACACTATATTTTTCCTGTTTCATCCTGATTAGAATCCTATGAAACAGACCATGATTATCCCCAGGAAACCAAAGCCTGGTAATTTGCCTGAGGTCACCCAACAGTATGTATGTCCCTATGTATGCTGGAAATGTCCTCTTTCCTTTCCTAATACAACCTCCCTGACAACTCCATGAGCCCTGCCATTCCCCTCAGCTAAATACCCAGCGTCCATTTGCAAGTCTGCTCTCTGCGCCTCGGGAGTTGAGGAGGTGTGGAGAGCATCATCTGATACATTTCTAGCACTGTGTTGATGTGTTTGGATGTATCCTGTTCCCCACATTGGAGAATAAACTCCAACAGTCAGGGTCCATGAGGTTCTCCTTTCTAGGTCTCTGACATGTGACTCAGAGAGTGAGTCCTGAGTGGTCTGGGCCAAGACTAGGGATGGCATCTGCTTGGGCAGTGTCACCAGGGAGGCTGTCAGTGGGCGAATGACTGCTGAGTGCACACTTGTCTTCTCCGAAGGTTGGTTACCCAGTTTCTCTGCCCACGAGACGTTTTGTGCAGCAAATAAAACAAGCATGGAGATGACACTGGGCTCAGACTCTCTGCAAGGACCAGGGGCAAGAGTTGGCAATCTGATGGTGGAGGAAACCAAAACAGGCTAATCAGTGAATCACGTTCAAAGAGAACAAGCAGCCTGGGGCCATCCAGCCTGGGAACAGGCAACCCCTCATGCTTCCACAGGTCCTGGAGACTTCATTGTGTGGCTGCATTTTTAACTTTATTAACACGTGCACACACGTGCACACACACATATAACATGTATAAAATTATGCACCAGGCACTATTTAATCACTTTATTACTGTTAACTCGTTTAATCTTAAGCCACCATGTGAAGTAGGTACTACAGTTGGTATCTTCGTTTTACAGATGGGGAAACTGAGACACAGAAAGGTAACTTGATCAAGATCCCAGAGCTAGTGAGTCACAGAGCCAGGATTACCACCCAGCCACATGGTACAATAATTCATTATGATGATGCTTAAATATTAGGAGAATGTGAAATATTTCTAATATACAGATATTGTGACAAAGAAACATGTAATACATTGAGAAATAGTCATGTGCAAAATTATTATTTTCTTTAAGTTTTAGATACTTTAGGAATAAGTTCCAGCTGTTTAGAAAATTCTGTTTTTAAAGAAATGTTTCTCAAAAAAAATTGAAATGTTGAGGCAGGCCCGGTGGCATAATGGTTAAGTTCACACACTCCACTTCAGCAGCCTGGGGTTCATAGGTTTGGATCCCGGGCATGGACCTATGCACCACTCATCAAGCCATGCTCTGGCAGCGTCCTGTATACAAAATAGAGGAGGATGGGCACGGATGTTAGCTTAGGGCCAATCCTCAGCAAAAAGAAGAAGACTGGCAACAGATGTTAGCCCAGGGCCAATCTTCCTCACCAGAAAAAAAATTGAAATGTAGTATGTATTTAAAAAGAAAAAGGTCGAAGGATGCACATAGTATTAACCCGTGACTTTACAAAGCCCCTCTGTATGACATTGTGATGCAGGCAGGGCAGGTGCTTTTGTTCCATGCTGTCTGTCAGGGATTACACACCAAGAAGCCATGTGCTTTGACCAAGACAACCCAGCTAGGTCAGATGTGGAATTTAAATCCCAGTCCCAACTGTGCCTTCATAGAATATATAATCTACTGGAGAGAGGATGAAATATGTTCGAAAGTAACAGTTGTATATCGTCCTTGAGCTTTCAAGTAACCTGTTTTCTTAGCTTTGTTAGCGAATGAATCAAAAGCATTTTTGCCTGTCTTGTGCATCCCACACATACCAAACATAGTCCTAACTATGTGATACATATTCAACGAATCCTTGTTTGTTTGTTTTTAATCCCCCTTTTAATTTAGAGTGGATTAAAACTAAGACATCCCTGGATTTTACCATCCGCCTCTGTAAAATTCTAAGTTCCAGGCTTGGAGATATAGCTATGGAATGTGTGCAGCCCTGGCACCAGCTGAAAGTGACTTGTTCATTGTTAATTTCAGTTTCTCCCATTCGTAAGAAATTGGTCTCTTGAGTAGATCGTCCATTTGGTAATTTCTTGATGAAAGGCTGAGTCTTATACATGCCTAATATAATACAAGTTCTTGCCAATATAAAATAAGGGCTTATTTGGGGCTTGGTAAAATTTCCATGCCTTGAGGTATATACAGTTTATAAATCACCCAACACCTATTTATGACTTATCTACCTTGTGCTCAGTAGTCACTGATAAAGCCTGGGTACTGTTGCAAGGAGACATATACTGAGAGAAAATTGATTGCAAGTAACCGTTCTCAGGCTCTGCTTTGAATTTCTCATTCACATGTTATTCTTCTCTTTTCCCCTCAAGGGTCGAGATTACTGTTCGGAAGAAGAGGATATCACATAGCACCAATTCTACCACTCAAACCCGGAGCTACTACTGTGTAAATAGGTTACACCCCAGTTGAAATCTTTGCAAAGGTCGGTTCTCTTCAATGAACAGCACTATAGCAAAAGAAGATCGTTCCATATCGTATGCCCCATTAAATTACAGTGTTTCTTAATGAACTTGCAAAGGAATATTGCTAAAAACAAACAAAAAACTGTTATCAAACTTTCTTTGTTGCTGCTAGTTAAAACTTGTTGCAACTTTTCACTTCTCTTTGTGTATGCAGCAAAATTCTGCAATTTCACCTTAAAGATCCTGTTGGTTTTACAGATGCTTTCCAACCTATTTTCTATAAGATGAGGTAGTGGTGAACTCAGATATCAAACTTCTATTCTAGACGGTTCTGCTTCTAAGACAAGCATCTCCTTCCCTCTCTCCCTCCCTGTCTCTCCCAAGCGGTCCAGAGCCTGGCTTCTCACTGGCAATGTTGTGCTTTGGAGATGGGATGGTTGCTATGGCAAGCTTTGTTTCTCTGCTAAGAAGACATAGAGAAGCTGTTATCAGTTAAAAGCATGTTGTGACTTGACTCCTGGAAGTGGCATAGGAGCGAGCAGCAGGTTCTTGCATTTACTAGGTATCTTAATCAAGGATTAAGCTTGCAACATTGGCTTTGCTCAGATGCAGACGGAAGTGTGATCACAATCATTTTGAATCCCTCTTCCCCACTTTTTTTTCTAAGAAAATAAACATTTTACTGTTTTTATGTATCCTTGTCTTCTCCCATTCATCCAGTTCAGTGTTTTACGATGATCCTGGGTGTGGAAGGTGAGCCCTCCTTTGCAATGACACCCATAATTGACCTTCATGGCTCCCGACCCTCCCATTAATAATCTACCAAGCATCAGCAGGGCTGTAAGTGGTCAGAAGACATGAGGGGACCTCCCAGGACTTTTTTAGGAGGGCCTTTCATTTCGTTAGCAAATAAACCGTCCTACTTCCTAATTCTCTCCCTTCGAAATGTTACATGAGCCTTGCCTCTTCCTTTTCCTCTCCCTCGCAGCACTGAGTAGTACAGTGAGAAGTATTTGCCTTCTGGGAAAGGTGGTACCCTTACACTGGTGATGATATTTGGAGATGCGCAGGCCAAAGCCCCAGGGCAGAAGTGGGGAATGTTAACTATGGGTTTGGTAGAGTTTATTTTTCCATATTCTATGAAGAGAATGATCTCTTCTCAAAGACAGAAGTAATATTTTTAACAAATGTTGTCACAAGTAAATAGCAATCAAAAGGAGAAAATAACTTTTGTATTTTTTTAACATGTTTGATAGCTTTGCCGAGGGTTCTCTTTGTTACTTTCAGGGGAGGGCACCCTACTAAATGCTACGCCAGCAATCCAGATTTGGGTTTGTCCCATAAAAACATGGAAGGAGCACTGTAGGTTTCTCTCCTTTGGGGTTGTGAATATGAAGGGCCTCGGTATCGGCCCCGCTGCCGACCTCCGAAGGTGGGTAGTTAATATGTTCTGGGTAGTCAAGAGATCACCTGCCACAGAATAGAAGAAGCAACTCAAAGTGTTCTTGCTGAGAGGAGCCTTGACTTTAAAATCCATCCACACCATTGATGAGCTCATGGTGAGATTCCTTATCTCTTTTTAGACCCCGGGCACAAAAGGGAAAGAAAGGAAACTCAGTCAAGAGCCATAGAAAATGGACTCAAATGTTAGCAACAAAAGCCCTTAATTCTTTCAGCCAACAGCAGCTATTCTGGGGAGCAGCTGTGGTTGTTACATAAATAGAGATGCAGCCAAAATTTAAGGCTTTTTATCCTGCTTCAAGCAGAAAAATGCAGGGAGAGTCAAGTCGCCTAGGGTTTTAAGTTCCCTCCCTTTGTATGGTTTTTGGCCAAGTGACTAAAATAGTTTTCCTCAACTGTAAACGAACTGCTAAACCCCACCTCAAACTTGTCCACTGGGGACTTGGTTCGCTGTTATGCGGATGACCTTTTCCCCCGCATTTCTTGTTCTTATCAAGCAAGAATGAAGCAAACGCTAAATGTCTTCCATTTGACTCCTCTTCTTGGTGTCTCAGATAGTGTCTTCCCAGAAAATCACCACCTTCTACCCAAAGATGAAACGTGCTCATATCATTTTTCTTACAGTCATGTTTAACATTTTGAAAAGATACACATGTCCACAGAACCAAGTGTTTCTTGGGAACCTGAGTTTTGAGTGTTTCATAAAACCAGAAGTGCCATGCCCGTGGACCAGTGGCTTTCCACCCAGAGGTCTGTCTCCCGGGTTTAACACTGGATACCTTTTCGATGTGCAAACATGATTTCATCTGCAGACACATTTGGTACATCTAGAAATAGATCTGAGAAATGGGGTGGTTGAGCCAGTTGGCATGAAACACTTGATTATGTTAGCAACACTCAAAACTGTCTGTTTCCCATTTGTTGGTTTTAATCATAAAATTGTCAAGTGACTTGTGTTTGTACTTTATTTTTTTATGCCTTCTGAAAGGGTCTAATGCAAAAATGTTTTGCCTTGTTTTTCTCCTGTGTATCTGAACATTAAGCAGATTGTCTCAGATACAATGAAAAGAATAATCCAGAAGCTAGTGCTTCTGCTGGCCGTTATCTCTGAGGACTCAGGGAGATGGAAGGAGGGAGGGAGGGAAGTGGCCTGGTGGATGGACGGAGAAAAAGGATGAGAAATGGACTGAGAAGCATTTAGCAAAGAGAGTTGATAGAATGGCTGTGTGCTGGGTGCAGTTCAAAATCCAGCTGCCTAGCGGCCAGGGGGTGGGGCCGACTGTCAACAAGATTTACAGCTGGATTACACACGCCTTATGTGCTCTGAGTTGTAGGGTTGTAAAAGTTCAGCAGTTTATGTGCGACTTTCTTTTGGTTGGCGGAGATTCAGGATCATGGAGTACTGCTGTCATAATTGAATACGTGTTTGTCACTGGCAGAGAGCCTTAAAAGAGGCTTTTACTTCAATGATGGCTCCTAGCCCCAGGCTGGAGCATAGAATGGTGTTATAGTCTATTTAGGAACAAAGAAGGTACAAAGTGTAGAGACCAGAAAACTAGGTCAGCCCTCAGAAGCAGGAGGGGCCACCCACTGGCCTGCTGGGAGGCAGGGCTCTCCCCGTCATCCGCAGTGCCCATGGTCTGAGACCGGGCTTTGATGACTCAAATAAGAGATGACCTGACTGAGGAGTAGCCTTGATTCTTTAGTCCTCTGCCCTGGTGCCAGCCTCCTCCACGTTGTAAGGAAGCACCTCTGCGTCAGGGGCTCACCCAGGGTCAGACGTGGCCGTGCCTGCAACCTGACCGCCCCCGGGAGCAGGCCCAGGGGTGATGGTGCCCACTTTTTGGTCCCATCTCATGCCATCCAGCTTTGAGTATAACTTTGTCCTCTTTTCAACCTCATTGCTACTTTTTTTTCTCTTAGGGCCAGACTCTCCCATAAGCCTGCTGAAAACAGAGATTATACCTCTTATGAATTTTATTTCAGTCGCCTGTGAGGCAGGCTGGCTTATGGATTACAAGTCCTGCTTAGACATTGGGCAAGAATTTTAAGTAGCATTCCATCTCTATTAGTCTTAGAAAAGAGACTCAGTTAAGTATGTTGGTTTCATAGGAAGGAAAATTATCAAATTCTTAATCCAGGAAAGTAGTGACTTTGAATCTTGGACCCCGGGACTCTGATATGTTCTTTATAAAAGGCAAAACAATGGTATCTAAGGCTCTCTCCTTCCTCCTCCCAACTCCCTTATTTTTTTTAAGCAAAAGGCATTAGATTGTACTCTATAATTTTACATAAAATCTGCTTTCCATGCTTTTCCCCTGGAAGACATTCTCAGAGCTTTATTTCTTTGTACCTCTCAGAAATTAAACTTTTTATTAAGTTGCTTAAAACCCCAGTAGAAAAATAAGACAAAGTCGGGGAGAGGGAATGTGTATATAAGAGCATAATGAAAAAGTGGCTTGAAGCAGGAAATTTGGCTTCTCGCTGTCACAGGCAGATTACTGGACCCCCATGGGCCTGTGTAAAGCTGTGTGGGGCAGTCAGCTTTCACACTACACACGTCCCTGCAATAAACCTTTGGAATTTCATGAATGAGGTCTATGACTTGCCTTTGGCCAATGAATGGATGTGTTTTTCCAGGGGAAAAGAAAAATGTCCTTCACTTCAATCACCTTTTCATATGTCTCTGGAAGAGTCAGAAAGCAATGGCAGAAAATGAGGATTGTGGGTGAATATATTTACTTTTGTGACAAATCTTAGGACGCACTAGCTATGCCATGTTTTCAGGGGACTCTTGTACCTTTTCTGGGATCTAATCTAATCTGGGGAAAAGAGGGAAAGGAACTAATGTTTATGATTTATACTCACTCTGTACCAGATCCTGTGCTAGGCATTTTATAATTATCTCGTGTAACCCTCGCAATAATCCTGTGGCGTGAATCTATTACCCTCACGTTCTGAGTAGTTTATCTTACGTGTGGAATGCATCAATCCAACCTAAATGCCCATGTTGAAAGAAGGAAAGATGTCATTCAAGTATTTCCCAGATTTTTTTATTATTACTATGCCCTTTGCAACACTGTGAAAACAAGCCTTTGAGGGCATCTACCTTCCAGAATCTCCCTTTGGCTCATCACCAGCTTGGTTTCCCCATGGGAAGGGTTTCCCTTGGCCTTCCCATATCTGATGAGCTACACACAAACCAGGAGAGGCCACTGGCTAATAGAACGTCAGTGCCTGGAAGGAAAAGGCTTTGGGAATTAGGCACATGTCTCTCCCCTTGGAATCCTTTCAGCATCCAGACAAGGAACCTAGTACCTCTGTGGTTAGATACCAGACGCAACCATAACAGGCTTTTGAGTGCTGTGATTTCTTTCCTGGGTCCCAAGGTTTATTTCACCGCAAGATGCATCGTTTTAAGGTGAAAAGCCTTAACTTTGCAGAGAAGTTTGGGAAACTCTGATCTCCAAAGGTGGAGGAAAGGCCTGGACCATTGACTTCAAATCCTTTCTGTGGGCTAGGGTTTGACATCTCTTTTTGATCTTTGAACTGGGAGTCTCTATTTTCCAGGCTAGTTTAAGCAATGAAACTAGAGGAGAATCTCTTTAAGACCTAAATGTTTTGGATAGTCATGTAGTGACTTGGATAGTCATTTAAATAACTTGTTCCAGGGTCAGAAGAGCCCAAGAATTCCCCAGAGTTCCTCTCCTGGCTTCTAAAGGCACATCCTCTAAAGAAGATGACTCACGTCTCTATAGCAACTATTAAAGGTGCTGCCTAGAGGGGACCCTCCCCTGCCCTCATTTACTGAACTTGAAAGAATCAAAAGAATTTCCTTGTGTAGAGGGGGTGCTATGTCCAGTTTTCCTATGAAAACTATCCCCAGATCCTGCCTCTTTCTGACCTGGCAGCTGTCAGATTCCTTCAGGGTAATGTGGGAAATGGTTCTTGTCTTTTGGAAGCCAGAGAAGTTGCTTTAACTCAGCAAGATTCACCCAAAAACCAAAGGCCCCATTCTAATACTGTCTTCCCTCTTGACCCTGAATTCTCCCTTCTTCCCTTTCCAGGGGTTATTTTTAGCCCAAGGCTTTGAACTTGATTAAGACTTAGAGGCAGTAAAAAGAACACCATAAACTCAGCCAGAACTGCCTTAGTGTCCCTAGGGTTGAAAATAGTTCTAGAACCTTGGGGACCACTTGGCCTAGACCCAGAAGTGATAGAACAGCCCCTGTTTTCCTGGCATTTCAGTCCAGACCTTCAGGGACTGTTCTCTCTTGACAGTCAAGTGAGTAAGAGAAGTTTCGCAGTAGATTTCAAGGCAGCTTTTCCATTCAAAGCAAGATGCAAATTCATTAAAAAAAAATCATATCTATTTTTCTAGAGTAGAACCAGGCAGCTGCCTTATTAGACTCTAAATTTTGATCTATTTCCTTCACACACACGTGTGCACAAGTACACCCACACATGAGATACGCAGAGAAAGAGAATATGACTACTTTATCATTGAAATACTTCAAGGAAGAGCTGTGTTTTGCCTTTTTTGTCACCTCTAAGATAATGTCTAGGAAAGTATTAGTGTAACTATAATAATACCAAAACAGGAAAAGCTAGTGATCACTCTTGCAAAAGTTTGACTTAGACTCTAATAGGAGGATGGAGGTCTGCCTTGTGCCTCCTCTGACCCAGGATGCCTCCACTAGCATGTTTGACTCACCTGGGCCTCCAGCCTGGACATTATGGCCAGCATCCTTTCCCAGTCCCAGGCGCATAAAGGACACATCCCTCAAATACACGCCAGGTCCAGCCATATACAACCACAGCATTTCTCAGACACTCTCCCGCTGGTCCAGTCTGGCCTTGACTGTGGCATCTCAGCAGCTCCATTGGGATGCTCCAGTATCAGTGTGTGGAGTTGGGGCCCCTTCGTCTAGGTTGTCCCAGATGTAGCATTCTTAGCATTGCCTTCCCCAGCGTCAAGGTCTCATGCATTCAGTAGATTCTCTGTAGAGCACCTAGTATCCTCCAGGCACTGAGCTAACCGCCAGCAATACAGGGTTGAACCAAACACAGTTCCTGCCCCCAAAGAGCCTACCATCAGTTGGGGAGACAGTGTGGGAAGTGCCTCTGCAGGGATAAGTACTTGGTGCTGTGGGAGCATCTCAGAGTGGCAGCTGCCCAGCTGCGGGAATCAGGGGGCATCCTGAAAGAGGTGATATCAAAGCCCAGGGTTGTCAGAGGACTGAGGGAGAGCACTGCAAAGGGCCCTCCAGGCTGAGGGAACAGCATGGAACTCAGCTCAAAGAAGGGACCGTGTGGGCCGTCAGAGAGTGCATGCAGTAAAGCAACTAGAGCTGGACGTTGAGGAGGGAGGAGAGAAGAGAGGGATGAGACCAGGGCATCAGCTGGCCTGTCCCAGAGGGCCCTGTAGGCTTTGCTGTGGATTCAGGGGGCATAAAGAAGAGCTGTAGGTGGTAATCTGCCCTCCGAAGCAGAGGTGGACTGCCGAGGTCACCCAGAGAGGTAAGTGTGGTCAGCATCAGGGCCAGGATTTCCCTCCTTGCTGGGGAAGTGCACAGTTGCCTACTGAGATGATTTATTCCGCATATCCTCTCCCCCACCCCAACTCTGGCCCTCTCACCCCCCGCCCCAACTCCGGTCCTCTCTCCAAAAGCCATTTGAAATCAAGGGCTTTACCCTGGGCTGGATCATGGTTTAGAGACATACAGGGGACAGCTCTGGGTCATCCTGACCTGTCTGTACAGCCACCAAGGCTAAAAATACCTCTTGGGAACAGGCTGGCCTAGCCCCCAGGATGAGGGTGCACCCTAAGATGAATACACGGGAAGCAGCAGAGGGCTTCCCGACTTAGCGTGTGATGCCTTCGTTCATTCTCCCCAAAGGCAGCTGCCCTTGGACGGCTCTTCCCTGGGTTAGGTCATGCCTGGTGGCTGAGCCTCTGCTGTGTCCGGAGTGCACACCTAAGTCCTGCCAAAGAAAGAGGATATTTAAAAAAAAAAAAGCTCAGATGGATTGTATACACATGGAAAATTCCCGCAAGCCTAGACAGCAGCTGCCATGGACCTTGTGGGGACAGAGAGGCTGCCAGAGCTTAGAGCTCTGCACTCGGGGTGTGAGGCAGGGATGGCTCAGGGACAAGCAGAGCCTCTCTGTGGGGACAACTCACAGTGCCTTTTAGGTTTTCCAAAGAACCTCTTCCAAGTTCAGAGCATTGGGTTTTTTCTCCCCAAACTTTATCAGGAGAAGAAAAAGAATTAGATGAATCAAAATACGAGCTGTAGAACAGCATGGTTTCTAGAAACTCAAGAGAAAGCTCAAATAAGGGACATAATTTCCCTGAGAGGTTGGAGGAATTGGGGCTGAAGGCAGTTTTCCCAGCTACGTGGCTCGGGTCTCCTGCTCAGGGATCCCAAAGGGCCCTGAATACTGCTTGGGGCTGACCTCTTTTGCAAGACCCCACACCTGCCCACCTGAGTGCAGCCTGGCATAGTCAACACCACACCAGCCTTCTGGACCCTTGGAAAGATTTTAGCTCAAACGCCCACTCTTTTCCCAGATATTCCTCTGGCTCCTTGCTGAGGAATTTCTTACTCTGTGTCTTGTGGTTCCCACTCGAATATCCCACAGGCCTAGGTGTTTTGATTAGAATTTGGCCTGTGGCAACTGTGATGCTGGAAACTGACAGAACATTTGGCCTCAGACACACCTACTTTAAAGACCCTGGAAGGTCCCCTTGGCGGGGGTGGTCATGGAATATGGCCAGGTTTGCCTTAGGACACCCTCTCCCCATTGTCTGCCCTGGTCCAGTTCCCACTCCATCACCAGGAAAAGATCAACATGCCTCCCTGCCAGTTGTCAGTGGCTGCGTATTTGCTCTTCCCTAGGGTATTTGTGTCTTATTTAGGAATAAGTCCTTACGTTCAAGGAATGTCGAGCGGCAGGGTTGGGAGGCAGCAGGTCTGAGGGGTATCTTGGGGCATTGCTCTTCTGAGCACCTGTGAAGGCTTCCTCAGTTGCGCAGGGAGCCCAGCAGGGCGGCCTCCCCCCACTCCACGTGCACATGAATTCTGTAAAGCAGTGGACACCCATCCGTTTCAACCCCACACGCCTATCAGCAAAAACTGTGAGATGCACCCCCTCTGTGTATTTATTAATTTATTTAAAGCATATATTCATATACTCCTGTACTGATTTATTAGGCACATTATAAAAAGTACAGATCATAGAAATGTTTAAAGAGCAAGATACAAAATATTATAATCAGAGGTTCTGGTATTTTCTCTCTGAACCCCTTAGGCGGACCTTGGGTGCCTTCTGGTATGTGCACACCCACTTTGGACACCACTGTTTTAAGAGCAAATCAGCACACCTTGATGGCATTCATCCCAAACCACTGTGCTGGCCCTCAGCCTGCGGAATAAGAAAGTCTTAAGGCAGAATCCCCAGGACCTTCTAATCTGGGAGACAGGGCAAGCAAACTCCCAAACGTAAATTTAAATAATTTAAAACCCCACCCAACAGGAGAGCTGCCCCTAGACAGTAGTGGCTACAGGTGCTAAGATCAGGTACACTGTACCGAGCCGTGGGATTGCCCATCTTCCCTCTCTGGGTCTCTAGAAAAGGACCTTTGGCACTATCCCCAGCTCTCTCATGGTTGGAATTCTTTGACCCCTCCAAGTGCTTCAGCAGGACGATTCCCCACAGCACCAGGGGATCCACGCCGCTTGAATCTTATTTTTGATTTGACCACCAAGATGTAATGATGATTCTGTTCCATTTTGAAAAGGGTCTGAGAAAGTGTACAGGTCTAATTATATATACATATTTATACATGTGTATTTTTGTTTATTGTTACATTTTGACATTGGACTTTCTATTAAATAATTTTTAACAGTTGGCCTGGCTTTGTTCTTTCCTATGCCTTTCTTCTTCCTGGATCTCAGGGAGGGGGCCATTAGAAACATCTGCCAAAGAGCTTGTGTCCTGTCTCTTCACTCGTCTCTCTTCTTCCCTATGCTCTGTGCATAAGGGCATCTCCTTTCCATTCTTTCAGTTCTTCTGTTCTTACAGATATGTACTACATCAAGCACCCACTTGGAAAGCCACCAACCGTGTTTTCATCGCCTCCGACTCTCAGGGTCGGCCCACTCGGTCCCATCAGCTTCTGCAAGTTCACAAATTCACAGATTTGAAGAAATGATAAAAAATGATGTCATGAGCCTTTTCAGTCTCTTGTGCAGCACCCGCCCCCCCCCCCACGCACAGTCCTAGCTGTGAGACCTCCGACGAGTTACTCAGCCCTCCTGAGCCTAGTGTACCATATCAGGAAAAACAATACCTTTCTCCTAGGTTTGATTTGAGGAGACCCCAGAGCAAACGCTCGATAAACAACCGCCCGCTTCACGAGGGCTCATTCAGCCAGTCGTCACGTGTTAACTACACAGTGTATGCCAGGCACTGGGGTCTCCCAAGTAGGGGGTCAGGGATGTGAGGGTTTAAGGAGTTCCCCTCTCCAAAGTCAAATGCAGGAGAAGCAGCGTGAACAACGAGGCGCGTTCCTCACAGTCTCTCTCGTGTCCAACTCTCAAACTCAGTAACTACTTGGCACTTCGTGGAGGCTGAAAACAGTTGCTTCTCCCATTGCACTGGCCTTTCAGGATCTACCGAAGAAAGACACACACACAGTCTCAAATCGCACACACACACACACACACATATACACACACACACACACACACACACACACAGTCTCAAAGCACTTCATCAAAGCATGAAGCCCAAAGCAGTTTCCCTTGGCTCTGTCTCCCCTGTCATCAGCCTGTTCACCTCTGACAAGCGTTGTTCTGATCAGCCAGCCCAGCCAGCCTTCCGCCCTCCACCCTCCACCCTTGCTCTTAGGAACAGATTTTCTTCGTGATTTCCTAATGGTGTGGTGGTGAGAGTGAGGGTAGGGATGGTGATGGGAGAGGGAGGGAGGGGCGGCCAGCCGAGGGGAAGGAGTTGATAACTGTTCCCAGGCTTTTTCCTGCAAGCAGCAGAGCTGGAAGTTCAGATTTGCTGCTGAGTTTTATGGGCTGTCAAACGAGACAGAAGCCCAAGCTTCTGCCCAGAATAAACCCGGGACCCAAGCCTGTTCTTTCAAAAACAATAAACCTGTTTCTCCCAGCAGAAGCTCACTTGAAATCACAAGGCCAGCCAAGCTTGAAGAGCTCCCTAACCCCTCTCCCCACCCCACCCACACACACATGCAGGTCTCCTGTACCCCTGATTGGGATTTGGGGACCTTCCTTTAACCTCGGGCCAAAGTGGAGTCAAGCTGAGGAGAAGAATGCTGGACTGCCCCCTTGGTGTCTGCTTCCTGAACCCTTGTTCGCGACGTCAGCTTCCAGTTCACTGGTAATAGCTAGACTGAAGCCTGCGTGCAGTTATCTGGAGTTCTCTTGCTTGGAAGCAGGAGTGGTGGGAAGTAGCATGTGAGTGATGGAGGGAGGAGGAAGCCCAACTTAACAGAGCCTCAATGCTCAGTGGATTGGAGGAAAACCACAGGTCCCAGGAGCAAGCCATGCTAAAGCACAGCCTGGCCCACGGGATGGGTGTAGGGGACAGGTGCTTCTCCTCAGAGGTCTCCCTGCCACCATCACATCTGCCACTGGCACTGCCCTTCCACCATTTCCTTCCTGAAAGCTCAAACAAACTCATCTGGTAGTGGACACAAAGCTTTAACTTCCCCAGCTCATGTCATGCTACTAATCCAGCCACCTGCTCTCCCACAGAACTCAGCTTCTGTCGACTGGCCTGCTTTGGGCCTGGTCCTCAACCCTACACCCCTATACTACTCCACCATGTTTATTTCTCTGCTCTGGTTCCTGCTGTCCCCTCACCAGAAAACTCTCACATTTCTCTTCATCACCATAGACTGAATTTCCTTTGAGGTCCAGTTAAAACTGACCACTTGCATGAGACCTCGTCTTATGGCCCCAAAACCCGCCAATCTTTCCTGCCAAAGAACATTCCCTCACAGGAGGGGCCAGGTGGGGCTAAGAGGTGAGGCATAAGCCCTGAGATGCTTGAGCCACAGAGAGTTCTCGTGTAAGACTAGGTCTCCAAGTGCAAGGTGGGGCCTAGAAACCAGGCCAAGTTCAAACACCTTGACAGAGAGCCAAGTTGCCAGTGCTGTCGAAGGGTGAGCCCACAGCAGAGCCCAGTGCAGGCAGGTAGTGGGTCTGAAAGCCACGATGGTCATGGAGAGCAGCATGCAGGGAGAGAGTGGAACATCTGTGTGCAGGGAGATGTGTACCAGAATATACATTATAAGTCATGTTGAAGCATTATTTCTAACAAGGAAAAAGGACACAACCTTAATGCCCATCAAAAAGAAAATAGATAAATAGTGTAGTCAATCTTGTATCAATGTGGATAAACCTCAGAAACAGAACAGCAAATGAAGAACATGCAGAGGATACAGTATGATGCCACATACAATAAATCTTGAAAGCTTGCAAAACCGTATCATATATCGTGTGTGGACACCTACACGTATAGTAACAGGCACGGGGAAACACGCGTGGGAGAGACAAACACCAATTTCAAGAGAGTGGAGAAGGAGGATGGGAGGAAAATGACAGGGAACGGGTAACGAGTTTTCATCTTTTAAAAAATTAGCTGAGGGGCCGCCCAGTGGTGCAGCAGTTTCGTCCGCGCTTGGCAGCCCGGGGTTCGCGGGTTCGGATCCCAGGCACCCGCCGGCGCACTGTCTGTCAGCCATGCCGTGGTGGCGTCCCATATAAAGTGGAGGAAGATGGGCACGGATGTTAGCCCAGGGCCAGTCTTCCTCAGCAAAAGGAGGAGGATTAGGAATGGCTGTTAGCTCAGGGCTGGTCTTCCTCACAAAAAAAGAAAAAGGAAAAAAAAAATTAGCTGAAGCAAATATGGGGAATTAGGGTATTTGTGTGTTTGGACAATATTCTCTATACTCTTCTGTGCGCTTGGAATATTTTACCACTTTTTAAAGGAAGACAGGAGTGCTCCAGGAGCACCCTCATATTGGGGACCTGCTGTGGCTGGTTTAGACTCGGGCTGCAGTCAGCCACGGGTGAGGACATTAAGTGTATGACAAGCAATGGACATCACTCCTCTCGGAGTTCTGGTAGCTTCGCAAATCTGTGCTTCAGCTCATATGTCTATGTTCTTTTCTCTAGTTTTCTCATACAGATGGCAGGTCCCCTGAAGTCCCAGACTATGCCTTCACTTGAAGCCCCACAGCCCCTAGCAGTGAGCTGGGCGTGAAACTGGACCTCAACAAATGTTTTTTGATCTGATTTCTCTCATCATTTTTGCCGTGAATGAGACTCTTTCCAATCACTTTGTGTGTGTTCCAGTTTTGGCATAAAACACCCCATCCACCTGGATCTCCCTCCAGGGCTGCTCGGCCCACCAGGGACCTCACACACAGCCTTTCAGACTTGCCCATGACCACTTCCCACAAGGTCTCAGAAACCGCAGTCTGCAGTCTAGAAAATGTTGAGGAGGAGGTTTGGTAGGTGTGGAGTGAACCTGGAGGATGAGTGAGAGAATTCCATGTGCTGGAGGCAGGAATTTCCTAAAACTTAGTGCAGTTCCAAACATCAGAGGAGAAATGCCTGCCAGGATCTCTCCTTCCAGAACTTGGTTCCCCTAAGAGTTTTATGGCTCCAACAAATGGTAGTAACAGTGGATAAATGCTTGGGGTAAATAGGGTCTAAGAATCCCCCCCACACACACAAAATAAAAGAGAAGGTGTCACTTGCGCAAAGCTGCCTCGTTGGTTCATTCTAAGACAAGCTCTCGTTAATGGTCTACTCTGGGGTCTCAACCGTGGCTGCACATTAGAATCTCCTGGGGAGCTTTTCAAACTACCAATGTCCAGACCTCAGGTCAGCTAAGTCAGGATCTCTGGGAATAGGTCTGGGCATTTTTAATATCTCCCCAGGCGACTGTGAGACCCAGGGAGGGTCCCAAAGCCCCCTGTCCACCCTGCATGCCACTGAGATGGGCACCAGCCAACATAACTGAACAGAGTGAACCCTGCCCATGGGGAGCTACAGAACAGTAGGGTGCAGGGTTGTTCATACACACTCCAAGGGGCCGTGAGAGCCTGGAAAAGGAAACACTCAACTCTGCCGTCATTCTGCATGGGAGAATGAGCAGGGAAAGGTGGGAGATTGAGTAGGGACTCCCCAGTGACACATGAAGGGGCGTCCCTCAAGTTGATGTGGGGCAAGAGAATGAATCAACCCCTGGAAGACCAAGAGCTGAGGGTAGGGAAAGAACTCAAGGGTTCTTCTGGTTTTCAGGCACAGTCTTGCTCAAGCCGTTCCAAAGAAAGAGAACTTAGTGAAAACACCCTGACTGGAAACATGCTACCTCCGCTGGCAGCTCGGCCTGTCCTGGGCAGGAAGTTCCCCTTGTAGCCAACCTCAGGCAACACTGTAAGCCCGGTCCTGTTCCTGAGCCAGTCGCCGCCAGCCCTCAGAGCACCCCCAGCTGTGGGAGGCGCATTAGGGCTAGAGCACAGCGTCCAGGGAACGAGCCCCTTCCCCCAAAACTGACGACCTTGGGAAGGCAGATACCAGCCCCCAGGAAAGCCTTTGTGTGAAGGAGGGGTCCCTGGTTTCAAGGGACTGAGGGCAGTGGCAGTGGCTGCTCATCCTCTCTGAGAGTCCCTCAGCTGAATAAACAGAAAAGCAGGATTTACATACCCAGTGCCTTTGGTGGGGCGGGGAAGTGCCGGCCGGGGTGTTACCCAAGAACTGTGCATCTCCCACACGGAGCAGCCAGGCTCCCGGTTGGAATGCCAAGCACTTGCTCCAATTGTCCCCAGAGATCTGGTCATTGTATGCTCGGCACTTGGCGCTGGGTTCTCATGGTTTGCTGTCCTATCAGGGACTGAGAGCCTTGAATGCAACCAACACAGAGAAGAGCCAATAAAAAGCAGTAATAAAGACTGATCTGCCACCACTCTGCTCCCCAGAGGCCCAGCTGTGGGGTGAGGATGCTGGCTGGTTTCCCCACGGTCCTTTTGTGTCAGCTGAAGTCTCCCCTGAACAATTTCTCATCAGTTACAAAGCAAGGCTGGGGGCCCCAGGGATACGAGTCTCCCATGGTAAGACTGGAATACAAATGGGTTTTAGATTTAAAGATCAGGGTAGATGGCACGTGATGGGAGAGGCACACGAAGGGGAAACCCTTTCCAAAGCTCCATCATTCCACAGTGAAAATGCAAGTCACTAACAAGGCTCTGTCTGTTTTCAGTTCCCACCCTGACTCCCAGGCCTTTGCCCAAAAAAGGAAAAAGGGAAGCTTTAAATCGACACCTTAAATCCTCTTTTCTCCTTGAGATAATCTGGTATTTGTGTCTCTGCCAATGCAGTGGGATTCTGGTGCCCCAGGCCCACTCTGGCTCCTGCCACGGACCACAGGGGTGGCCTCAAACGTCTCCCTGCTCCTGCTCCTCCTCCCCACACACACAATGGAAGGAAAAAGGATTCTAGAAAATATAAGTAAACAGGGTCATCGGGATAAGCAGGAAGACCCAGGGGCAAACTGAAACTTCTTCACACATTGAAAATTAGTTGTGGTCAGCACTGAGCTCCCCCCTCAAGTCCCAGGTGAGATGAGCTTCTTAGCAGAAGCCAAGTCTGCCAACACTGGCAGAGTCCACATCTTTTGGGGGAAGTGTGGCATCAATGCCATCATTTGGTCCCCAACTGTTCCAGAGTCACAATAGTCGCTGCCACTTATTGAGCAGTAACTAAATGTTCTCTCACGTAATCCTCTTGATAACCCCAATAAAGTAAGTGCTGATCCGTTGTTTTACAGTTGGGGAAACTGAGCCTCAGAGAGATTGAGTAACTTGCCCAATGTCACACAGCAGTAAGTGATAAAGCCAGGATCAGGTCATCTGACCCAGAGGCCTGGCTTGTAACCACTCAGTCATAGTGCCAGTCACATGTGTGCCTTGGGTCAGCATGGAATCGTCATCTCAGTTTGGTTACGTTCTTTGCCTAGGCCACCACTGAGCCACCTTCTCCAGCTTCCGTCCAGTATCCCCCAGCCTTCCCTTCCTTCAACTGAAAGAGCTGCCCTAAATTTGTCCCTCCTGGACTGAATCCCACCTAGTACCCCTCACTAATGGACACACGCTGCTGTGAGGCACATGAATGGACACAACTGGTCCCTGACCCCTGGCCATCCTGGGACCCCAGGCAGCCCTTCCCCACAGCATCTACCACTTGGGGGTTCCTTCCTTTCCTTCCTTCCTCCCTTTCTTCCTCCTTCACTGTCTTCCCTTTCAGTTTGCTTTTCAAGCTTTTCTGCTCACCAGCTAGATGACCGGGAGACAGTGGAGGTCTGCATTGGTCATTCAAAGGAGGTCCCATAAGTTCTATCCTCTCCTCCCCAGGCCATTCATGAGAGATCTGTTCCCAAGACAGGGTGACCAGAACATCCTCAGAACCCTATCAGCCCACGGCCTCCCACAGTTCTCAGCAGACCATTGCTTTTGTCAAAAGAACTGTGTCTGTGGAGGCCTTGTTCATGTGTTGTCATTGAATTTGTTATATTTGCTACACGTCTTATTGGACTAAGGGACAGTGAAGATGGGCATCCCATCGACCCAGAAAGCCACCTGTGTTCTCACCTCAGAAGTACTCAGTTCTTGCTGCTGATTGGCTGAGACAGGTGGCCACTGAGAGCACATGACTAGTCGCCAATCATTACTCCCCACACCTTTTCTTTTTTTTTAAGGTTCACATGTGTAAAATGTGTATAAAGCCAATTCAACAGCAACATTCTGTACAATTCACATGATGGGGTTGAGAAGGAAGGGGAAAGCCACAGAGCCCACACGCAGACATGTACAAAAATGACCTACATAGCAACCCCCACCCACAAGGATGACAGAGGTCTCTCCCCGCTCCCAGGGTCTGGAGGACACATGACAAGAAATAGCACTATGAGAGCTGACCTGTATGGGCCCAAGGTGCTGGTGGGGGTGAAGAGGGGCACCTTCTGGAGGGGAGGGAGACCTACGAGGAAGCCTCGAGGCCGCTGGTGGTGGAGCATGAACTCAGGGCCTTGTCCGCCATGGTGCGGAGCTGGCTGGCCAGCTCCTTGGAGCCACGGTACTCCTCCAGGAGGTGTGGGCAGCACCTGCGGAAGTCCTGCTTGTCGTCATTGTAGGTCACGGATGCCATCAGTGGGCACAAGATGAGTTTCGTATGGTCCTGGAAGAAGTTGCTCTGCACGCAGCCATTACTGAGGTGCAGGAGGATGTCCTTGTGGGTGTGAAACCAGGTCTGCAGGTAGGGTGCCCAGGCTAGCTCATCGCCTTCCCGTGGCATGATCTTGGCACTTGATCAAAGGTGCCTTCAGCAAACGTTCTCTCATGTAGTTTAGTAAATACTTAAGGAGAGTGGCCTTCATCAGGGAGTTGGGATGGGAGCTCAAGGTGAGGTGGGACTCTGTACCATCACCCTCTGTGTAGAGCAGGCCATCACCGTCGTGGTGGAGGATGAGGCACAACCCCACGCCATTGTCACATAGCCGATACCCAAGGCAGTACCTGTCCGAATAGTACCCCCCACTTGCTGATCTAGAAGATGGGGGTGCAGGCGGGACCCTCAGCCTCCTCTTGCCTCACCGATCCCTGCTTTGAGGACTGGAGACATTGACCCCGTGTAGCTGCTGCAGCATGTCGCCAAGGTGGCAGGCGACCGCCTCTCTGGTAGCCCAGACCACTGGTTTCTTCTTCCTGGGACCCTCGGGCGTGGGGTGCTCCACGCCTTCATTGAGGACGGTGAGAGGCTCCCGGGGTCTACACTGCTGGGAGCGATTGAAAACCCGGGTGGAATGGTGAGGCAGGTGATGGGGAGAAGGGCGGGGATAAAGCCAGAAGTAGAGAACTCGTCTTGAGCAGCTCCTGAATGGTCGTCAGGCAGTGGGATCTGTCTGAAGCAACTTCTGGATGAGGGAGGTGGCCACCAGGCTGATGTGCTTGGCAGTAGTCTATTCGTTCTCCTTGATCCGGAGATAGGTAGAGGTCCCAAAAAGTAGTTTGCCCACTAACGGTATACATGATGCACCCAGTGGACCACACGTCCACCTCGGAACTGCCCTTCCTTACTCAGCACCTCAGAAGCTGTGAAATTAGATGTCCGGCACAGAGTCTCCTGCTTCCCGTCATATTCGACTTTGGATGCCAGTCCAAATCCCCTGTTTTCACCTCCAGATCCTCATTCAGGAAGAGTTCGCCCAGCTGCAGGTCCCGGGCAATCACCCAGTTCCGGCGCAGCCAAGGAGGCTCTGCCGCAGGTAGTAGCCGGCCTCGGGCTCGGCCGGCGGGTCCCTCCCCTGGATCTCCGGCGGCAGAGCTCCAACACCACCAACACGAAGTCGTCCTCGAAAACGCCTTGGAAGCCTACGACGTGCTGGTGCGCGAGGCTGCGGGGAAGGGATATCGCGACCGACATCGTCTCCTTCTGGTGCAGCTTGAACAGCAGCCACTTGGGCACGACCTTGTCCGCGTCCGAAATCTTGAAGCACTTGACGAGGGTGCCCTTCCCGCAGACAGCACCGCCAGCTGCGCGGGTCCACTAGGACCTTGGGGATTTCTTTTGCCGGCGAGGTGGCCGCCGGGGCCCTGAGAGCCTCAACTCCCGGGAACTGGGCTGTCCCTGGTTGGCTGGTGCCCGCGCCAGCTTCCCTGCACTCATATTCCCGGAGTTGCTCAGGGACCTAGGAGGGTCTGGGCAGAGGTTTGACACCGCTCTGCTGCTCAGATCCTCCAGGCGCCCCCCGCCCCCAGCCCCTGAACTGGGTTTATTATTTCCTGAGACAGAGGGGAAGTGGAGGCAGGCACTGGTAGAGAAGGTGGCTCTATCAGATTAACTCTGACTGGTAGAAATGCTCAGTCTCCCAGCCTCTGTGAGCAAGGCGGCCCAGCCTCCTGCGTACCCAGTGGTTTCCAGGCTGGTGGGTGGTTGTTTTTCCTCCAAATCTTTGGCCAACCCTGCTTCTCACCCAGGGCTGCGGTTTGGGAGATGTTTTGACTTGAAACATTCATCCCTGTAGTGGTATTTGGAGTTGTGAGCCCCTTCTGTGCTAAAAGGAAAACTGAATGGTCTATTTAGAACCTGCTAACAATTCACAGTATAAAGAACAGGCAACAATTCTGCTGTGGAAATGCCGGCTTCCTGAGGGTAGCCCCGGGGGAGCTGGCTGTGTGGCAATTATGGTCCTTCTCTGGATATGCCATCTGGAAGACCCCCCCGCTGGTGTTGGCAATGCTTCCAGAAGGTTGTGTCTCTGCCCTGGCTTTTTCTGGGCCTCTCCTCAACCCCTTCCCAGAACACTCTCTTCCTGGGGCCTGTGGTGTTTTGGGGCTGTGAGACCGCTCTTCCTAAACCAGATGAACTTTGCTCTGGAGGAAGGAGGGAAGGGTGGCTGTTTGGGAATGCCTGAAACAGCCTCTCTTGGGTTTGAGTTGTGAGGTTTTACCTCACCATCTCAGACACAGAGTTCACCTGAAAGAGGAAGCTGGCTTTCCTTTCAGGACAAAATGGCAGCTTCTGGGGCCTTGGACACACTCGAGGGTGTTTCTGTCACCGGAGTGATGCTTCATTTCATTGCACCCTAGGATCAGAAGAGAAGGTGAGACTTACAGGCTTCTAAACAGTCAACCTAATTAAAAACTGACCAGTTTACGGAAATACCAAAGCTTGTTTCAAAGATTAACCAAATTAGGAATGGTGTTCATCTAATTTTTCAAAATGAATTCCTTTATAGATACAAGTAATCCCAATCAAAATGCTGATAGGCGTTTGTAGAAATTCACAAACTGATTCTAAAATTTATATAGAAATGCAAAGGATCTAGGACAATTTTGAAAAAGAACAAAGTTGGAAGACTAGCACTACCTGATTTGAAGACTTACCCTAAAGCTACAAAAATAAAGACGATGTGGTCTTGGACACACACCCAGCATAGGTATAGACAGATAGATTAATGGAACAGAATAAGAGTCCAGATATAAGATGACACATGTATGGTCAACTGATTTTAGATAAAGGAGTCAAGGTAATTCAATAGAGGAAAGGAATGCCTTTTTAATAAACTGTGCCACTATAATTGGATATTCATATGTCCAAAATGAACCTTGACTTGACCCTTGCTTCAAACCACACACAAAAATTAACTTGAAATGGGTCATAGTAGTAAATGCAAGAACTAAAATTATAAAGCTTCTGAAATAAAAATAGAGGATAAAACATTTAAGACCTTGGATTAAGTAAAGATTTTTAGCAAAAACACAAAATAATGCAACATAAAAATAAAAATTGATAAATTAGACCTCATCAAAATTTAAAACTCCTGCTCTTCAAAAGATAACTTTACAAAAGTGAAAAGACAAGTCACAGACTGTGATAAAATATATGTAAAGCATATATCTGATACAGATGTATATAATATATGTATATATTTGATAAATACACTCAACATCACTAGTCATTAGGGAAATACAAATTTAAACCATAATGAAATACCACTATATACAGGAAAAAAAACCTGACAATACCAAGTTCTGATAAAAACATGAAACAAGTGGAACTTTCATACTTAGCCAATAGTACACAGTTGCAGTTTTTTAAAAAGTTAAGCACCCACTTGGCATACCACCCAGCAATCTCATTTTTAGGTATTGAGCCTAGAGAAAGAAAAGCATATGTCCACAAAAAGGCTTGTACTCTTAATGTTCACAGAAGCTCTATTCATAATCACCAAAAGGTAGAAACTACTCAAATACCCATCAACTGGCTAGTGGTTTAACAAATGGTGGTATATCCATATAGTGGAATACTACTTGGTAATAAAAAGTGATGAAGGGAATAACTACTGATAGATGCAACAATATGGATGAATCTCAAAAGTATGATGTTAAGTGGAAGTCAATCACAAATGACTATACACCATACGACCATTTATATGACATAATGGGAAAGTCAAAATTATGGGGACAGAAAAGAGATCATGCTGACCTTCAGCCCATGAGAACAAATAATTAAGGGAGTTTTGTTGTTGTTCATTGGTTTTGTTTTTTAAATCAGATTTTTTTTCCATTCTGTGCACCAAAGCGAGGTAAAGAAAACAACCTGGAGATGAAGAGCTTGCAGTTCAGAAATGGTGAAGGATCCCCTTTATACTCCGGGCATCTCCTAGAGGGCAGAAACTGACTTCCTGTTATGATTGGATCCTGGGGCCTCAGCAAATAGTGATTTTTTGGTAAATGTTTGTGGAACTTGGCTAAATTTTAAATGATTCAACTGCTCAGGGTGGGAAGCAGCCCTGAGTGACTAGACGTACCTTTTAAATTCAAGCTCAGGAATACTAAGGCAAGGTGGGATGGCCTGAGAGACATCATCTGCTCTGCCAAGGTAAGGACTAGGGTGGCCCTAAAAAAGCTGAAATTGGAACTTGAAGACGGGGAGAATAGAGAACCATTGACTGAAATGAGAAAATGAAGTGGTGGAGACAATTTTATGGAGAACCAAGTAGGGCCTTTGGGTTTGAGAGGCAGTGGTTGTCTGGAGCTTGGGGGAAGAGTCATCAGACTATGGATGGATGGATTGATGGATGGATGGATGGATGGATGGACGAGGTGACCTTAAGAGCTCAGCCTTGGGGCTGGCCCAGTGATGTAGCAGTTAAGTTCATGTGCTCCACTTTGGTGGCCCAGGGTTCTCCAGTTGAGATCCTGGGCGTGGACCGACACACCGCTTATCAAGCCACACTGAGGCAGCATCCCACGTAGAGCAACTAGAAGGATGCACAGCTATGACATACAACTATCTACTGGGGCTTTGGGGAGGAAAAAAGCAAAAAAGGAGGAAAATTGGCAACAGATGTTAGCTCAGGGCCAATCTTCCTCAAAAGAAAAAAAAAAGAGCTCAGCCTTGCTCCTCTGTCTGCCCCCTCACCCACTCCTCACCAATAGACACGTTTGCTGATGTTACCTTGCAAATATTTCTTGACTCTTTTCCTTCCTGCCTGCCTACCATGTACAACTCCAGGCCCTCATAACTTCTTCCTTAGATCACTGCCTTCTAACAGGTCTCCCCTGCCAGGCTCTGCCCCACCCCATAAATCCACCCCTCATACTGTCACCAGAGTTACGTATCTGAAATGAAATTCCCAGGACTTCCCTTTCCTTCTTAAAGACTGTCACATACCTGTCTCCCTCTGATTCTTCAACACTTGGCACAAGCATCACCTCCTCCAGAATGTGGTCCCTGATGCCCCAGGATCAGGCTGGGTGCCTCCTGTGCACTTAGAGTTCATTGTGTGTCCTGCCTGACCACACTGAGCTGTAATTACCTGGTGGTTACATCTTCCTCCTTCATAGCCTGGGAGCTCCTAAGGGTTGCAACCAAGCCTGGGCATCTCAATCCCCAGCATCTATCCCAGTGTCTGGGCACACGAAGGTTCCTTTCATCTTGGGAGGGAGTGAGGGAGAGAAGAAGGCAAAGAGGGATAGAAAAAGGAAAGAGGGCTGGATGCTAGTCTTGAAAACTGTCTACATATGGTGGAGGATTCGTCAAGGTTCCCACATGCTACCAGAGGGGGCTCAGTGTGCTGCAGAGGCAGGAGAACTTGGAGGTAACTCCTGGGTTGGCCACTGGTTAGCTGTTTGACCTTTGTTAGGCTACCTAACCTCTCTGAGTCTCAGTTTTCTCATCTAAATAAGGAGATAGGACCAGATGAACTCCACACTCCCTTCTGCTCTGATTCCAAGGGCACCACAGGTCTCCCAGCCCCAGGATCCTTGGCCCCATCTCAGCCCCAGAAACTCACCACCCAGGGCCTCCTGTGTTTGCCCTGCCCTGGGCCCACCTGCCTGGTCCTGTGACCTCCCTCGCCCTAAGCTAGAGGGAGCACAAGACAGCCTCATTAGACAGCAGTGACCGTCACAGCCTTGCCCATGGACCCCACCAAACAGCTTTTGCTGGGGATTAAACTCACTTGGCTTCTCTCAGAGATTGCCCAGCTGTTTTCTAGGGCTGGGCTTACTTTCTCATAAATTGCTGAAGTCCAGATGGCCATGCCTTTGGATCTTCTTTATTGTCTTCTTTAAAACCTCATTAAATTCCTCTTTCCACCCACTGCTGGAGAGGAGTCTGCCAGGCCCTGGGGAAGCACAGTCCCTCCTCCCACAGACAGCCCCTCCTCCCTGCCTAACTGAGCAGCATCCTCCATGAATAACAAAGCACCGCTGGGCTCAGGCTGGGCATCACGGCATCCTTGGGCCCTGTGCCACGGTGGAGAGAGGAGGTGAAGGACACAGTCTCTCTCCTCACATTCCTCACAGTCTAGTAGGAAATACAGGTAAGAAATAGCTGTCGAGGAGGATAGAGATAAACAACATCCCACTCCTAAATGAATTCTGTCTTTTACCCCCAACAGAATATAAAGTCCACAAGGGTGGGGACCCTGTTTTGCTCACTCTCCACTGAACTTCCTACACTTAATGCTGTGACTGGCACTTAGTAGCATTCAAGAAATATCTGTTGGTTGAATGAATGAACGTCATGCTCTTTGCCATATCCCCAGCTCCTAGCACAGCACTTGGTTCAGTAAATTCTTGCTAAAAGAAGAACAAATGAATGAGGGAGGGTCAGTGCGGGGATTCAAAGGATGAATAAGAGTTAACCAAACAGGGGTCGACCAGTGGCGCAGCGGTTTAGTCCGCGCTTGGCAGCCCGGGGTTGGCAGGTTCGGATCCCGGGCGCCCGCCAACGCACTGCTTGTCAGCCACGCCGTGGCAGCGTCCCATATAAAGTGGAGGAAGATGGGCACGGATGTTAGCCCAGGGCCAGTCTTCCTCAGCAAAAAGAGGAGGATTGGCGACGGATGTTAGCTCAGGGCTGGTCTTCCTCACAGAAAAATAAATAAATAAATAAAACTTAAAAAAAAAAAGAGTTAACCAAACAAGAGACATAAATGGAAAGGGGCAGGAGATTCCAAGGGCAGAGAGGATGACATTTGCAAAGGCAAGTGAAAATGTTGGAAGTGGCCCAATATTTCATCTGAAAATGAGTTTAACTAAAATGTTGCAGGAAACTGGCAGAAGGCCACCTGGGTTTTCTCATTTCTTTCCCTTTTCCCACAAACTTATTGGCTTTAGATGACTAAAAAGTCACAGAGCCCTTGTGTTTCCACTATATTAATCTTCACTTTTTGTTCGCAAATGACAGAAATTTAATTCAAACTAGTCCAAGAGAACTAGCAAGTGTGGGAGCTGGTTCTATGTTTCTGTGTGTGTGTGCGTGTGTGTGTGTGTGTGTATCTATCCATCTACCTATATCTATCTTCTATCTAATCTTGGGTTTTCTTCCTTCTAGGGTAGCCTCATTCCCTCCTCAAATAGCTTCCTTTTTGCAGTCAGGGAAGCATGTTTACATGGCTCCAGCAGCTTTGGAACCATCCATATAAAAATCCCGGGAAAAGACTTCTATGGGTTCTGCTTAGATCACATACCCACTCCAGACCAATCCCTGTGACTATCAGCCAGCCTGGGTCAAGTGCCCTCCCATGACAGACGCACCATGACTGACAGATCCAGGAGAAGGAGAGGAGTTCCGCTAAAGGAACAGATGCTGGGTAAAATCAAACCACACAGCACCCCACATCAAGCTTGTAGGTGTCCCAGGCAGCCAGATGCCATGTGTGGACACATGTAATCATGTCCTCACTGAGCACAGGAGAAGGTAAATTTTGAATATGCATTTTTGGTGTCTTACTGTAACCTCCTCACTGGGCCTCAGTTTATCTGTAAAGCGAATAGGTTGGGTCAAATTCATCTGTAAAGGTCTCTTCCAAATATGACGTCCTAGTATTTCTGAGATGTTTACATTTAAAGTCTTACTAATATCTTGGATAATGGAAATGTCTCTTTCCTTGGTTAATTCTTCAAGTAGGCTTGGATATTTTATCTTGGTTGTTCTCAGTCATTTCAAGAACACTTAATCTATTGTTCAGCAAAGGAATCTAATCTTTTTCCCAAAGTGCATTTTTCAGTCTCATTCAGAATCTCGATTATTTGGATCATCATTTCTGGAAGAATGAGATATTTGGGGGGTGAAGTACTTCAGATTGATCCCAATTTTTAATTCTTAGGCCCAAAACTTTTATTATTTCTAATTGATCCTGAGGGCTGCAGGAAGGGAAATCGTTGCTCCCTCAGGTTATGTGGGGCCCACTTGACCTTGGTAGACAATATTCCTGGCTGGGTTCTCTGAGCCTGGAACTGCGGCTTTTTTATATTTATTGGGTATCCATGATGTGCTCATGAAGCGCAGGGGAATCAAAATCGCTGATGCATTAGCCCTTCACGGTGAGTGGGATTCTGTGACTCTTCAAAGCATGTTCATCTGCCCCACCTCCACCCCCAAAAATCCTGGGCCAGAGCAGGACAGGTGCAGAAAAGAGGGCACAGAGAAGAAAAATGACATATTCAGTACCAACCACTAGTTGGTAAAACCTGAATTTAAAATCCAGGTCTTCTGGCTTCTGGTCTGGTTCCCCTTCAGCATGAGCATCCTCTGTCACCTCTTCGCCTCCAGCCACATTCAGAGCCTCCTTCGAGAAGACCTAAAACCAAGCCCAACCCTTCCTTGCCCCCACCTCCCGAGCCTGCTTGTTAACGCTAGGAACCTGACCACCAGCCACACTGGGCCTTTTAGTCTTGCCTCCCATGAGCATCTTGAGTTGGCATCGTGACTTCTGGGCACCTGCTCTATTTGCAGAGAAAGCCCTTTCCTTAACCCAAGCCTAATCATCTGAATGTTTGACTCCCTGAGGGATCCTCTAACAGCCAGGCCTTTGTCTGTGGAGCCTTCCTCCCTTCACCTGTGTCTCAGCTCTGTCTGAGCCCCATCATTCCCACCTCCCCACCTCCCGCCACAGCCCCACTCCTTTGCACACAGTGGAAGACCTGTGTCTTTCTTTCACAGCCGTGAGGATGTTATAGTGGATGCTGGGGCCACCTGCCAGCCCCTGGGGCTGTGGAAGCCTTCACAGGCTGGCTGGTGTGACTGGCAAGGTCAGCAGCCAGGTTGATCCTGGGCCACAGGGACTGCCACTTGCTTGGTGTTTCTGACATCACTGGCTCAGGTAAGAGGTGACCTGACCTCTCCTTGAACTCCCCCTCATGTCCAGCGGAACACTGTTCCTCAGAGATCACAGCTTTCTTCGATGAGCTTGAGTGGCCAAGGCCTGATGTCACAACCAAAAACTTTCTAACTTGAGAAGAACCCCTGATTGTCCTCTCAATCATTTTTCCAAAGAGTCTAGAATAAACCATAGCCATCCTTCCAGCCATCCATTTCTTAATTTATTCTTTCATTCATAAAAATATTTATTGGACTCTTACCATATTCCTGGCAAACTAATGAAGCCGACATGCTTTTTCAGAATATTCATTTTCCCCATGCCTCAAAGCCTCTCCGAGAACTTCCATTTTAATTCAACTTCATGGTAGGTGGAACCCTCAGGGGTTCACTGCTCACTGCTGTCTCCTCCACTCAGACCTTCCCTTGGTGACTGGTACTGCAGCTAACTGTTAGTGCTGGACTAGGCTTGGACTGAAACACCCAGAATCGAGTTTCTTATTCTCCACTCCCCACCCAGACCCCCCAATCCATCAGCCTTTCTAGGCCCATCCCTTCCCACAGGGCATCTCCACCCTCCCTTGCAGGATACTTCACAAGCAATGCAGTCTGTCTTGTCCTGCTTATTCTGGCCTTCTGAACATGATAACCAGATTAATCTTCCTAACAAAGCACTGTGCTCACATCTTGCACTGACTCAGAAACATGCATTAATTTTCTACTGTTCACAGGAATTTTTCAGTCATTCATCAAGTATTGTTGAGCACCTACAATATACCAATTACTCAGCAGGACTCTGGGGATGAAACAGTGAGCAAACTGTAATTGCAGTCTAGATGGGACAACAAAAATAAGTAAGAAAAGAGCAGGTAACTGGAGACCTCAGCTGGCTAGGGAGACAACCTGAATTAAAACTCCCTTGCCTGCCTGCATTCAAGGTCTATGTCCCTCTGTCCTCCAAGCTGTCCCCGCTAAGAGTGTTTGCTCTGAATATGCCACTTCTCCACCAGCTTAAACACCTTGTGAAAGAATTTCAATCTAAAATGGAACCAAAGGATATAAAATGGAAAATCTCATGTGTGCCCTCAGGAAAACAAAACTTACGGACTAAGACTGATTTCTCATAAATGCCTGATTTATAGAAAAACTGATAATATTGGAATTTTCTTCAATGACAGGGAGTTGGTCAGGGGTTGCTTCATATCAACCTTGGAAATTCTTGCTTATGGTTTCCAGAGGCATGAATGAGAAGTGACCCAGGTCGTGTTGGTCTCGCAAAATAAGCTGAATTGAGCTTTGTTTGCGTGACTGGACTGGTTTTGTCTGCTAGAGAATTTTCAAAGCTGGTCTCCATTTGTTTTTTATTTTAACAAACTCCAACAGGACTCTCCCCTGTTTACATCCTCTCCCCATAAATAAGCTTACCCCAAACCCTCAATGAACTCACCTGTAGATTACTGCAGTTTTGTGTGCCCTGAATTGCAATTCTTCTCCTATTCCTGAATTGCAATTCTTCTCCTATTCCTGAATAAACTCGCCTTTTTGACAATTTTGATCTTGCCTCAATTTACCTCTTTATTTAGGTTGACAGTCTTGTCCCACCTGCATTCCTCCTTCCTCCTCTCTTCTGAATTGTTTCTCCATGTGTGGAACTTAAATTTCCAACTAAATGATAAATTCCATGAAGCAAGTCCAGCCCCATTGTCTGCATTGGATTGGCCCATGTGACGTATCTAAGTATTTGAATTAGGTATTCTGGCAGAGACCATCAGTGTCAGAGCCAGGCAGTGGCTGCCCAGCTAAAGATGACATTTCCCTGCCAATCAGAGGACATGGGTGGAACTGAGATGGGCCACTTCCAAGCCTAGGCCTTAATAATGCTGCCCTCCACGCCCTCTTTCCTCTTTTCCAGGCTGACACCCAGACTGTGGCCCCACCCTGACCATGACCTACAAAAGAAATCAGCATTGTATTGTTGGCTTTCTTTGTTAGAGGAGCCTAGCCTTATGCCAACTAATACAGCTGCCAACATGTCAGCTTTCCATCTTCCACTAAAAAAATGGAAGATCTAGCAACACGGTGCCTGCAATCCTGCAGGGCAACAGTCAGCAGGCACTGAGTCCCAGTTTGCCACAGACCCACGATGCCCCAGTGAGGCTGAGAGCCAGTGTCCCTGCCATGCCCTTGGACTCTTGCCCTTCTGACCCTGCCCTCTTTCCCATGAGTTGCCTGATTCTTGCTGGAAGTTGTGTTTTCAGAAGCATTTGAGCCTCAGAGTGGAACATGACTCAGGAAGTCCAACTGCTGATGCTCCACCTGCCTGGCTCTTCTCAGGAGTTTGTGCTGTTTTAAAACCTGAACCATTTGTCTCAACCCTGGTTTAGGACCTGGATCAGACCCCATTCCTCTTTCCACACCAACAATTATTCTATAACGTCTCCTTTATACCCTGAAATAAAATTAATATTACCCACTTACACATGATTCTATAAAAATCAGCATAAAGCCCTAATGGAAATATAAAGGAGAAATAAAAAGAAAAGATGCTTATGTTAACACCATATATGTTTCAACACGTAAAGGTTTGGTGCAACTACGTTAGGAGCCAGCATGAAGTAGTCAGGGGCTCACATGCCCCAAATAGAAGCATCGTGAATCTGACAGCTGCAAATGCAGACTGGTACAGGTGTGTGGTTTTGGTAACTCAAATACCACAAGTGGCATTGCCATCAGCAATGTGATTTTTCCCAAAGTTTAACAACTCTTGGTAAAGTCTCGAACAAAACAAAATTCAGTCTTTCCTTGATTTCCACAATAGTTGCATTCTTGGAAAACTTCAGGCATTTGAAAAAATGCAACAAATACTTTATGAGTAAAACGGAATTCAGTCTTAGGCTCAGATCATTCCCAACATGTTCTCCACTCAAGAGTGCATAGTGGGCACCCAGCTGTCATGCGGAATGGGGGGCAGTTCTTGGTTGGGGACACCATCTAGAGCATTTCAGGCTGTCTAGCATCTCTGCCCTTTTCCCATGAAATGTTAACACCATCCCAATCCAGCTGTTAAGACAACCAAATACATCCACACATTTCCAAAGGCCCCCGCTGGCAGATTTCTCTCCAGTGAGACCCACTCACCCAAACCAAGAAGACGCAGAGAGAGGGGAAGGTGACGTTCAAGCTTTTTCTGAATATGACTCAAAGTTTTTCTCCACAGCTTGCTAAAAATGAGGCATCACCTCAGCTTGATTTTCAGGGATTATCTGAACTTGTTAGGCTTTTGTACAGCAAAGGAATCGGCAGTGGTCAGAAAAGACTGTGGTGGGCCTCCAAGGTGAATGCTGTTGCTCTTCCCCCATTGACTCTGGGAGAGTCTCTCCCTACTCCACTGGAAGCCTGCAAGACAGCCTTCACCTCTTGGTTTCTGTTTTTTAAAACGTTATAAATAAAGCAAGAGGCTGAAACTGAATGAAACTCGGTTCTCCCAGCCCTCTCATCTCCTGCCTATTAATAGCCTCTTGGAATGAGTCACATTGAGACATTAATTCACTGCCTCTGAGAGTGCATTAACCCAAAATAGTCCTGAGCCATTTTTCTATGCTGCTGTGATGCTGGGCAGCCAAGATGGACATTGTTTCTCAAAGAAACATGCATGTAATCAGATTTCACCTGGGCTGGTGTGGGCCCCAGTGTCAAAACACTGATCATCCCCTCACAAACTTAGAAAACCAAAGGGCATGAAATCCTCTGGACCCTTCCCCAGAGACCAGCCTCCTGGCTTCTCCTTGTCAAAGAAACACCCCGTTTTTCTCTGCAGGCCTTAGTGTTGTCTAAACTCATATGGTTCCCTAAAGGACCTTTTGGACAAGTGCTGTTGTGCTTACAGAGAAGTGCAACAAAGGGACAGTGACAGAGAGAAAGCAAGTAAGATGTTCTTCCTGTCAGGACTCTAGAGCCAGGGTCTGCTCCTCCTTGACCCTCAGATCTTAATCCTCTCCTAGAAAATGCCTCATGTTCCTCATTTCATGCCATCCCACAACCTCATTTCCGTCTCTGTCCCAAGCCATTCTTAACTATCTGACCAGGAAGGATCTGACTTGACAGGACAATTAAATATTAATACCATGATTGAAGAGTCTGTGTGCAAATCAATTAAAAATAGGACATGTAGGGCTGAGACATTTTCAATCTATTTTTTCTTTCTGTCAGGAAAGTTCTTGCCACGTAGCTTAGACCCCAGTGCCCTGGGGCTGGGATTGATCCGGGAAAGTGTCCATACCTTCTGCCAGCTGGGTAGCTGGTCACCACCCTCCTCAGATGCGGGCATCCCACATGTGCTCAGACCCCCTCTTCCATCAAAGTCTTCTCCAGGAGAGCTGCCCCCCTCTTTGGGTTCCCCTCTTGTGCCAGCTTTCATCAGACACTTGTTAATTCTTTGCTTCTTTGTTTGCACTGCGTCCTAGAATGTGAGAGAACACATTGAAGGCAGGAACCATCCTCTTTATCTTTCCACACAGATCCCCACCCAGTGCTTGGAGCCTGGTGCGCAACTAATAACGTGTGTGCGATGAATCAACAAGGCAATGAATCTGCCATTCTGTTACCACTTCTTTGTTTCAAATAGTAAATCTCATGAATGGCAATTAAAAGCTTAATTCTTCTACCCCCTTCCAAGTCAACATGAGGTGGCATATGGGTGACAATACAGTCATGCACCACATAATGACGTTTTGGTCAACAAAAGACCGCATATACGAGGCTGGTTCCATAACAGTAGTACCATACAGCCTAGGTGTGTAATAGGCCATACTGTCTAGGTTTGTGTCAGTACACTCTGTGATGGCCACACAATGACGGAATAGCCTAATTACGCATTTCTCAGAACATGTCCCGGTCACTGAGCAATGCACGACTGTATAGCATACCCCAAGAAAGTCCAGGACAAACGAGAATTTATTTCTATAAGAAGCAGAGTGGGCAGCTACTCCCAGACCCCTGAGATGAACTGACTACCCACCACTGGTAGGAAGAGAATCTGGCTCTGAGCTTTCTGGAATCTCAGGCCAAAAGGAAGGCATTATAGGTTATACGGTTTTTATTTTCTTACGAAAAAGAACACAAATTGGTCTGCAGAGACAAACCTCCTGAAGCTCTGCAACTCAAGGGGGATTTGTTATGTGAATCCTTACATAGTGATCTTAAAGTGTCATTCTGCTCTTCTTCAAATAAGCCACACTCGTTCCTGCCACAGGACTTGTCCCTCTGCCTGGAATGTTCTGCAGAGCTTCTCGACATGTGCCTCTTTGCACAGGGATTCCCCTCAGAGCAGCCATCCTGCCTCTTCCCACCTCCCCTCCCTGCATTCCTCTTCCCAGCACCATGCTCTTTCTCTTCCTTTATTTCTCTCCAGGGCACTTACCCTCCTAAATCTTCTCCCTTATTTGCTTGCTTTCAATCTCCTCACTGGATTATAAGCTTCATGAGGGCAGGGATTTGTCTGTTTTGTTCATTGCTGTGTCCTAGGCCCTAGAGTAGCACTTGTTACCTAGCAGGCATTAAATACATATTAGCTGAATTGTGAATCACGGACATATTCTCCATCAGGACTTTTGAGAAGCACAGAAAAACTGTTTTTAAAGGAGACTCCTGCATGGAGTCCCTCTGATGGACTCCCATTATGGAGTTATGGAGGCCCTCCAATGAGTATGAGATAACATATCTCAGGTACTTTGCTTTCTTATAACATAATTTCTTGCAGGTATAGAACCTGGAGGATCTATGAATATGTTATATTAATAAGTTCCTGGGTCTGTCATCTGTCTCGAACATCAGGGGCCTAAGTGAGCTTTGACAAATCTTCACTAAGGGTCCGTTCTTTTGAATTTTTCTTTTTGGAGATGGGGTCTCCTATGTTGCCCAGGCCAGAGTGCAGTGGCTGTTCACAAGCACGATCCCACAGTTGATCAGCACGGGAGTTTTGACCTGCTCCGTTTCCTACCTGGGCTGGTTCACCCTCCTTAGGCAGCCTGGTGGCCCCTGGGAGTCCACCATATTAATGCCAAATTATATTAGTGCAGACACCCCATAGGCATAGTGCACTACAGTCCAGAACTCCTGGGCTCCAGCGACCCTCCTACCTCAGTCTCCTGAGTAGCTGGGACTACAGGCACCCGCCACCGTGCCCAGTGGTCAGTTCTTATTTGAACTCCCCAGCAAGTACTCTAAGTACAGCTCTTCAAGTTTGCCTAAAATGAGAGCTTTCTGGATCTGCTATCAGACAGCAAGACAAGTCCCATTCACTGCAAATGTTTAAGGGCTGGACTTACAGCCTGATCCGAAAAATCAACCAACTTCAGCAGAAACCTGGGCTTTGGGAGTAGCTACAGGCAGAGGCAGCACATCCTGTGAAAGAGAACTCTGGATACTGTCAAGAGCTCACACAGGTCCTGGGGTGAGACTCCTAAGTTCTATATCATCTGCATTAATTACCTATTGCTGCACAACAAGTTACCCCCAAAGCTTAGCAGCTTAAATTGATGAACATTTATTATTTCACAGTTTCTGTGGGTCACAATTTGGGAGCAGCTTAACTGGGTGGTTCTGGTTCAAGGTCTCTGATAAGGTTGTAGTGAACATATTGGCTGGGGCTGCCATCATCTGAAGCCTTGACTGGGGCTGGAGAATCCACTTCTAAGGTGACTCACTCACGTGGCTGTTGACAGTTTCTCACTGGTTATTGGCAGGAGGTCTCAGTTCTTCACCACCAGGGTCTCTCCGTAGGACTGCTTGAGGGCCTTTCTGACATGGAAGCTGGCTTCCCCTAGAGCAAGTGATCCAAGAAAGAGAACAAAAAGGAAGTCCAATGCCTTCTGTGATCTGGTCTTGGCAGTCATACACTGCTACTTCCACCACATTCTATTTGCTGGGAGTGAGTCACTAAGTTCAGGCCATACTCAAGTGAAGGAGAATTAAGTTCCATCTCTTAAAGGAAGGAAAAATCAAAGAGTTTGTAGACATATTTTAAAACAAGTACACCATCTAATGTGGAGAAAATAGCCTCAACAGGAGAAATATGTACAACAGCCATTACCAACCAGAGAAGTTCTTGATTGTGCAAAAGTTGGCACAACGTACTAAAAAGATCATGGACTGAAGAGCTAGACATTCCAGGACTCAAATCTCAAACTCATCACTTACCAGCTGCGTGAATTTGAGGAAGACACTTACCTCCTCCGGGCTTCAGTTTTCCCTTGTTTAAAATGGAGATAATATTACCCAACTTACTGACATCCTGTGAAAAATAGAGAAAATGCATGTTAATCTCTCTCAGGGCACACAGTAAGTACTCATGAAATGGCAGGTATTATTAAATTATGCTAAGACACTTCTGTGAATCGTTAATTTTTGAAGAATTATAAATTGGTATACTGCACAGTGTAGAAAAAAATGGACTGATTGCTTAGAGAGGATTACTTAAGATATGCCACATAAATGGTAATAAATGTTTATCCAGTGCAGTGATTTTGGTTTGATACTCAGCTTGTCCTTCTGGGATATTTATGTGTGTGTGTATACCCTGCCTAATTCTCCAAAGACTTTCAAATGGCTTACAAAAATATCAATTACAAAATAAAGACATTAAAAACAAAATTTAAGAAACAAACAGAAACCCAGGAATATTAAAAGCACAAATCAAAAGAGAAGAAAGCCTAAAATGGGGGGGGGGGGAATAAAAACAATTTGAGGTGGGGCCGGCCGGGTGGCGCAGCGGTTTAGTTCACACTTGGTAGCCCAGGATTCGCGAGTTCGGATCCTGGGTGCCCGCTGACGCTCCGCTTGTCAGCCATGCCATGGCAGCGTCCCATATAAAGTAGAGGAAGATGGGCACGGATGTTAGCCCAGGGCCAGTCTTCCTCAGCAAAAAGAGCAGGATTGGCAACGGATGTTAGCTCAGGGCTGGTCCTCCTCACGGAAAAAAAAAAAAACAATTTGAGGCAAAATTTGCCTCTAAGCCAAACCCAGCAGAGAACCATGATCAGGGTCATAAGAAGACACAAGACACTTTTCCTACAACTTGATTCTGAAAGGAACATCTCGTGAGGAGGTCATTGTGGAGCACACAGGGATGTCAGACCATCCCTATGGGAGGTATATAACTACTTTTATAGAGCCTGTAGCATGCCACAAACCCTTGGAGGGCATGACCTCAAAGCACCACTCAATAATGGCAATTCTGCAGGGGTTGAAACTGCTTGGTATATCTGGACGAATTGATGGAATATGGCCCACATACCTTCTAGCAATGCTTACCCAGTGTCTAAAATGAAATGATAATAATCATAGTGTGAGTTTTTTGAACACTTACTAGGAATCAGGCAATAAGCGGAGTGCTTTACCTGAATGATCTAATTTAATCTTTACAAGACCCTATGAAATAGCCTCTTTTTGCAGATGGAGAAACCGACCCATGGAAATGCTGGAAACCACAGATAGTGAGCAGGAGCATCAGAATCTAAACCTGATCCAGAGCAATCCAGAGCCTGCCCTCCAAACACCCCTCCATGGAGCCTGGAATCCTGGGGACTGAGACGAGAGCAGATGTGGGTAAGGAAGCCTGGAAGGCCCGGGTTAGGCCCTCCAGCGGGGACTGCCGAGAGGTGGCCTATGGACATCAGTTCAGGAAGTGTTGATTGAGGCGCCCTAGGATGACAAGCAGCATGAACAAGGAGGGAGCTCAAGAGCCTGAGGAAGCTCCACCACTCTTCACAGTTTCGTCTAAAACCATAGTGTTGCTCTAGTTCTGCCAGCTGTGGGACTCACAAAACACTACACAATTCTCAATAGCCTGGGGGCCAATGATGTGGCTCGGCGGTAGATGCACCCCTAAAATAATCCATCACCAAATAAGATCAGAAAAAGCATCAAGATCCATTAGCATCATAAAGGCTCTGGGACATTCTGTGCTCAAGAAATTCACTTAATGTCCTTTAATCTGGCATCTCCCAAACTTTGTTTTTTTTTTTTTTTTTTTTTTTGTGGGGAAGACCAGCCCTGAGCTAACATCTGTTGCCAATCTTCCCCTTTTTGCTGAGGAAGACTGGCCCTGGGCTAACATTGTGCCCATCTTCCTCCACTTTATATGGGACGCCGCCACGGCATGGCTGACAGGCAGTGTGTCGGCGGGCGCCCGGGATCCGAACTCGCGAACCCCGGGCTGCCAAGCGCGGACTAAACCGCTGCGCCACCAGGCGGCCCCTCCCAAACTTTGTTTTGTTGAAACATGTGTTAACATCCTGCAGAACTAAGCAAATGCGGCCCAGCAGATCTCTAAGATTCTTTTCAGCTCAAGGATTTCATGGTTTTAGGTCTTCTTTAAAAAAAAACAAAACAGTAGGAACAAGGAATTTGAAATCAGAACACCCAAGTTTGATTTCAAGCTCTCCTCTCGTTGACTGGAAAACCTGGGTAAAGTCATCTCTCAGAGCCTCGCCTTCTTCTCTGTAAAATGGGGATAATGATGGTATCTGTATCAGTGGGCTGCTGGGAGGATCAGATTAGGTAATTAATGCATGCTCAAACAATTAATAAACTGGGGCTAGCATAATTATATTAGCTATTATTCTTATAAATTAAAAGCAAAACTAGAAGTTGAACCTGAACAATTTCTTGTCACCCAGTCATCTCTTGGGAACTGGTTTCCCGCAGCCCTGCCTGCACTTAATACTTCAGAGTAATGACATATTTTTAAAATGGAGCAAATCCGTTAATTCTCTGTTCTTCTTTTTCAAATTGATACTTCCAATTTGGGTCTGGAAGGGCAATAAATTAAAAACAAACAAATGATTTGTTCTTCTACGCAGCAACCCTCTGGTTGAATGAGTTTGGGGCTTTTCATTCAATGCCAGAGGCTGGTGGTCAATTAAAAACAGAGCAGAAGACAAAGAGAGGCTCAGAGAGAAGAAATGCATCAGAGAGAGCCGAATTCCACTACAGCAAATCCAACCCACGGTCCTAAGACACAATTCTTCAGGGGAAAAAATAATCCTGGGTCATCCGGAGCAGCTTTCTTTCCAGGTAGAAAGAATGATGCTTTCTCACACCTCTCGCTGGTACCTGGTGAGACAGTCATCGCGGCCCGGACAGCACTCTCCTGTCTTCTGCGCATAATAAATAATATACATTTATGTAGTAAAAAAAATCACATCCCAAACTGTTCCACCCCATTTGTTCATTTTCTTGCGTGGTCTTTACCCAAACCATCACTCTCAGCCAGTTCAAAGTGATACCTTCCTTTTGTGCAGTGTTTTCAGTTTTGAAAGAATTGCATCTTTAATGATATAATGAAGCTGAAGGTCCAATATTGAGTCTGCATGATGCAACTTTCTAATTGATTTTTTTCTGTAAGAGTATTTCAGATTCTGATTGAATCACTGACTTAACGTTGAAGGATGTTCTCGGACAGGCTGGTTCGCAGCGGTAACCGGGATTCCTCAGGGAAAGCCTGATCATTGTTAAGAAATGAAGTAGTTCTCCTCCCAGAGCAAGATGGGTCCTTGCGGATACAAAATGATGACAACGTGACTCAGAATAGGTGGTTTCCTGCATTTTCTTGAATTTATGATATAAAATCAAAAGCCCAGGTTCTGCATTTCTAAACTGTCCTGGCTGATGAAATTCTTCTCACAACTTTTTTTTTCTTGCAATTTTACGGAAAATGTGATGTATTAGCATCCTGGAGAGAATGTAAACTCTCTTATTTTGCTGAAACCCAGGAAGGTTTTATTCAGCAGCACCTGTCTGGGTAGACTTGGACAAACCTCTCCAAAATAGAAAAGTTCCGTTAGTAACCTGTTCAGAAATGAACTCTCAGAAAAACTGCAAAGATTTTCTGCTGGTTCATCACTTGCTGATTTTCCCCCGTTGAATTTCACATCCTGTTTTTAAACTGTTTCACCTTAAGGTGACGAAGCTGCTCTTTGGAGATGATAGAGTCCATTATTTTAATGTGTTTATTAACAAAGAATTTGTCTCTTAATTAGCGTTAGATCCGAAAAAGAATGCTGTTTATACGGTTGGCTAGTACTTCATGTTTATTTTCCAGTCAATCCTAACAATTCGACAATGTAATTATTATTTCGCCATTTTTCAAGTGAGAAACGTTGTTATTAGAGAGCTTAACTCTTTAGCCCAAAAATGTGCAGTAACAACGACCTTGGCATTGAACCTCAGTACTGTCTGGTTCTAAACTGTGTCCTCCCTTCTGCAGATCATGCTAACTTTCTCACAGCTAACAACACAGGAACATCGAATTCTGGAACCAAAAGGACTCCCAAAGATTATTTACTGAAACTCCATTTTATGGAAGGAGTTGCAACCCAGAAAAGAGAAATGACTTGCTCAAATGCACGTAATTAGGTGACAAGAGCCATCACTTCTCAGCATCTTCTGACTTTTAGTCCAGAACTCCTCTCACACAGTAAGCACTCAGTATGAGATTCGGTTGGGATTCCTGCCCCACCAGCCCCTCCTGCCAAATGAAACTAGATTTATTGTATTTTCTTTATATATATATAAAGGATTACATGATAAAAGCAGCATTCACCCTACTAGGAATCTGCTTCCACACGTAGCACTTCTAAGTGTGTGGGTTTTCCACACCAAGCAATTCTCCAGTTCTCTGCAGACACCAACTGGGTATCCTACAATTTAATTCTGGTTCTAGTTGGAGTTAGTGCAGACCCCACAGGTTAAGGGCTCAGTCCCACAAGACTGCCCCCCACTTCAGACGCCAATCACGAGTAGTGGGTCCCCAGGTTACTCACACTTCTGTCTGACTTGGCTACAAATTGGGGGTTCCCATGACCCCTCCTCCTCAGGTTTGATAACTTGCTATAACAACTCACAGAACTGAGGGAAATACTTTACTTACTATTACCAGCTTATTATAAAGGGTATTATAAAGGGCAAAGTCTGGAAGAGTCCTGAGCACAGGAGCATCTTCTGCCCCGTGGAGTTTGGGGTGCACCATCTGCTTGGCATATGGATGCCTTCACCAGCTTGGAAGCTCTCTCTGAACCCCATTGTTTAGGATTTTTATGGAGGTTTCATTACTTAGGCACAATTGAATAAATCATTGGCAATTGGTAATTAACTCCATTTCCGGCCCCTCTCCAGGGGCGGAGGGGGACGGGCGGGGTATCTCCAAACCTCTAATCACATGGTTGGTTCCCCTGGCAACCAGCCCCCATCCTGAAGCTGTCTAGGGGCCCCGCAAGAGTCACATCATTAGCATAAACTGGAGTATGGCTGAAAGAGGCTTATTACCAATAAGAAAAGGTGCTCCTTTCCCCTGTATTACCCAGGAAGTTTCAAGGCTTTTAGAAGTTCTTGTGTCAGGAACTGGGTCACCAAATCTATATTTCTTATTATATCACAATACCACACACCCCATTTACATAAAATTGTAAATATGCTTAAAAAGATGTATGAAATATGATCTCTAAAACATTAATGGTGATTATCCCCAGGTAGTGGGGTTTCAGATAATTTCAATTGTCTTCCTTATACTTCTTTGTGTTTGAATTTATTACAAAAATATATATAACCAGAACATGCAATAGAGGCAGATAATCAATTAACAACCCTGTGTGTAGTCTTTCTAACATTCTCATGTTCATATAACAACATACAAACATATGTACGTGTATATAAGGGTTACTAATATTTGTTTTACAAAAATCTTTTTCCCCCATACTCTCTCTGAAGTTTGCTTTTATCCCTTAAAAACATATTGTGAAAATCTCTCCAGGTCAACTGGCAAAGCTCAAAGTCATGCTATTTAAAGACTGCATAATATTACAAGGTTGGGAATATGCCACAATTTTACTTAATCCTTCCCCTTCTGATAGGTTCTCATTTTGTTTTCTGTTGTTTGTCACCACAAACAAGGCTGCAGCGACTATCCTTGTACTAGTGGCTTTATTTCTACAGGACAGACCTACAGGAGTTGAATTGCTAAGTCAAAGGGCGTATAGACTTACAATGTTAAAAGGGAGTGTCAGAATGCCCTCCAACAATGACTATGACAGCCCACGTTTCCACTAGCTATGAACTCTTTTCCACGAATTCCCACCGGCAGTGTGGTCACTCTTTTCATGTTTGCCAGCCTCATGGTTGAGGAGTGCTATTGCTCCATTATTCTCATTTGCATTTCCCTAATTCATAACATTAGCCAATATGTACTTAATGCTTTACTCTCTACCGGGCTTACTATGTGCCAGGCACCATATGGAGCACTTTACGTGTAGTAGCTCTTAATCTTGTCAATGCAAATAATCCATAGTCAATCTATAAATCAAAATTGGGGCCAGTTTATTATGAATCAAGCTTAAGGACCATATAGCCAGGGAGAGTAACTTCACGAAGAAAGGAAGGCCTCTAAAGAAGCAGGGTGTACAGAGTGGTTATATACCATCTTGGAACAAAGAACATACATCATATATGACAGAAATATCTCTTTTACTACTGTCATGAGATGCTTTGCTGGTACAACAGGTCAGTGGTCACAAGGTGAACTCAGCAGGTCAGTGGTCAGCAGGTCAGTGGTCATGAGATTAACACCGTACATCAGTAATTAATCTTTAGTTTCTGGGAAGAAATGCTTATCTTCAAAGAAATGCTGATATTGGAGAGGCACAGCCCTATCTTTAAGGGCATCATTCTTTGCTTTGGAACGTAGTAAATGTTTAAAGCAGATGTACAATGCATACTCAATAGGCCACATCAGGCCTTTCTGGAAAAACAGGCCAGATTAGTTTTAAAGCAAATGGCTCCCTCATATACTCCAATATATCATATTGCTTTTCATTTATTCATCAACCCTTACAACAATCCTGTGAGACAGACACTATGAGTATCCTCATTTGTAAGATGGTATAACTGAAGCAGAGGAAAGTTTAATATCTTGGCCAAGGTCACACCACCAGGCAGCCTGTCTCTGGAAGAGCTTAACCACTCCAGTCACTACCCAAGGCTCTGCAGGTGGTGCAATGTTTCATTTGTTTGTGGATACTTGGAATTGCTTTTCTATAAATTACTTATTTGTATCTTTTACCCACTTATCTACTGATTGCCTTTTGATTCTTAATTTGAAGCGCTCTTTGATATAGTAGGTGTTAACTATAAATTCTTTATCTGTAATCTTTCTTGCAAATACTTTTCCCTACGTTTGTCATTTGTCTTTTGATTTTGTTTATATTTTTTATCATGCAAAAGTTTAAAAATTTTTTGTTGTCAAATGACAAAACTGAAACAATTTAATAACGAGTTTGATGTCCTTTATTAAAGGGAAAACAGTCCATGAACTGGAGGAGTACTGTGCCTCATGAGAAGTGAGCACTCTTCCAGAAGGATTTTGGGCAAGAAGGAGTTTTATAGAGAGTAGAAGCAGCATCGTGGAAAAAGGTCCTGATTGGTTAGGAGACCCAGATTTCCCTATAAAGCTAACTGGTCCTGTTTTCTAGGGTAAGGAAAGCTAGCCAAAGCTGAGTTGGTGTATGTTAGGTTTCCTTCACAGTAAGTTTCCCGTAAGTTTAGGCTGACTTAGGTTTAGATTTGTGACGTGGGCCAGGCCACTGGGGTGGGCTCTTCTTTGTGGGTCCCCATACATGAATTAACTTTATCAGTGTCAATCTTTATACATTTATTTATATAGCTTCTGGTTTTCCTGTCTTAATAACAATTTTCTCCCCAATCTGCAGGTTATACTATGCATGCTTATTCCTTTTTAAACTTTCTTCTTATTGTTTTAGGACTTTAATCAATCAGAACTTTATTTTGAATATTCTGTGAACTAGGGATCCAACTTTACTTTCTTCCAGATGGGTAGCAAGCACATGGTGTCAGCACCATTTATTACAGTATATCGACCGTCCTTTCCCCACTGGATGAAAATATTATCTTTTTCATATAGTATATTATATTACTGTACGTATTGAGATCTATTTCTGGGCTCTTTATGTTGTTCCAGGAATTTTGCTGCTTTTTTAAAGTTCCTGTGCCACAGTGGACTGTTTGTATCACAGTGGCATTAGCAAATGATTCATTTTCTGGTAGGAAAGTCCTCCTTCACTGTCCTTTCCTCATTATTTTATGGCTATTCTTGGACATTTAATCTTCCACATGAATTTTAAGATTATATATCCAATTAAGTAAAAACTCTACTTAGACTCTAATTAGAATTCTATTAATTATACATGTTACTATTGAGAAAAATGACATTTTTATGATGTTAAGTTCTCCCTTCCATACTACATCTTTTGTTTTTCTTATCTTGCTTTAGATCATTGGATAAAATATTATAGTTCACTTCATATGGCTCTTGTGCCTTTCTTGTCTGCATTTATATCCTACAAAATTTTCTTATTAGGTCCAGTAGTTTTAATGATATTTCTTGGATTCTCTAGGTATAAAACTATATTACTAAACAGTGACACATTTTATCTCTTCTTTTCCAATATTTTTACAAAGTATTTCAACTTATTGTCCTCTTGCATTTATTAAAACTTCAAAATAATGTTGAATTATAATGATGATAATGAGCATGTCTTTCTGTTCCTGATTTTAATGAAAATAGTATTCTCATTTCACTATTTACAGTGATGTTTGCTATTGATATTTGCTAATCTTTATCATATTTACATACTTTCCTTCTATTTATATTTTTCTTATGGATTTGTGTGTGTGTGTGTGTGTTTTACTAAAATGTGCTTTAATATATTGATGTAATGAATTATTGATAGATTTGTTGATAATGAATCATTCTCATATTCCTAGAATAAGCCCTACTTGGTCAAAGAATATTACTCATGATAAATTGTTCTATTTGCTCTTTTTTCCTCCAACATTTTTGCAATAATATTTATTGGTATGATTGGATTATACTTTTCTTCTGTTTTAAACTCTTTAAAGCTTTCTCATGCAAGTTATTCTCATTTTATTCACAGTTTTTTTTCTCATTTTAAAAGTTCTTTGGATCTCTAATGGCATCCTATAGCTAGAATTTGCTCCCTAATGATTATTTTTTTAATTTGGTGAATACAAGCTGGGGAAAACAGTGATTTTTAAATTGTAAACTACTTTTTCCTGAAAAGATTGAAACTCAAATTCACCTTTAGTAGATTATCCTTTTGTTCTGAGACAACCACGTGAATAGACCCTTTGGTTTCATAAAGCCCATGCAGAGAAAATTGTGAAATCATTCCTATTCCAAATGTGAATATTTTTGACTAAGAAGCTGAGTGTTTTGTGGGGAGATGCAAACACATGTCTGCATGTGCCAGGGCTCAGATTTCTGTAGACTTGTTTATGTTTTCTTCTGTCTGAGGCATTTTGTGTTTGTTTTATGGTGAAGAGAAAGGGAAAGAGAAAAAAGGGCAAATATTTGTCTTTTCTGAATGATTTTAGAATGCACCCCATCACAAACTGCTGGGGAATTTTTAAGCATTGTTTGTAAGACATAGAAAGCTGAGAGGGAGAGGTGTTCATAAGATCAAACTGCAGGTACAAGACAGTGTTGGGGAGAAGAAATTCCCCCCTCTATCCCTCTTGAGTTCTTATGGCTGGACTAACAATAAAATTGACACAAGACTACATTAACAGGAGAAAAACACCAATTTAATACACACATACAGGAGATCATAAAAGTGATGCTCAGAGAGTGAACAAAGCAGGCAGTTAATATATTTTTTTACACAAAGAAAAATAAATTTGTGACGATTTGACAGGAAAAAGAAACTTAGGTGTGCAGTATATAATTAGTGAGGAAGCTGAGCAGAGTTTAGGTTTGAGGTAGTAAATTAGTAAAAGTAACAAGGTTTGTTTATACAGGCTTCTTAGACCTAAATTCCCTAGGTCTGGTGATAAGGATGTTTCTATCTCCTGGTGCCGGGAGGGTACCTTTCACAAGAGGTTTATTTCCTGCTTTCAGGGAGAACAGAATGAGGAAGGTCAAAACTTTAAGTCAAATAGTTACTTAAATTCAAAAATAATCAATATACCATTGTGGGATATTTTGGAGTGGCCTGCCCTGGGCTCCAACGACAGTAAAAAAGAAATGGACTGCACTAGTTCAACCTAGACTATTTTGTACGATTGAACAATCCATAATCTGCTGATGAGAAATTACTGTGGATATCTCTCCCCCACCCCCACCCTGTTGTGTAAAATGGCATTCCCCATGAAGTGGGTGGTCCTTCCATTTTGAATAATGCTGGGAAGTAGATCCTAGGACAAGAAATGGAGCCTGGGAAGCCTGGCCTTGGACTGGGCTGAGGCACAGAACATTTTCTTCTCTCCTGGCCTTGGGCCGTTGGGCCTGGACACGAGGCATCACATAGGGGTGAGCAGGCCCGGCCAGTAGAACTAGACCATAAGGGCCTCTGTGAGATCCCCCAGGACAGGCCTCCCTGGACTTGTGTGCTCTGAGAGTGGTCACGTCTAACACTGGTTATGATATACTCTCTAATGGGTCCTACTTCCCTTTTGATGTCCCCAGCCCTTCAGAAAATTCCTCATAACAGCAGCAGTGCTGAAGGGGATTTGAGGAGGCTGCTCCCTGACTGGGGATGGATTAGAAAAGGGGAGAGCTGTGCCTTCCCTGCCTTCCGCACAGCAGTCAGCTGTGGGAGTGCAGTTAGCCTCAGCCTACAGGGGTCAGCTCCTGCAGAGTCGGGCTCAGCCGCAGAGTGCCTCCTTGCCTTCCTGGGCGGCTCTCCTCTGGGGCCTGAGTGAAGCAGCTTAAACACCTGGCCCAAGTGACACAGGACACCTGGACAGCAAAACTCTCTGCAGAGATATTCCACCTGGTTGGCAGAGCCCTTACTGGACCTGCATTGACGTTCTCCCTGTGCCCTGTTCTCTTCCTTCACTTTCTTTCACAGGTGTTGATCTCTAATACACATCTTAAAGCCCAAATTCTGCCCTTGCTTCTGCTTTAGGAAACCCCAGACTGCAAGGGCAAAGGGCAAAGGGCATGGAAGCGGTGGTGTTCTGGCAAAGCAAAGAAGTGGGAGAGGAAGAAGAAAGCCTGACCGTAAGCACCTGGGGGTGGAGGATCTCAGGAATAATTGACAGGGCAAAGGTCCTGTAATGAGGCAGGAGGGGGCTGAAGGTCTTCTTAACTTGGGTATTAATATAAATAAGATGTTATTTGGTAAACCTGGACAGAGTTTCCATATCCAATCACAAATGGATTTCTCATTAATATCTAAAAACCAAATTTTCATTCTTTTTCCTTCTCTTGTTTCTTCCTTCTTTCCATGTATACCTTTCACAAGTTCTTCTCCCTATTCCATTTCCACAGTCCCACAGAGCAATGGAATAAATGTTTATGTCTCCCCAAAATTCATATATTGAAATCAAGGTGATGGTACTGGGAGGTGGGGCCTTTGGGAGGTGATTAGGTCATGAGGGCAGAGCCATCCTGAATGGGATTAGTGTCCTTATCAAAGAGACCCAAGAGAGATCCGTAGCCCCTCAACCAATACAGCAAAAAGACAGCCATCTATGAACTAGGAAGCGGGTCCTCACCAGACACCGACTCTGCTGGCGCCTTGATCTTGGACTTCCCAAACTCCAGAACTGTGAGAAATAAATTTCTGTTGCTTATAAGCCACCCAGTCTATGGTATTCTGTTATAGCAGCCTGAGTGGACTAAACACACAGAGTCTTTATGTTTTTCTTTTTCTACTTGAAGTCCCCTAAACTCCACCCATATTTATGTGACCACAGGTATATTATCCACAGCAAATTGGGCAGTGAGCAGCTTGAGAAAGAACCTTGATCGAGGAGTCCAATGCCCTTGATTCTGGATCTGGGGAAAGTTCCTCACCTGCTCTGGGCCCTGCTTCCTTACCTGTCAGATGAAAATGTGAGCCAGTGATCTGTGAACCCTTCTAGCACACAGACCCTCTGATCCTCATGGCACGTTGTATGAGAGCCTTGTGTGGGCCTCCATCCTTCGGCTCCTTCCCACAGCCTTCTCCTTAGGCAAGGATGTCTCGCCAACCCTGAACTTCCTATTCACTTACACTAATAGGTTCTTGTCTCTCCAGGGACAAGTCTCCCCATCTCCTACACACTCATCCTCTAAGCCAGGTATTTGTTTTAGGAGCATAAACAAAACTCTTCTGGTTTCCCCTTTTAGGTTCTCCAATGCTTATGCTTCCTTATTCCTCCTTCCAGTTCAAGCAGGAGAAATCAGACCAGGATTTCAGCTCGCGTTTATCACATAACATCTTTACAAAATCAACTAATGCTACACAAGCCCTCAGAAGGATTTTCTGCAAGTCTTCACCACTATGAGAAGCACTAAAGCTTGTCTTTGGGTTGTCCCTACCAATGTGCTGGTAAAATACATAAATAGATAAAGAAATAAATAGCCCTGATTTGTAGCATTTGCTGATTTCCAATTTCTGTGATGTAAATACTCCCACTATGACAGATTTCAAGCTACCAATGGTTTCACAACCTTCAACAATCAGCCTGCAAAGTTCCTGAGTATTTAAGAATTGGCTATTGAGAGAAGAGCTGGCTTCCAGCACATCACTGGCAGGGCTGTTCTTCAATTCTCTAGGGCACTCCCCAATGAACACCTATCTCGTCTCCTTGCATTGTCATTGACTGACACAATTTTGTCATTACTGAGCACTCACCATGGCCCACACTCTCCTGGGGACACCACATACCTGATCTCATTTAATCCTCACAAAATCAACTGTCCCTATCTCCATTTCATATGTCATGGTTACTACTGGGGGATTATCACTCTCCACTTGGCCTGAGCGGGACATAAACACAGGACACTACACTTGTTGGGCAAAGCAGTGCACCCCTCTCACAAATATATTTTTAACACAATGGAGTTCTTTTCAGCATAATTTTCTTTTCCATTACAAAAGTAATGAACCACTTTGCAAAGAAAATTGGAAAGAAACCATTAATTCTCATATGTTTTAAGAATCATTTGATGTCATGGTGAAATGTTCACAATACATTGCATGTTAAAAGTGGGATATAGTATAGCAACACACTATATGACACCAATTCTGTAAAAAAAAAAAGGGACTATATTAATGAAACACTGGAAATAAGGAAAGAATGTTTTAACAATAGTCATCTCTGGACAGTGGGAAGTAAAGATTTTTCTTACTTTTTTTTTTGACAGTTTCCATATTTTCCATAATTAATGCATCAACATGTATTACAATTATAATAAGAAAAATATAGTAAAATTTTAATTTGGAAAATATAAAAATGAAAACAAAACCCACGTCCTCACGATTCAGACTTGATAACTGTTCCATTCTGATTTAACATAATGTTTTTGAAAGAGATTTAATTCAAAGAAATAGCATCAACAATCATGGGCTCTGCAGTTCTCTGCCCAGGGAGGGTTGGGGCCTCTCCCTGCACCTTGACCCTCCAAGACCTCTCCCATGTGCCTTTTTACATTATCTCTAATTTTCACAAAAACTCTGCAAGATGCATATTACTAATCCCATGTTAAAGATGAGATAACAAAGAAATTCATTCTCTATGAGGACACGTACTGTGTCATATACCATGTCCCCACACAAAGCATCTTTTTATGGAGGCCTCATGGTTAAGAGCATGGACTCCTGTCAGGGAGAATCAAGATGTAGGCTGGGCACTGGTACTCTTTGGGTATGTCTCCACAGGCAAGGAGTTGAACTCAGCTTCCATTTCTTGTAAAATAAAGATTAAACGATAATTTCCCTTAATGGGTGGTTGTGAGCACTGAATGACATAGTCTTTGAAAGACCTAAGCATGAGGCCCGGCAGCAATTAGCTACAGTCAGCTGCAGAGCTGAGATGTCTGGCTACAAAGTCCACACTGTCTCCACGATGCAAGACACCGGGGATCCTCCTCTCTGTGATGGGTTTCTTGTTCCAGGTCAAGAACTTGCCTTCAGTTGCAGCACAACCCCCAACAGTCACCAGGCCCCGTGGACATTTTTGTCTTCATGAGGTAAGGGCACTCTCTGGGGAGCTGGGAGCGGCCCCCTCTTCAGCCCTGTTGCCTTTCAGGAACCTGGGACTTCTTGGGCCTCACAGATGGATGGAGGATAGGATGAGGTCTCCTCTGTCCCTGCAGTGACTCTTCCGTCTCCCCACATCGCATCTCCTCCTGGTTAACCAAGCACCTTGAGCAGCTGCATTTCAGCTGCATCCCTTCCTCTGGGAATTATCTCTGACAAGCTGTCAGGACCTGATTTTCCCTGTTTATCCTTTCCCTGTTATACCTTCCTCAGGCAGGGGGCCTTGCCCAGGCCCCAGAAAATGTCAGAGAGCAAACTGGGAACATGGCCTTCCCGCTGGTGAACAGGCAGCTCTGGTGATCTTTAGTCTGTGGAGCAGCCCTGCCAATTAGCTTGTACTCTGCCCACATGCCCAGGGCTAAAAGGGAAGCCAGCCAGGCCCAAGCAAAACTAGACAATAGGCTCCCAGAGCAGCCAGGGGGCAGGAGCACCTGCTGTTCTCTCCCCTCTGGGCTGAAACTGGGGAGGCAGTTGGAGAGGGAGGGCTTGCAGGGACAGGGTCAAGCTGTACACTTGCTGCAGGAAGTTCTTCCTCCACATTCCAGATGGGGCTTAAAGGGGACAGCGTAGAGGAAGGGGGCGGGAAGGGCCAAGCTCTGAACTGGAATCTCCCCAGGCCTAGAGAGTGTTGGCACTTACACCTGGGGCCAGTCACATTTCTGTTCAGCCAGGAAGAATGCCTTCAGGGCAGAGCTGTGGCTTCTCCATCTTTGTGTGCTGCATAGTCCCTGATATACTGCTGGCCACTCAGATCCTGCTTGTGGAGGGCAGGATAGTGCAGCGGTTGAGGACAAAGATTTCTGGAGAGAGGCAAATGTGCATTCTTGTCCCACCTCCCTTATTCATTAGCTCTGTAACCTCAGCTACTTGACTTCTCAGTTAAGGATTCTTCCTCTAAAAAGCAGGGAAAATAAAAATCTCTACCTCATAGAGTTACTGTTAGGATGAAATGTTGAAACACCTGGCATGTAGAAAGCACTCAATAAATTTGGGCCATTGTTATTTACAGAATCCATATAGTATCTGTTTATAGAATTACTGGATTTTCTTCTGGAATGAAGAAAAATTTAAGTCTTACGAAGATAATATTTTATCTGAGGTTAACTAAAACACTAGGTCAGAAGGCAAAGATGAAACAGGACTGTAACGAACATTTCTCGAGGACCTCCCATGTGCCACACACTGGCTAGGTGCCCTACCTGTGTTATCTCATTCTACATTGAGGGTAACATTTCTGAAAGATCAGGCAGCTAAAAGTCAGACAGCTTGCTGGCACATTTAGGAAACAAAAGAAATGTTCAAGACAGGAATGCCTGCTGTGTCAAGACACCTAATTAGAAAGCAACGTCATAGTGAATTAGTAGAGCAAATCTCCAGCTCTGCCGGAGGAGCTAAAATAAATGTGCCAACAGAGGAATCACAAAGCGAAGTCGATTATCATCCTGGTGATTTCGTTGATTCCACATGCACGACTCAGAGGTTTGACAGAACTGGGCATGTGTTATGTCTTAGTGTCATGCTAAACGGTAGTGCTTCTAGACACACTTGTCGCATCACCAAGAGAATCCAATTCCAATCAGAGATCTTCCTGTCAATTGAACTCATCTAGTTATAAAGAGGAAATATCAAGGTAACTCAAACTACCAAAATAAAACACTTTGACAATGACTAAGCAACAACAGAATGTTGGATTTATATAGAGATTCTTTCTTTAAACTTGACAAGACATTTCACAAAGGAAAATTATGGATTACCTTCAACTTCCACATGGGGACTCAGAAATCCATTCTTACAAAGACAGTCAGTGTTGGTATCATTCATTCATTCATTCCACCTCTCACTTATTTTTCCATTCATTCAGCCACACGAGTTAAATGCTATATGATAATGAGTAGAGGTGGGGTGACATAAAATGCCAAATAAGATGCCATAAAATGCCAAATGTCCCTTAAGTGACAATACCTGTTAGGAATAATCCAGTGGCAAAGACTGGCAGTTATGCAAACAACTGTAACCCAAGTCTGGGCTAGGATGGGGTGTGCTAAAAACTTTGACATTTATTAAGGTGATAATGGCACTATCAAAGGGTTTTGAGCCTGGGAGTGTATATTCCAGGAGCAAGTGGTGTGCAGGATGGAGTAGAGGCAAGAAAGCCACTTCGGAGGTGAGGGCACTCACTCTTCATAGGGTCTACCCTCACTGCGCTTGCTACCTCATCACCAATCTCCTCCTCCACCCATGGCATCCAGGCTTTTCCTTCACCGTTTGGCTGAAACTATTCTTTCCTGTGTCACAAATGAACTTCTACTGGCCAAAGCCTAAAAAACATTTTCTAAGTTTTAGCTTATCAGACCTCTCTATTCCACTTGCACGGTTAGCCATTAGTTCTAGCTGAAACTCTTCTCTGAAACACAACCTTTTGCTGCTTTATCTCTTGCTCTTCTGGCTGCTGCTGCTCTGATTCAGGCTTCTCATGACCTGCCCATCACTAAGTCCTGGTGTTCTTAAGGCACATCTTTAGCCCAGTTCTCATCTGAAACTCTCGCCGGGAAACGTCTTGTTTATTTGCAACTTCTACAGCTAAAATCCCTCCTCCATAGAAAATGTATTAATAAAGAGAATCTGAAAATGAGGGACTCTAGGGGAAATTTTATCACTACGGTTGGTGTCAGCATTATATTATAATGAATCCATTTCTGTTTATCTATCTTAAGGTGAAGATTTGGGGTCAGATAAACAATGTCCCCCTCCTCTTTACCCTTGTTGTAGCTGTGCTGGAGCCTATCTGTGCCCACAATTGGACGAGTGGATTGAGTGGTTAAGAACAAGATGTACCAAGGGAATGTCTAAACTTCTGGGTAATTTTTTGCCAAATGAAGTTCTTTTGAAACACCGTCTCTGGTTCCTCAAGAGATGTTCTGCTTCTCTCTAGTCTTTATCAGTGAACTAAAACTAGAAGGAAGGCTCCCTGGGGGCTGGAACTTTGTCTGCTGCTATTTCCACAGGACCTAGAAAAGTGCCTGGCACAGACTAGGGACTCATAAACCAGTGTGGAGTGGATGAGGAGTTCTGTCTGTTTCACGTTTGGGTGAATGAATGTTTGTACCCACATGTTCCTGGTTTGTCAGGGCAGGGGAAATAACAAAACAAAAACTTGAGCTAAACTGCTGAGACTGTGGATTAACAGAATTTGGAAGAGGTCATTTTAGGATTTATCGGCTTCAAATCTTACATAAACTTCTTGCTGCATCCAAAAGACTCAAATCTTTGTGAGAGGCCCAGAGTTTGGCAGTTACAACCATGAATGAGGTAAGACTTTGGGACATAAGCAACCAGGCATGAACTGGCCGAGTGTGAACACGGAAGCTCAAATCCAGACTGACACCTCTCTCCTTTCAGCTCTTCAACCTCAGCATAAATGTTTTCAAATTCGTAGATCACAACTCTTCTCTGACTGGATTTTGGTCATATCTTTTATTTTAAAATCTCAAAAAATTTATGGGGCCAGCCTGGTGGCACAGCAGTTAAGTTCTTGCATTCTGCTTCAGCAGCCCGGGGTTTGCCAGTTCGGATCCTGAGTGTGGACATACTCACCCCTCATCAAGCCATGCTGAGGAGGCGTCCCACATAGAAGAGCTACAGCTCTACAACTCTAATACACAACTATGTACTGGGGCTTTGGGGAGAAAAAAGAAAAAGAGGAATATTGGCAACAGATGTTAGCACAGGGCCAATCATCCTCAAAAAATAAAAAATAAAATCTCAAAAATTTTTATTCATCTAATAAAGACTTTTCCCCTGAAGGACTGTTTGTGGTCTTCTCTGACTGGTTCAATGCAACTTACTGACCAATTTGAACCCCTTGGAAAGTACAAGGAATGCAGTGTACTTCCTTCAAATTATTGCCCTGTCAGTTGACTAAACATATTACCTAACTGTTGTGCTTATTTCCTTCCCGGTAAGGGCCTGCCTGAAATTTCTAGGGCTATTCTGCCTCATTCCAGGCCCACGGGACATTGATAGCTTCTTTATCCACTCGTGCAGGAATCTCTCATGAACAGTAGGTAAGATCATCTGTTGTCCCTAAGTTGAGCTTTCCTTAATCTTTCATTCTGTGGATTGAAACCAATTTTTGGATTTAGCTGCTTATACTCAGAATAGAAGCCCAAGAACTGATCCTCATAATGAACTAGCATTTTACACCACCTTCAGAGTTGGAACCAGTTAAGTACGATTTCTTGAAAACATACACAATTTTCTTTTTTTAGTCAAAGAGTGGTGCCAAATGGAGCAATGTTTTATGCCCTTTGTTTAAAATATGTGCTGATTTACGGCCCCTTTTTGATCCCTGCAAAGAAAGCCTGCATTCCCACCAACTCAACCCTTCCTGCTGTTAAGAACAGAAAGGAGACTGCTCTCCCGTGCACAGGTGATTCCAGATGATGGTCAGGCACCACATGTGGAACTTTTACCTCTCTACCTTCAGATAGAGTGGCTTAAATCAGTTACTGCTAAGGCCAAATCATTTGGGGCATATGTTCTTAAAAATGTAATTTATCTATTTACAACTCCAGACAGCAGGTGAGCTCATTTAATTTCTTAGAGGTTCATTTCACAACCAATTTTTACTGTCGGGTTCAAAGGAACCAATGCGGTTTAAAATGAGACATGTCACAGGTATGTTGTTAGAATTTTTCTGTAGATGAGATAAATGTTTGCTAACTATTATTCTGAATTTTTCTGCATTGTGCTCTTTGCTGAAAAACTGGAGGGTTTCGTGTGTGTGTGCGCATAAATGTGCATGTGTAAGTGTGCGTGTTTCTTTTTTGGAAAAGTCTTAGAACTATCTTGTAAAGAGACTCTTGGCCCCACCCACACGATGCGCCTTCCTCCATCCGTCCTTTTCTTTCTTCCTTTATCAAATGTTATTAACACCCATTATGTACCAGGCACTGTGCTAGGCACAAGAATAGAATGGTGAGGGGCCGCCCGATGGCGCAGCAGGTTAGTTTGCGCTTGGCAGCCCGCGGTTCTCAGGTTCGGATCCCGGGCGCCCGCCGATGCACTGCTCTGCTCGTCAGCCACGCCGTGGCGGCGTCCCATATAAAGTGGAGGAAGATGGGCACGGATGTTAGCCCAGGGCCAGTCTTCCTCGGCAAAAAGAGGAAGATTGGCGACGGATGTTAGCTCAGGGCTGGTCTTCCTCACAAAAAAAAAAAAAAAAAAAAATAGAATGGTGAACAAAATTGGCACTGTTTCCTTCCCTCATTAATCTTACTCATATTGGAATAAGAGTCTTGGATTGGACTCCTTAATTTTTATCAGAAGATTCAAACCTTATTTCCCACTCAGTTTTTGAAATCACGTGACCTGCCTTCCGTAACATAGAATCCACATCTGACCCCATTCCATTCAGCTCTGTCTCAAAGGGTGTTTCAGGTCTGCACATTTGTTACCCTTGGACTGTAAGTCTAAATACTGTCAATAGTTTCTAAACTTTCCTTAAAACAGAGGACTTTTTTTCATAAGAAAATTGATTCTGAAACCAAATATGTTAACCAGACTATTTTGAAGCTACTGTATTTCTATCTAAAATAAAGTGGGATATTAACTGCCTCCCTGACTCTCCTACTCTCTCCAGAGCCCTGAGAGGACCCTGCTAAACCTCGCTGGGAAACCACGGTCCTATGGCAGGCTGATTTACCTCCTGGAATTGCCCTGGAGCTCCGCCTCTGGGGGCCGCCCTCCAGGCTGAATGATAATCCCAGGCTGAGAATCATTTGGCCCTCAAGCTTTGCCTGGTTGTTTTTCTGTATATTTTTAAACGGGCTGCCTACCTTTCTCAGAATTGATGTGCAAAATCACACATCCTCATGTCCATCTGGTGCTCTGTATCACATCCCAGGCGACGGCAAAATGATAGACGCTAGGACTCAAATTTTGAAAGGAGAGGCAAGCCGAGTGCCGCTGTAGAAATAGGCTTTCCAGTTTTTATGGTTATGAATTTCCTTTTCTTTGCGGTGGTTGTGCAGGGAACTCCTCACTCCACTTAGTGTAACTGGCAGGTTCTTGCTCTGTAGTCAAGAAAAAAGAAAATACTAGATAAGCAGGTCAGTATCTGATATTTGCAAAGAGAGTATCTTGGGAACATATTGCAGAGAATAAAAATGATGTGTCTGGTCCAGTATTTGTATTTCTGCAGAGAGAGAGAGAGGGAGAATGTGAGAGAGGTTTCCAATTCAGACCTGAGGCATAATCTCACCATCTGCTGGAAAGAGTCCCTATGACACAAAATTCTGCAGTCTCCCAACATTCTCACACCCCCTCACTGTTTCCACTTCATTGCTAGGAGAGGGTTTCCAGAACTGGAAGGTTTTGAAAAGCTGTTGGTGGAGGAATAGTTTCATATACCACCTCCTGTGCCCCAGATCTTCCCCAAAATTTAAGGGAAAGGAGAGCAAGGCCATTTTGTTCTTGTTCTTGTTTGTTTTTAGGAACATTCTTCTTTTCCTGGATATAAAAGCAATACATCCGACAATACCAAATCATGGTAAGGGTACAGATCCAAACGATCTCTCATTCACTGCTGGTGGGAATATATGTTGGTGGATGCAACAACTTTGGAAAAAACAGTTTGACACTACTTTTTAAAGTTAAACTTTCACATACTCTATGACAAGTATTTCCAGGTTTATATCCAAGAGGAATTGTTATACCGGGGCACTGGGAAGACACGTACAAGAATGTTCATAGTAGCACTGTTCACAACAGGAAAAGTCTGGAAATAGCCAAAATATAGAATAAATGGCAATACATTCATACAATGGAATATTATGTAGTCAACAAAATAAATGAGCTCCAGTGGATGCATCAATATGGATGAATCTTAGCAATACAAAGTTAGTGAAAAAAGTCCTAGAAGGTAATATATAGCATGCTAACCTCTTAAAAAATTTAAAGCCACCAAAATTTAAAAAAATATATGTTTTTTAGGGCTATATATCAATTAGATATAACCTTATCAAAAGGAAAACAAGGAAGTTATGATATTTGGGAAGGTGGTTATCTTGCTAGGGTAGAGAAAAGTAGTGAATGGGCTAGGAGAGGATTCATACCTGGATGTGAATTTTTGTTTGTGTTCTAGCTTTTATATTGAGCATTGGATAGATGAGTACTTATTGTATTATGATAAATGAACAAATAAATTAATAAATCATGGCTATGCATGGACCAATGAGAAAAGTATTTACTGAACTGAGGGTTCAGAGTGTGTCTGGGATTTAAAGGGAAAACTGAAAGCAATTATACATTCATTGGGAACAATTTAGAACCCCAGCAAATCATGTAAAGAAAAGGTCATCCCTAATTGTATCACTCCAGAGATAATCACTATTAACAATTTGGTATAATTCCTTCCACCTATTTTTTTCTAATTCATATTTTTGAACAAAACTATAACCATGATGTTTAAACAGTAATCTTACTCTTTATACTTAATACTATATTATGAACATTTTCCCATATGATAAAATAATCTTTGAAAATATGTTTTTAACAGCTGAATAGTATTGCATTACATATATACATCATAATTTACTTGATGAATCCTTTACATATATATTTATTTTGGTTGTTCCAATATTTTTGTTATTATGAATAACACTGCAGTAAGCATTTTGCACATAAATCTAGGTGCCATCTCTGGTGATATCCTTACGATAAAATTTTAAGAGTGGAATCAAGGTGTGAAAATTTTTTGAGTTATTTTTACATATTGATAAATTGGAGGGCACTATTTTTACATAAGAAATAAATTGAATGATACAGTGCACATAAACGTGTCTAATATATACAAGCTAGGCATTTAATCAATATCAGTTGCATATGAAGCTGCATACAATTACAAGGTGAGTTAGAATATCTTGGAAGAGGATAGAGGACTGTCTTCCTCATCTGCCAGGCTATGAAAATTAAATGACTTAGTATTGAGTCTTAAGGTTTAGTGGAAATACAAGTGCATGCCATGGGAGTCATTCTTTTTGTTGAATTAATGATAATAAATATAAGTGATATGTTAGCTTTTCAAAAGTGTTTCCCCATGCATTATCTCATTTGCTTTCCATGACGAACGATCTTCTAAGGTATACGGTATTATATGATCCCCACTTTACAGATGAGGAAATTGGGACTTGGGTTAGAATACTTTTACCCAAGATGATTAAGCTTAAAACTGAATTCCAGTTCCAGTAAAGGTGGAATGGCTTATATTAGAATATTCATCCTTTAGATAACACTTATAAACTATGGACAAAATATTTTAGCCAGGTATCTGAAAGGTATGAGAGGGTGCAAGAGGACAACCAAAAGCAGGCAGAAACTGGAAGGGAAATGTTTAAAACCAATCATCTAAGTTTTTGCCTCAAGAAACTAAAAAAAAATAAGCAAATGAAGCTCAAAAGGTGTAGAATGGAGGAGATAATAAAGAACAGAAATCAATGAAATAGAAAACAAACTGTAGAAAAATTTTAACAAAGCCAAAAATTTGTTCATTGAAAAAATTAATAAAATTGCTAAGCTCTAGCTAGGTTGATATGAAATAAGAGGGGAAATACAATTTACCCAGATTGGGAATGAAAGAGGAAGAATCACTACAGATCTTACAGAAAATCGAAGAATAATAAGGGATTATTGTGAACAACTTTATACCAATAAATTAAACAACTTAAATGAAATGCACACATTCCTTGAAAAACATCTCACCAAAACTGGCAAAAGAAGAAATGGAAAATCTGAATACTCGTATATCTATTTTTTAAATTGAATTTATCAAAACTTTCCCACAAAAAGAATTCCAGGTCCAAATGTTTTCACTAGTAAATTCTATCAAACATTTAAGGAAGAAATAACACCAATCTTAAATTATCTCCAAAAGTAGAGGAGGGGGCATTTCCTAGCTTGTTTTGAGACCAGCATAACCCTAAAACCAAAGCTTATTAAAGACATTACAAGAAAAAAACATATTCCTCATGAATATTGACAGAAAAATTCTTACCAAAATATTAGTGAGTCAAATTCAGCAATATATAAAAAGAATGATACATTATTACCATGGAAAGTTTGTCCCAGCAATGTAAAGTTGGTTTAATATTTGAAAATCAATCAATGTAATTCATCATTAATAGTACATAGGAGAAAAAACACATGATCATTTCCATAGATGCATAAAAAGCATTTGACAAAATTCAGTAGCTACTTACGATAAAATTCTCAGGAAATTAGGAATAGAAGGGAAGTTACTCAACCTGAAAAAGGGTATCTCTGAAAAACGTACAGCTAACATCGCATATAATAATGAAATATTGAATACTTTCTCCCTCATTGCATGAATAAGGCAAGAATGTCAACCCTCACCTCCTCTATTCAACATTGTACTGGAGGTCCTAGCTAGTTTTATATGGCCAGAAAGTGAAATAAAGGGATCAATACTGAAAAGGAAAAAGGAAAACTCATTTCTTCACAGGCAGCACGATTATTTACAAAGAAAATCCTACAGAATCTACAAAAAAAGTTAATAAAACACATAAGTGAATCTGACAAGGTTGTAGGACATAAGGTCAATATACAAAAAGTCAATTATATATCTATATATTAACACCAACAAATAAAATTTTAAAACAATTCCATATTATCATAGACACAAAACATTTAGGAATAAATTTAACAAAAGACATGCACAAACTCTACGTTAAAAACTACAAAATATTGCTGAGAAAAATTAAAGACTTAATTAAATGGACAGACAGATCATGTTCATAGAATGGATGACTCAACACTGTTAAAAATGTCCATTCTCTCCAAATTTAATCTGTAGATTCAATGTAATCCCAAACAAAATTGCATCAGGCTTTTTGAAGTAATTGGCAAGTTATTCTAAAATTTATGTGGAAATGCAAAGGACCTAGAATAGCCAAAACAATCTTGAAAATAACAAAATTGGAGGACTCACACTACTTGATTTCAACACTAGAAAGCCACAGTAATAAAAAAAAAAGTGAAATTTGCATAATTGCCATAAGAACCTGCTAATCTGATGTGGCTGTATAAATATCGTTTCAGGCTCATTTCAATACAGTTGATCGTTTCTTACCCCAGGACAAGAACAGGCTATCATCTCCATGAAAAAAACCAGACAGGTTATAGCATAATACATTATTTTCCAAAGTAAAACTCATATACCACTGGTCTGAAGATGATTTTAAGTGGTACATAGACGAATATGTTTATTTTTTAATAATCGTATATTTAAAGATTATCCCATGCTTAAAGTTACAAAGACCCCTTTTTCCATTAAAGGTACTCATGAAATTTCTTTCTGAAATAAAGTTTTTAAAAAGTGATAGATTTATGGACTAATATGGGAATGCTAACACCTCATTAGAGAATTAGGCAGACTTACCCTCCTAGGAACTGGCAGAGTAGAAAAATCCAGGTTTCCCCCCATCCACGCACCCCTTCCACTAACAGGCTCAGACTCCTTTTACTACACAGTAGGAAGTAGACCAGGAAACGTGTTCTCGGCAGACAGGTTGGCTCCCAGCTCACCAATCTCTTAACTCATGGATGGAGAAGCCAGCCAGAGTGTTATCTTAGGGAGGACCTTCCCCACGGAGACATGACGAGTGGGAAACAAGTGTGTCCCGCTCCACCACACACACACACACACACACACACACACACACACACACACACACACACACACACACACACACACTGGGCATAGATCTCCCAGTGTCACCACTTCCCCCAGCATCCCTAGACCCGATGTTGTCACTGTGTCTCTGGAGACTGAATGTAGTGGCTGCTACCACTCTCCTGCAAACAGATTCCAGGTGATTCTGCCTTGAATTCAAAGCTCCAACTCACAAAATTGAAGCTATGAGCTCACCCCATGGCTGCAAGGGAGGTTGCCAAAGCAAGACAGTATCTGATAGCTGTTATTTCTATAGTGGCAATCCCATGATTGGTGGGAGGGAGCCCATCTAACAGAGAAAACAGAGGAAAGTGTGTTGGGCAGCAAGCAAGTGGTTCTGCATTTACAAGATCAATTACTTCCTAAGCAAGCTCTGGGAACTAGAGGCTTCAGCAAGGAATTTTGGTTCTTATATGTAAGAGAGAAAATTTGTGGAGGAAAAATAAAGAAACAACAACAAAAAAGACACAGCCCTCAAGCACCAAGGAAAAATGATGTCTCAGTTTGAATCTGTAAGGCTCTGTGTGGCCCAAGGCTACACCAGGGAGATGCTGCCCCCTGCTTTTTCCTGGGAGAGGAGTTGTGCAATGTCCTGTTTTGGTGGTGAGATTAGAATTCCAGAAAAGTACCCAGGACATGCCCTCCCTCGTATGTACTTAGTTTCACTCTGAGATTCAATTTACTACTCTGGTCTCCAATCACACAAGATCTGTATCAACAGTCCAGGCCATTTCTTGTTGCCTCTCCACCAAATACTGGCTTTTGAAAGCTCCTATGACTTCAAGGGATCTCTTCTGTTGTCTTTTGAGAGACTGAGACGATCAGGTCTGTTTCTGCTGGTGAGATAGTCTCCCTGTATCTCCACCTGGACCTATCAGAAGTTGAAGGACATGTCACTCAGCCAAAGCTGCCACTAATGATGACCAGAACTGATTAATAGGTTAGAATTTATAGGTGAAACTCAAGGACAGCAATCTGTTGGGGGAGGAGGGGTACAAGCAGTGGACTTGAAAGCACATTTACACAGAACTTTACACAATAGCTAATGATAGCTATTGTGTTGCATTCCTACAATGAGTATGGCGCTGAGCTAACTGCTTTGAATACAGTCATCCTTAAGAACAGTTCTGTTCTCATCCCCACTTTATAGATGTGGAAACTGAGAGACTCAGGTGAGGTCACATAGAGTAAGGGGTGGAGCCAGAATTCTAATCTCAGCAGTCTGGCTCCAAAGTCTGTACTCCTAACTTCCACATTATCCATTACAAAGATTGAGAGAAACTTCCCTCCTCCAGCTCCCCTTGATGCCACCACTAGACCCTTCCAAGAGACCTCTCTCTCTCCACTATCTGTCCCTCGCCCTGCTTTGTTTAGCCAGAGTGTGTTTCTCTGAGTTAAGAATGCCAACTGCTAAGCTTCAGCTTTCTCATCAGCAAAATGGGGATAGTAAGGGTACCTGTCTCCTATGATTGTGTAAGTTCTAAGCATATGGTAAACATCCAAGAAATGATCATTATTATTACTAGCTATTAGAGAGTTTTACAGAGGTTTAGAAAATACTGACTTAAAATGAGATGTCTCTGGCTTCATTAGTCTAGAATTCTCCATTATTGCCTTACCAATACAGAGATAAACAGGTTGTTTATCACTGCAGCTCTCTATCTTACTCAGAATTTCAAATTTAGAAATTTCAGATTCAGTGATTTGGGTCTAAAGAGAACCATTTCTCAAATGGTTCAAAGAAAGCTTGGAACCCTGGGGTTTGAGACCCACAAGAGGGCCCACCCCGCAAAGGATCTGTGTCTGGGTCTCACCACTTGACCTCTGCCCACACACATGTTAATTCAGATGAACAACAGTACGAAAGAAAGTACACAGTGTATTCTTTCATTGAAGGGTTCATTCATCAGGAAAGGAAGAGAAGAATAAATTCTGCCAATGAGAATAGCCAGTTTTCAGGAAATTAAAAGACATTTTTGCTTGAAAGTGCTAAAAGTTTAAATAATGAACAATAAATTATCTAAGTCAGCAGTTTTTAAACTGTGTTCCACGGATCCCTGGAGTTTTGCAAAAACACCTCAGGGGCAGCTCTGAAGTTAGTAATTATCTCACTGGCAGAATGTTAACTTGCAAAGGAATGGATGTACTGAGACTATAAATCTTGTGGAATAACTTTGAAACAGATGCACCAGAACCTTCATGCTTCCTAAAGGCATAATCAGTCCTGGAAGTGTGTGTCCCTGGTCAAGTCACGTCCCACCTCTGGCTTCTGTTTTCTGTCCGATGAGGTGAATCACAAAAGTCTTTTGGCTCTAAAACCCTGAGACCACTACATGAGTGTGTTCTCTTCAATGTCGACTTGGGACAAAAAAGTATTTTTAGGATCATCTTAATACAACTGTCTTCAAAGCTGGTACATCATTTCTTTGACATTTCTCAGTGATTGAAAATCCTAGCTCTTTCAAGATAAATGTGATTTTTGGAACTGGCAAAAAGAACATTCACTCGTTCAAAACCAGGTATTTCATTCAGTTCACCCCAAAAGTGTTTAGCGAGTGCCTTTCAAGAGCCAGGTGCTGCTGTAGGTGAGACAAAGATGAACAGGCCAAACCTTTCTGTTTTCTGAAGGGGCTCCCAGTCCAGTGATAAGCTGGTTAGACACACTCATGTGGGATTTTTGTGTGGTTGATAGATGTCTCCTAGGTCTGGCCACTCTGATTGGAGATGATAAAATGTTTGAGCCAAAGATCAGAGAAACTGGTAGTTGTCTTGGAAAGAGGGAGACCTATCTCTCCTGTCTACCACTTTGAAGGGTTTCTGACAAATATCCTCTGGCTCAGAGACCATAAGGCTTGAATCTGTAAGCAGTCCGTTCTCCTATTCCCAGCCCTTTGGTGAGGGATAGGTATCTCCAATTCCCAGATCCCTTTGGGGGCTGGCTGGTTGGCAGTAGGACATTGTTTATAAGGATCTCTAAATCAGCCTTGTTTGGCAGCCATATCACACTTAGTTCAAAAGATCATTGTGAGTAGTTAGGAAAGGCAGCCCGTGTAGTATCAGATTAATCCACACTCAAATCCCAAGTCCATCTAACTGGCTTTGTGGCTTTGAGCAAGCCACTTAACTTTGCTGAATCTTATTTTTCCTTATCTGTAAAATGAAATAACAGACATCTCACAAAGTTGCCATATGGATAAGGAATCACCTGTTTAGAATGCTGAGTATATGTTAATGCCTAGTGAGGGTTCAAAAAGTCGTGATTCTTTTTATTATCAGGTCTGTGAAGAGGGCGTAAGACCTCACACCACCTATGAAAGGAGAGCTGCCCTGGATCAGTTCTCTTAGAGTGTTGCTGGAACTTGAAGGAATCACTGTTGAGCTGAGCAGAGGCTTACAAATGTATCCTAGGTGGGTATGTGGCTTGGCTTTGGCTCCTGGCGACAAGGAGCCCCCAGGAACCACAGAAGGAAGAAATTGGGGTGAAGCTGAGTCAATAGTCTAGACCAGACTATTGATGGGGGTAATGTCTGAACTGGATTCAGAAGAGGAACTTTCATTACCCCAGGTCAAAGAAGGTCTCAGTGATTGACATTAGAATTGGAGGAAGGTGAATGGATGAGGCATGTTTTCCACTGACCTACTTGATCAAACCAATAATCTATTTTTGGAAAGCCACATAATCACCATCTGGGATGTTAGGCCATCAGAAAATCTCAGTAGTTGGAGGAGTACTTTGGTGTACATAATAAATCTAGAATTGGAGATTGGTGAGGGGTCTCTTGAAAATGAAGGAGTCTTCCTTCCACATAGACATGTGGAGGTAAGGACTTGCCAGCTCAGAGGTTGCAAACTGGAGGCCTTTACTGTCATATCTATTTTGACTTGAACAGTGTTTAAAATGAGATTTCACCTGGATTTCTGGCTTTTCTCAAATATTAGAAGATGGAGCCACATTGAACCTACATTTTTGAGTAACAACAGTTTCCTGGCACCAGCTCTTTGGGGATTTCAAGTTATTTGCCACTCCTTCCTTGAAATGATCTTTTCTTTTGGTTTTTATAACAGCGTTATGTCCTCATTTTTCTCCTCCCTCTCCAACTGCTTTTTCATTCTGTTTTATACAAGCCTTCCCCCTCTGCCAGGCCTTAAATGCCAGCAATCTCAGAGCTCTGTTTTAGATCTTCTTCTCTTTTCCCTATTCCACATACTTTTCCTGATAAACCTTGTCTCCTTCCAAGGTTTTGAATCCCAGCTCTATGCTGCCATAGAGGAGGAAAACTTTTGCCTTCTTCCTTTCTAGGTTCTTTGGCTGGTCTAATAAATTGACATAAAACAGATTAACTGGAGAAAAACAAATTTAATTTTGTATGTATGGGAGCCCGTAAAAATATGAGACTCAAAGAAGTGACCAAAGCAGGAAGCTTTTATACCTTTAGGCCAAGGAAACAATAAATTTGTGAAGAATTGACAAGACAAAGGGGTTTGGGCTTGGGGTAGCAAATTAATGAAGATCTAACAAGGTTTGTTTGTACAGTCTTCTTGACCCTAAATTCCCTGTCTCTGGTGATGGGGATGCCTTCTACCTTCCTGGTATGGGGAGGGTACCTTCCACGTGGGAGATTTATTTCCTGTTTTCAGGGGGACAAAGGAGGGTCAGAGTGTCCTTCTTGCACTGGCTGTTTCTTAAGTAACTTTAATTCAAAATAATCAATATGCCAAAGTGACATATTTTGGGGTAGCATATTCTGCTCCCCTTCATGGTTTATGTCCATAGTATCTATGTGGTTCACAGAGGACTTGTTGAATTGTGCAGAAGCACAAGAAGGAAGGGCTCTAATGTGATATTTTTCTTTTTCTCTTTTATCCTTTAACTGACCTAGACCTAGATTTTGTTTCTAAAATCATAAGGCACATTTTGGAAACCTATAAAAACACAGAAAGTTATAAATAAGGAAATAGAAATTGCCTATAATCCAGAGATACCCTGTTAATATTTTGGTTATTTAAAATAGAATTCTACATCGTGGTGATTTCCATCATTATCCTCTCACCACAGATTCTTTTTCTTCATAAACTCATTATTGTATTTGTTTGCTACTTTATTTTCCATCTTCTTTACTATGTTTTGCCCACTGTTGCAACCCCAGGCCCTATAGTAAGGCCTGGCACACAGGAGGTGCTTAGTAAGTCTGTTGAATAAATGAGTCTCTCTCTATATATAGAACAGAACTGAGATCATATAATTTTCTTCATTTAGCATTATACTTCATCATGCCACTGACTTGTTTAAAACCCTTCAGCGATTTCTCATTACCTTAGAACAAAGTCCAAAATCCTAACTATAGCCCACAAGCTGTTAGTCTTTAGAAAGACACACAATCCTCATCTTTGGAGCGAAAGTATCCCAAATCTTCAGTGTCCTTCTCCAGCCTTCTCCAAGGCCGACTCCAGGCTCCACTCCTCATTTTCTCCCTTCCAGCCATGCTGGGCTCCTTTTAATTTCACTAACATACCATGCCCTCTCTTGTCTCAGGGTAGTGTTAGTTTTCTACTGCTTCTGTAACAAAGCTCCACAAAACGGGTGTCTTAACAACAGAAATCTATTTTCTCACAATTCTGAAGGCTAGAAGTCTGAGAGCGTGTTGATAGGGTTGATTTCTCATGAGGCCTCTCTTCTTGGCTTATAAATGGCCGTCTTCTTTGTGTCTTCATATGGTCTTTCCTCTGTGCATGTCTGTGTCCTAATCTCATTTTATAAGGACACCAGTCACACTGGATAAGGGCCCACCTTAATTACCTCATTTAACCTTAATTACCTTTTTAAAGACTCTGTCTTCAAATACAGTCAAAGTCTGAGATAGTAGGGGTTTGGAACATCAACACACGTATTTTGGGGGACACAATTCATTACCATTGAATTGGAGACCATTACACAAGGTCTTCAAACTAGTTCTTCTTTCTGTCTCACCTTCTCTTACTTGAGTTCTCAGCTTAAATTTCACTCCTCAGACAAGCATTCCCTGACCCTCACCAGGCTAGGTCCCCATGTTATACGTTCCCATAGTATCAGTATCATGCCCTTTCAAAACCCTCATCATGTTTGTAATTATTTGTTCAATGTCTGTCTTCTGGATTTGACTATAAAATCCATGAGAACAAGATCTGGAACTATGTTACCCATCACTGTATTCCCAGAGCTTAGCTCAGTTCATGGTGAATGGGAAGAGCAGTAAATCTTTGCTCAATTAATCTGAATTAAAGAGCATGTGCTTAGATATTAAAAACTTTTTATAAACATCATTTTAATGAGTGCACATTTTTTATTGATGTGCCACACTTCTCTTAACCATCACCCTAAAGACATTCAGATTATATTTAAATTTTTACTGTTATTCACAATATTAGGATGGAAATCTGTATCTGTCCCTCTAATCATTTCACTGGATTCCTCATAGTACATGACTGAGTTAAAAGGAAATAAACCATTTTTAAGGTTTTGATGTGTACTGTTGAACTGATTTCTAGAAAGATTGTAGCAACTTATACTTCTACCAACAGTAGAAATAAAACAAAAATAAATACAAAGTATAAAGAAAAGAGCTTGTTTCATAGAATTTCAGTGAATATTTTATTGCCCAATTTCTCTGAAAGGAGTGTATGTTAGCATATCTTGTAAATTTAGGGGAGCCCTAGATTACCGGATGTTGGATGAGGCATCCCTGTGTATGTATGGTACCCAGCATTTATTTCTACAACTCCGAGGATGGAGAGAACTTGATGCTCCCTCCAGGGATAGAACACGCACATGGGAGGGAGTAATCAATAAGTGGGGGTGGGAATTCCTTCACCTTTGTGGTCAAATCTAGCAGCCTGATTCTTCCATTTTCAGTCCATCTAGTTTGAATTTGGGGGTTCCAGCTCTCCAATATCAAGGTAGAAAATGTGGAAGATTGTCCTAGGGTATGTGCAGGGAAATTTCTATCATAATTAATGCAAATACAAGTTATGTGGATTCAGCAGGCAGGTGGGTTGGTGGACGTTGAGGTCATTCCCATCTGCATCTGTTTTTTTCAATGAAACATATTTCATATGGTGAGGTCATCAGGTGAGTGACAGGGGAGGAGTATGGGATATTTGAAAAGAAAGGTGGTGTGAAACTGTTGTCTCATAGTGGGAAAATAAATTAGCTAGAGAAATGTGGTTGGAATTTGGGGAAGTACTGAATCTCATTTGAGATTTGTGGTCATGATTTTAAGTGAGGCCAGTCAGCAGTGGGGGCGTGACTTCTTCCAGTTCCAACAGCTACTTATGTTTAGGTGTAGAATCAGTGGGTAGTTGGGTTTAATAAGATTTAAAGTTTTGCCAAGTTATTCAACAGAGGAAGAAAAGTTGATGGTGGGTAAGTTGGAAAAGGAGGCTACAAGGAGGGGCGATGGATTCGGAGAAACTAGAAGGATGGATGCATTGAAAGTCCTGAAGAATTATCTAAGTCAGTGGACAAGATTGAGTTGAAAGAATAGGAAGTAATGATTAGACACCACGATCACAGGGCTTTAAAAATGTTTTTAACTACCCAGTAAGACAATTGGGACTGGAATCAATTAGGTAATACCTCAGGTGAGGCAGGAGAGTAGCTGAAGGAACAGATTAGCCCTTCTAAAGGTAGCAGCTGTCTGGGACCGCCTTGAGAACTTCCTCTACTCTACAAATGCAGGAAGTTGGACAGGAGTGCGGAAAAAAGGAGTATACAACAAGCTAGCATGTGCTATTTGTCAGATTGCCTCTTGGGCTCTACGGCCGATGGCTTTTCTTAGAGGTTCAGATAAGACAAAGATGGGAGTTCACATGTAAGATATGCCATCATCAGGGCAGTGACAGGGAGGTGTGATGGCGGGGAGGGTAGTGGCCAGTCCCTTGGTGTTAAGTTCCTCTATCTTTAACTAGTCTATTTAGGGACTTTGGTTCTCTCCTCAGCCATGTGAGGGAGGTTTTCAATCTTTTTAAGAAATCCCATCCTACTATTACATCCAGAATACTTTTGCAACATTACCTGCTGCTGCTATTTCTTAGACAGTACCGCCAAGACTGAACGGAGGGTAGAAATGTGCTATGTAATACTTCTACACTTAAGGATAGGACTTCTAAACGTAAGCAGATCTCCCACTGTCATCTGGGATGACAAGTGCATTCTTTTATGGATTAAGAGGATCCCCAAGGGTCTATCAGTGGCCTCCCATTTACTACTTCACTGAAGAGGGTAGATGGAAACTACAGACCTCCAGGCTTATTCGGGCAAACTAAGAGCAAGGGTTTGTGAAGCATAAACCTTACTAGCAGACAGATGCTGACACTTACTATTCTTGATTAACCCTTAAATTACTTAGGTTCTCTTAGACCTCTTAAAGTTTGCTTTATCCAGAAAAGAAAAGCAACCTTCCTCTTTGAAATCTTCCAAGGGATACTACTGGATCCTTTAACTCTTCCTGAAATAGTGGTGCTATGTCCTAGAAGAATGGAGACACACTGAGACCAGAATTAATGCCCAGAGAACCTGAGAATGGATGCTACTATTTCTAAACTTCAACCTCGGTTGGGGAGAAAGAGGTCAGGGAGGAAAGTGGTGACTGACTAAAAGGTGAGCAGAAACTGAAATGGGGGTGGGAGAAGGACTGAGAAAGGAAGGCAGAGGGGTGGCACACTGGAAGGAGCATGGGCTCTGGAAACAGACCAGGGCTCCCCATTCCATTGTCCAGCCACCAAATGTGGGACTTTGAGTAGGATGCTTAGGACATGTTCAAGTCTCAGTTTGCTCATCTTTAAAGAAAGCAATTATCAGTGAATAACAGTGATGACTATTAGGTCTTTCAAGATATCTGTGCTCAGAAACTCTGGAACAGTACAGATGAAAAGCACAGTATCAGAGTATCTGAGAGCGGTTGCTAAAAGGAAACGGCCTCACTGAAATCAACAGGAGAGGTTAGCGTTACTTTTGATGACAATATTGAGGACAACTGATTTTATTAAATATAAGTAAACTCAAAACATAAACTTGTTACCAAAACTAACACTGTGAATTACAAACTCTAACTCCACTCTGAGGGTCCTTGGCACCAGCTTGGCACTATCTGTTCCACGCATGTTTTTGTGTCTATACCCTAAGATTTCCCCCAAATTTACTCCCTTGGTGGGGAAGAGAGTGGTGAAAAAATTTTAAAAGACATCAAAGTATAAAGATATGCAAAGTGATGTTAAAAATTCAAATTAAAACTAGACTAGAATATTTACATATTTTATTAAATCTTTACAATCAGTAATTATAATCAAATACACAATTATATACAAGGATTATATACATTTTGCCCAGACTTTTACATCACAGTACATAGTTTCCCTTAGAAATATTGTATACATTTATCACCAAACAATAAAATCCAACAACAGTAGTGATACAGCACCTGTTAGTACAGACATCTTTTTCATAAATTACATCATAAGAAAATATACGGCTGTAAATTGGGCTTTTAAAAATGTCTTTTATAAAATCTGAACATACAATATTTCATTCACAGAATGGTTTTTTTTTTTCTATGTTCTGACTGAAGCCTTGTGCATAAAACGACCGGTTGGAATATTTACTAAATCCCACACCCCTCTAAAATTATAAGCACTATTTGAATTACTTATGCTGAGCTTTATGATGAATTTGGCATGGGGTTTGGTGAGAGAACAAATGCTGGTTTTACTATAAAAAAGGGCTGTGTGATGGTAATTTAAATTAACAAATTCTCAAGAGAGTATATTAGAGAAGTTAAAATCAGAGAGTGCACAATTTTCTATTTTACTCTCTAATGCTGTGAAGAAGAAGGGAAAAGTATAATGTCAAAATACAATTTGTTCTGAAACAATAATTGTATTCTTGTTGGAAGCCTATTAAAAGTTAAAAAGAAAACCTACCCAACAAAATATCCCATCCCAAATGTATCTAGTAAATTACAATTCTTTCACACCTAAAACTTTATGGGAAAAGTACTGCAAATTAAGGTATATCATTTCAATGGACGTTCCTAAACGGAAAAAACTATAGCTATTTTTAGTAGGTAAACAAGTTAAGTTTTAAAATTTGAAAATACCTGAATTAAATACTTGCTCTAATATCTAACTTTTAACTTTCAGATAAAATCCTTACTTGATTCCAGGTTTGTAAACATTGTATAAATCCTTCTTACAAACAATTTTATGGCTGTGGTAATCACTTCAGCTCTATTTCTATGCAGTCGACATTTAACTGAGGTAGACCAGATGTTTCTAAAATTCAGGTTCTCATAGAATCCCCTGAATCTTTAGGAAGTAAATAAAATGTCTATAAAAGGTATTTAAAAAACAAAACATAAAAAAAAAAAACCCCTAATGCTGTTGGAATTTTTAAATGAACTCAAAAACAACTTCGTGGCAGTATGCTGAATGAGAGTGTAGGGTCAATTACAATGTTGGAGTTCTGAAGCTGAACATTACACCTTCTTTCTTAACTGGGGGAAAATCAAGTATAACTCCTGCTGGGGGTTAAGAATAATTTGTTAAATTTCTTTCTTTCTTTTCTTTAAGGATTCACCTCTCTAAACAAGTGAACTAATTTGCTTCTAGACCTCAATGAATGGCAACACCTCCCCCTAATGGCCAAGGAAAGGAGAGTGGCAGTAAGCTGGCTTCTTGCATGCCACAAGATCTTCGCTGGGAAAAAAAATTATGTCCTTTTGATAACTTAGAAAAGTTAGATTTAGAAAACAATGGCTCTGAGCTACAAACACGAAATCAAATCAATGTATATAAGGCTTCTGTAATCAAAGTTTTAGAGGAACATCTGCTCCTTTTCTCCATGCCCCAGTCCTATAAATCAAGGCAAGTCAAGTCATTAAGCTTCAGCTATGTTGGTGGCTTTGCAATTAAGATGAACAAAGCTCTACATCTATCCTTCTGTATACTGTACGTGTTATAGTTCTATCTTCTTACATCAAATTTCACATGCAGAGAGACTAAAAATATCCATTTTGGCATCAAGTTTAATTAAGGGCCAATAAAGGTCTTGTATACTACTCTTTTTCCCCCCAAAGTTGAATTCTCTATTAGATTTATTACTCACTGACCCAATTAAGTTTAGCTGGAATTTTTGAAAACAGCTATTTATCCCCTTATAAAAGAATATGTTTACCTGGGATCTAAGACATACTGTACATGAATATACATAACTACAATACAGCATGGCTGTTCTTTTAACAGTTCCATATACAGTTTAAGTTCATCAGTACCTCAACTGTGTTTTAAGAAAAGGTTATTATGTAATGTCATGGTAAAGAGAAAGGAAATTAAGTCTCACAAATATTTCTTTAGAACTCATTCAGGTAAGTTTAAAAAAATAAATAAATTGAGTAAAGCCATGATTTCAACTGTAGGGCTGTCTACAGATATCAACAATAAGATTTTTAAAACTTAAATGTGGCCAGCACCAGACTGCCACAAAAAAAGAAAAGAAAAGAAAAGAATTTCTCATTAAGCTATATGACTGTTTGTTAGTTGCTACTGTGTAAGTTTCCTTTTACACAGGTTACCATAGATTAATTTTCAAGTCCATATCAGAAGGAATATTTGTTAAAAAAAAAAGCAAACTTAAAAATAACCATGATTCAACAGAAAATGTGACAGACTCCTTAGGTGCAACTTCAGAAACCATAGTTTCAAAGGAGAAAAATTAGTTACCCCAGGATCTTTAGATCACTACCACGGCTTTATCATGGCTCCCTAAGACAGAAAAATGGAACAAAATGTGTTTAGCTATTGGCGATATGGGCCTTGCAGCTCAAATTGCGTACTAAACACAGGATGGAGTAAGACTGATGGCTGGAGGCAATCACCTCTAAGAGAAATGAACTGGAGAAGACTTATAATTCACCCAACAAGAACAGAGCCTTAAGTTCCACTTCAGAGTAGTCACAGCTTTCCCTACGGAAGGCCCAATGGCAAGTTCATATTGCAACATTATAGTTTCTCCCTCACTCCATTTTTCAAAAGTATTAAGTAACCAATTTCCACAATATATTATATGACCTTTTTACCTGGTCCCAATGATTAGTCTTTATGCTGAGAACTCACTGAGAAAGTACATTGGATTCACCTTTGGTTTAAATGAAAAGGATGCTGTTAAGAGGGGAAAAAAATCAAGTCATCTTGATCATTTGTTACACAATGAAGCAAGTGAAAGTGATGAGCAAAGACTGTTTTCACCATGAATGCATTTGCTTCATAACCACTTAAGTCACTTCGAGTGTTTTTGTGAAGGCAGCATAACCAGAATGCCCACAATATTCATATGTGTTTTCCCAATAGAGCCTTCAACCCTAAAACCAAGAAAGCCAAGCTTCCTTTAATTAGAAACCTATATGAATTTCTATCCCCACCCCACTATTAACTGAACTTGTTTCTTGTCTACCCAGAGACTGCAGAAATCTGGTTCCTAGGAACGTCCAGTAATCTTTTCCTGGCCTGAGGTGCTGCAGGGTGGTGCAATGCTGTCATTTGAGGGGAGAGTTGTGAGTTTCCATTTTTGAAGGGGCAGTTTTAAGCAAGGTCAATTCTAACACAGCATGCTCCAGATTCCTATGATAACTATCCCAGTCAGAACGTGGTTGCTCATCACCATACTTAAAGCCTCCCATTAGAGAGCCTGCTTAGTATTAGGGTGTCTATAACCACAGTTTACCTTTTCTTTTTAAATACCTACCACTAGATTCTTTAGTGAGTCATAGTTCATCCTTCTCCATCATTTCAAATGCTTCTATATCTTCATTCCAGTCTGCTAATATGGAGTCTATAGGCTGGACCTTTTTACCCCAGCTAACATTAGGATTGGAATCTTCTTCAGTTTCTGATTGTTCTTGAAGTTGGTTATCTAAATCTGTACATTCACCATCAAGACTTGTGGTCTCATGGTCTTCGGTGGGATTAGAATTCTGTTCGGAAGGAGAAACGCTTGCAGCATTGTCTGTATCTGCTGGAAATAATGATTCTGGGTGAGAGTTTAGAGAACTTTCCTCAGGAGACTCCTGATCAACCAAATCAACCTCCTGAGAAACTGATGTAATCTGTTCAGCACTCTGATTCTGAGAATCATTTTCAGAAGATGGTTGTTCTTCACTTTCCATTTCAGGATCTGTACATGAAAAAGAACGAACTTCATGCAACTTTCCACCTCACAAAATTTACAGTAGTCCCCCCATATCTGCAGTTTCACTTTCTGCAGTTTCAGTTACCTGCAGTCAACTATGGCCCGAAAATGTTAAATGGAAAATTCCAGAAATAAACACTTCATAAGTTTTAAAGTTTGCACCATTCTAAGCAGTGTGATGAAATCTTGCTCCATCCCACCTAGTACGTGAATCATCCCTTTGTCCCTCATATCCACGCTGTATATGCTACCCACCCCTTAGTCACTAAGTAGCCATCTCGGTTATCAGATTGAGTGTAAAGGTACCACAGTGCTTGTGTTCAAGTGACCCTTATTTTACTTAATCATGGCCCCAAAGCACAAGAGTAATGATGCTGGCAATTCAGATATGCCAAAGAGAAGCCATAAAGTGCTTCCTTTAAGTGAAAAGATGAAAGTTCTTGACTTAATAAGGAAAGAAAAACAAAATTATATGCTGAGGTTAATAAGATCTATGGTAACTTTTATTACAGTATATTGTTATAACAGTTCTATTTTATTATTAGTTATTGTTGTTAATCTCTATTTTATTATTAGTTATTGTTGTTAATACCTAATTTATAAATTAATTTATCATAGGTACATATATATAGGGAAAAACATAGATTATATAGGATTTGATATGATCTGGTTTCAGGCATCCACTGGGGGTCTTGGAATGTATCCCTTGCAGAAAAGGGGGGACTACTGTACTATCACTCTTTCAAAAGCATACTGGTTTTTGCAATAAAATGAAGAAATAAAAATTAAAGAAAATAATTTTAATGTAGAACAGTGAACATTAATACTGAGGAGTAAAAGACCGCCTTATAATAATGCAATCACATTTTCCTATATATTCATTTTGCAAAATGTGATATTAGAAAATAAATGTTCTCCCAAACTGAAAGGAATGACTCTAATAACTGATAAAACTGCCCTCCTGGGCACATATGTATGGTGATGGGTGGTAATTAGTCTTTAGGTGGTGAACATGATGTAATCTACACAGAAATCAAAATATAATGATGTAGACCTGAAATTTATATGTTATAAACCAATGTTACTTCAATAATAAAAAAAAACCCTGCTCCCAATGGGTATGAGTAAATGCCAAGAAATACACTAAACAATAATACTATTAAAATGCATATAAATTTACATTGCCTATCAAATCTATTAAATGCCTAAATTCAGGAAAGCTTGCACATGAGAACATATTAAATAGAATAAATCTTAAACAGCACATATCATTGCTATATTTTAAGATAACGTTTTTTTGAAAAGTAAAATTCCCACTCATTAAGCCATGAAAATGCAGATAATAAAAATTTTGGATGGCTTAAGGGTATTAATGTGATTGACTAAATAAAATATTTTCATAAAGACAAGAACTGAGTTTATTTACAAAACTTCTATTTCATATTGTAGGTCTATGAATTATAAGATATAATCATTCTAAAATCCACTGGAAGGCTGAATAGTAGGTTAACCTCTTGTAACGAATATACAGTGAAACCACTAGAGGCATTTCATTTCAGGTTCCTGCAAGAAAGTGCTTAAACAGCATCAACGCCCACATGCTGCATCCTCCTCAGTCTCTGCAGTCAGTTAGCAACACCTCCTGAGTGTCCACTGTGTGGCAGACACTGTGTAAGGGGCTAGGGACAAAACGAGGCAAAAACACACACCAGACCTGCCCTTCTGGATCTTATAGTCCACTTGGGGAAAATGACATTTACAAATAGTCACACAAAATAAATGGAAAACTCTAACTGTAACACGTGTCATGGGGTTAGGAAAGAATAAGGAGATTTGAGGGTTCCCTTCAGAAAGTGACACCTGAGCTGAGATTTAAAAGATAAGTAGAGTTGATTAGTCAAAGAAGGGAGGGAAGATGGGCCTATTAAAGAAACAGAAAAACTGAAAGGAACATAGGCACGCAGGAAGGTACAGGTGCGTGTGTACCCAGATAGGATTATCTGACCAGGGAAGTTTAAGTTCTTAGGGGTGAGTGTGTGCGTGTGGAGGAGGGAGTGAGGGAGAGGAGGAGTCCCCACATGTTCTTTCTTCCAAGCTGTGGAAAAGGCGTATTTTAATTCAACAATTAGGGAAACCATGGTGGGGCCCAAAGAAGAGAAAGCAGGGAGATTCCTGCTTATAAAACTCATTTATGCTAGGCTACCCTAAGTTCAAGGGAGAACAAAAAGAAAAACCCACAAGCTCTTTTCTAGATTGTATTAATCTAGTTTAGAAGGATAGGAAAAGGTGTAGGGCTATTTCATCTAATAATAAAGATGGTGCTTTTGGCAAAAAATTACCGTAGGGTTACATATTATACAATGTTATTTTGGAAATCTAGCTAATACATTAGGATAAAAAAACAGAACAGTCAGGGTAAACAGAGGAAAAGGAAAGATCAAATTGTATTTTCAGATCGTGTTGTATACTTAAAGCAACTCAATTTTTAAAAACACTATTAAGATAAAAGAATTTGATAGGGAGGGTAAAAATAAGATAAATACTCAAAGACTAATAACCCTTCTGTAGTAACAATAATTGGTTAGAAATAAAATTAAGTATCCTTTTCATAATAAAAATAAAAGCTATAAAACATAGAATTAAATTTATTATGAAAGATATAAGACCCATAATGCTTAATACCATAAAATCTTAATTAAAACATAAAACAAGATTACTGGATGGAAAGTCTTAATATTTAACAAAATTTTCCTATTTACATATAAAGCATGCAATTATACAATTCCAAAATGAATCCCATTGCTACTTCTTTTTGTTTTCTCTTGAGACTAGATAGAATTATCTTTAAATTCCTATGGAAGAATATACATCAAAGAGAAGCCAAGAAATTCTGAGAAGAATTAGCAAGAGAAGAGTTGCCTTACCAGATATTAAAATTTATTCAAAACAGCAAACTTTTATTATTGGCACAGGAATAAACAAATAGATTAGTGGAAGAGAAGAGCAAGCCCAGAAACAGATCAAATATATAGGACTATCTGATTTATAGCTAAGAGGCCCCAATCAAGAAAGTAAAAATGGCAGTTGGAGAAGTAACAAAAAGGAAGGAAGGAGTTAGTGTCTGCCACACCAACACACATCTTCATTCTAAGGTGCCTGTTGTCACCAGTATGCAGTATCAGAGTCCCAAGAGCATAATAACTACATCATTAAATTCAGGAATGGTGTATAAGAAACACAGGAAGCAAAAAAAAAAAGGATGCAGAAAATCTCAAGATACAAGGAAAATTAAGTTTTAATAATAAAAGGACAAAGGAACTTTGGCAAAGACTTAGAGACTAGATGTTCTACAATCATTCATTCATCTGTACAACCAGCATTTACTGAAAGCAAGGAATACAGAGCTGAGAAGCAAGTAAAGAAGTGTAATGTGATACAAATGTCAAAGTAGAACTATATTAAAGAGATGTCCTTAAATTTTAGCTATGAGAATAAGAGAAAATTTCCTAAAGAAGGTGGCATCTAAACTGGGTATTTAGGATAGCTAAATGTTCTCTAAAAGGAAAAAGGCCATGGGAGTGAGGATAGAGATTGATAAGACATTTCTAGAATGAGGGGAGAGACGTGTAAATGCAAAAATGCATGAGAAAACATGCCATGGTTAGACAAGGGGCCGTAGGTATCAATTCTGCAACAAGAATGTTTCAGATGCTCCTTTCCAGGCAAAGAGGCCATCTGCGTGCATACTAGATTTTTCTCCTTAGAATCAAATCCTTTCCAACAGTAACCTAAGTTCTATAGTTCAACTTTAGGACAGATTCACCCCCACTCAAGTTCAGTGGGGATAGTCTGAAAAAAGTAACACTGCCAGACTTAAGTCTCGAGTTTAAACCCTGGGACCTTTCTTTCCCTTCTCTCCTTTTCTCTGTCTGCCTCTTCACCAGATAGACACAAATATATGAGTAGCCCTGAAAACATCTGTCTACAGCTCTTAAGGCACTACAGGCCTACACTGTAAAGTGCAAGCATGATAATGTATTGAAACTTTGAGATGCTGATTTTTTCCCCTCAAGAAATACTAATGAGAAAAGGAAATTGATTCTTAATTGTAAACTGTTTCAATTTGGATATAAAGGTAACAACCCAGTGGCCTTTGTGGGCACACAGTTGGCATTACCATTAAGTACCTTTATAAACTCTTGAAATTTTGGAAAGATGAGGACACGTGAGACACGATATTAAAACTCTTGTGGATATTACTTTTAGAAGTATGACTGGTTTGACCTGAGGAAGCAATGTTTCCACTTGATAAATTACTAATGCTTTACTTCTGAAGAAGAATGTGTGATAAGATATCTGAACATTTTTGCTAGCAGATTGGACTGTTGCAGACATTTCTACATTAATGGCTGGGATTTATCAGAGTAAGAAGGTGGGAGTGGGAGTAGGGGCTTGTTCTGGGCTTCTATTTTCTGTATTAATATGTGGGAAGAATTGCTCAATCAAAATTGTGTGACTATAAGGGAAACGTGAGGCTTTTGGAAAGGGCAATCTGGGGGACATTTTACTGTTCAGTTTTTAAGGATGCTATTATTTGGTGTTCCTATATAATCCTACCTAGTACCCTTGATGGTACAATATGGCCAGATAACATAGCTGAGAGATAAAAAGGGCTGCCTTCTTGGTCCTGTTCAGTGTTTCTCAAAGTACAGCTGATCAATTACCTGGTATGCTTGTTTAAAATTTCAGATTCTGATCCTTCAGAGAGTCTGATTCAATATTCTGGAGTAGGACTCAGGAATCTATACTTTTAACAAGTGTATCAGCTGATTCTGATGCAGAAGAGAAGCACTGATGCATGCAGTAATGGCCCAGGACAAATTAATGACAACCACTACAGACATTAACTTGTTAGGATATCTTCCTAAGTGAATAAAGTAGTTGATTTAATAGAACTATTATCACTGATTTTTGTTACATTGATAAATAGTAACAATTATATCATAACTTGTTGCTGATTTAGTTAATATAGCTGTACAGTTCTGGAAAGAGCTACACAAAAATGGGAGTTTTTCAAGACTTGTCAAAAGATCACTCTATAATAGAATCACAGTTCAATATATTTATAGGCTGTCAAAAGGTTTGGTGTTTTTTTTTTTTGGTGAGAAAGACTAGCCACCAATTCTCCTCTTTTTGCTGAGAAAGACTGGCCCTGGGCTAACATCCATGCCCATCTTCCTCTACTTTATATGGGGGACGCCACCACAGCATGGCTTGATAAGCGGTGTGGACTCCCACGCCCAGGATCCAAACCTGCAAACCCTGGGCTGCTGAAGTGGAGCACGTGAACTTAACTACTACGCCACCAGGCTGGTCCCAAAAAGTTTTTAAAAATATAATTTAAATAAAGCCCTTTTACTGCAAGGTCCTTACGAGAATACTAAGATAATTTTTTTTGTAGTAGTACTAGAATTTATCTTTTCTCATATCCTTACTCTGGTATGGGAAGCACATTCTTGTTGTGAGTGCCATCAAGTTAATGCTGGCTCCTAGTGTCCCCGTGCACAGCAGAGCAGAACCCTGCCCAGTCCTTTTGTGTCATCCTCTCACCTTCCGGCACTATATCAGACAATGCACCACTGTTATTCAGAGGGTTTTCATAGCCAGTTTTTTGGAATCGGGTGGCCAGGTCCTTCTTTCTAGTCTGTCTTAGTCTGGAATCTCCGCTGAAACCTGTCCACCACGGGTGACCCTGCTGGTATTTGAAATACGGTGGTACAGCTTTCAGCATCACAGCAACACGCAGCTGCCACGGTACAACCACCAACAGATGGGCGGTGAAACAGACTTGGGCCATGGCAGTAAAAGCACTGAATCTTAACCACTAGACCACCAGTGGGAAGCACATGCTTTACCATAATCTCAGTCCTCACTCCATGTACCCCTACACATATATGAGTTTTTAGAACAAGCAGATATTTTAAATATTTTACTTTGTATTCAAATAAAAAGTGATCAAAAGTAATACATGCCAAAACAAAAACATCTTTGTTAGAGTGACTCTTGCATGGACATGGACTGGTGAATTCATCTATTATATGGGATATTTAATTCATAGGATTTGTTATGACAGGATCAATAAAGAATTATTATGGGACAGCTGACTAGATATGAAAATAATCTTATTAAATCAGATATTATCATGGTTTCCACTGAAACAAAATTATATATATATATATGTGTATGCACGTGGGTGTATATATACATATATATACACACATACATATATACGTATATATAATTTAACGTTTATTAATGCAAGATACTTACTACTATTAATAATGTAGCTTGGAATCATTTTACCTTTTAATATTGCTGCTGAAATTCCAATGGTAGCACAAAATAGGGGGAAAAAAGCAAAGGCATTAAAGAGTTATATGGAATAGTAATTTGCCTGTTTGATGTGCCTAAATGCACGTACGTAGGAAAGAAGATCTGGGTGTAGAAAAAGGGCTCAGAAAAAAAATCAGGTATATAGGAGGATTTACGAAGATTAGAAATCCTTTCTATTCTGTTCTGTTTCCATCTATACATGTTCACATACTTACACCTTACTCACTCCATTGCTCTTAAATAGTAGACATTTGAAAGAATCTCAAAGAAGAATAAGGCAATCCAAGAAGACAAGACAAAACATTGATTTGGCTTGCACTAGATTATTGCTAAACTTTTTTTTTACTGTTCCACTTGGAAGTTATACTGAATTGAATCAGTTTCCTATCGATCTGTCAAACAAACATCCCAGGGGATTCAACAACCCTGTACAGATTATACAACTTTATCCATCTAAGGGGGATGGGAGGAGTACAGCTCTCTCTAGGTGTCTCCAGTGTACAGGAAGGACTGCCACCACTAGCAGGACCACAGTCTATGTTCAATGGTTCCCTTTCCCTCATCACTCCCCTATCCCTTGCTGTGAAACTCAAACAATTCCAGTTAGACCTTGTATTTATACAGTAATGTGAGTTTCAAAGAGCTTTCAAATTACTAACAAACATTTTGGCCTAGAGAGGACTACACGCTCTCATGAATTAAGGCATGTTATCTTGTTCTTCAGCCATTGGCCATTTGTAACTCTCGTAATTTATAAATACCTATGTGATCAACTTAGATCTCAGTGGAGAAAAGCTGCTAGATTTCTATTGCCTGCACCAAGACAGTGGTCATTTAACTATAGGTGGCCTGGTGAAACTCAACTACTATTATGTTGTATATAATACCATTCTATACAATCTCTCTTTATTCCTTATAAAAGAAATGTAAGATGTAGTATCAGTGAAATTGAATGGTGAACATCTGCAGATGTTAAAATTTCTCTCGATGTAATCTCTTGTATTTTTATCACTGGGCAGAATCACAGTAAAACTTATAAATTACATATAAAAATATAATTCTAAAGACATCCTAACTCAGCCAAAAAAAAACAAAATAAAAGTTTTACTACTCTTATTTCCAAAAGAAAAATATACTTTGAAACCATCTTCTAAACATTTTCCTTATTTTACCAGTGAACCAAAAATAAATTTTCTAACTTATTTTTGTTATCAAGCTAGTAAAATTAATGCTAAGCTGCATAAAAAACATGATTTTTTACCCTTACCTCGATCTTTTGCTTTGTCAGAAAGGAGCACCTCTACCTCCTCATACTCCCGGATGGCGTCCAATATGATACTTCCTTCTTTACTGAATAAGAACAGCATGGGGATCTTGATGTCGTCTGTGTCCTTCCCGTCACCTGCCATCTGGAACAGAGGGGCAGTATCACTGCTGCTCCCCTCATTGTCATCTAGCCAAAAAACGAATATAGCAAACATAGAAACATTCATCTGTTAAAAAGGTCTATCTACCAATCCTTACTGTTTTTTACCTGTTGGCAGCATTGATTTTATGCATCAAGAACCATAAAAACAAATATACCTTTTGGGCTGACTAATTCTACTCCTAGAAATTTGTCCTGAGGAAATAATTCAAAAGCAGCAAAATGATCTACACTCAGAGAAGTTCACTGGAGCGCTATTTATCGTTGTGAACAACTCTCAACTATTCTAAGTAAATTATAATGAACTACTTGACAGAATGCACAGATAAACAGAATAGTATTATGTGAAGAAAGTAGAACACAAAATTCTATGATTATGACTGTAAAAATTCCTATGCTTATGAAAAAGCCTAGACATGAAAAAATTCAGACTTGGATTACTATGATAGAACTATGAATGAAATTTTATTGTTTAAGACTTCCTCTAACAACATTATATTGTTTTACCAAACTACCAATTGATAGTTTTTTATATACCGTTCACAAAGAATAATTACAACTATAGTGGTTTCTCCTCTATAAGTTGAATTAAACACTATTGTTATTTTACACTGGTTAAATAATAGTAGCAGGACTGCTAAACACTGTTTTACTGGCGATGCCAGTCATGTCCACCCCTAATCTCACATGCCAGTCTCCCTGGAGAATCTGCCTGTCCCTTCTTGGAGAGCTTGCTCTGATAGGCCCTGCCAAGTGGAGAATACCATGTAGGACCCACTCTCTTAGCAATAACTAAGACAAATGATTAAACAAAGGATGGCTACCTGACTTTCAGTCTTTCTGGGGGACTTGGAAGGGGCACACAAAAGACTGTTCCAGTTAGCAGTGGGTAGTAGTCCAGTTAAGTGACACAGATTCACGGCTGAGGCTGCAATTTTAGAATGGCAATTTTGGAATTGATGAGCAAAGAAGGAAGAGGCTGGTGAGAGGCTGGAGAATGAAGCAGAATTGCAACAGATGCAATGAAGAGAGTCCAGGAGGACCCAGAGATAAAGACAGAGAGATGTGAGAAATGGTTCCAAATGATTTTCAGTTCCCACGTCTACTTCCTTAGAGCACTCAGTTGTATTTCTTACTCTTGGGTTCAGTAAAAATAATCCATTCCCATACAGTAAACAAACCTCCCTTCTTAAACCAGCCTAAATAAATTGTCTCTTGCAGCCAAATGATTTCTAAGATAATAGTACTTGCAATAAAAAACAACTAAGTCCTAATTTGCTCATTTATATAAAATTAAAATCAGTAAAAACCAAATAAAATGCTTCATCAGAAACAAAACTTAGAGGAAAGAAGTTACAATACAAGAAAGTTTCTCTTTAAAAATTAAATTTTCTGGGGCTGGCCCAGTGGTGTAGTGGTTAAGTTCGCACTTAAGCAGCCCAGGGTTCGTGAGTTTGGATCCCAGGTGCTGGCCGATGCACTGCTTGTCAGCCATGGTGTGGCGGTGTCCCATATAAAGTAGAGGAAGATGGGCATGGATGTTAGCCCAGGGCCAGTCTTCCTTAGCAAAAAAAGAGGAGGGTTGGCAACGGATGTTAGCTCAGGGCTGGTTTTCCTCACAAAAAAAAAAAAAAAAAAAATTAAATTTTCTATGAATAAGGATCATTGCCTCTTATTTTCCCACAGAACTCAGTATAGGATTCTGTAACAAATAGCCACTAGAGAAAACATCTGACTTGACAAACCTTGCAGAGTGTAGAATACCATGAGAATTAGATTTCACCAAAAAATTGGGAAAATCTAAATATTCCACATATGTTCCAGACTTTTCTATATTTTTAAAGTCTCATTAAGAGATATTAAAAATGATAGTAATGGCAAGCTATTAAATTCTTATAAAAATAATCTCAGTGTGGAAAATAACCAAGGACAAAGAGATGATTTAAGTCAGGCATCAGCAAACTTTTTCTCTAATTGGCAGAGGAGTGAATACTTTAGGTTTTGTAGTTCTCTGTTGCAACTAATCAACTCCACCATTGTAGCTCGAAAGCAGTCATAGACAATATATAAACAAATTGGCATGGCTGTGTTCCAATAAAAATTTTACTTACAAAAGAAGCCAGTGAGCTGGATTTGGCCTGCAGGCTATAGTTTGCCAACCACTGATTTAAGTTATTAAGCAGAATTTCTCCTAATACTTAATTAATGAAATTTCTGCGTTCATTAAATCAACATTGGAGTGCCCATATGGGATAAACAAAAGGAAAAGTAAAAAATTTTTCACTGAAATTAATCTTAGTATTTTAAATGTCTTTTTATTTACCTTGAATTCAGAAAGGAATTCTAATTTGACAAAATGCCTTGATAAAATTTTGGAAAATAAAAGGAAAAATCCTAAAACTTCTCTCTTCCTAGTTAACACAATGAGGCAGAGGATTACTTACCAATAACAATGCCACCAATTGCTCCAGCGTTCTGGATATTGCGTGCCTTTTCTGCAAACATGCACTGTCCTCTTTGTATCAAAGCGATTTTTCCCATCACTGCCTCAGGGTTAGTGAGCTCTGAACAACCATTGTATGGTTTACTGCTTGCAACAAATCCTCTTGTCTGTCAGAAATAAAAGTAGCTTCATTATTCTTTTATCTTCTCAAGCCACTATCTAGTCATTAAAATTCAATATCTAGAGCTTTAAGTAGACCTCATTTCTTTTCTAATGATAACATATCTAATATATTTTTAGCATAAGTTTTTGTTTCGAACACCTTGTATATCATAGTACCCAACCAATATTTCTATTATGCTTTGCAGTTTATAAAGCATTTTTGCATAAACTACTAAATCTGATCTTTATAACAACTCAGGAACATAATACAGATAACATTTCCGTTTCACAAATAAGGAAACTGAGGCTCGGGTTACACAATTTTCTTAGAAGACACAATGTCGGTAAGTGGTAAAGTCAGAACCTGCAGGGAGATTCACGAGACATCCAAACTCACACTTACAACAGCTGGGAACTATTTTTAACCACCATTGGTAACTGGAAAAATTTTTGAAAGAGGAAAAAAATGGATTTAGTCTACACGAATATGAAAGAAGTTCTTCCTCCTAGAAACATTAAATCCACCAGAGACTTGATTTTAAAGATGTTAGTGTAAGGATGTTTTAATATCCCTCTCTCTTCCAGAATGTCAACTCCATGACTCCAAGGATTCACTGCTTTAGTGAACTGATATATAGCAAACATCTAACATAAATGTCTAGAATATAGTAGGCACTCAATAAATAGTTGTGAATAGATGAATCAATCTATAAACCTACATAGCTTTAAAATACACACTAGAAAAAGTCTAAATTAAGGGTAATAGAGTTAAAAGAACATTGGCTTTAGATTATCAGGATACTTGGTTCTGGACCGAGCTCTGCAACCAATTACTTAGGTGAACTTGTGAACTGTTCAGCTACTAGGTCTTTGTTTCCTATATTCTAACTAAGAGGATGGACTAGCTTAGTGGTCTTCCAAGTTTGCTCAGTGCAACTGACCTCAGCATCTCATGCTCTCCACAGCCACCTGAGCTGGAGCGCCTCTGCTTTCAGCTGTTCTCTACATCAAGATTCTAAGCTACATTTTTGTTCAAAGAAAGGTTCCAGTAGTTGTTAAAGTCTGAAAACCATTTTTAGATAAATTAAAGGTACTAAGTTAGAGAGGAGACCAAGAATTGGACAGTATCTGATAATATTTTAAGTAAAATTCTATAAGCATATTATACACAAACTATGAAAAAATTTTCAGGATACGCTTTTAACTCTAATCCACTTAAATCTGAGAGATTGAATATTTAGGTTTTCTAAATAAATGAAAACTACTCAAATTAGAAAAGAGACTAAGAAACTAGACAATACTTAATATATTTTTTTTTTTTTGGTGAGGAAGACCAGCCCTGAGCTAACATCTGTTGCTAATCCTCCTCTTTTTGCTGAGGAAGACTGGCCCTGGGCTAACATCGTGCCCATCTTCCTCTACTTTATATGGGACGCCGCCACAGCGTGGCTGACATGCAGTGCGTCGGCGGGCGCCCGGGATCCGAACCGGCGAACCCCGGGCTGCCAAGCGCGGACGAAACCGCTACGCCACCGGGCGGCCCCCTTTACTTAATATTTTTAATTCAATTTCAATAAACATATTTTAAGTGTACACACCTCTTTATGTTTAGACAGATCTAGCCCAAACTGAGCTGGCCCAGCAGTCAATACTACCCTGCCAAAAAAGGGGTGGGAAACAATCTGTACGGCTCTTGGAGGCAGCTGCTGTTCTTTTTGTTGTTGACTTGACAATTCAATCATCTCCTGCATGAACCTCAACCCATCTTCGGCATCAATTGAACTAGCAGCCTAGGAAGGAAACAGATTAATTTTATCCTTTCTTTCTGGAAACTTTCAACTTTTCTGATTTCTTAAATACTATTGCACTATAGTCTTCTACTCTAAAATTTCTACTTTCAGTTTAGGTCCCTACCAAATATTTATGGTCTAATTTGTCCTCAGAAATATTACTTCTGGAAATATTTTCTAAAATAACACCTGTAATTTTTATCAATGTCTCATTCCCTATTCTATAAGCCACTGTCAATACAAATTGAGAACTGGACTTCCACCAAATGCTCAAATGCTTACTTTGTTTTCTCTACTGTTTCCCTTTTAAGAAATAAACCTCATATGTGACCCACACTTCCCTTCTTTGAAATTATGAACCAACAACCAGATTTAATTCAAAACATGTATCAGGCACCTATTATATCCCAGCACTTGATTAGACACTGGGAAGACCATCTTTTACTTTAAGATGTTTTGTATCCAGAGGAGAGAGACATGTAAAATTAGCTATGATAAAATTTCTCAAGTGGGAAAGTGAACTTGGGGCATAGACAAGGGAATGTCTCTTGTCATTCTGCCAATGTGGATCTGGGAAACATTTAGAATGACATTTGAATTGAATCTTAGAGGAAAAACTGAAGAATGCTTTACTATAGTAGAAAAAAAGATGGATTCTGACACTTTACAGAAAAAGTCAATGGGACTTGATAGGAGTTAGAGGATAGAGAGAGACTGATGATACGGTTTACTGAGATGGAGAACAAAAAGGAGGAGAGATGGATGAAGAGATAATTAATTCAGATTTGGACAGATTGAGATTGAGATGCAGAAATGTATGCCAAGCAGATTACAGTTGGGTTTAAGAGTAAAGTTAGGAATTAGGGTTACATATGTATATCTAAGAAATCATGTGTACAGAGGTGATAGCTGAGCTTGTAGCAACAGATGAGACTGCTGAAGAGTATAGAGAGAAAAGAGTATGACCCAGATTCTTTGGTAGTGCCTACATTGAGTGGTTATGACAAGAAAGGAGAGCTACAAAGGAATCTACAAAACAATGAATAGAGAAGTAGAAAGATCTATGCTGCCGGAATGCCCTGGAAGCCAAGAAAGGGATATGTTTTTAAAAGGGGTCAGTCAACAGTTACAGAAAAGTTCAATCATATAACGATTAAGAGGTCACTGGGGGGCAATTATATCATTGGTGACCTAAGTGAAAGCGAAGTCATTAGAGATGCCACTCCCACCACTGGGGAAGTGAGGGTGAGTGAAACATAAGGAAGCAGGCAGAATACTCTTTGAGGAAGGATAGATGTGGTAAGAATATAGATGAGACAGAAATCTGAGGAAAAGATGAGGTTGTAGAAAGGTTGAATTTGAGATTAAGGGAAAGCTGAATATGGTTCTCAATCGAAATTATTTAGCAAACTATGTAGTTTCCTCAGAATTAATGTATTAATAAGGTGAATAATTTAAAGGCCTCATGTTATGAACACTTTTAAGGCAAAAATCAATAAAAATTTCCCAAAAGGGCATGTTATCTTTCCTAGGCATAGACCAATGAATGCAAATTTTGATTTCTATAATGAATGAACTACTTAGATTCAGTCACTCTTTGTTAACTGAAATAATGTAAAATATAGAGATATAAATATTAAAACGAATTATCAGCTTTTAAGATTACACTTTAAACAAAATAGTGGAAAGACAAGGGACTGATGAACAGAAAACTTAGATTTAAGCCCTACATTCGACAATATTAACTAAAGCAAATTACCCAACCTATTTGTGATTTAATTGATTTATACTATGAAGGGGTTGAATTAGATGGCTTTCGAAGATACTTCCAATTCCTAAAATTCTGATTCTCTAACTTTAAACCATACACGAAAAGTTTTCAAAATGCATTATCTTATTAAAGCATATGAGACCAAAAAGGGCAGAGATGGTATCTAATTAGTACAGCAATGTCTTACTTGGATTGCATGTTGAACCAACTGGACTCTCCCATCTTTGAGGTGAATCAAACTCACCCCCATCTTCTTCAAGATTTCTAAATGCTCAGGGTTAGTGGCCATGAAATCTCTTGCTCTCAGAGGGGGTTTCGCTCCACTCCTGAAACTCTCCTCTCTGCTAAAAGTAATTATAGGCAAGGCTTAAAAAACTAAAAATCAAAACTGGGGAAAAACATAAGGCAAATAAAAATAATGTTAGATATTTGCAAAATTGCTAGTTTTAGAACTAGTGAAAATGAAATAACTAGAAATCGTTATTTGCCTACATATAACTTAGGTTATTAATAAGCGGTATGGCTTTCAAATACAATATATTACAGTTACAAAATTATATTATATTATATAGTTACAAAATATATTATCTATAAGGCAGTATTAGTCAACAGCATTATAACTATTTAAAGGTACAGAACAGGTAGGGATGGGGATTTGTTACTATTGATTTCTTTCTCAAAAAACAGATTTTTCTCCCATATTTTAAAAGCAAAACAGTACTTATATCAATGAATGATAACATTCACTTAAATTTTTTTTTATTTCCTAGTAATGGCCTTTCTCATACAAGTATTTGGAAGAAAGTGAACTCATTAAGGCAAAGAAATTTATTTAACACCCAAGAATAAATACCTTGTCAAAAAATAAAATCAAACAAAACAAAAAACTCTATTTTTACTACACAGAAACTATTGATAAAAGGAAAAATATTTTCTACATATATACAATGTGGAAATATTTGATGAAACTATTCTGTGTAAAAATGAGCTACAGAAGTTAGAAAACTATTATATGCTGCCCATTGACTCTTATTACTTAGTTCATTAAACAAAAGATACATAGAAAATTTCCATAATAATAAAGACATTATTGCAGAATAAACTTAGCTATTTACTTTTACTAAATGACAATTTTTATTTTAATCAGTGATAACTACACATCTCAATATTTTTGGTCTAAGTGAATGTCTCCTTGGCTGTTATTTAGTCCTTAGTCATTTACTAAAAATTAACTTTGATATTAAAAATAAAATAAGAATCTTACACTCTGATGATGCCTCTCGGACAGCTCTTATCCACGACATTTTTCAAGGGTTCACGAATGCTCTGAGCATACAATGGGTCATTAGGGAAGAGAATCTGAGTATTTGGACAAGTCCAATCAAAATTACTGTCATCCAGTTCTGTATATTCTGAAGTCTACAATATAAAAGAGTGTTACATAAATAAAAACTATTATTTTACTTAACATTATAGTTTGTTCAAAGGAAACATTAAATGAAATGTAAGTGTTATAGAATGCACTAAAAGAACATAAAATAAGAAAACGTCGAGTGTACTTTTTTTCCTACCATCCTATATTTATTGAAGTCTAGTCATGGACTACTTTTCACTTGGAAAAATAAAACAAACACATAGAAGTAAAAAAGAGAATAAGTCATTTAATTCAAAAACATAACCTACTGTGTTCTTCTTAGAGATGCTTTGATTTGTAGTAGAGAGCCAAAGAGGTAACAGATGCGCTTCTGTTGTGAAGATGTAATCTTCTATGTCAAAAATAATGTCTTCTTTATCCGCAAATAACAGGTAAAGATATTTAAACATTTCAGCCAAGAAGAAAGAATCCATTCTAAAATAAAAGGTCACAAATAAATCGAAGAACATAAAAATATCCAAATGCCAACTATCTGAAAGCCATAGAGTCAAGGTCAATAAACCTGTCTACACCAATTTAGATGTCCAAAGAACTACAGAATGTATCTATCCCCTGGTGGTCATAGCCTTGACTCCAAGCATATTCCAAGGAAATGAAAAAGACCAGAGGGGCTGCCTACCACACAGGTACACTAAATTTTGTCAACACTGCAGATAAGATTTTCCTATTGGCCTTCCAATGAGAGAGAGTTTCCCATTTCTTCTACAGAGAATCAATAGCAGGGAGGTAATGCAGATGAATTTTACTACTGAGAACCATATAAGAATCTTCAATTAATATTAATTGAACCAGATAAAGCAACACAATTTTGATGGAGTTTATTATGCAGCCATTTAAGTGATAAACAAGAAGGCTTTAAAGGTAAAGATCATTTACAAAAAGTTACACGAAAAAAATACAACATAAAAACACATGGACTATCACTCTAACTTTGTAAATATTTAAATACCTGTCAAGAAGGGAACATGGAGAAATAAAGGGGATAAAAATATATGTGACTTTATAAATGATTTAATGTTATAATGTTTTAATAAACATTTTAAAGAAAAGCTTTAATAAAATTAAAAAATTAATTAAAAGTGGCAGAAAAAGAGCATAGCTGTTAGATGGAGTTATAGTGACATGAAATTTAATTAAATTTACTACCTCCCAAAGCATCCAGGTTTTGGCAGTAATAAATAACTTGTAGTTTACTGGACAAGTTGCATAGTTTCATAGCTCTGGCCAAGCACACTTCCTGGCACATAGTAGGCACTCAATAAACATTTACTAATCAAATGCAAATGTAAACAGCATTAATAAAGAATGAACCGGAGAAGGAGTGGAACACAGTGGTAAAGAACATGGGCTTTGGAAATAGAAATGACCTTCCACTGACTAGCCACGTGACCATGGAGCTATCATATCAGGACTGCGAGCTTCAGTTTATTCTTCTGTAAAGGACACAATAACACATGCCTAACACTGGAGTAAAGAGTAAATGAGATACTCTATGTCCATTATTTAGCACAGCCTGAGCTCAAAAATAGAGCTATCATTATTTTTCCTACACACAAACGATGTTTTACTTTGGAACAACAACTTACCTGTAATGTTTCAGAACTTTTTTGAACATTCTGGATGTTAGTCTTTATAGAATAGATAAAACACTTCCCTATCAATCTGCAAAACACTTATGGTAATTTAACATTTTCTGGAGGACTGACAGTTACTATCATGAGCAAATGCTAGCTTAAGAACTGTAGACTCAAGAGCAGGATGTTGATTTTTGGCAAATTCTTGAACTGATTATGGAACAAATGATTTGCAAACATTTAGAAAAGAATAGAGACATGATAAGATGACTACACATGAGTTCGGTAGAGCTAGCAAATTGGGTTTAATATCATCTAATTTATATTAAAAAACCATAAATTTGTACACAAATGCAAACACACAGGCATTAAAAATGTCTAGAAGACTATTTATCAAATTGCCAATAGTGGTTATCTTAGAGTGGGCAAGAAGGGAAAGTGTCCTAGAGAAGATTTTCATATTCTTTTTGCCATTTAAATTCTTTCTAATGATCATCTATTACTAGGAAAATACAGATATTTCCATTTTGAAAAGTGTGTGTGTGTGTGTACACTCGTGAGCCAAACGGCAACACTGGTGGATCTACAGGGGGATCAGCAATCAAACGCAAAGAGCCTGTAACTGAAAGCTCTCAAGGGCCACGCCGTGAGGCACTAGTCGTGGTCCTATCCAAAATTCTTCCCAACAATTTAGATGGAAGTTTTTTAAAGCATGTTTATCTAAACTGCAGATCACTGAAAACTCATAGTCTAGCTAATACATTAGATGACTGAGATCAGAGTCAAGCTCTTTTTGGTCTAGAAACACAAAAAAATTCAATAAAATGAAATTTTGCTGGGATAAGTATAAAATTCTAAGTTGATACTAAAAAAAAAAAATCATTTGCTCAAGAGCAGGGTGGAGAATACTCATTTGTCAGCAGGTCATAGTTAAATATGTGAGGTCAATTGGCCACAAGTTCACCATGAGTAGAACATGATAAAGCTGCTAAAAAATCCAAAGCACATCTAATAACACAGTATGATGAAGATTAGTAGTTCTCAACCTCTGGTTGGGCCAAATGCATCTGAGAGATATACTGCTTCCATGAGGAACAGTGAATCGATGAAGCAGTGATCCTCATTTGGATAGAGGGTGTAAACCCATCAGCTCCTCAGAAAACTAGCGATCTCGGCCTGAATCCATGTGGTTAACAGTGCCGTTTTGCTGGGCACATCTTGAGTGTGGTTAATTCCAGACATGATATCTTAAGAGACACTCTATAGACTGGAATACAATCAGAATGGGGCAAAGGCAGTCGTAAGAGGTCTAGAAACAATGCCATATAAGGACTATTCGGTCCAGGGGAAAAAGAAGGATGTCCAATTGAGAAAACTGGAACTATCTAAACAGAGTAAAACATGTCTTCCTTTAATTCCTCAACCTGTTACTCCTCCTTCCACTATAGGGCATATCACAAGGTTGTGATTATTTCTTTTCCTTTTTTTCAATTATTTTATTGAGGTCATAATGGTTTATAACATTGTGAAATTTCAGGTGTACATTATTTATCAGTTTCTGTATAGACTGCATTGTGCTCACCACCAATAGTCTAATTTTTATCCGTCACCATATATATGTGCCCCTTTACCGCTTCACCCAACCCCCAACCCCCTCCCCTCTGGCAACCACTAATCTGTTCTCTTGGTCCATGTGTTTCACAAGGTTGTGATTATTTCTTTATACACCAACCTTCCTTACTACCAGTCATAGGAGGGCAGGGACTGGTTCTAATTTCTCTTTCTATCCTCACACCTAAGTGCAATGCCTGGCATACAGCAGGTGCTTAATTATTGTTCCTTGAATTAGTTGCCAGTATAACATAGTAGTCAAGAGCCAATCTGCCTTGATTAGAATTCTGACTTGACCTTACTAACTGTGTGGCCTTGGACAAGTTCCCTAATCTCTCTGTGCCTTGGTTTCTTCTTCTATAAAACAAAGATTATAATAGAAATTACACTTCAGAGGGCTGTTGTCAGGATCAAATGAGATAAATATAGGAAGTGCTAATTAGAAGAGTGCCTGGAATGCAGGAAGCAGTCAATAAATGTTACAGACAAACGCACAGCCTACCTGCTTTCATTTCTTGCTGTTGTGTGCATGCCTGCTTCCAAAAACCAATCCATTTCTCATCAGCTATGGTCAGGGAAAGAGGCATAATCAACTACTATCTATCTAAATGCCTGAGTGAAGGACTAAGGGACAACTCCACAAGTAGATGATGAGTGCTGTGTTTCACCTGCCTCTAGTTCCTCTGCCTGAAACTCCTTTCACTACTTTCTTCTTTCTAATTCTTGCCCATCCTTCAGGATACAGGAATTTCCAGAAAACTTTCAGTGACTGTCACTTTCCAACTTGTGTTTCATGTCCCTTTAATATGTTTCATAGCACTTATACAATGTTTTAAAGTCTGGTTATCTGCCTGTCCTCAGTGATTCAATGGCAGAAAAGACATGTCTTCATATCTTTAATCCTCAAAAATTAGTATAACTCGGGCACACAAGATACCTCATAAATATTGGTGGAATGAACATTTGCTAACCAAATGAATAAACAAGCTTTAATGTTCATTTAGACATGTGTTGCTATGTTCTGGACAGTTAAAATTGCCAGATAAGTGATCTTGGAATAAGTGGAACGTTAGTGAATATCACATTAACCAAAGGGTGCTTTTTTTTTTTTTTTTTTTTTTTGTGGGGAAGACCAGCCCTGAGCTAACATCTGTTGTCAATCCTCCCCTTTTTGCTGAGGAAGACTGGCCCTGGGCTAACATCCGTGCCGATCTTCCTCTACTTTATATGGGACGCCGCCACAGCATGGCTGACAGGCAGTGCGTCGGCGGGCGCCCGGGATCCGAACTCGCAAACCCCGGGCTGCCAAGCGCGGACTAAACTGCTGCGCCACCGGGCGGCCCCCAAAGAGTGCTTTTTATAGCTTGTTACTTCATGTTGTCTATATCTATCCAATATTCAATGAAACAGAAACTGCCAGTGGTCTTCCCTAGCCCTCCAAATCAGCAACAGAATAACATTACACCCATTAACCATGATATTGCTTTGAGGAATTCTTGACTGAAAATGAATCATAATTCAGATTATTCATCATCATCTTGATAAATTTTAACATTTTACATAATATAAAAAACTATTAGCACAGAAGAAAACCCCAACATTCCTAATACTCCTAATACCAAGGTTGCGATATTTAACAATCATTTATTCATCTATTTAAAAATCATTTGAGCACCTACTATATGCCAGGCACTATGATAAAAATACAAACTTTTCAAACAATTTTAAATGAGACTATTCAAGAGAGTTTAAAAATAAACACAATGAACTAAGGTTTGCATCTTCAAATACCCTTTGCAAAAGCATTAAGCTTATCTGAATTCTAACTAATAGTCGTATTTTGTGTTGTTTCAGAGTTACCCTGAGGAAAGGAGATGTTAGGAATCATTTTACCTGTCCTCATGACTTCCAGTACGCACATCCTTCATGGCAGCAAATCCACAAGGCACTCTAGCATATTTATTTAAATTTTCAATAAGTGTTTTCCCTACTTCAAGGTAGTAAGGATCTCCTGTAGCCTATTAAAAAGGAGAATATATGTATACATATATATAGCTGATATATTACCATACACCCATTCATTTATCAAATATTTGTTGAGTACCTACTAGGTGCCAGGCATTGTATCAGGCACTGGAACATGTGTTATATAGGACCTAGCTCTGAAAATAAGCCATGGATCTGCTTCATGGAATTTCTTAAACACACAATTGGAAAGCTATCCACTTATATATCTTAGCCCTTAGATTAAATTTCTAATGCCCAGAAAGTTGCATGATTGAAGGAAGGCAAGAAACATGCTTTAGAAAGGAGCTCTAGAATATAAAATTTCTCTTTAAAGAAACGTTTACATAAATATTTTGAAAAGGCATAAAACTTAGATGTCAACTCTTGCACCTTTCAATAACTCTATGGACTAGATGAATAAGAACTGTGACATATCCAATCATTATAATACTAAAAAAGGACTTTAAAAATCCAATTACTATTTATAAGCTAGTGAGATATCCAACAGAGAATGGGGCTAAACAGCAAAAAGAGAGATAAATTAGCTTACTTTATATAAGAAGTAGGTACTTTCTGCAAATTCTGGCCTTAAAGGATGTTGAGCCCAGTGTACCCTGAAATCTGTGGTGAACGCCTAGACAAAACAACATACAAATAGGCATAAAAATATGATTAAAAAAATAAACGTAGTTCTAGAATATATAAATTCATAAAATACATAAATTAGATCATAAACAAGTAAAAATAATTAAATATTAATTAAATTAAATTAATTAAAATTAAATTAATTAAAATTAAATATTAATTAAAATAAAATAAATATTAATTAAAATAAAATTAAATATTAATTAAAATATTGATAATTTTCATCTATAAAATAAAAATTTCATTGCTTAAAAATCACAATTCATTTTTCTAAGATTGCTATTTTTACTAATTAAATGGAATTATTTTTTTAAATGATCATTTTGGCTATTAAGAAGCTTAGAAAAAACTAAGAAACTCAGTAATGCCACTACATGGGTCATGATGGTCTAAATAATTGTGTTTTCTTCTTTTTCCTTATTTCCACCTTTTTCTCTTAATTAAGTCGCTAGCTCTTATATTTCTATTTTAGCACATGCTTTCTTTTATAACAACCTGAAATCCTCTGTGGAATGAGACAGGACATTATTTAAAAATAAAACTAGTCTCACTTGAAATTTATTCAATAACAGAGTCAACTGGTTAAAAAAAAGATTAAAACAAAAACCTTTAAGGGAACCAAACAAAACTTCATTTGTGGTAAGATGTATTTAGTTGAAACCTCAGTTTATTCTGAATGAATATGAATTTTCTACAATGCACAGTACTGTTCACCTGAAGGCTAATAAACTATACCTTTTAAAACAAACACTTTAGAAAGCATTCCAAATTGGTGGAATGCTTAGATATCTCACAGAGGGTAGTGAATAAGCAGGGATAAAACAAAGCCATACACAAATTTGGAAATTTTTAATGGTACATTTCTGGAAAGCCAAGAAGTACACTATTAAAATCTTGCCATATCAAGCTAGCAAGAATATTTATTACTAGTATAATGTATAAAAACCAGGGAGAATAATTCTCAATCAGCATGAGGAAGAGCTGGCATTCTCCAAAATTCCAGAGAGCATGTGTTACCAGCAACAGTATATTCAACGTATAGAGTTTTCATAAAATAAGCTTTAGAAAATAAAAAGTAAAAAGGTCTCCCCACCTGGTGGGTATATGCAAAAGCTAGAATGAGACAATATGCAATGGCATGGATTAGAAAAGGTTGAGAAATATTAATTTGGGATTTTCTTTTTTGCATAAAATTAATAAAATGTCAGCATTACCCTAAACTAGACTTCTCTTAATACATGAGGAAAAGGAAAAACATATACAGTACCATACAAACCAAAAATAAATTAATTAAACAATTTAATCAGGAAAAAGTGAAAAAGAACAAGCCAACCTTGAAGATGACATTGTCTACCTTTAAATTAGCAATTTATAGTATATGTAAATTAAAATTTCAAAGATTATTTGCTTACCTCTGGTAGAAAATTGTGTTTTTTAATCACCTGATATAACATTTCATGAGTTTCGATAGCAGGTCTAATATCCCCCTTTAAGACCTAAGAGTCAACAATAACAACAAAATTACCTAACAAAATATGAGTTGATTTTATCTCTAATCATAATGTTGAAATGTGACTCCATTTTGGTAATTCAATTTTAGAGATCAAAAATGCACTCAAATTATAATCATTTTACTTTAATATTAAGAAAATAGCAGTTTTTTTTACCTGCAACCCTGGAAAAAAGGCAAGCAAAGCATCCATCCAAGTCCGAGCATTCAGCATTGGCTTGTGGATATGCACATCAAGTAGAAGAGGTGGCTGGCTAATGTACCTCATTATGGCATCGTAATGCTAAAAGATCACAATATATGTTCATGAAAGTAGATGAAAAAAGATGTACTATTCTAAACACAGCATTTCATTAAATAGCACTGTGAAGAAATTCAACCCGAAATTACATATAAACTTACTAAGTAATTATTAACTATGTAAATATTCAAATTATTTTAGATGGAAATCTTCCTAAAATATATTATATATACTCCACTGTGTTCTTTAACTCTGGTGCAGAATATTAAAGACTATAGTTAGTATGTGATCTTCTGAGGGGAGTAGATCTGAACATTGCTATCTTGTGGGATTAGCCCATTGTTAGTATGCCTTTGTGGCCCAAGGATGCTCTTACGTCCTCTTGAAATACATTTACAGGCTTCTATATAACAGAACTAGTTTTGTTTTCTCCTGTGTCTAGGAAGTTTGGCCCTTTCTCAGCTAACATAATATTCGGGTGCTTACCACTACCTAAATTAACGCATCTAATCAGTGTTGCCACTCTTATGGTCTACTACCTCTGCCTTTTATGCTTTTAAAAACTCTTTTTCCCCGTCTGTTATCTTCTTCTCCTAGATACTTCTCAGCTTTGACAACAACAGTTTGAGCTGTTAGAGTCAACGAATGATAATGAGCCAATAGAAATATCTTCCTCACTCACCTCAAGAAAATCTTGTTACAATCTAATAAACAACATATGTGATAATGTTTTTTAAAATATTCAGTTGATCGCTTATTAGGACTCTTACTAGTTTTTTTTCTAACTCATCTATTATTTAATAACTATTATTGAGTACCTGCTAGATGTTAAGGCACCATTCTAATCACTTCATATGCATTAGCTCATTTAATCCTCCTAACAACTCTATAAATAGTACTATATTCCCATTTTGTGGATGAGGAACAGAGGCAAATACTGTAAAGTTATTGCCCAAAGTCACAAAACCAGTGGCACAACCTGGATTTAAACCCAGGAAGGAGTACTCCCATACTCTTAACCACTGTATCATACCATCTCACAGCAATACGGGTGAACTGATGAGTGAATTATTTCAAAAAAGAATACAGGGATACAGCTGACGAGTTTGCTGTATTAAATTCAGTTTGCTTTAATTACAGACAAAGGCAATCCAACTGGGTTCAATAATCCTCCCCTTCCCCCTAAAAATATGCCTGTGGTTCTGATCGAGATTTAAGACTGACAGACGTGCTTTTGAATGAATTCTACTAGTTTCTCCAAGTCTCCAAAGACCTGCATACTTGGTGTGATCAAGGAGTAGGGCAAACTTCCAAGATTTCAAAAAGAATTGGAATCCAGAGAAGAAAGCTAACTAGTAATTTATTACAATAAATTCTCTTCCTTATATAAAAGATTAGGTAAAACTCAAATCTACATATTTTATTATTTACTAGCAGATCTTGAAAACTTCTGATAAGTGATGAAAATACTACTACTTTGTAAACTAATTTTTGGAATGTATGCAGCTTTTACCCTGTCCCTGTCCAACAACATCAGGGAACACTGACTACACATTTAAAAATAAATTATTTTTCAGAACGTCACTCAGATAATTAAGTTTCCATCAAAATCTGGCACTCAAATTAGATTCGCTCTAAAATTAATACAAAACTGGATCAACTTACTGTATTAAATCTTTCCAGAAAACTGTCATCTCCAAGCAAAACATAGGCTTTCAATAGATATTCATAATATGAATCAATCCCCGCTCCAACTCCACTATCTATGGAAAATACATATAAATGTGATTCTTTATTAAACAAATCTTAAAAATTCTTTATAGAGTATAAGTGAGGGTACCAGTACACTAAGAGTGAAAAATTAGTCTAAACATGAAACTGTTGAATGTAAAAATTACACATTTATAGAATAACACTACTATATGAATAATATTCCTTTGGTAGTAACAGTTATGTTAAAAAAATCTTACTTTGCAAAATTGGTTATAGAGGTCTTATTTAAAAGCAGTAGATACTAAATTTAAGAATTTTTTTAAAGCTCCTTTTCTCAGTGAGGATCTTCAAAGAGGAAGCACTAGAGGGTATCACTGTGCACCCTCTAGTTGTTTTGTTGTTGTTGTTTTGTTGTTTTTACTAGACTCTTAATCAGACATCAATCTTTAAAGTTATAATAGATGTGAAAATAAGACTGCTGCTATCTGGAGATGCCAGTTCTAATAGCTGAAGCTGGCACGATTGCTAGCTTCTTCCTCCAAGATCATCGTAGAGGATCAAAGAAAGAAAATAACAACAAGAAAACTGGAAGAAACCTGGGGGAGGGGAGAGGCGTTGGCCCGGAGCAGAAGGCAGCCTGGCATGGCTAGGGAAGGATCAAATAGGAAGAAAACTGCTGGAGCTTTGCTCTTGCTCCTCTCCTACCACTGCCTTAAGACACAACTCCTCCTCACACACCTGCTACCACTCAGATTATGCTCCAGGTATCCTCAGGAGTAAAATCAGGGCAGCAAAGAAGCCTTGCGTAAGGAACTAACAAAAGTGGGAACTAACTTTATAATTACAATGACAACCCTAGACACGCCTATACCCATGGCACACTCCATGCCAATTAAATCAGAATCTCTAGGAGTCCAGGCATTGGTATTTTTAAAAATTTCTTAGAATTCATCCCTAAGATCACTGGGCTGATAGGGACTGGGATCTGACCTTCCCACAAAGTAGGTGACCAGGGAACATGTACTCATAGGCCAAAAACATTTAAGATGCATGACTTTTTAAAAAGAAAAAGAAAGTACTGGAATAAGAGTTCATCAGGAGAAGAAAATATTACAACAGGCAAACCAGGAATTTAAAATTCACCTAATAAACATACTAAAGAGGGAAGATATTAGCAATACAAAATGAGAAGAAAAATTGTTTTTAAATCAAGTAGAAATTATGGAATAAAAAAACATAAAGTTACATAATAGGTGGGATATATAGCATCAAGGATACAGCTGAGGAACAGACTAGCAAACTGGAAGACCACCTGTAGTAATCTTCCAGAAACAAAAAAAAAGAAAAGAAAATATAAAAGCTAAGATACATGGAGGATAGAAATAGAAGTGACTTAAATAAAAGAAAGTGCAAAAAGAGAAATAAATAAAAGGATAAAACATCTAAAAAAAGATCACATTTCAACAACTAAAAACAAAGATTTTAAATTGAAAGGGCCCACAGAATACCAAAAGGAGAGACAAAGAAAACTCTGCACCTAAAATTATATTGACATTTTCAGAAATGTCTCTGTCTTTGATATTCTTAATCTTCCAGACAGAAAGAGTAGATCACATACATGGGCAAAAAATCAGAATAATAGACTTTTTCACAGGATGTAAGAAGACAATAGAGTTGTATTTTCAGAGACTTGGAAAAGAACTTAAACAGAAATTTATACAGAGCCAAACTCATTCAAATATGAAAGCATAATAAGATTATTGTTAGGCATATAAAGCCTCAAAAGCTATTAAAAGCTACTGAAAACAGTTTGGGATAAATACTAATTTAAGAAGGGAGACAAATCTAAAAGACATTGCAAGCAATATACAAAGTACAGGTGACCAAATACCTTGATAAAGTTTGTTACCTTTAAAGAAAAAGGGAGGAGGGTGACACTAAGACTAAAAGAAAACATATTCATAGTCCATAAGAACTAAATGTCTATATGATATCAACACAATGGGATGAGGGTTGGGGTGGGTGGAGGCAAAGGGATGGGACAGCATGCTAAAGATCATCTTACTAGGAGGTAAATATAGGTTTCAATTAAAAACAAAAGAATTAAAAAGAAACAGAAAAGGTGGGACACATACTGAAATAATAATAAAGATAGGATAAATAAGCCCAAATATGTTAAATATATGAGTAAATGTAAATGGACTAAACTCACCAATGAAAAGACAAAGACTGACAAAATGGATTTTTAAAATCTATTAATTTTACGAGAGTTATAGCATGAGCACCTGCAAAGATTGAAAGTAAAAGTTCAGAAAAAGACTTAGGCAAATATCAAGCAAAACAAAGCTGATGTAGCTGTATTACTACCAAATAGACTTTAAGACAGAGTATTATTAGAGATGGTCACTACATAATAATGAAGGGTTCAACTAAGAGGAGATAGCAATTTTAAACCAATGCACTCAATAAAATAGACCAATGCACCCAATAAAATGTACATATAAAGCAAAAATAGAACTACAGGGAGATAATTAGTAAGTCCACTATCATTGTCAGAAATTTTATCCACCTTTCTTAATTCTTGATAGCTCAAGCAAACAGAAAATCAACAAGGATCTGTACAACATTAGTAACTGAGCAAACTGACATATATGAAACTCTACATCCAACAAGTAGAAAATATACATTTTTTTCTTAAACATATGTGAAATGTCTACAAGAACTGACCATGTCCTAGGCCAAAAAGAAAACTTCAATGAATTTCAAAGGATAGGTATCACATAGATCATAAGTATCATATACATATTAATAATATATTTTTTAAAAAAGCACAAGTAACCCAGTAGAAAATAAACAAAATATTATAACATCCATATCACAAAAGAAAACATATATAGCCAATAAAAATGAAGAAGTGTTCAACATCATCAGTGATCAAAAAATACAAATCAGGGCCGGCCCAGTGGTGTAGTGGTTAAGGTCACGTGCTCCACTTTGGCAGCCCATGGTTCGCAGGTTCAGATCCCGGGCGTGGACTTATGCACCACTTACCAAGCCATGCTGTGGCAGGTGTCCCACATATAAAGTAGAGGAAGACGGGCACAGATGTTAGCCCAGGGCCAATTTTCCTCAGCAAAAAGAGGAGGATTGGCAACAGACGTTAGCTCAGGGCTAATCTTCCTCACCAAAAAAAAAAAAAAATACAAATCAAACCACAATGGAAAATAATTTGTGTACAGTCATTTGATTGGCAAAATCTTTGAGTCTGACATTACAATGTGTTGGAGAGGATGTCGACCCACAGGATCTCTTCTGTGTTGCTGGTGAAAGTATAAAGTGGTGAAAGAACTTTAGAAAACAACCTGACATTATCTCCTGAAGTTGAACATTAACTTACCCTATGATCTAAAAAATTCCTCTCCTAGGTATATAGCCAAAAGAAACTCTTATACAGGTACAACAGGAGAAACATACAAAAATATTCACAGCACCATGGTCCACAATAGTAGAAAACTAGAAACAACCTAAATGCCCATAAATTGTGGTTTATTCATCCAATAAAATATTACACAAGTCAAAAAAGAATGAACTACATCTTCATGCAACAATGTGCATGAATCTTAGCAATATCATATTAAGTGAAAAAGTCTCAAAAGGTCTCATGTGACATGATGTCCTTTTATAAAGTTTAAAACAAAACAAGAAAATACACTTTTTAGGAATACGTATAGATGCAATAAAACTTTATTAAAAGGAAAGCAAGGGAATGATCAACACAAGATAAGAATAATGGTTATTTCAGTCAAGAGAAGGCAGAGGTAGGGATTGCAAAGGTAGGGCGACTCAAGGACCATATTTAGAAGTAATATGTTGTCAAGTTAGTTGCTTTTGTAATGGATGGCCCATTTGTGGGTGCTTATTACATTATTGAAAATAACTAACTATATAAAATGGGCCATGCATGGGCCAATGATGAGAGTGTCATAAGCCAAGAATTATAACTAATTCAAAATTAATTAAGATTAACTAATTTGCACCTGAGTTCCAAAGCAGGTTTTAAAAAAAAAAAAAGAAAAAGAGGGGCTGGCCCAGTGGCGCAGCGGTTTAGTTCGTGCTTGGCAGCTCGGGGTTCACAGGTTTGGATCCTGGGCGCCCGCCTATGCACTGCTTGTCAGCCACGCCGTGGGGGCGTCCCATATAAAGTAGAGGAAGATGGGCACGGATGTTAGCCCAGGGATGGTCTTTCTCAGCAAAACGAGGAGGATTGGCAATGGATGTTAGCTCAGGGCTGGTCTTCCTCACAAAAAAAAGAAAAAGAAATCACAGAATTCTGGGGGCCGGCCCGGTGGCGCAGCAGTTAAGTTCGCGCTTGGCAGCCCGGGGTTCGCAGGTTCGGATCCCGGTCGCCAGCCGATGCACTGCTTGTCAGCCATGCCGTGGCGGCGTCCCATATAAAGTAGAGGAAGATGGGCACGGATGTTAGCCCAGGACCAGTCTTCCTCAGCAAAAAAAGAGGAGGATTGGCAACGGATGTTAGCTCAGGGCTGGTCTTCCTCACCAAAAAAAAAAAAAAAGGAAATCACAGAATTCTGAAGCCAGGGCTCAGAACAGTTTCAAGAACCATTTAGATAAAACTTTGAAATATTTTATACAATACTTAATAGATGCAATATTTTTATTTTAATATATTCAAATTAATAATTATATCATTTTCATTTATTTAAATATAGGCAGTTTTTTATTTTATATAAAACAACATAAGCCTTTTGGAAAACAGAGAGATGCATAAACAAGATAATCTCATTAGGAATATTCTAGTATATTTCCATTCATCTATGCTTGTTTTATAGGGGTGTCTTCTAAAGATAAAATCATATTCTTTATACAATCCTATAGCCTGTTTGTTCATAAAACATTGTTATATGCTTTTTCCCAAGATTCCAATTCATTTTAATAACTTAATATTCCAACACTGATGTAAAATAATTTTCTTAGCTATCCTTGCATTAATGATCACTTAAACTGTTTCCAAGTTTTCCACTATTATAAATAATTATGTGATGAACATCTTTGAGAACAAATGATTTTCTACATTTTGTATTATTTCCTCAGGCTAGATTCCCGGAAGTGAAATTATTAATCAAAGGGACTAATATCACATTAGTAAGCACTTACTTCATAGTAAGTGTAGCATATGCCAGGCACTGTTCTAAGTGCTTTACATTGATTAACTCATTTAAGCCTCACAATAACTCTATGAAGTAAGTACTATTATCCTCATTTTACAGATACGGACACCGAGGCACACAAAGGGTTAAAATAATTTGCTCAAGATCACATAGCTTGAATTCCAACAATATGGCTCCAGAGTCTATGCTCTTAGCTACCATGCCATACTCTATTTCTGGAGTTAAGAAAAAACTCAGGATTGGTGACAACATTATTAAATACAGATTTTCACTTAAGTACACCTTGATGTGAGAATGCTGAGGTATTCTGATCCTCTAATCTTCAAACGAATTAGTTCTAGTGTTTCATCTATGCCCTATATCTATAATGCTATACCCATTAAGGTATGAAATAGAACACTAAGTCCTCTAGAATAAGTGTGCTATTATTTGGCACCAAAGAAGAAAATGTAGCTAAATTAGTTTAAATTCCAGCAATCTCGTGAAAAACTATGCTTTATACCGTCCTAAAGACTATTTTAACAAAAGAAAATCCTTTATTTCCCAACCATTCTGAGTATGTGAAGGCTTGATTTAAAAAGCCCAACTTACATACCTTTTCGTACCCAATCTCCAGTATGAATATTTATAGTCACGCCCACTAAATTACTACTTCGCTGTCTTTTTTCCCAGAGAAAATCAAGAGCTTTTCTTGCATATTCCTATAATTTAAAAAAGAAAAGCAAACTTGAAGAACTATGTCTTTGACAAACAGGAAACAAAAATCAAAGGCCCATAATATATTTTAAAGATTAAGTAAAATTCCTAATATAATCATTCATAATATACATTAAATTTCCTTAAAAGTCAAATCTTGGCTCCTTTTCAGTCAACAGATTTTAGTTTGAAAAAATTACTCTAAAAGTCCTTTTTAGTGGCAATGATCTCACTTTGAGACCAATCTTTTTCATCTACTCTTGAAGTACAAGTTCACATTCACACACATGTATTATTAAATTATATAAATTGCTGGCATAATTAAATGCACTTGTTAAAATAAATTTATATCATTTAAATGCAAAGTGAAAATCTCCTTCGATACACTTATTTAGAAAATTGGAAGAGAATTTCAAAGTTGGCATGCCATCTTTGAAACACAGGCATTCTATAACCCCACTTTTTATACAGCATGCAACTTTGTTAGTGAAAAATAAGTAAATCAACTAGTATTCATTTAACAATACAGTAGCACCCACTTATCCACAGGGGATACGTTCCAAGACCCCCAGTGGATGTCTGAAATGGCAGATAATACCAGATGCTATATATACTATGTTTCCTCCTATACACACATACCTATGACAAAGTTTAATTTATAAACTAGCACAGTAAGAGATTAACAATAACTAATAATAAAATAGAACAATTATAACAATATACTGTAATAAAAGTTACAATAGATTTTAGCAACCTCAGCATACAATTTTTTTTCTTATTATGTTGAGAACTTTCACCTTTTCACTTCAAGGAAGCACCTTATGGCTCCTCTTTGGCATACCTGAATTGCCAGCAACACCACTCTTGTGCTTTGGGACCATTATTAAGTAAAATAAGGTTGACTTGACACAAGTACTGCAATACCACGACAATCAATCTGGTAACCTAGACGGCTACTAAGTGACTAACATGTGGGTAGCGAATATAGCATGGATACAGCATGGACGCGCTGGAAAAAAGGATGATTTACGTCCCTGGCAGGACACAGCAGGACGGCCTGTGATTTCATCATGTTATTCAGAACGGCACACAATTTAAAACTTATGAATTGTTTATTTCTGGCATTTTCCATTTAATATTTTCAGTTGACCACAGGTAACCGAAACCGCTGAAAGCAAAACCACAGATAAGGGAGGACTACTGTACCAAAATTATAACCTTATGATATTTTTATTTTCTTTTTCTTTTTTCATTTATTTTTACCCACTGGACACTAAATTAAAGTTATTTCTGATCAAATTCTTGGCTTTGGATGAAAAGATGTTACAAAATATAAAAGCAAAGGACAGGTACAGGAGAGTTTCTAAGTTAAAATTAATTTCAGGGCATGAATCTATTCAGCATTGCAGAATTACTTCTATAAAAGAAAAAAAAAATCATTAAACCAATTTGTCACTTTGCAGATTTAAGACTAGAGTATAAAATAGTTTTAATTCTTGACTCTATTTATGCTGATTTTTTAAAACAAAGTAGATTACAACTTTAATTAAATGGTATAATTTCAGAGCTGGAAAGTTTCATAAAGATATTTCCCTACTCCTATCTTACAGCTAAGAAAACAGGCCTAGTGAAATGGATTTAACCAAAGTTTAAAACTGAACTACTGGATAACTAATGTGAGAATTCAGATCTCTTTACATGTCAGACCAGAGTTCAGCAAACTTTTTCTGACAAGGGCCAGACAGTAAATATTTTAGGCACCATGGGTTAGTCACTGTAGCACAAATGCAGCTAAAGACAAAAAAATAAATGAGCATGGCTGTGTTCCAATAAAAATTTATTTACAAAAACAAGCAGTGGCTGGATTTGGCCCGCAGACTATAGCTTACCAACCCTGGAGATCAATGCTCTGTCAACTGCGTCAGGTTGCTTCTCTCACAATAAATTATTACATTCAAGAAGTTAAACAAAATCATGGTTTTCAACAGATTTACTCATAAATACAAAACAGCCCAGTGGAAAGAGTATGGGCTTTGAATTCAGAAAGGGATGGATTCTAATTCCAGTTCCACTCATTCACCCCCTAGTTGTGCATCTTATCCTCTTTGAACCTCACTTTCTGCAAATGCATCAAGATCTCAGAGAGGCTGTAGTTCAAACTAAATTAGAAAGTATCCAAAAATGACAACAACTTTTAATGAAGGCAAAATATTAGTCAACAAGGTATAGAATAAAAATTCAACCAAACATGATAAATCTGTCCTTAAGACACTTTGAACATACATACACACACAGCCCATTTGACTTGTTTTATTTACACTCAGACCCAATGTCTTTAACGCTGGTACACAGTCCCTATTTCTGCTTGTTCTGTGTGCCATTTGCTGAATTTTTAAAAATTCTAAGTCACACGTTTGAAAAAGAGGATGTTATCGGTTACTATTGCACTCTAGTGACATGCTTAAACAATGAGATAAAATAAAAAGTGTGAGACACAGCTAGTCCACAACAAACTATTTGGAAGATATTAAGTCTTTGGATAATGAATAACATCACTTGGAGTAAACAAACTTAAAGATAAAACTCTCAATCTAGACTTGAGTGCAAAAATGTCACTATGTTTTAGAAGATTGGTGAAGTTTTCAGAAATGCAATAGACCACCTAGAAGTCTAAGAAATAAAACACAGAGACATAGTATTTCATACAAGACGTATGTGATATCAAATTCATGTAAGTAATCTGGCTAAAAAAATCTTCTAAGAATAAACCTAAAATTTTACTTTAAAGTTTGTGAACAAAATGCAAAGTTCTATTTAATACTTCTATTTTTTGACAATTAAAAACTATGTAATGGAATTTAGACAAAAAGTTTACTAAAATAACAGAAATCCTCCAATTGATAATCCTAATACTTGACCAATGAAGATATAAAGTTAGTTATGCCCAATACCCAGGAGATCAAAGACCATGAAAAGCAAACCTCAAATACTGTTGCTCCTGTGAATCGACTTAAAGCAGCAAACTCAAGGATCAAGGTGCCTGCACAAGCTGTACATGTATCTGTCTCAGTTCCTGTCCGAGCTTCTGGTTTTCTGATACCAAACTTTAAATTAATCTAAATAAAATCAGAGGACTATCATTAGCAATTATCAAGAGAGAATGACTTCTGGATAAGAAACCATTTTCCAATCAAGACTTTTAATCAAATCATAAAAATAATACACAAAATAACTAAACACTGAAATTCAATCTGATGACCTTTATGACTTTTCCATTAACATTTAGGGAAGTATATTCTAAGCACACAATATTCATGGGGTAAATAAGTTTTCATTTAGTTCCTTCCTTGATGATATCAAAATTCAATATCATTATAATAATTACAGAGAGACGATATCTTCTATAACAATTTTGTTCTCTGGACAGTTTGAACTAGTTAGTACAAGAATAGGAAACTAGATCAGCTCTAAGAGAAATTAGGCTTAATTGAGAATTTGTGAAAAATCAGTACTGTATTAGTCTTTCTTAGAGAAAAAACTGATTGAGTTATGATATGTAGTTAAAAGGAGATTAAAATTTTGTTCACAGGCTTTCAAAGTTTTGAAATATAGAGTATATTGCCTTGCTGACAGGCTAACAAATAACACAAAGAAAATTTTTTTCAAAGATAGTCAAATAATATTATAGTATAAACCTGGATTAACCAGAAGCAAATTAACCAGAAACGGATTAAAACTAGAATATTTTTCTGCAGTCAGAATAAACAACAGAAGAGTAAGTATATGCCAAAAATTTAGCATAACAACAAAAAAATCAAATATAAAACATTACGGGTATGTTCTCAGGTCAGTTATTATTCAAACTCTTATAAAGAGAAGCTCAAATTTATATTTCAATTTATCTGCAGAAATCAATTGTTAGGTTTGCCTACTACTTTAACAGTGTTCAATCAACAGACTCTAGGCATTTCTAAACAAGATGGGAAAATACTCACTCAACAACAACAAACAACAAAAGTGAAATGTTAGTGAGACATGGGGAGCGGATCACTATGTTGGCTCCAGTACCACCATTTCTCTCACTTCATTTCTCTCACTTCCTAGAATGTCACTTGAGGCATTTACACCATGTTCCATGTGCTGTTAGCCTGGTAGCACCTCTCTATCACCACTCAAATTCATAATTACCACTATGTTTGTACTTCTGGTAGAATAATAGTTTTAGGTAGTTCTGTACCATGAACCAAATTGGAAACTATCCCCTGTCCCCTTATGCTGCCTATATCTCTATCTACAGAACTAAAATTTATGTTAAGAATAATGAACTTAAAATTAAACAACCCTCAATAATATTTAATTATATTAATTACACTAAGGTAAAGTAAAACATTAATTTTTATAAATATTTGCAATAAGAGTCAACAGTGAAAAATATTTTCTACAGGTTTTGTACTTGGAAGGAATTTGGAACCTGGTTCCTCTTGGTTCTGTGTGTTCCTGAGAATCACAAAGTAGTTTTTAAAAAGGACTCTTTTTTATTAAAAGGTAAAAGTTTAAATTACTTACATTAAATTTATCTATATTACGTATTTGCTACACTGGCAACTCCGTAAAATATGCATTAAATCATAACGGAATTCCTACTAACCCTATATTTCATGGATATAATCATCTACTCAACCTTAGCAATGAGGTCGTAAATGAAAAGCTGGCAAGGTGCTTTTAATTAACTTTGAGGAAATGGCATTACAAATTGTGAACTAGGTCTAGGGTTTATCTGTGAGTTTAAAAAATGACCATTAACTACTGCAATAGCATTTCTGTCCAGCAAATTCTTCTGTGTTAAAACTATTAATGCAAATACTATCAATCACGTATGCATATCTAACAGAGACTGACTGCACAAATTTTCATGAGTGAAAGCAATATCTACCAAGTGTGTATAAGGAAGGATGGGAAGGCAGTTATTTTCTACCTGTAGTCCTCTTCTAAAAAATAATTTTAAAACTTTTCTTGGCAATTCAGAGGATATCAAAATAGTACAATTTTCTTTGTTTTACTATAATGCCCTTAGCAGCTCCTGTTTCAATTCCTTGCCTGCTTCTCATATTATGGCAAAAGTGAAGAAATGCTAGATTCCGCAAAATTCAGCACCTCTATTTATAACAAAAACCAAAAATATTTACTAAAAGTAAATTCAATTAAATAAACATCTAGATTGTTTAAAATAACTCTGCTTTTAATTTTAATATGTTAAGAAAATTAAAAGATAATCAAAAGCTTAACCACAATAAGCAAAGAAATTCAAATTAAAACACAATTCCATTTTTTTCATTAAATTGCCTAAAGAATGATAATACACAGTGTTGGCAACAGTACAAGGACATGTGCACTTTTATACAACACTGAAGAAGTATAAAAGTAGAACCTGCTGGAGAGCAATTGGGCAATAAGTACCCAGAGCCGTAAAAGAGCATTCCCTATTCTGTGACTCATTTTTCCTCTTCTAGTAATTTATCCTAAGGAAGAAATAAGTAAAAAGATGTGTAAAAGGGTGTTCAAAACTAGGAATTAAAATAAGAGATTTAATATTAGTCTGTTTCATTAAAAAAAAAATGTTGGTCATGATCCACCTAAATCGATGGTAAATCAGTGGGTTGTGACCTCCAGTTTGAAAAGCGCTGTTCTATGTCATGCTGTATCTCCAGCCAGAGATTTCTTGATGGAGGTAATGAATCTTATTTGATTTATGTTGGTAGAGAAGTTGTTCTGGGTAATAGAGATGGTAGGCCTAAAGGCATGGAAATGAAAAAAAAAAAAAACAAACAACAAAACCCTACGTGTTTAGGGGGCCACTAATAGATTATTTGGGCTGAAATGGAACACTCATCTCATTGGAGTTTGGGTATGAAAGAATGTCAAAGCAACTCTATGGCCAAACCATAAAGAACTGTGAAAGTTAAAGGACACAGTACAAGAGGGAGAGTCAGTAAAACTTCTCAGGGAAAAGCAATTCGACAAAAATTATGTTTTAGTAAGATTAATTTTTAAGTCTCTGAAGCATAAACCAGAGAGAAAACAGTAATACAGGTATTTACAATAGTTTAGGAATAAAATTATATTGGTTTCAACTAGCATAGCAGCAGTAAGAAAAGAAAAAATTTAACAGAGCTTGGTAATGGCTAAGGTGCCCAGCTTGGATAAGAGGGAGAGAGCAATGTGTTATGAAAGAATAAAATAAATCAGGAGAGAGAGTTCTTTCTTTCTTCAATGGCTTCCTTCCCTCTGCTTTAAATAAAAACTTTTCTTGGGGGAAAAAACACAAAACTCCCTCAACCAACTGTGTTGCCAACTCTCTTTAACTACCAACAAAGAAGAAATCTCAGAATGAATGGTCCTGTACTTTCACCTACTTTGAACCCTTCTTTCCCCTTTATTCTACCACATTACATCCTTCAAGGCTCTGTTTGCACCTAATTCTCCTAACGTTTTCTAGAATATCTTCTTTTGTAACTCTTTTTAAGATTTTATAATACCATACACTACCTTTTAGTTCTCCTCCTAAGTCTCTGAACACTCTCCTTTTCCCCACTCTACTTCCTCCTCATTCCCCCCTCTGTCCTGTGTTTTCTCTACATCCTCTTCTCTGCAGAGTTAACACCTACCCTAAATGCTTCAACTATATCTTGTGCACAAATAATTCTGTGCCCAAATTCTAGTCCGGCATCTGTTTCTTTCTTCTGCAGCATAATCTAATCTGTATGCAGCGACACATAAAAGGCGTAAACTAATCTACATTCTCACACCACTCAAATGCAAATTAATTGAAATATCAATATAAACTTGTTATATAGCTATGAAACATTTTTTCCACGTGAAGCAGGTGAGGAACAATGGCTCTGATCAAAAAATTCAATTTTTTTTAAATAGCAAAGGAAGTATATAAAGACTGCCATATTTTCCAGAGTTACTTACTCTTGGATAAGGAAGGCCACTGGTAGTATTGAAAGCTGGTAAAAGTTTGTAACCCAATTGCTTTGCCATTTGGAGAAGTTCATCATTGTACCACTGCATGTACTCGCCTTTTTCTTTCAGCATGATTGCCAATGAGTGTCCACCCAAAAGACCCCTACAATCATAGAGATGAAACATTATCCACATCTTACAGATACTTAAAAGTCACCACCTAAAAAGATATGAGTATCTTGTTATCAACAATTTAGCACACATAAGGAAAGCCCACAAAAGAATCTAATTTTTTACCTAACACTGGGTACTCATTTTATGGCAAACCATTATAATTACATAGCCAGTATAAAAAAAAAATTCAGATGTTTTATCTGTTGTAAAGCATTCTTAAATACCTTAAATTTTCTTAAAATGAAGAACACCCTAAAAATCACTTATTTTAACAAATTTGATTTTAACCAATTTTACATTTAACTAATTTAATTGTATCATCATGAAATCTTTAACTTTCTTAGTATAACATTAAAAAAACTCCTCACTTTGTATTAAATGTAATAGATTAATAAACCCTCTGAAAAGCTACATAACTATTTCTTAAATTAAACTGAAGAATAGACTCACTTGTCTGTCTGACAATAAGGAATGAGTTACAATAACACAAAGGTAACCGTTAAATATAAAACTTAATAATGTTGAAACTTGATAAATAAATCCTGTAATTCCATACTTTTTAAAAGTTCCAAGAGCATTTCAAACCGTTTAGTTGTGAGGTAATCTATAAATTCAGTTTCATTTGGCTTGTAGAGGTGCTGGCTAAGGTTAGGAAACTACGTCAGGTAGTGAAAAACCTGTGATGTAGCTAATATGCAAATCTTCAACCTATAGTCCTTTTTTAACATACAGGGATTACCTTTGATTTGAGTCTGCAGCTATTTCCAAAGCCTGCTGCTGTCTGTGCCTGATATAATGCAAGGTCATCCCTCAGCCTCTGTGTTTCATAATATCTCAACTTTTATCTTCTAAACATAAGAAATTTCTTGCTTTATCGCCATCAAAAAATAAACAATATATTGTTTATTGTTAAAATTACAGCTTTAGTGTTTTACTTACCCAAGAACTCTGATGTTTGTTTCAAAGACTGATACAACTACATCATTATCTAAATTAACATCTCTTAAAACTTTTCTCACTGCATCTTCAAATTCTTTAGTTTTATTTAATACCTAGGAAAAGAAAATTATGAAAATAAAGTTCTTTTCTGCCAAGTCAAAGAAAAATATCCTCAGAATGAGCTACTAAAAGCAAGTTAATATACTTTAAGACTCTAAAAGGTGACACAGACAAAATAATTTTTTCCTTAAGCATATTTCAAAAATGTGATAATATCTGAAACCAAAAAAGTTAAGTGCCTAATTATAAGGGATCTTTACATACTTCTTTTTTTGGCACACTGAAATACCATTAGGACTTTAAAACAATCATCACCAGAACTGTTAATTGGTTTCTTATATATATAACCCATGACTAGAGCTACATGAGGTGAGCTCTGCTGAGATTTGGTTTCCAAGTCAAAGCAAAACAAAAAACCATCCTAGTCACCAGACAGCATTTTAAAAGTTGCTCCCCCTCAGAAGAAAGTACATTCTTCAGGGAATGATTGACTGATCCTAAATCATACACCACCTGCCATCTTCACCCCATGGAGGCCCCAGCCCCTAACGAAGGGGCAGTACTAAGGAGGCAGTACAATGTGGTCAAGAGCAAGCTCCAGTTTGAATTCTGGTTCCTTCTTGCACTACTTAGGTCTAATCCCAGTCAACTTACTTCCATCTCTGAGCCTGTTCCTTCATCTACAAAAAGAGGAAATACCCTTTCTCACAGGGCTGTTTCCTTAAGTGAGGTACTATATGTAAAGTACTTTCAGTAGAGTGCCTGACTTAACAGGTGCTTAATATCATGACTATATCCATTATTACCACAAGGGTCTAGAATCCTAACTAGGCTAAGAACTCTGGGATTCTTGCAATGAGCTCCATGAAGGGGTCACTGTCATTATACAGGTTGCTTAGATTTTTTCAGTCTAAATTAAGCCCACACAATTAGATGTTATTTAGGTCCTATTTCCATTAAAAGTGGTTTTCCTTTATTTGACTCTTTAATCTTTTTGTTTGATAATATTTTGTAGTGTTTTTTCACTTGATTTGATACTTTAACTAAAAATTCTAATTTACATATAAAACATTCCATATGAGTATCTGACTAAAATTCAAGTAGAAGTAAAATTTAGGGTCAGCCCTGAGTCAATATAATACAAAGGAGATTTTAAATTGACTGCTTTCTCTTCTCAATCTCAAAGTCCATGTAAATTCTGCAACAACAAATGCAGAGGAATATAGTCCCTCTATCACCTTTGGAATGAGACACAACTGTTCTACTCCCTGCACACATACATACACTTTATAATATCACTTTGTTAATCATCTTCTTCTTCCTAGATCTCCTGACAACTACTGCCAAGAATAGTACCAATACTATTTGTTTAAAAGGAGAATAAAAGTGGAAGACAGTTCTCTTTGTCCATAACTAGCTAGAAAATTCATTCTAACAGTCCCATCAGTTAATGAGCATCTTAAGCTCCTAGCCGATAACAAAGGATGAATTCAGGTCCCTTCCTTTCCCCTATTATCTTTAATATGTCTCAATGTCTTTCTAGAGAATTCATGGTAATGTCAAATTTAAAGGTAAATTTAAAGTTTCAGTACTTGACTTCACTATTGTCAAAGAAACTAGACGGCTAGAATTATAAATAGTTTAAATTTAAGGATCAAACTATGGCAAAATAAATTCTATTTAACACATTATGGCATGACCAAAATAAAAATGGTAGGGTTGTGTGTACTGTCACAAGTGATGTGTCCTATTAATATTTTCAAATAAATAAATCACAAAATGAAAAAATAATCAAAAGTAAATTCGAAATATTAGTACTTCTACTGATAAAATGTACAAGACAGCATTCCTTCTAAATGTAGGAAAAAACATTCCAACTAATTTCTTTTAATTCTTCTGTTTAAATTAAAAAGAAAATGTTTAAGATGATAAAAATTCAAAATGAATTTGCATATTTCAAAATTATGATGATATGTAATAAGTTACTTAGGTTATTCCCACTTGAAAAGATTTGAAATTTAAAGAGTTTATAAAGTATCATTTTTTAAGTGTTTGTAAGACTTCATCAATCTTTCTTCCTGACTCTTCTTGAGGAGAGCTTCAACAAATAGGGGGTACTTATCTGCATCTGAACCAAAGATCAGTAAAAAATAATATAATATCTTACAGTTAATAGGGACCTTAGATATCTAGTCTATAGGCCCTTCTGAGGTAAGAACAGGGGACCAGAGAAGTTAAATAATTTGGCCAAGGTCACACTATCAATATTATGTAATCATTTCTTGCTACTCCCTGCCACAAGGAGCCAGAAGTCAGTTTATACCACAGGTTAACTGAAAGTGTGGTCTGCTGACCAGCAGTAGCAGCACCACCAAGTGGCAGCTTATTAGAAACACAGATTCTTATGTCCCACCTTCAGTCTACTGGATCAGAATCTGCATATTAGCAAGATCCCTAGGTGATTTGTGGTACACTGAAGTTTAAAAACACTGCATCATTGTACAGTGGTTCTCAAACTTTAGCATATATCAGAATCATCTGGAAGCTTATTAAAAAATAGACTGCAGGGGGCCAGCCCAGTGGTGTACTGGTTAAGTTCCCACACTCTGCTTGGGCAGCGCAGGGTTCGCAGGTTTGGATCCTGGGCACGGACCTAGACACCACTCATCAAGCCATGCTGTGGTGGCATCCGGCATACAAAGTAGAGGAAGGTTGGCCCAGATGTTAGGTCAGAGCTAATCTTCCTCAAGCAAAAAGAGGAAGATTAACAACAGATGGTAGCTCAGGGACAATCTTTCTCATCAAAAAAATAAATAAATAAATAAAAAGTGAAATTAAAAAAAAAAATAGACTGCAGGGCCTCACTCCCAGACTTTCTAATTCAGTATGTCTGGGATGAGGCCCTAGAATTTGCATTTTAAAAAGTTGCTAGGTGATGCCGATGCTGCTGGTCCTGGGATATTTTGAGAACTAATACCAAAGTATAGAATTGGTATAACCTGACAGTTATAACCTTTATAATAATGAATGGCTTCTCAACTAGAAGCCAACAGATTTCTAAATATATGAAAGTTATGCAGCCAGAAACTACCCTTTCTCCTTCATTTCTGATAAAATTTTTAAAAATACATATATCTGAGGTACATGTTCATGAAAATCAACTAAGAGCTTACAGAGAGATGATAGGGAACCTGCCATATGGAAGGACGAAGCCAAAATGACGGAAGGAGAGACAAACTCCAGTCCACCTTTGGTCTTTCCTAATACCCAGCTATTGCTCCTCACTCCCCCGTATCAAGGTAGGCCTGATGTGCATAACCCAGCCGCAGTTACAAATAAATAACACCACTTAGTTTTTCCCTGGGTGGTAATTTGTGCCTCCCAGGATATTTTGCTTATCTTTTTCTCTTCCCCAGTACCTAGGATCATTAAACCAAAAACAAGACATACAATATTCTCTCTCATTCCCCTAGTCATTATAATGCAGTTTGTATATTCCTTTAATCTCTGAAAAATGAAGTCACAACTTTCAAAATCCTGACCCAGCTAAAAAGGACAAAACAACCATGGTCTTCTCAACAAAAAGGTCTTCTCAACCCTAGCTGCATTTTAAAAACAAACAGAAGCTTTAGAGGAATAAATAATAATGCCCAGCCCAACTCCACAACAATTAAATCAGAATAACTTGGGAGAGGGGGATATTTTCTAAAACTTCACAGGCAATCCTCCTAAGGTGCTGGTATAGTTGAGACTCTCTGGTTAAAAAAAAGAGCAAGAAAAAAAAAATTGCCCAATGAAATAAGAATGTAGAAACAATATTGGTAAGAAAAACCTGGTTCTGAAAAATTTCTGCCACCTCTAAGATTTTTGTTTTGTTTTTAAAAATACTAATCAGTACTTGAGACATTAACTCAAAAGTGAAAATTACACCTTAAGGAAAATCCTGAAACAAGCCTACTTTTTATACCATAAGCGATGTAAAAGTAGAAAACTAGAAAGACACTATATTTAGAAATCATGACATCTAGAACTCCATCTCTCCCTTCTGCCATCCCCAACCAGATAATTTAGATGGTTTTGTATCCTATGAAGTTGAAAGGAGTGCCAAGAAATGATCACTTGGTGCTAAAAATAATTGCTGGGAAAAAATAATTTGTTAATGAATATAATATATAAAACTTCTGATTTAGCAATTTCAGTATCATTGTGACACATCATTCTGGAACAAGAATACCAATGGTATTTTCTAGAATTATTTTCTTCAAATAGCTTCAACCTCCTTGTCCAAAGGGAAACAACCTTTCTTATTATGATGCCATCACATAAGCTGACATATTTATAAATTATTTGAGTATCTCCATGATTCTACATAATTTCACTTGACATTCACATGACATTATCAACTCAATAGTGTGAAAGATTTATTTAGAAGCAAAGACCAGAACATCTTAAATTCTGAAGGATTCTATTTCAGACTTACTGTGTAATGATTATATTCACAATACTTGAGTGTGCATACTATGAAATTTATAAAATAAGTAAAATCAAGAAGAATCAAACCTACCACAAGAGTGTCCAAAGAATCAATCAGTGTCAGAGAAAATCTAAGAAACAAGAATAGCGAGATACAAAACATTAGAATTCTGAAAATTTTATCAGAATGTATCTACATCCTATTGAGCGATAGTTTTTATTAACCAGTACTTTCATGCATCTATGGTGCAATTTAACTTATAAAGCACTGAAAGAATCTGAAAAGCCTTAGCATTATATTTAGGTTCAGCGTATCTACATATCTTTCAAAATGAATAGAAATATTCATCAGTTCTTTTTAAAGCAAATAACAATATTAAAGCATCAACACCTTATAACATGTTAACGACTTTATACACATTTAAAATGTTACATCCTTGGGGCCGCCCGGTGGCGCAGCGGTTTAGTCCGCGCTTGGCAGCCCGGGATTCGCGAGTTCGGATCCCGGGCGCCCGCCGACACACTGCCTGTCAGCCATGCTGTGGTGGCGTCCCATATAAAGTAGAGGAAGATGGGCACGGATGTTAGCACAGGGCCAGTCTTCCTCAGCAAAAAGGGGAGGAGTGGCAACAGATGTTAGCTCAGGGCTGGTCTTCCCCACAAAAAAAAAAAAAATAATAAAATAAAAGGTTACATCCACCTTAATAAACTCAACTTTTCACTGATCCAAGAGATAAACTGATTTTCTACAAAAGATAACACAAGGGAATAAAGGAACTTAATGTAATACTTAAAGCAGTCTTTGAAATCTAACCAATCCCTAGAAATATGGTTGCAGACTGTCTCTAAGAAGTCTGAGACCTTGGAACTTTGAGATGCCATGCTATCCCCTGTGTTAATACTCACTTTCCTAAGGCATCATCAACATCACCCCGACTTGGCTCCTGGCCTCTAACGCGACCTCTGCAGGTTAAAGGCATGAGTTCATCAGCTGGATAAGCATGTTCCTGCAAGGAAAATCTTAGTGAGTCACTAAGGAAAATAAGAGAAAGCACACATCATTTAGAGAACACAACCTTTTCACAGTTATATATGAAAGAAAAAGTAAAATAAAGGTTAGTCAAAAGTTCTACCATCCTTGCAGCCTATGAAATCTTTAAAAAAAAATTTTAGTTATAAACGTAATATGTACTTAGAAAAAAAACATTCTTTAAAAATCTGATAATCTGCTTCCCCTCTACCCAATCTCACTCCCCAGAGGTAATTACTGTTAAGATCAGCAATTATCCTTCCAGATTTATCCACATACATTAAACTACAAGCACACATATCATTTAAAAATTTTATTTACAAACAGGTGCTCCCGCCATATGCACACACTGCTCTAAAATTTCTCTACTTAAATCAAGGTGGCGTTTTTCCATGCTAGTATTTTACAAATGTGATATGATTTTATTCTTTTTAATAACTGCAAAGTGATAATATTAACTAATATTATTGAGTACTTATGTTCTAAGCACTGTTCTATACACTTTACTTCATTTAATTATCACCCAACCCTCTGAAATTGATCAATTATCTCCATTTTACGGATAAGAAAACTGAGGCCCAGAGAAGTTAAGGAAGTCTGTGTCACGCAACTAGGAAATGGTGGATCCAGAATTCAAACCTGGCAACCTGACTTCAGAGCCTGTATTCTTCATAGTACTCCCCAGAGTATTCCAAAGTACAGATATGCTGAAGTTTATTTATTTATTCCTTTATTGATGAATATGTAGGTTGAACTCAATTTTTCACTACATGAACAATGCTACAATAAACATTTAGATGCATATATCTTTTGTACACATGCTTGTATCTCTATGGATTAAATCCCTAGAAACAGACCCAATGGGTCAAAGGTATGGATATTTAATTTCTGATAGCAACTATCAAACTGAAGACACCAATTTACACTCTTCCAATACTCTCACTAACATAGGAGACAATCAATGGTTTACATCTTGCCAATCTCCTGGGTAAAAAATGGTATCTCAAGTTTCATTAGTGAGGATAAACATCTTTTTGTATTAGCCATTGCTATTTCTTTTTAGAAATGTCTGTTTATACCTTTTGTCCATTTTCTATTGATTGTCTTATTGGTCTTATACATTATGTTTGTTATATACAGTAAGTAGTTTTCTCCTGTCTTTTGTTTGGCTTTTAAAAACTTTGTTCATGGTGCTTTTTACTTTAAGCTTTAAATATGAGTTAAATCTGTCATTCTCTTCCTTTATGGTTTCTAGATTTCAGGCATGGTTAAGAAGGCTATCTAGAGCCTCTGAAAACAGTACTCCCAGAATTTTTTTTTATGTCTAGATATTCACTGCATCTGCAATCTAATTTTGTTTATGATGTGAAATAGGGATGTAACTGTGTTTGTTCCCCAAAACAGCCAATTTTCTAAACACCACTTTTTTTTTTTTTTTTTTTGTGAGGAAGACCAGCCCTGAGCTAACATCCGTTGCTAATCCTCCTCTTTTTTGCTGAGGAAGACTGGCCCTGGGCTAACATCCGTGCCCATCTTCCTCCACTTTATATGGGACGCCGCCACGGCATGGCTGACATGCAGTGCGTCGGCAGGCGCCCGGGATCCGAACTCGCGAACCCCGGGCTGCCAAGCACGGACGAAACCGCTACGCCACCGGGCGGCCCCTAAACACCACTTTTTAAACAATCCATCCTTTCCCTAATTGCTTGAAATGCAGCTTTATATTTGTTCAAAATTGTCTACACACACATTTTTGCAGCCTCTACTTTGTTCTACAGACCTATTTGCTCAAGAGACCTATTTCCTACTCGTATTGTCCTATAAACCTATTTGTTTCTACAGACCTACTTCCTGCTCCAAAATCATTATCTTAATTCCATCTTTGCAACACGCCTTGCTATTTGGTATAGCAATTCACTCCCCCCAATTATTTTTCTTCAAAAGTTACTTAACTACTTTTTCAAATTTACTTTTCTGGATAACTTTAAATTTTCCTTAAGATTCCATTGAAATTTTAATTGGAAGAGCCTAATTTGGGGAGAACTGATATCTTTACCAATTGAGTCTTCCCATCTAGGAATATACTACATCACTATATTAATTCAGATCTTCTTTTATGAATTTAGTTTCCTCCTATAGGTCTCATATATTTCTTAATAGGTACTTTACAGTTTGGGATACTACTGTGAGTGGAAATTTTTTTTTTTGAGGAAGATTGGCCCTGAACTAACATCTATTGCTACTCTTCCTCCTTTTTTCCCCAGAATGATCATTGATAGAGTATTTCTATTTAGATGATAATGAAGCACAAGCAAGAATCTTCCCTCCTATCCACTACAAACACACTGAAATGCTGCATAAATTTTTTTTAATACATAGCTGAGTTGGAGAATAAGAAAAGAAATTTTCAAGTACCAAAAGTGAATAGTGGAATGTAGAAGATGAAGCTGCACTGATCACAACATAGGCATTAGGAATAAAGACAGGCTTTGGTGGGAATTATGTTAATGCCCAAAGGGTATGAGAGTTGATGCTGTTGGCCCTGCATCATGGCCATAAGCCAGAGAAGCAGGTTCTTTAAGCTGGGTAGTTGCCTCAGTGATACTGGACTGGAACATCTCCACCTACTGGCTGTGGGTCTTAACAGAAAAGAAGAGAAACAAGAAAGACCTGCTGAACTTTATATTTTCTTTACCATGGGAGATTCCCTAAAAGATACCTCTAAAACTAATAAAATATGATAATGAGAAACATTTAGAGGTTAGATCACTGTGTTTACATATTTCAAATTTAGACAATATTTACTGATTCCCTGCCAAGAATAACAGAATTAATATACTCATACTTTTCCCCATTCAACTTAGGATTTTTGTCAATTATGTTATTATAGGAAGTCTTCACTTTGTATGGTTTCACTATACATGAGTTTCCACAATTTAGTTAAATAAACCCTCAATAACATGGTTCAATTTTCAGTTATCATTGTATATTAACTGCAAGCAATTGCATAAAATACAAACTTTGGTGCTAGTTCTTCAATCCACAAATCACTATGTAAATAACAGATGCTCACCATAATCAGTAATCAATCACATCACTTTTTCAAAGTCTGTCAGTGACTGATCACTGAGTATCTATTTTTTGGTTCACACACAGACAGCAAACATATAGTTGTGTTGCCTCCTTGTCACCCAGTGATAATCCTACATGACAGTTTGACAATTTACAAGAATGGGTAATCAAAAGAGGAAATTAGCCAACAAGGATATAAGTTCAGCAAAGAAACGAAAAGTGGTAACACTAAAGTGAAATTCGAATTGAACTTAAATGGGGTTATAGAAGAAATAGCTAACTATGGCATGTTGATACTGCTGCCATTTGAGAGACTCTAGATACACAGCCAGAGGAATTTAGTGAAGGCCAAATTATCTACAGAGATGAAGAAAGTGGTTGTGACATAAAGGACAAAGATGTCGCAGAGGAAACGATGCCTGCAAAAAACTTCCCATTAAAGGAATCTCCAGAGATATTTCATGACACATGAAATATGTGCAAAGGATAAAATCTCCAGAGATATTTCATGACACACGAAATATGTGCAAAGGATAAAATTCTTGAAGCCAATCCAAACTTTGAAAGGGGTGGGACAATTCACCAAGGTATAGAAGATGCATTCTCCATTATACAGCGAGTTAATACAATGAGATGAAGGCAAGCAAGGCAAGCATCGTTCAAACTTCTCAAGTTTTTTGCAAAGAAATAATACTTTAATTTTCAAAGTCTCTAATATTTTGAATTATTCTATACTAAATATTCATTTTGCTATTTTAAAAATTTCTCTGTACATTTATAACCATCAGAAAGAATTTTTAATGTTTTGACAAAGATTTTTAAAGATTTATAACATTTGTATTCTAGTCTGGAACCATAATTCTCAAAGTTGGTAGCGTTAGAATTCTACTTAAGTGGACTCAAAGCACACCATTTTTCTATGGCTTCTCCATTCCTGAGTTTTTAATTCTGATTCATCTCTTGGTTGCCTGGACTTTGTCCTCAGGTAGTTTATTTTTGTTTGTCTGTTTATTTTAAAAGAGTGGCATCAGTATTGTTATTTCTCTGGTAACTGGGTTAGGCTGCCTCTTGCCTTACACTTGAAGAACAATCTGAATGGTTATAAAATGCTTAAGACATATTTTCTTTCCTTCAGAAATCTGAAGATACCATTCCTCGTCCTTCTTGCATTCATTGAGTATCGCCATGGCAAAGTTTCTAAGACTAGTCTGATCTTTCATACCTTAAATATGACTTGTTCCTCCTATACTTGTATGTCCATATGATACTTAATTCTTGAACTCCAGCAAAAATATTCCTGATTCCATCCATGTCTACCTCTATCCTACTGCCTCTCACTAAACTCAATTATCTAAATTCCAAACTCATGGCACATTAGCAGCAGAAAAATAGAATAGAGGCCAGGAATACTAAACACATGGTCAACAGAAAAGGAAACACACACACAAAAAAATTAAAGTAGGCTAAAGAATACAAAAGCATTGAAGACTGCAACCTTTCAGGTATTTTAAAAAGTTCAGTGCTCTATAATGATTCATTTCCCGAGGAAAGGATTCCAGGCAACAAATCTTTCAATATACTCAGAATCCACATGCAGCTACCAAATTCTGAATTCACTATTTTGCAATTTGGAATTACATATAATTTTTAGCATAAATTCCTAATAACTTGTACATGTGTCTTTTACATGTCAAGTTTCTAACTACTTTTTTCAGTGTTAATTCCAGAACTGTGACGTCCCAGAATGCACGCTATTTTTTATTGCTTAATAGTTTCATATTTAACACAAACAGAAGTAAATCAAGAAAAGTATATATTTTTAAACTGCTGATGTATTTTGAAAGATACTTTGTAAGAGATCATTCAAATGTTATTTCGATTGTAGAGTGCCTTACTATTTAAACCACTGCTCAGAAAGCTTCACATTACTATTTTTAGGGTTTTGCAAAACACACACACAAACACCTTTGAAATTAAATATGAAACTCAAACCCTAAGCTTATCCCAATAAGAAAAATATTAATAGCAATTGCAAACCAGAATAATCAAATAAGAGAGTTTGAACCAGGTGCAAAACTACTTTATGTTCCCGTTTCAAGATTAAGGACAAAAATAAAACCACAGCCTTTTCTTTGGGTTAACCACAAAGCGAACTATAGTTGGTTTGCATAAGTCCAGAGCAATGCATACGTGGCAAATCAACAGCCGTATTATGCTTCAAACATCCTGGCTATTTGAGGTACAGTAATACTTTCTCTTCACAAGGTCTTTCCAGAACTAGAGATAAGTAATTCATATTGCTATGACTCACAGCCATGAAAAACGTTTAATAATTATCACTCTGAAATAAAACTTAGATAATAAAAGATAAAATGTTATAAATCTATATAAATTAAGTAGAACATAAGCCTATCTAAAAGCAAGAGCAAAAACATACAATAAAACATAGACTCTCCACATCAGACTCTAAATTTACTGGAGTTTTGAGGTGATATAACTCTGCCCTAAGGCACTCAAGTCAAAGCAGCATCAAAAACTGACTTTTTAGTAAAACCAATTCCAAAAACTAGGCAAAGGGAAGAGACTTTATTCTACCAAAAACAATAATAAAATAAAAGCATTATTTATAACAGTGAGTCATTGAAAATATCACACCTATTTAATTTCCAATCAAGTTATATACATTTTAAAATGTTTTAGTCTAGATCTTTATTGTTAAACACCTCCCTTCATGAGGCAGATAAGGTATTTCTTCCTAAAATAAAAATTAAATGGTATTTAATAAACCATCTATCACATATCGATAATATATGCTAATTACTAATTAAACTTGCATAATTTATCAGTTTTCATTTATACTCACTTATCAAACCATTTTTCAGGTGTTTAGGATTCCATTTATCTAAACTATTAAACTATTAGACTCACTTCATACACTGAATATTTACTGTTCCTTTAGGTAGCATATTTTATGGAATGCTTCTCAACACTGAGAAGAAACAACTAACATAACTGCAGCTCTCATAAGATTTTAAATTAATCAACACAGAGTAGAGTGTCAGCATACTTTAAGTTTGTACTCAAAATCAGATGAGAACAAAAGTTTCAAATTCTTTAATACATCTTAATCAATTTGATTTTGATCAATGATAAATTAAACTTATGAAATAATGTTATATGAAATAAATAAATGATAATAAATATTAATGCTATAATGAAATAAAGTCCTGCTAGTAACAGATTGCTTTATAGGAAGACTGTAATCAATAGATGCAGAAAAAGTATTTGACAAAATTCAATACCCTGTAATGATGAAAATTCTCAGTAAACTAGAAATAGAAAAGAACTTAACCTAACAAAGGGCATCTACAAAAAACCAGCAGCTAACATCATCCTTAATAGTGAAAGGCTAACTGCTTTCTCCTTAAGATTAGGAGCAAGGCGAGGATCTCACCACCTCTTTTCACCATAACACTAGAAGTCCTAGCTCCTGCAATAAGAATAAAAGGCATATAGATTGGAAAGAAAGAAGGAAAAGTCTCTTTATTTGCAGATGACATGACTGACCATGTGGAAAATCCTAAGCAACCTACCCAAAAAAGCTACTAGAAATAATAAGTGAGTTTAGCAAGGTTGCAGGATATAAGGTTAATAGACAAAGTTATCGTATTTCTGTATAACGTCAATGGACAATCGAAAATTAAAATTTCAAAGACTAGAATTTACAATAGCATCAAAAATATGAAATATTTATGAATAAATTTACCAAAAGATGTGTAAGATCTGTACAGTGAAAACTAAAAAACATTGTGGACATTAAATAAGATCTAAATAAATGGAAAGAGGCACCATGTTCATGGACTAGAAGATTCAATATTGTCAAGAAGTTAATCTCCCCAAATTGATCTATAGATTCAACATAATCCCAATCAATAGCTCAAGAGACTTTTTTGTAGAAATGACAATACAATTCTAAAATTTACAGGGAAATGCAAAGAAGCTAAAACATCCAAAACAATTTTGAAAAAGAACAAGGATGAAAGACTTACACTGTCTGATTTCAGGACTTAATATCACACTTAATCTAAGTGTGATATTGGTGTACGGATATTTAGATCAATGGGAAAAAATACAGTCTAGAAAAAGACCCATGCATATATGGTTAACTGATTTTACACAGGTTCCAAAGTAATTCAGTGGCGAAAGGATATTCTTTTCAACAAATAGTGCTGGAATGATTGGATATCCACACAGAAAAAAATATATAAATCAACTTTTACTGCACACCATATACAAACATTAATTCAAAATGGGTGACAGATATAAACCTGAACAAGCTAAAATTATAAAACACCCAGAAGAAAACAAGAAAATCTTTGTGACCCTGGGCTAGGCAAACATTTTTTAGGTAGGATATAAAAGACATGAATCATAAAAGAAAAAAGGATAAATTGGACTTGATCACAATTTAAAACATTTGCACTTCAAAAAGACATTATTAAGAAAATTAAAAGGCAAAGCATAGACTGGGAGAAAAATATCTATAAAACATACATGTGATAGCGCTTGGCAGCCCGGGGTTCGCGAGTTCGGATCCCGGGCGCCCGCCGACGCACTGCCTGTCAGCCATGAGGTGGCGGCGTCCCATATAAAGTGGAGGAAGATGGGCACGATGTTAGCCCAGGGCCAGTCTTCCTCAGCAAAAAGAGGAGGATTAGCAACGGATGTTAGCTCAGGGCTGGTCTTCCTCACAAAAAAAAAAAAAAACATACATGTGATAAAGGACTGATATCTAGAATGTTAACTCTTACAACTCAGTAATAACAGGATAAATGACCTGATTTTAAAATGGGCAAGAGATTTGAACAGACGCTTCACCAAAAAAAAGATATACAAAGTACACAGAAAGATTTTCAACATCATTAGTCATCAGGAAAAATCAAATTAAAATCACAACAAAATACCACTACATACCCACTAGAATGGCTAATATTAAGACGACTGAAAATACCAAGTGTTGGAGAGGATGTGCAGTAACCAAAACTCTTATACATTGCTAGTAGGGAATGCAAAATGTTACAGCCACTTTAGAACAGTTTAGCAATTTCTTATAAAGTTAAACTTACCCTTCCCATACGACCCAGCAATCCCATTTCTAAGTGGGAAATATATGAAAACGTATGTCCACATAAAAACTTGCATTCACAGGTTCATAGCAGTCTTCTTAATAATAGCCAAAGACCAGAAACAAGCCAAATATTTATCAACTTGTCAATGGATGAACAAATTGTGTTCTATCAAATCAACTGAATACTACTGAGCAATAAATAGGAACTACAATATATCCAACACACAGATAAATCTCAAAAGCATCATGCTAAACGAAAAGAACCTGAATCAAGAAACTACATACTATATGATGCCATTTATGTGAAATCCTAGAAGAGGGAAAACTATAGTGACAAAAAGTAGATCACAATGGTTGCTAGAGGTCAGAGGTGGGGAAAAGGAATTGACTGCAAGGGAGCACGAGGAAGCTTTTTGGGGTGATGGAAATGTTCTATACCATGACTGTGTTGGTAGTTAAACAACTGGACACAATTGTCAAATCTAAGAATGGTGCACTCCAAACTGGAAATGTTTTGTCTGTAAATTATAACTAATTAAACAGAAAGACCTGGTTCTACTGAGTTGAAATCCTATACAGAGTATCAAAGTGTAATAATAAAACATTATGAAAGGATATCATAGGATTTCTTAGGTCATTTTGGCAGTTTTAGGATGTTCTAAAAGTAGAGGCCAAGGAACAAGGGTTAACAAAAGGCAGTCCCACAATGTCCACATACAAAAAGACACATAAACTTTTACCTTCCCTCCTCCCAGCCATTAGTACCACTTCTAAACTACTTTACTTACAGAATCACTCTTTTTGATAACAAACTATCAAAAGGAAACATCAGGTACAGAGTTTCAAATGGGGAATATGAAAAAGGTCTGGAGATGGATGGTGATGGTTGTTCAATAGCATGAATGTACTTAATGCCACAGAACTGTACACTTAAAAATGGTTAAAATGGTAAATTTTATGCTACGTATATTTTACCATAGTAAAAAATGTTTAACAAAAGAAACAATACGGAACAAAAGTAAATCTAAGAAAACTTACATAAATCTAGAAATCCACAAGGAAGTTACATTTTAAAACAGTTCCTTTGGTTTGAATGATAAAGACTAATCCACTCTTTCTTTGAACTGTGCTCTCACAAAATCAAACTTAAAAGTGGTTATTAGGTATGATTCTACTAGCTAAGGGAAATTGTGCTCTTTTAAAGTTTATCTGTAATTTTTAGGGCTCTACCAAAGACCAGTTTTTGCTTATAACAGTCTGAGTTGTCTATAGCAGACAGGAAAAACACTGGAAGACAAAGATCAGATCAAGAGCTTAGATCCCAAAACGGTTCTGCATTTGGTGGCCTAAATACATGTCATTTTGTCATCTAAATTAATCTGCAAACTGACCTGAGCACAAATACTAAAAACATGCTAATAGAAACCCTAAAGTGACTGTGGTCTGGGGTTAAACAAGGTCACAGAAGAACTACCAAAACAAACATCAAATTTCATGTTATTTGGGGAAAAGAAAAAGCCACCTGTGCAACTCACTGTGGATAAATTGCAATCTGATTGGGGGTAGAGATTTGTCAAACAGAGTCATCATAATGTTAATATTTATGCCAATAATTGATAAAATCAGAAAATTCCTGGATGTAATATCAAGGGATGGCAGAGATGTAGCTATCTACCTAAATCTGGCAGGGCATTGTTACTGAAAAACAGCATTAATAGAAGCTGAGGAATCAAAAGAAGAAAAGGAAAAAAATAAGCTCAAAGGGTATATGCCTAGAACAGAAAAGAATGTATATGTTTTAAGGAAGTTCTATGTACAATCTGGGAAGGAGTTCTGAGTTAAAGCCTAGATGAATTTTTGGAGGGCAATTTCAACCTCAGTCAGAGAATGAATAATAATAGTAGTGACAGAAGCAGTTGAGTTAGCAGCAATAACAGTAAATTCTTATATAGTGCTTCCTATTTGCTGGACACTAGTTCTAAGCACTTCAGTTATATTAACTTGTTTAACCCTTACAACAACATTGTAGGCAGGCAAACCATTTAGAGAGATGAGGAAACAGGCTCAGGGAGATTAGGTAACTTTCCCATTGTAACCCAGCTGGTTAGGTGGCAGAGCCACCTCAGGGTGTCCTGCTCCATTTCCAGAGTTCTCCCTCTTAATCCTATTATATTGCCTTCTTTGGAAAATACTGTTGTTCTCCTGGCAACCAAGAAAGCTAGAAGGAATTGCTCTAATTGTAGACTAGACTGGAGAGTAATATTAAAAAGAACTAGTGAGAGATGAAAAGCTTTCTAGATTTATTAAAAGCCTACCATGTGCCAGGCATTTTACATTTTAGCATAGCAGGCAACTAACTCCAACAAAGTAGAGCTATAGATCCCAAAATTAACCATTAACTTGTATTTTTAATGAAGTTTATTAAATGATTTCTTTGCATTTAAAAGGCAAAGATATATCACAATAATCAATGCAACCCCCCCCCCCACTATTTGATTACATTTTCACACCAATTCATTTCTTTCAAAAGAAAAACATTTAATAAGCATTTACGTACCAGGCATGATGCTACGCACAGGACATATAAAAGAAGAATTTATTAAAAATTAAAGAAAATGATTCCTGTTCTCAAAAACCTTATAGTCTACAATAACCCTTCGCAATTATCCCCATTTTACACAGGAAGACACTGCTCAGGAGTTAAATGGTCTGTTTAGGGTCCAAGCTATTAAATAGCTGTGATAGGATTTGAACTCAAACCCATCTAACTCCAAAACCTATACACTTTTACTCTACCGCAAGCTAATAGTGTTTCTGAGTATAGGAACTAGAAAAAATGTTCAACTGACTTCAAATCACAAATACAGGGCACCTGGTCTCTATTTAATATTTTAGAACTGTTTCACGTTAGTTGAGAACTTGAAAAGGGGAAGTGTGAATTCTAGACTAAATCTTGGGTTACAAACCTCACATAAATTGAGCATAGCACAAGTACACTGCAAGAGTCACTCATGTTGTAAAATAGTTGAACACTTTAAAATATGGATTGCAGCAGACTACAGATAGGTGGGGCTCCACTGGAAAATGGAGGGGGGTGTTAATTCCAGGAGTATCTAGTCTTTGGAGTTGAAATCTTCTCCTTTAGATCTTGTAGATAGGTAGGTGTAACAGAAAGTTACCCAGTTAGGGATCTGATAAAGAGGAACTGGACCAGGAAGTCCTCTGAGGGCTGCCCTCAGTACCTGCTGCATCACAAACCCATTTATTAAGTGCATTCTATAGTAGGGATGTATCAGTGTAACTTTCTACTGTTTACCTAACAAGGGATGAGACAGTAGAGATACTGTGCACTACAAAGAGAAGATCCTATTCTCAGTGAGATGTATTGAACTGATCCAGCTATATACCATTTTATTCAACTTTGGAGCCAAAAGTAGGCGTTTATGAGATGGCTAAGGTTTGAGGGTGTAGCATGGATCCACTTGGCCACCTCAAAACCATTAGCCTAGATTTGTTAAATTATACTTTGCCCAAACTGAATTAATCAGGGGTAAATGATTTTGAAAGAAATATAAAGGGAATGGCTGAGGTCTCGAGACATGAATTTAAAACTGTGTTTTCAATATAGTTAAAAACACCCAAAACTTCATCATCATCATATTCTAAAAACATTTATTAAGAACTCAATATATAGTCTTAAAAAATGTACAATATAAAAGGAAACAAGGATTATCAACATAAAACACGCTTAAAAAATACAGAAATGCATTAGTATATGTACTTAGATGTTCATAAAGATAATGCTAATATATGAAGATATTTGGGTAAGACATAATAAAAAACGGATTCACAGAATTGGTTGAAAATATTTAAAGGTGAATCAGTTAAAGTTAGTTCTCTGACAAACTTTTCCTGAATACGTTTTTATAGGCCCCTTATATACATTTTAATTTATCATAAAAGAAATCTGCTGACATATTTTAAAATGTAAAAACAAGGTCATAAGAAGTAATTCTCAGAATAATTTGATTAAACTCTTTTCAAAATTACACAAATTAAAGGTAAAATTTTCCTTTGAACTCAAAATTTGCTTGCTAGTTCATCTTTTTAAAAATTTAAATATGTTTGCAGTTTAAGACCATTTTATTGAGGGGCAAAACACAGGGAGAGGTGTGGGGCAGCTACCCCTCTCCCCTGCCCCACTATGGGGAACAGACTCCCCTCCTCACCTTCCACTCCCCACCTCCCACTCCCCAAGGGGCTCACCCTGTACTATGGGGCACTAAATTTTAACAATGATAAAAAAACACATAACATAAAATTTGCCATTTTTAAGTGTAAGTTGAGCTGCATTAAGTATATTCACTGTTGTGCAACGGATCTCCAGAACTTTTTCATTTTGCAAAACTAAAACTGCTATTCCATTTCAAGTGATCACTAAGACATTTAAAAATAATATGGATCAGAGTATCTAGAAAGCAAAAATATTAATATCAAAGCCCACTACGAGAACATAATTTGGTCAGAGACTAGGTGATAGTTGATACTTTTAAGCAATGGTTTTCTTCATACAGTGTATAAAGTAGTATTGCAAATAGTTTTTTTTTAAAGAGAATAACTTCTCTTAAGGCCAGAAATAACATCTTATTCGTGTACATCCACAATATCCAGCTATGTAAAGCACTCAATAAACATTGTGGATAGCATCAAAGGAGACTGTTTGAATACAAAGTTTCATAATCTAATTCAATTTATTCTTACCTATTCAACAAATTGGTTCTCTAAAAACCACTACCAGGAATACTCTGTTAGCCTATGTTTGCACTGTTTTTCAAAAACTTTCTTTAAAAAACTGTGCTATTAATTCAGGTTTCAAAATTCCCAGTTGACTGTGCTCACATAATAATCAGCTCACACAAATGCTATGTAAAGATAAGCTTTCTACTTACCATATAGTTACCATAAGCATGATCAAACATTTCCAGTACTTGATTCCTAATTTTAAAAGAGCAGAAATGGAAAAAAGTTAAGTATATTCTATTCATTGTCTTTCAAAAAGTTAATGCTCCTTCATAAACATATACCAATAAAAAACAAAAGAAAAATTTATTTAGAAAGGGACATAAACAGTTAGGAGATACACCAGTGTTAGTAGGTAAGCTTTCATGAACCACACAGAGCTGAGCGAAACTTTCACTATTCCTAGCAATTTACGTAAACTTCACCTTATAATTTTTCCTAAGAAAACTGATGAAAGATGTATGCCATGCAGACAGAAGGAAATCTGATGCTGAGAAGCAATTACCTCTTAAAATTATTTGTCTTGAAAGGGGAAATATTGCTGCAGAGCCCCAAAAGAAATAAATATTGCTAAAATTTATTGCTTGTACTATATATTATACTGAAAAAGAGAGGTAGGTACGTGTGTGTATTGATATGAAATAAAAATACTCTATCAAGTCTCAGCCTTTCCTCTTAAACTGAATAAAATTACTAGTGCCCAGGTTAATACATGTTTGTCACATTTTCAAAAGATACATTTTATGATTTTATGATGTACTCGCTGCTCCTTTAAAAAACTGTCAAAAGTCAAATAAATAATATTCACCTCTAAAATGAGAAAACTAGTCCTCAAAAAGAGATTTGTGTGTTCTAGCTAATTCTGTTTCTCAAAATCCCCAATATGACTGTTTAAAATGGAGATTTCTGATCCCCACATCAAATTTACTAAGTCAAAATCTGTAAAGTTGGGACCAAGGAATCAATCTTTCAGTTAAACTCTCTCAAATTTGGGGGCTTGAGGGGTATAGGAAAAACTACAAAAGTTAATGTTATGGCTAGACAAGGCCAAATCTCTCTCAATAATTAGTAAAGGAAAAATAGTTTAATAATCTTTTATTAAGTCTGTTACTCCCAAAGTTGCAATCACTAAGGCAAGAACAAAATAAAGTGTTAAAGAAAATGGCTGATATTTTGATTTTGCCTCCTGTTATACTGCAATTGTCATTTTAAAAACTGTAATCATGGATGATGAAACAGTGGTAATAACAGAGCTAGCAGACAGAAAAGGACTAATTTCCAGATGCTGGCTATAATGACCAACAAAATCAAGTACACTCAAACTTGTCAACTGAATAAATTAAATCTTAACAAGTTTTCATGAATAATAATCATTTAAAAACACCTAATCATTAAAGACAAGATCTTATCACTTTACTAAAATATTAATTCTTTATGTGCTTCTATGTATGATAGAATATGGACCAAGTTATCTCAGAAAATAAGAGTATTTTAAAGAATCCTCCTAGACATTTCTTTATTGTACTACAGATGATAAAGAGCTCTCAAATTAGCTAATAAAAAAAGAAGTTAAAATTTCCCTTTCAAGCACTCATATCAATAAGTGGAATATGGAAATTATTCTTTTTCCTTCCCCTGAAATGGAATTAATACAAGATTATTGCCAAGAAGTAGAAATTCCTGTAACTGGTAATGGTAGTGCCTAGACATGCGTATTACAGATAACACAAGCTTTAACTTGTTAACCAACTTTGCAAGCATTCAATTTCCAAGATTATGAATAAATCATGATTGCATACAAGGAGGACACATTATTTTCCAATCCTTACATTTATGCAGCACATGATCATCAAATTTTACAATACATACTACAAAATGGAGATATTTATCATCCAGTTGAGTGCTTTCTCTCTCTGTTATTTAAACATATAAATCCTAACAAAGTCATATTTAAATACAGAATGGTAGAATAATTACTATATTAAACTGAAAAAAAGTGTTTCTATAAGGTTTTATATCTGTTCAATAACTGGATAAAAATGCACTGCAAATCAGATCTACAGTTCAAAAATTATGTCTATTTTAAAATAATTTCTATAAATCAGCTTTTTCTAAAGTTATATTACCTGCCAACGTGCCACAGAAATTGAATTTTTTTATACTTTATTTTTTTAATGAAAAGATAACATTAACAACTGCTGTAACATTTAAAACACAAAAACGAAAAACAACATATTCCAGGAAGGCTAAGACTACATATGACCAGGTAAATAGTTTCATAAACTATAAACCGCAAGCAACTGAGCAACTGCTTACTATTTAGGACAGCTCCAGTCTTTATCATCAGTTTGGTTTGGGGGTGGGTGGGTAGGAAAACGGGTGGGGCATTTTCTGCTTTTTTTCATAAATCATTATTTGGGCTTTTTTTAAAAAAATCACACAGGTAAACCTAATGAATCAGAATTCAGTTTCCTGAAAATTTCCAAAGGGGAAAGTAGTCAAGCAATTGTGAATTTGTGGTTTACAGCTCTCCACTCTTATTCTACTCTTATGCTGGAGTAAGGTAATCTAAATTAACAAGCCTAAATAACTGTAATTTCACTTTCAGGAATAATCTCAAAATTTGAGCTGAAATCTCAAGTTGGTGGGACTTTTCCAGTTAAAAATTAATTTTGGTCAAAAATGATTTATCCAATGGCTTTTCTTCAAATAAAAAATTTTAATTAAAAAGGCAGAAAGGGGAGTGGTGGGCAAATAAGATTGCTATCCTTGAAGCTTCTCTTTCCAGGTCCTATGGAAGTGCAACATAGTGGAGAGAGCATGGGCTCCCAGGTCAGAGAGACCTGGGTTTGAATACTGGCTCCACCAGTTACTAGCTCTGTGATTTTAAACAAGTTAACCTTGAGTCTCAATTTCCTCATTGCAAAATGGGCATCACTTCCACCTCATTAAGAAATAGGGAGGATTACAGAGATAATATATGTAAAGCACCTGACACAGGGTAGGGTATTCAGTGAAACAGTTTTATCAATAATACATTAAATTCCCAAAGAGAGATTTAAGATACTCATTAGAGTTTACCGGTAATTTTGTTTTGATAGCTGACACTTCATCTTTTTCCCATCAAGTGTCCTTCATTGCTATTTTATTTAAAAACTAATACAAGACTCATGCAACAATTTAAACAATAAGGAAGTATATAAAATACAACCTGACGGCTCCACCTCACCTCCATCCTAACCCCAGGAGGTAATCATCTTCCCACGTTTTTCTGAGCTTAGACAATTTCTTTTCTGTTTTTTAAAAAAACAGGGTATGAGGGGCCCGCCCAGTGGCGCAGTGGTTAAGTTCCCGTGCTCTGCTTCGGAGGCCTGAGGTTCGGAGGTTCGGATCCTGGGTGCGGACCTAGGCACTACTTTTCAAGCCACGCTGTGGCAGGCGTCCCACATATAAAGTGGAGGAAGATGAGCACAGATGTTAGCCCAAGGCCAATCTTCCTCAGCAAAAAGAGGAGGATTGTCAACAAGATGTTATCTCAGGGCTAATCTTCCTCACCAAAAAAAAAAAAAAATTTAAAAACATGGTATGGTACTATACATATTATTCTACAACTTGCATTTTTTTTGTCTTGTGAATATATCCTGGATAGCCTTCCAATGAGCTACCTCCTCCTTAATCTCTGAACATTATTCCATAATACGGATGCCCCAAGGAACAATTTTGTTCTTTCAAAATGCACAGCCTTGTACACCTACCTCTACATTAACAGTCCTTTTATTTCTGTAGAACAGATTCCCTGAGGTGAGATTAATGAATCAAAGAGTACACACAATTTACATTTGGGGAGATACCGTCAATAAATTACAGCAATTTATACTCCTAGCAAGCTTTTTCTCACATCTCAACTAGCCAGTACCCTATCCATGTGTTTCGGTTTACTAATCTGATGGCAAAAAGCAGCTATCCCATTGTTTTTAATGGACATCTCTCACATTTATGAGGTTAAGGAACTTTTCATGTTTACTGACCATTTACATTTCCTTTTCTATGAGTTAACTCCTCATGCCCTTTGACCATTTTCTCCTGGTTCTTGGTTTTTTTCTTATTCATTTGTGGGACCTAACGTGTATTAGGAATACTGACTCTGAATTAAATGCTCCGATAATTTTATGACACTTTCAAGACTGATAAAACTACTTTAAGTAACGTGAATAGATATACTTAATTTGGGCTTTTGAATAATACTATCAAACATTGTTCTATTATGAAAATGCTGTGCAAGAAAACACTGCAAGGAAATAGTAAAATGTGTCAAATTCAAGTTCCAATGAACGCCCCCTTTTCCCTAACAGGTGTAAACACGATTTCCTTAACTACTGTGAGATCAGCAACATTTTCCCAGCTGGGAGCTCACTTGTGCTCCCATGGTTAGAGACATCTAACCACGTCTCCGACGAAAAGACAACCGCAGGACTCTCGCGCGCAGCGACACGGACTGTACCCCCTTCACCGGCCACCGACATGGCAGCCGCGTTGACACACCGCGGCTGGCCTCAAGGAGCCTGCACATGTCACCGACAGCCCGGGCGACATCCCAACAGTCCCCCGAGGTCACATCGCGGACGGCGGCCCCCACCCTCCTGGACCCTGTCCACCCTGCCAAGGTCCTCGCGAGGCAACAGCCGTCCCAATCGCGATAGGAGAGGCCACTGCGCGCCCGGGTCGCAATGACAGGCGCCGTGCCTATGGTCAGCTCACGAGGAAACCCACCCCAGGCTGTCAAGCACCCTTACCCAAGCTTCTGTTTCTCCTCCCTACTCATGGGCGCGGCCCCCGCCGTCCACACGGACGTGGCCGACACCAGGCAGAGCGCGGCCGTCGCCGCCACCAGGCTCCATGGCGTTCGCTGGGGGACCGGGGACCCACAGCCCCGGCCGCCGCCGGCTTCGCTCATGGCCCCGCGGTTCCGCGCACGCGCAGCTGCTACGCCCGGCCGGTGGGACACATTGCCGGACGCTGGTGGCGAAGGGGCTGCGAGCCGTGCCGAGGGCGGGATGCGGAGTAACGCGAGCGGCCGCCGTCGCCGAACTGTTTCCCGAAGCCACCGAGCCGGTCCCTAGCGCCAGCGCTGCCACCGCCCTCCGCCCTCAGCAGCCAGGAGCGCCTCCCCCAGCTTTCCGGTGTCGTAGTCTAGGAAACCGCCTCCCCCAACGCTACTTCCGGGTAGGGCCCAAGATGTTGAGCCTCAGGCCCAATGGGGACCGGATCGGAGAGGGACTGGCTCTGGGGACAGGAGAGGGCATTGGCCCGTAGAAGTGAGACGTGGACAAAAGGCGGTACTGGGGAGGGACCACTCGCTTCGGCCCGCCTCCCACCCGTGAACTTGCGACCTGAAGACTACCAGTCCCAGCGTGCACTGCTTCCTCCCCGGCCGTCGGGCAGTCAGACTCCGCCTGGCTAAATTTCCACCCAGGGTAGGCGCTCTGCACTCTGGGACGTGTGGTCCTCCAAGGGTCACGGGCGGTTTCCGGGATCCCGCTTCCTTCGGCGCTCTGCGGCCAGTCTCCCTCCGTGGACTGCCGAGTCCCTGGGAACCTATCAGGTCTTTATCCTTCTTCCTGTGAATGACGTTTCCCTGGGGGGCTGGCAGAATGAGGCTCACACGTCCCCAGGTCGGTGCCACACGCCTTGGGGAATACATAGTGTTGGAGTAGTCCTCTGCCCTCAGGGAGATTACAAAGCAATAAGAGCAAAAATGAATTGAGGCTTTGACGGCAGTGTGCTGAGTTTTACTTGCATTCTCTCATGCACTCTTCTCCAATAGGTAAGTACCACTATCCCCATTTTGCAAACGAGGAAACCGAGGCTAGAGAAGTTAGGTAACACGTCCTCGTCACACTCCTGGATGAGATTCCAACCAGCCTCCATGACTCGGAAGCCCTTGCATGTAACCACATCTTTGCCTTGCAGTACCACCTGAGGCCTCGTACACAATTAATAATAGTTATTTTAAAAGCTCAGTGTAAGGAGAGTAGTGTGAGCTGCAAGAAAGTTTTATGAAGGAGATTGGAACTTGCGATTTGTTTTGATAACTGAGTCCCAGTTTAATCGTTAGTAAAATGACGAGTAGGTTTCTCTTGAAAAACCACATTGTTTTTCTTGCGTGATAATTCAATAGGTAGGTGTGGAGTTTAGGAGCGTAGATGTCACCTCTGTCACCACAGTCAATCGCTCACTTGTCCCTTCAGCAGCTTTTAACTCTGTTTGGAAACTTTCTTCCTTGATTTCTATCACCTTGCATCATCTGCTTCCTTCTCGGACCTCCCGTTCAGGTGACATCAATGACCTCTTCCTTCATTCCCCCTCTCTTCTCTTTCTTAAAATGCAGGTGTTCCCTGCATTTTAAGGTTTACTTTTTGTCTTTTTTCTCTTTGTACTCTATTCCCTGGTGATTTCTTCCACTTAATGTGGATTCAACCGTCATATCTCTGTGGTTGATTTCTAAATCAGTATGTGTCCTGATCTCTAAACCCGGATTTCCAGCTCCCTAATAGAAATTCCCTTCTGTCTGGCCCAAGGGTACCTCAAATGTAATATGTTCACTGATTCAAATTAATGCATCAGAATCAACTTCAGCTCATCATCCTCCTCCATCATTCAGGCCCAACCAGTTGCCAAATTATACAGATGCTACTTCTGCTATCACCACCTTTCTTTCTACTCTCACTTCTGCTCAGTTTGAGGCTCCATTACCTCTTTCCTGAACCACTGCAATAGCCTCCTAAATTATTTCCCTGCCACTTTACTTTTCTCTACATTGCTACCAGAGTTGGCATTCAAGGACATCTACCAACCCTCTGAACACATCGTCTCCCTTCTACTGCTGCCCTGCTGTCAAATCCTACGTGATAAGTAACAGATTTTCATGTTATTTCCCTTCTGTGCCTTTGCTCTTACTATCCTCTCTGCTATCCCGCCATCTTTGTCTGTAGAACACCCAGTACCCGTTAAGTCTCTGCTCAGATTCTTTCCACAAAACCCTTCCAAAACCTTCCAGTCATTAGCAGTCACCCCGTCCCCTGTTCTTCCATTGTCTTCTGTGTTTTTATTATTGCATTTTCACAGTCTGCCACGTCCACTAGATTGTGACAGGTTGGAGGGTATTGACTTTAGCTTATTTATATATATGTTCTGAAACTCAGCACTCTGCCTCTCCTGTTATAGATGCTCAATAAATGTTGAATATACTTATTTGTTTCCTTATGCCTTCAGTTTCCTTATCTATAAGGTGGGACTAATACAGTTCTTTTATTTACCAACATGGATACGGTGAAAACATGAGGTCATTTCTGTATAATATTTAATTTTATCCTTTTTACGGACCTGCAACCCTACACTGGTTCCATCCTGGATCCTCTTCAGCAGCTTTAATGGTGAAGTTAGCTAAATAAATAATGCCTGTGAATCTTTCTTGGCTCTGGCATAGAGAACATGACAAACTAAAGGTCAATACTAATCAACAAGTATTTGAAAACTAGGAACAAAGAAAGTAGAAAAATGGTCAGTGACCTTCACTTATATTGAAATGTAGTCAAGTCAATTATTTGTAGTGGATTATTGGCAGTAACTCAGTTTTCTTTACCTTCCTGACGTTCCAAACCTTTCTAAGAAGTCAAAATTGACTATTAATTATCATTAGGGAACAATGGACTCAAGGAGGAGAAGTACTGGCTTTTAATGTTTAGCATTTTCTGGTGTTTTTCGCCTTGGCTTATTTGTTTTCAAGCTAACATTGCATTTTAAAAAGTATATAATGAGAACCCAGAACGTGTTCTTTGTTGACTTGCTAAATAATAAGCTCCTTTTTCTCCCTTACTGAAATACAATTTCTAGCCAATGGTTGAGTCCATTTTTCACTAATCTCAGCAAAACCGTATGTAGAAAAGCTTGTGTGGCCTAAAAAACATTGCAACTTATCGTGTCTAAGGTGGAGCCCATGGAAGTGAAAGAAAAACATATTTACAAAGTGCATTTCAAAAGAGAACCCATTTTAACCCCTTAGTGGAAAGAATAGACATTCTTAGCAAATTGGCAGTTTATGGACACTAGGAAAAAATTCATTATTTTAAAACCTATACCTTAGTGATAAAAAGGATGTAGAAGTTAAAACATGGTGGAAAACATTAAGGAGAATAAAGATAATGACTTATAAAGAATATGGCAGAGATTTTAGATGTATGAAGCCCATTAAAAATGGTAAGAAATAAGATCTGTTTATAAAATGCCCTTTAACTGGTTAAGAGTCTGTTTGCACAGCCTCATAGCTTATGTAAATATGTATGCTCACCTGGTGTTCTCTTTACTTTCTTGCCTGAATGGATCAGGAGTTAGGGAGGGGGAGGAGCCCTGGTTAGTCATATGGATTCACAAACATAAGGCAAAGTCTCCACTCCAATATTATAGCTCGGAAATAGTCCCAGGAGGCTATGACCAGCTGTGTGAGACTGACCATACGGCAGCAGTTGCCCCAAATGACTTGAATTCTTTAGTGTGACAGATCTAATTACTCCTCAAACTCTAGCGTGGAATTTGGGAGTGGTCATTTATGTCATTCTTCAAATCGCTTTTCCTATTATTTCATAGTTTGTGGAATTTACAGAACACCTTTCTTCTTGAGAACCCAATCTTGCAAACATGAAATAAAGACCGTACTTATTCTACGTTTACAACTAGGGATTTTAAGGCCCCAGAAAGAGTACTTCATGAAAAAGGTACTCGGTGAGTGTTGTGGACTGACTCCATGCTTGGCTGGCTGACTGACTTGTGCAAATTCCAAGAAAGAGAATGGGAAATTCGGATTATTCACTACCCTCAAAGATGTCCCCAGGGCTTTTTCCACCTCTCAACCGAAATCTTCAGAATCACTTCAGTTTCAGATTATTATCTCACTTCCCTCAATGACACCTGCATCAGCTCTCTCAGGCAAGAGATTTTGCTCACACGTCATGTTTAATGTTAAGCTCAATCTTGTGGTTGGGTCTCTCATTTAGTGGCCATTTTCCATTTACTTCATGTATCCGAAACAAAGCCAAGTCACGTGGCTCTTCACAAGCGAGTGCATCTTGCCCCTGCCCCTTATCCTAAATCTCCATTTGCATCACCAACATAGTTTCCACTTCGCATTTCAGTCTGGCCTCGAGGTTTTACGTCAGAACCATTCAACAACATTCCGCACAGGTGGCATAGGTAGCAGAGTAGCCAAGAACAATGGCTCTGAGCTGGCTCTGCTACTTATTAGCCATGTTATCTTAAGCCAATTGTTGAATTTCTTTGTGCCTTAGTTTTTTCATTAGTAGAATGGGAATAAGAATAGTACCTACCTCACAGGTTTTTTTAGGAGGATTGAACGGTTTCACAGTTGTAATACCTTTCTTCTAGGAGTGTTGTGAAGATGATGAGATGATATGTGTCAAATATTTAACACAGTTTGAGAGAGCTCAATAAATCATAGTTATTGATATTCTCATTATTATGGAGTAGAAAGGAAAAGTTGCCATTGTTGAGAGCAAGACTGAAAGGGCCTGATTCTACTCTTAGCCCCAAATCTTATCCACTTCCTTGGCTTGCTAACCTTGTGCTACCGCTGTAGGCTCCCCATCCAAAAGTGTAGCCCTCCTGGATCTGCAACTCAAGGGACCATTGAATTCAGGCTCAGTTTCTGCCATGGAGACCTTGTACGAGTTGTAAAGCCTCGTCCATGTATTAGAGAAGCATACATACAAATGCAAGGTACTTTTCTCCCCTCTTAAAAGTGGCCTCATCTGTAAGGCATTTGAAGTCATGGAGGTTGTGGAACAGAGTTTAGAAAAGTTCAGAAAATCTTTTCAGTTCTTTGTTTGTGTGACTTTCCTCAGTTTTACTTTGCTTTTACAAAAGCGCATCTTACCTCCAATCTCTATGGGGTTTAGAACGTAATCAATTTTATGTTATTTTACTAATATATGAAATTGAGGATCAGAGTGAAAGATGCCCAGCTGATCAGGTCAAAAAGCTTTAGGTAAAGCAATCTCAGCGTTTTGACACCTAAGAATTAAAAATAAGCTATTTCTGTAGTGATGCTGACGTTACTCATTATCCAAATCCAACATTCTTACTTCCTAAAAACTCTCTTTGCATATACGTATGTAAACATATATAAAATTTGTACACACCTAATACTATCTTTTCAGGCTTTCTTCCTCTTATCCCATAATCCTCAGAAAGAGGGATCGAATTTATCGAACGCCATCATTTGTTAACCTGAGATGTCTGCTTTCCATTGAAATAAATGCTGACAGTGCTTAAATATTAAATATTTCCTGGCTTTCTTCTCCAGCTTAAAGTTGTATGAAAACAGTACTTTATTACTATTTCTTCTCCAAATGTCTTGAAAGGTTTTTGTGCTTCTTTTGTTGTGATTTTTTAATTTTATTTTTGTGGGGGTTTTTTGTTTGTTTTTTTTTTTAAGAGCAGATCTTTTAGTATTTTCGGTGATCAGCCAAATCAGAGGGAAGATTTGTCATGGATGAAAAATAGAGTAAATAGTTCTTAGTTTCTTTGCAGATCAATCTCCCTGTGATGTTTTAAACTCAGTGTACAACCTCCAACGCACAGGATTGTACTTAAAACTTCAAGAGATGTGATTTTAGATACCACTGCCCTCTTGACCACATTTTTCATGGCATCAGGCGGTAAGGCAAGGGCAGTTACATTGTGCATGGAAATGTACTATTGTTAGTCCACTGCTAATGATTAATAGACTTTATTTTTATTTTTAGAACCAGCTCATAAGCACAAATTATCTTCAGAGCCTTCCTAGCCCTTCTTTGGGGCTTCCACTCAATCTTAGCACCTTCTTTGGGTTCCCAGAACATCCCACTCTAATGTCTAATGTTTTTTTCTGGTTTTTCTCCATGTCCCTCACATCACTTCCCTTTCTTTCCCACATCCTCCTTTCATTTGGCAGGGGTGCACACACACACACATTTGCTTTGTGCCCATCTGAGCATTGAACTTCAAATCACATGATTTGAGTGCTAGACCTGGGTCTGCCATTTTCCAGAAGCCAGTCAGTTTCTCTAAGACTCCGTTTTTTGTTTTGTTTTGTTTTTCATTCCATATGGCCAACAGAGGTGGGCAGAAATTCCAGATGTGGAATCATATTAGTGGTTAAAAAGGGGTAAATAACTTGCAAATAGTTTAATCGTGCAAAACTACTGACTTATTTTTGGTAGATAGTAACAGCAGCCAAAATATAGGAATCGGGATGAAAATTAACTCTTCTCCAACAACCTCATAACCAGTTTATAATTAAACCAAATCTTAGGCCAATTTCTGTCATACATACAGACATTTATTAAACAAATATTTGTTAGCAAGCAGAGACAGGTAACACATACTGCCTGTTCTGTGAGTCTGATGAAGTGCCAGAACTCAATCTTTTTAGGTTCTGCAATCATGACCTTACCTGAAAGATTCACTGGAGGCATAGAAACAATAGTCCAGAGTCAGGATTCTATCACCATTATAATAAGCATCAGACAATTGGGAGTCTTCCATCCCACACACCATTCTTAATGGTCCAGCTTCTTACAACTTATTCATGCAAGGGTGGGAGTACCTCTGAAATATTTTAGCTAGTCCATGTATCTTGGAAATCACTAATTCTATCAATGAGAGCTTATTTCTAACGTCCATTTTGATGACTAACAAACCTTAATTTCAACAATGAAAATTCATTTTTGACATTTGTTAATATTAAATAAAATGATCTTTGGTCATAGTAGAGATAAGATGGAGAGATGTACTTGTGGTACCTACCTCTTTAGAGAGTCTACCTGATGAGACCACTAGCTGCCATCCTGGAGTGACAATTTCTGATTGGGGCCACTGACTGCACCTCCAGTATAACTTCACCTAATCCATTTATATCATCCTATGTTGAAGAATTTTAAGGAAAAATGCAGATATCATCATGATAATATTTACAAAGAATGTAAAATATGTCAGGCACTTCCCCCCTCCCTCAATACGTGGGAATTATTATCCTTGTTTTACAGAAAGTTCAGGGAAGTTATATCACTTTGCACAGGTCAAAAGCAGGGTTACAGTACAGTCAAGATTTAAATATAAGTCCAGACCATTTCTACCATACTAGGATGACCATAAATTCTGGTTTGCCTGTGACAGTCTTTTTGTGTATGTGCCAATCTTCCTCTATTTTGTATATGAATTGCCACCACAACATGGCTGCCAACAAGTGGTGTAGGTCCATACCTGGGAACTGGCCTGAGCCACTGAAGCAGAGCACACCAAACTTAACCCCTAGGCCACGGGGCCAGCCCCAGTGACAGTCTTGATTTATATCATTATCCTGTTATCCTATCTGATTAGTGCCCCCTTTCATTTTCAAAAATGTCCAAATTTAAACAATAAATTATATTATCACCCAAACTATACAACATTACTTCCAAAGTCCAAGGACCTCCATCCTCCAACTATGTCAGATTCTATCAGATGTATGAACACAACCCAGCAAGTGCTCATGGCCTGGCTCCTTCTTGTCCCACCACACTATTTTGAATAAAAGGGAGAAAAAAAACGGTGTAATTAGGTGGCACAAATTCAGGAAAAGAAAGTCCTGCTAACAGGAAATACAAATTTCCTTTACTGAGAAAGATGTAATAATGAGTCACCAAGAAATTAGACAGACTGAAGTAATCAGTTATAAAATGCAGTGAAAATTATAGGAGGAAGAATAAGACCAATATTGAAATTAAGCTATTTCAATCGTATTTGCCCAAGAACATTCATATTAGCTAAATTTGGCGTCTGTTTTGTCTGTTTCCATTTATACTTACCCTGGAACACTAAGGGGAAAAAATAATTTTGCACCAAAATTGTACCACTTTAGGTAAAATATACAACTCATACCTTGGGTTACAAACTTCGAGTTATAAATTAAATAAGTCATAGGGATGTAATGTACAGCATGGTGACTATAGTTGATAATGCTGTATTGCATATTTGAAAGTTGCTAAAAGAGTAGATCTTAAAAGTTTCATCACAAGAAAAAAATTTTGTAACTACATGTGGTGATAGATATTAACTAGACTTGTGATCATTTTTCAATATGTACAAATATCGAATCATTATGTTGTACACCTGAAACTAATATAATTTATATGTCAATTATATCTCAATAAAAAAACCCACACCTTTGTTGTAGCTTTAGATTTACCAGTCAATTATGGGAACTGGAAAGCACTTCTCTATGATGCATTGAAAATTTACTCAAAGAACATTCCTTTTCCAGGCAAAACTAAAATCCCTTATTCCTGCCATGACCTTTTCCTGAAATGATAAATGATGCGTATGAGTTGTGGATGTATCTGTGGATGTGTATGGATTGAGAAATGCTGGCCTTTTCTCGTCTGTGGGTTCACCATGGCAGAAACACATTGCCATGTGACCCAGTAGTGAGCAGGCCTCCAGAACTAAGAAGTGCTCTTGTGTGAGGCAAAGGCAGCCCTGTCACTCATCATCCCATGACTGGGTTGACTATCAGAGGCTATTGTTCCATTGTTTTTCCTGGTCCCTTCTCCGAAATTGACTATTCTTTGGAGCTTCTGCACCAAGGTTAAGCTGAAGCCACGCTCTCTTCCCACCTCTGACATTGCCTGAGGTCTTGCCAATAGTGGGCTCTCAACGGGGACTGGCAGCAATGGCAGACTGAGAAAGATGGAGGAGGCCAACAAGGCCAGCTAGACAACCTGGAATTCTCAGATTAATTCTTTGTATTGTGCCTTAAATTTGGTTAGATCCGATCTCTTTCTTTAAATTCTAGGAATCTTTTTGGAGGAGTCGGGTAGGGAGGATGGGAGAAGGAGACAACCACACGGTAAAATCTGTTACCTTGGTCTGAGAGGGGAAATAAGTCTTGAGTAGTGAATGCTAAGAAGGATAGAACACAGTTTGTGTGGAATTTATACCTATTTGATTTATAATAAAATGTTTCAACTCTTACCTACATCTTGAAAATACCTACTAGGCATTTGTGATGTCATGGACAAGGTGGGGGTTAAGGGGGTGTTATTAGCTGGGAAGATAGGGGAAACGTTGTCTATATCACATTTTACAAAGAAGAAAATTCCATTCTTTCCCAATATAATAAATGATCGTGACCCCCTTTCTTCTTGTTAGGATTGTAAGAAAATGATGGTTATGGTCTAATGAGTTCTAACACCATTCTGGGCGCTTTATGTGTATACATTATTTTTCATCCTTTTAACAAGTATGTGAAATAAGTCCTATTATGATTCTCATTTTCCAGATGAGGAAAGTAGGGGACCAAGAGGCCCTCAGCCTCCCAGCCATTGAGTGGCAAAGCCAGGTTTCAAACCCATGCTCTGGCCCCGGAGGCAGCATTCAACCAGCCAATACCTTGCCTCACAAACAACTTTCTAAGATGGCTTGGCATGCTCCCTGCTCCCTTCAAGTAATTAAACAAAAATCTATAACTTACTTAAATGTGCAGTATGCTGCTGTCATACTGGAAAACATTACAAACTTTATAATACAGTTTACTTGACTTATAGGACATTTGATATTACTGTTAAATGAGTTTTATTGATATGGAAAAACATTCATTGACTCAATATTTACTGTTCTCCTTCCAGATATAAGACACAAAATTGAGTATGCACAGAGTCTGTGTGTAGGGGGGGAAACCTCTCTGATATGAGAAATAGGATATGCACACAAATGAAGCAGAAAATAAGTGCCATCAGAGAAAGGCAAATAAAGAGCTAAGGGAGTTCAGGGAGGCAAAGCTGCCCAATTTAATGACTTTAAACTCCGAAAAGTGTCTGATCTTCTTGAGTATCCATTGGAATAGCTATTGTGTATAAATTATGATGAAATCTTTGAAGGTATCTAACAAGGAGCAAGACCCTAGAGAAGCTATTAATAATCTAGCATTTCTTGCATGAGAGAAGATTAATTGAACATAAGTAAATGATATTCATCCCACTTAAAATACCATGACTAGTCTTTTCTGACAAACCATGTTCCTTATTTCCCTGAAAATATTGTTGAAGTCTAATCCTTAATGAAGTCAGTGCCTAGCACAGTGCCTTGTACTAATAGGCACTTAAATACGTATTAATTTGGTTGAAGATTTTGTTTAATTAAAACCAGACTTGAGCACTTGTGTACACGTTTGAACATAAGCTCCATCATATCATTCTCAATAGTTATTCTCTGTTTTCTTCATCATCCTTGATCATTCTATTCATTCATTAATATAGTTGTTCAATAAACATTTTTTCAGAAGTAGTAATCTGGGTTGATGCTTTTATTTCTTTATAACTTGAGCAATTTCTTGGATGGTGGTGCCACTCACCAAAATGGAAACCATAGGATGAGGGGCACTTAGGAAGAGAAGGATAGATGGTGAGTTCAACTGGAACGTGATGAGTTTGAGTTTATGGTGCTGAGTTTGACAACCAAGTGAAGGAATGCAATAGGCAGCTGGATGTATGGGTCTGGAGGTAGAGAGAGAGAGAGAGATCCCAGCTAAATAGAAAAGATTTGAGAGTCATCAAGCACCACAGGTGGGAGTTAAAGCCATGGAAATGTAGTTCTTAACCCGAGGGGTAAGGACCCTTAGGGAGTCACCAGTTGCTTCAGGATGTCCATGTAATCCTATTATTATATGCAACAAGCCCTCCCTCCAGAGTGTCTTTCATCCCATTCTCCAAGAGGTTCATGACTCCACAAAGGCTAAGAATGAAGGATGAAAAGAGAAGGTTCAGGAAGGAACACTGGGAATCTCCAACATTTCAAGAAGTGAAAGAGTAGCAAAGAAAAGAAAATTAGAAAGTTTGGAAGCAAACCAGGGAAAAGAGTCACAGAAGTCAACAGATGAGAACGTTTCAAGGAGGGAGTGACTGATAGTGTCCCATGCTGCAGAAAGGTCAAGTGAGATAAGGACTGGAAGGTCCTTATCTTACTTGCAAATTCCCTCAGGGTGGGTTCTGTATGCAGTGGGTACTCTGTCAATGCTGACAGAAAAATTATACCCATTAAATAATTTGAGAGGAGTGAAGTAAAAATTAATAAAATGATATGCCAATGGCAGGTTTAATTAGGTTTGCCTTTACGTTAACAAGTGAAACACATGAAATCAGACAGTAGCACTTTATGAGGTGATTTTATAAAGTCTCTTTTCAGTGGTGAACTGAATCAGTTTCCCAAATAACTAGAGCCAACTTTAGAGACAGGTGAAGTAAGTAGCCACTTCCATGGAGTAATTGAAAAGATAAACATCTCTGTATGCTTCAGTATCCCTCCTTCTGCCAAATTACAATGCCTGGAAAGCCAATTATTCTGGAAGCATGTGCATGTTGACTGAATTATGTCACCTAGGAGGTGGGCCACATTAGCTGGCTAAAATATTTGCAGAAATACCATTAACCCACTACTCTCACAGATTGTTAGCTTGAGATTAACATAATGACTTTTTTTTTAGGTGAGGAAGATTGGCCTTGAGCTAACACCTGCTGCCAATCTTCCTCTTTTTGCTTGAGGAGGAGTGGCCCTGAGCTAACATCTGTGCCCATCTTCCTCTATTTTTGTATATAGGTCGCCGCCACAGCATGGCTTGATGAGTGGTGTAGGTCTGTGCCCAGGATCCAAACCCACAAACCTGGGCTGCTGAAGCAAAGCACACAGAATTTAACCACTATGCCTCCAGGCCAGCCCCAACATAATGACTTTATTTGCAACCCTCTTAAGTTTACAAGACTTCGTAAGTACTGTATTGTATCATTTCATACTAACAATCCCCGCAAGCAAGTAGTCATAGAAGCCTTCTGTCTAAGTTAAAAAAAAAAAAGTCCCTATGTTTTTTAAGGAGATAGTTCCATATATAAAGATGGTAAAATATAATAGACAAAAGTTTTGAACATAGTACAAATGATAGTGATAATGACACTAAGCGCTCTTATTAGTTGTGGTATAAGACAAGCTGCTACAAGAAAGAGATCTCAAATACAATGATTTATACAAGCTAGAAAGTTGTTTCTCTCCCAGATAACATTCAGAAGCAGGTGAGTGATTCAGGGCTGATGGGCAATTCTACTCCGCAAAGTCATCCAGGAACTCAGGTTGCTATTCTATGCCCTGGTAGGTGTCTCTATGGTAGAAGCTGATTTACCAGCATCACATAAACCTTCCAGCTAGGCTGAAGGGGAAAGAGAGAGAGGAAGACAAGCAGTTTCTTTTATAAAGGATATGACCAGGAAGTTGCATACATCCCTTGTGCTCACATTTCATTGGAAAGGAGTTAATCAATTGGTCACACCTAGCTGCAAGGAAGGTTGAGACTTTTATCCTCTAACTGGGTGGCCATGTGCCCAGCTTAAACTCAGGAGATTCTATAACTAGAAAAGAGAAGACGGTACAGGTATTGGGAGACACTTGGCAGCCTGGGCCAAACTCTTGCTTTGGTGGTTTTACAGTCACGATTATACTTGCAGTGAAGATGCAAATAGGAGTTTTTGATATGTTCATGGATTCCTAAACTGGATTAACTGTGGAAAATCTGTCCGATTTTACTTTTAGTTTGCTTATTATATATAGTTTATCTGTCAAATCCCTAAATACTGCAAATAAATAACAGGAACTCCTTAGAGAGGTGTTAAAAAAATCATTATTTTGACTGAGACTTGGGGAAATTTACAATTACGAAGGTAGCCCAGCTTATCTTTATGATTTCCTTATCCTTTCTCCTCCGTATAAGATGCACAGAGATAATGTGTTAACAGGAAATACTTCAAGGCAGCTTCCCTTGAGAGCACTTAAATCCCATGGTGTTAAGAGACACAGCTAGCTAACAGTAAAAGCTGTACTATCAGTAATTGCAGTTGCTCCTGGCATAAAATAAAAGAATTAAATTAAAAATAAAGTTAAAAGAATTAAATATTAAATATTCCCCAAAAGTAGGAGTAACATAAAAGTACTAGAGAGCTGTTATTTACCGTTCCACTTTTAGAGAGATGGAGCCTGTTAGAAGTTGATAAGAAAACTTAGTGGTTTGCAAAGTTATTAAACTTACTTAATACTAGGTTTTGGTGAGAAAGCAGGGAAATTATGAGAGAGGTGACCCAAGGAAGTGTGAATGTACACCAGTTAAACACGAGTGTTTTCCCATCACTTCCATTCCTCCAGTATGCCAGGGAACCTGGATTTTAGAAACCATTTTTGTACACTCCTGAAGATTTTTTTTACTCCCACGAATGCGATTCGTGATTTCATTACGGCATATTCTAGAACTGTGCTGTCCAATATGGTAGCCAGAGCTGCATGTGGCTACTGAGCACTTTGCAGATGTAATTAAATTAAGGATCTCAAGATGAGATCTGAGTGGGCCCTAAAGTCATTGACAAGTGTCCTTATAAGAAACAGAAGAGAAGACACAGAGGGGAAGGCCATGTGGAGACTGAAGCAGAGATTGGAGTGATGCAGCCACAAACCAAAGAATGCCTGGAGCCACCAGAAGCTGGAAGAGGCAAGGAAGGATTTGCCCCAGAGCTTTCAGAGGGAGCACAGCCTTGCCGACACCTTGATTTTGAACTTCTGGCTTCCAGAACCGTGAGAAAATAAATTTCTGTTGCTTTAAGCCACCAATTGTGGTAACTTGTTATGGCAGCTTTAGGAAACAAATCCAGCCTTGCTTGTGATAAAAAGCCTTAATTTATAAACTAGCTGAGGAGAGGTGAAGGAAATAGTCAACTTTCATTCTTTATTTTTGGCCCAGGTAGCCATTATACTTTTTCTTGGTCTCCAGGTTGGATTGAAGGTACAACATGTCAAGTTTCTCAGCCATAAATTATAATCCCTACTCTGCCACTATCGTGGTAAGTTAAGCAAGTTATTTTGTCTCTTTGGGTCTAAGTTGGTCCATCGCTAAAATTAAAATAGTAGATTAGATCAAAACACTCCAAACTGATATCTGGAGGAATTCTGTTTTGAAAGATATAAATGGGTGTACCCCACAATACCCTCTCCCAAAGCCAGTGACTGACAATGTTTTGTGTTCAAATAAATTTAGGAAGCTCTGGGCCAGATGTGTGCTATGTCACCTCACCTACTGGCTACAGCTGATTTGGACCAGGAGTAGACACCTGACCCAAACTGGGCCTCACAGAATCTCTCTCCCAGGAATTTGGAATTGAGATTCAGAAAGTGTAATCTTTGCTAGAAGACTATATTTCTAGAAATGGGGATAAATAAACTCAGGGGCGATGAGTTAGTTACACTCCTCTGTATGTGCAGAAAAGTAGAGAAAGCTACACTGCAGATAGATGAGAACAGAGCAGATGTGCAGAGAGAAGCAAAGGGAGACCAGGTAGCCTCAGAGAGAGAAAAGATGGAGGAATTATCTCCTGGTGGATTTTGGGTTTTTCAGTTTCCATGAACAACTCCTATAACCATGAAATAAACTCTCCTCTTTTTGCTTAAGCTAGTTTGAGTAGGGTTTTGTTACTTGCATCCAAAAGAGCATTGACTGAGACAGGAAGATTAGCACTTGGTAACTGACATCTTTTTGGTGCATCTAAAATACACCAAAAGAAAAGTATTGTGGAACAAGTCCTAGCTAAAGGCCTAGGGATGGGAGTTAAAGGTCCAGGCAATTAATGGAGGAGAAGAAAGCAAATTTTACATGCTTCACAATTAACCTCATCACTGACATCTTAGCACTAGTTCAGTTAGCAAGAGGTAAGCATAAAATTTAATGCATAATCCCTGCTTTCAAGGATTTTACTGTAACACTGCTGATTCCAAACTAATAATTTTCACAATAGGTTCTTAATGGCAGCCGTGTATAATTTATAAAGGGTCACCAGTTTTAATCAAGTGGAACAAAGTTACTACTCCCATGATAACTATTATATAACTAGGAGTGAAAAAATATTTTATCTAAAGGAGTGTCTCTCCAAATTTTATGGGTTTACTACATTTTAAGGAGTAATTACGAGATTGTCTTGTTCATGGAGATGTATTTAAAATGCTTTGTGTTTAATCTTATCCCCTTAATGGAGTCTAGCAACTTTATCTTCAGGTGATATTTACCCACCAAGAGAAAGTTTCCGTCTGTGGTTTTGATCTAGAAACTGCTATTTTTCAAAGAATATAAAAGGATACGATTATACATCAAAGGATATTCAGATGAAAAATTAAAAACTCAGTAGGCTTTTCAGACTTCAAATCACCATATGTTGTGTTTGTCACAGCATGTCATGTTGTGCCTTAATGAGTGTGATCTCTTTCGTATTTGTAATTTCTTAAGGCATATCAAGCAAGCGGTAATGGGCTTAAGTGAAGTCGGCTTTCATGTTAGACCTCTTACGGGATTCCTCAGAAAGGCAGGGCTGAAAATAGAACCTAGGAGTTCCTAACTTCCCACTGGGCAGTCTGTCAAGTCTTGCCATGCCCAGGTGCCTGGCTCTCCATGGTGGGAAGAAAGTGCCAGCAAGGTGGTCTGGCAGATGCCAAGGCATCACCATAGCAATTCTGGTGAAGATTTGAGTCAAGATCAGAACTTCAAAGAAGCAGCAGAGCCTTTCAGAACAGCACTCATCAAGTGGTTATCTTAGGGGCCAATTTTAACTGGGCAAAGTTTTCTAGCAACTTTTTCCCTTTCGCTTATACATCACTCCCAATTATACACTGTTGTTAATGGGCCGAAGGATAGGAGTAAATGCACCCAAAGAATCCCTTTACTTAGGGGATTCTAGGAAAACAGAGGACCTTTTTGCCAAATAGAAATTCAAATTTAAAATGTCTTTAAACATTCATGTTTTTCTGATTTTGACAGTAATACACCTTCATTGTGGAACATGGAGGGTAAGGTGGAGGATACAAAAGAAAATAATAACAATTTAGAATCTCACCAGCCCAAACCAATGTTTTCATTTCAGCAAATTTTCTTCTAGGCTTTTTTGCCTATACACATATATTTAATCTTCTTGTGTGTTTTTTAAAAATTCAAAACCGTGGCTAAGCCTTTCCCAATTATTGCAAACCATTTTTAAGCAATTCTTTTCAAGGTTGGTACACCCAGATATATTGAAAATAAAATAGCTCAGCAGAAAGATTTGAATGGCTCTTGGTGTTTTGAAGTTCAGTGCTGCTATGAGTTTGGAGACCTGCAGGTTAAGACAGTTCTTTGTCCTCTCTCTTATTCCTGCAGTTTAAATGGAGACTCTGAATCCATTTTATTAGATGGGTGACATAGGCTATACCTTGTAGAGCTTCTTGCTGGGGAGGATGGCATTCACCTCCTACAAAAGCTCATGGCGTGGAAGTCATCGCCAGGCACAGGTCACATTTCTCAATGATGGTCTAAGCCACCATATTCATAATGTAGTCTTAGCTCATGTTGGTAAGGATCTGGTCATAAACATAATTTTTCAATGATTGTTCTATCAGTCCAGGTTCTTGGTTGCAAACAACACTCTAGCTAATTAAACTAATTAACTTAAAATTTAAATTAATGTGAATATGTTAATCTCTTGGAGAGCCCAAGAGCCAGGCTTGAGGAATATACATCCCAAATTACAACACCAGGATGCTTCAGGAATTTAATGGCACCACTGACTTAGGAGGTGGGACACTGCTGCTAGACCCTCTGTCACTGCCCCTCTGAGAGCTGAATGTCTCTCTGCCACAATCCATCACCCTCAGCGGAATGGATTTTTCACAGGCACCTCCTTCTTACCACTCTTTTGAATTGGAATTTTATAAAAGTCAGTCTGACTGGTGGAGCATACACCACATACCCATGCCCTAACTGCAAGGGGAAGTGGAAAAACACGTTGATGACTTCTAACTTAGAGAAAAATTTTGCGCATATATGAAGGCTGTTCATAAGCTGCTGGGCAAAGGAAAAGTATAACAAAGTCCAGAACAACTGTGTAGTGCTTTATTGTGTAAATGTTTCAGGATATATTTAATAATTTCCTTACTGTTGAAAATTTGGGCCATTTAAGAAAATACAGTTTTTTAGTTATGTTTATTGAGATATAATTTACATATGACTAAAATTTACCCTTTTCAGCATGGAGTTTTATGAGTATTGTCAAATGCGTGTAGTTATGGAGCAACCACCATAATCAATATATGCAACAGTTCTATCACCCCCACAAATTCCCTCACATGCCACTTCAGAGTCAGTCACTCCCACCAACCCCAACTGCGGGCAACCAACAATCTGTTTTTATCCCTATAGTTTTTCCTTTCCCAGAATGTCATGTAAAAGGAATCATATAGTGTGTATCCTTTTTTGTCTGGCTTTTTTCACTCTGCCTAATTATTTTGAGACTTGTCCATGTTATTGTGTATGTCAGTAGAGCATTCATTTTTATTTTTGAGTTGTAGTCCATCAGATGGATGTACCACAGTTTGTTTGTCCATTCACCAGCTGAAGGACATTTGGATAGCAGCTAGAACTCTATTCATATACTGCTGATGGGAATGCAAACTGCTACAGCCACTATAGAAAACAGTATGGAGGTTCCTGAGAAAATTAAGACTAGAAGTACCATATGATTCAGCTATTTCACTTCTGGGTATTTATCCAAAGAACATGAAAAAACTAATTTGAAAAGATACATGCACCCCTATGTTCATTGCAACATTATTCACAATAGTCAAGACTTGGAAACAACTTAAGTGCCCATCATGGATGAATGGATAAAGAAGATGTGGTATATTTACTCAATGGAATACTACTCAGCCATTGAAAAAGATGAAATCTTGCCATTTGCAACAACATGGATGGACCTTGAGGGCATCATGCTAACTGAAATAAGTCAGATGGAGAAAAACAAATACCACAGATTTCACTCATATGTGGAAGATTAAAAAGAAAAAACATACAAACACATAGATACAGAGAGAGATTGGTGGTTACCCAAGGGGAAGTGGGAGAGAGTGAAAGGGGTAAAGGGGCACATGTGTACGGTGAGGAAGGCAATTAGACTTTGGGTGGTGTACATGATGTAATCTACACAGAAATCAAAATATAATGATGTACACCTGAAATTTATATAATGTTATAAACCAATGTTACCTCAATAAAAATTAATTAAATTAAAAAAACACATACATATAAAAATGCAGCAACTATAGACATAGCCATACAGGTTTTTGTGTGAACAAAAGTTTTCGTTTTTCTTCAGTAAACACCTAGGAATGGTATTACTGGGTCACATGGTTAGAGTATATTTAACTTTGTAAGAAACTGCCAAACTTTTTTCTAAAGTAGACATCCTGTTTTGCATTCCCACCAGCAGTGTTCAAGAGTTCTAGCTACATCCTCACAAACATTCAGTTTTATTTTCATTTTAGCTATGCTAATATGTATTAAAAATAATATTGATGTTAATCTTTGATGAAATTCCAGGACAGAAAATATATACAACCTGAGAAATCACTCTCCTTTCCCTCCTTTCTCCCCTTTGCTCCTCTATTCCTGCTCCCCGCCAACTTTCCTTATGAAATCTCATCTCCTTGGGGACAGGAAGAGAAATATGTAGTAGATGCTAGTAGAGTTAGGTGAATTAGTAGTTGGTTACCTGGTCAACCCCAAAATAGTTCCATGTGGGAGAAGGTCCTTAGAAAAGAGCTAGAAGACCTGTCTTGTACCACATTTTTATTTATCAAAAGCTCTTGGAATTTTGAAGGACAGATACCTTTGCACATGGAGAAGAAATAAAAGCCACCTGGAAGTCCAAAAGTTAGTGTCTATATATGCGCTTCCTCCCTTGAGCCTGTTGTGACTTCAGATCTTCCTTTACTTTCTCTAGCTTCTAGATCTGTCCTTTTCTATTGAATCTGCTCATCTAGGTTGTAATTTGGCTTAGTTCCTGGCTTCTGCACCATTCCTATCCATTGCTTTTCCTCCCTTGAACAACTCAGTACAAAACTCACTAACTCCCCTGGCTTTGGACCTGCTAGTGTCAGCATTTAGACACTTGTTATTGGCTTCAGACCCAGCCATGTCTTACAGTTTCCACCCAGCCCTTGCCTGAATGCTTGGGACTTGACATTATTAATGACTTGGGTAGAAACACCAGTGGTGTGTAAATCAAATTTATGGGTGACATAAAGCCAGGAAGATAGCTAATACGTTGGACGCCAGAATTAGGACAAAGAAGATTTCCATAGGTTGGAACAAAGAACTGAAACCAGGAAGGTAAATCGTAGCTGAACGAAGTTCTGAACTTAGTTTTAAAACAACTGCACGCGTGTGAGATGAGAAGTCATGAGTTACTTCTGCTACATACGGAAAGGACAGCAGGTTTAGGCAGACTGTGTTTCATATGAATCATTAGAGTGGTGCAGTACGTGGGACGGCCAAAAAAACCTTAATGTGGCCTGAAGCTACACTAAAAGACGCAGAGGGGATTGGTCAAAGTGGAGGCGATCCCACTTTACCCCACCAGTCAGACCACAGTTAGAATATCAGGTTCAGTTTTGGGTCAACACTCTAAGGCAGACAAAGACAAACTGGAGTGTATCCACCTTCACCTCCCGTTACAAACTGGTTTCTGTCTTACCAAGGTACCGGTGACTTTTGTAAGTCAATGGACACATTTCATGCCTTATCACACCTGACCTTGCTGCCACATTTGACACATTGACCGCTCTTTCCTTCTTCAAGTTGTCTTCTTTGGTTTCTTGTCATATACTATTCTATTTTTTACTACTTATCTGATCGTGACTTTTTCTTTTCCTTCTCCACAAATATGAATATTCCCTAAGTTTGCTAGCCTACTTTCCTTCTATATATTCTCCAAGGAAGATCCTATCCATTCCTGTAGCTTCAACCACCAAATATATGCCACTGACCCCCAAATCCTTATTTCTAGTCTTGACCTTTTTTGAGCTCTTTTTCTATATATCCTCTTTTTTTTTTTGGTGAAAATATTTGATCAACAAATGCCCAGAAGACACAAAGAAGTCTCTAAGGAGATTGATAAAATGTCAAAAGGAGATAGATCTTCCTAGGTAAGACAAGTCTGGTGGAGATTACTTGCAATCGGGGAGCCCTTCTAGATAATATTTAACCATTGAAGCACTTGTTTTGCCTGAACTGCGTTCTGGAAAGAGGTGCTTTCTTTTTTTTTTTTTTTTTTTGTGGGGAAGACCAGCCCTGAGCTAACATCCGTTGCCAATCCTCCCCTTTTTGCTGAGGAAGACTGGCCCTGGGCTAACATCCGTGCTCATCTTCCTCCACTTTATATGGGACGCCGCCACGGCATGGCTGACAGGCAGTTCGTCGGCGGGCGCCCGGGATCCGAACTCGCGAACCCCGGGCTGCCAAGCGCGAACCAAACCGCTGCGCCACCGGGCAGCCCCAAGAGGTGCTTTCTTGAAGGAATGGGCTCATTATGGCCTTTTCCAAGCTAGGGTCAGAAGTGGAAAGGGAATGTTGGTGAACCCCACCTTTAGAAATAAATAGTGGGCGACAATCAACAACTCTTCATTTTACCTTCTCAAAAGGAGTCAAAAGTGGTAGACCTAGAAACTTAAATCTAGGAACTTTACTTTTTTGTAACTTTTAGAGTTTTTATTATTTTTATGTTATTTATCTTCCCACAGTGCTTGAAAGCAAAAACTTTACCATTAAAAAAAATTGCTCTTTGCTTTTCTTTGAAGATAACAAGGAAGGGAGTAAGTGACAAGAAGGTGTCTTACCTGGCTGGACTAAGGGAGAAAAGACTTTCTAGAGCAAGGGTGCTGGACTATGAGGTAGAGGCTGTTGAGAGAGAGAAGGGGAGTTTGAGGAGCCTGCTTCAAGGAAGAAAGGAAAACATAAGGAACAAGTTTGTACCTGAATTGTAAAAAGACCCAACATAAAAACTCAAAGCCATGTCACATTAAAAAGAAGTTGGGGATATTTAGTCAAAAGAAGGGATCTCAGTTGTTTGGAGATATTTAAAATCTGTCATGAGGAAAAGAGCTTGGATTATTGTATACAGCCCTGATGGACAAAATTGGGTACATGGGATGGAAATTATAGTTGAGGGTGGTGGTGGAGGAGGAGTGGAGAATGGAAGAGTAATATTTTTGCTCTCTAGCCATCAGAGCTGTCTGAAAATGAATTGATCTCCTTTGGGAGATAGTGAGTTCCCCATCCCTGGTGGATGGACTCTTAGAAGGAAGATTTTAAAGGAAAAATGCAAGCATTATGGATGCATTTGCACTGGATGAGCATTAGGGAATCTTCCAACCCTAAGAGTCTATGATTCTGTGAATATATTGAGTATCTAGGCATGCAGGGAAAACTCCCACTCCTCCAAAAATTGTGAGTCAAAACACATAGGAAATCATTAAAAATTTCTTGGTGATACATAGTTAAGTGCTAAAATCAGTGTTGTCAGCAGAATAGCCAAAGGAATTCGGAGACAGAAGGGTTGAAATGAGGCTGGGAGCAGAACGTGAGTCCTGATGTGGTCCTGTGTGTTGGACAGACAGGAAAAGAAAGAACATTCTTGGTGAGATGGCGTACTACAAGATGTGGAGTAAAACTGTTGTAAGCGCCAAAACCTTTTATTCAGCCTTCATTAAAAATTTAAAAGAAAACCATAGGTCTTTAGGCACAACAATACTCTAGCAAGAAAACTAGGGTCGGCCCGGTGGTGCAGTGGTTTAGTTTGCACTTTGGCAGCCCGGGGTTCACGGGTTCGGATCCCAGCACCGGACGACACACTGCTTGTCAGCCATGCTGTGGCAGCGTCCCATATAAAGTGGAGGAAGATGGGCACGGATGTTAGCCCAGGGCCAGTCTTCCTCAGCAAAAAAAACAAAAACAAAAATAAACCTAGAAGGGCAAAATCTGATACAAGTGCTTTTAAAGATGTTATATCCTGGGGATCATATTTTAACAGGAAAAGGAAAGAGGTTAGGAACATTTACAGATCAGTTACTTTAGAGCTACAAAGATAAAGAATATTAAGCAGATAGGATAAGGTTTAAGTAAGATTTATCTTTATTTAATTGTTTGGTGGCAGGAAATAGAGTTTCTGGGTAGTTTTAGATTTTTGTTTTCTTTTGTCTTGTTTTACTTTTGAGAAGGGGAAAGAGCTTTCCTTCAGAGGTGGATGTGTGTTTTTAGTTATTGCCCCCAAACTGTGACCTTTTCTGAAGACTATGATTGTTTGCTATAGAAAACTGCATCTATTATTGGCATGTTGTTTGTAGAGAATTCTGCTTGTTTATCTGAAGTTATATACTATGTTTGTCACAGGTCAAATTTTCTCGCTCATCTTGAGATAATTACCCTGTTGATCATGACCACTGATCTTGTCATAATTAATCTAAACAGTATATAAAAGATGTGAATTCTATGGCTAAGATGGGGGTGAAATGTCTTTTAGACCTTTCTTCTTACAAGGTTTACAAGTTTTAAAAAATATTTGTAGGGCCAGCCCCAGTGGCCTAGTATGCTCCACTTTGGTGACCCAGGTTGGGTTCCCAGGTGTGGACCTACACCACTCTGCTAGTGGCCATGCTGTGTTGGCAGCCCACATACAAAATAGAGGAAGATTAGCATGGATGTTAGCTCAGGGTGAATATTCCTCAGCAAAAAAAAAAAAAAAAAAATTTAAAAAGTGTAAATAGAAGATTCATTTTCAAAACCAATGCAAAAATCAAGATTCTTTGATAGATCAAAGGCTTGGAGTTGGGAATGATCATGTTTTGTTCACCAAACGGTGAGTTGGGGTAGAGCAGCACTGGGCATTGGGGAAGTATGTGAGGAGGGCCAATGCTGGCTGTGTGAGTGTTGACAGTTAGTAGAGCACGGAGGCAAGAATATCGGTTTTAGAGTCAAGCAGGAGTCATTTGAATCCTGGGGAGGTAGGCTGATTGCATCGATGACCCCAGTTAATGGCTTCCCTGGACTCGTGCCCAGTGCAATGTGACTTTGCAGCTCCTCCCATCCCTTGAATCTTTCCCAGCCTTGGGACTTACTTTGGCAAATAGAATATGGCAGAAGTGATGTTGCACCAGTTCTGAACCCAGACCTCAAGACGCTTTTGCCTCTTCCCTCTCTCTTTCTCCCTTGCTTCTGCCACAAGAATAAGCCTGAACCAGCCAAGCTGAAAGATGAGAGACCACATGGAATAGAGGCCAGCTGTCTCAGCTATGGCTAGGCTAGACCAACATACAGCTAGCCAACTCCCAAATGTGTTGAGGGAGTCAGCCAAGATCAGAACCATCTACTTGGTGCTTGACCTGTAGTCTTCTGAGCAATACTAAATGCTTACTGTTTAAGCCACTGAGTTTTGGAGAGTGTATTTTTTTTTTTTTTTTGTAGCGATTGCTAAATGATACACCTAGTTCAACTAGTTAACTAGCTGTGTAACTTTCAGGAAGTTGCTTAACTTCTCTGAGCCTCATTTTGTTCATCTGTGCTTAAATGTCTATTCTACATTATCTCATTTAATCCTCACAATAACCTTGTGATGTGGTTGTTATTATTCCCATATTACAAACAAATTCTTGTAAAGGTTAAGTGATTAGCCCGAGTTCACACGATAACTTGACAGCCATACAATTTTCTCATAAAAGACCTCACGTTTATAAGCAAACTTAGTGAAGAATTCTAAAATGTGATTTGAAAGGTGGAGAGGCTCATTTATATTAAGAGTATTTCCTTTGGTTGAATAATTAAAATTTGCAATGCAGAAAAGATAACCCACACTCTGAATGTAGTGAGGGTAGGGGCTGATTGTTTTGTTCTCCACTCTATTCCCAGGGCCTGGCAGAGTCCCTGGCACATTAGTAGATATCAATAAATTTTTTTTGGAAAAATTAATCCATGAATGAATCCTGATGGTACATGGAAAACATCATTTATTCTAAGGCCTGAATCAAAAATTTAAGGTTTCAAAACTTGAAGCCTCCAACAGACAGAGATGAAAATACCTTCCTTTTCTCCCACATGATCTCTCTCAAACCAATGGACAGAAAAATTGTCCCCCACATGATTCAGGCAGCAGCAGAGAAGAGGGTGGGGCAGAGGGTGGGGGTGTTGAAGTCTTACCAGGAGAGGTCAGCTCTTAGCTTCAAAATCACCTCAGTGTCTTGTAGGAATTCCCCAGCACATAAACCCACTTTCCTACCCCAACTGTGTCTGCTCTGCTTGGAATTGCTAACACAAAGAAAGACCTCACCACCACATATGCATACCCCTTCGTGTAGAGACCAAAGGGGGAAAAACACAACCAGATTTGCAGAAGGTCTGGGATGGCATCCATAGAGGACTCAAGATTCTTGGATTGCGTAGAGGCTGGCATAAAGGGATCTTGAAATTTTTCTTCAGGGTATCTGTAGGTAGCTGGATTTTGGATTTTAGCCCATGACAGAGAAGAAATAAAAGAGGCAAGGAATAAAGGCCAGGCTTTTTAGGTTCAACAATCAAACCTGCAATTTCTAGAGTACAGTCATTAGTTGCCACTTGTGCTACCAGAACTTTCCCTCCTTATCTTGCAGAACCACCATTTGCTTCTCAGTCTTCACAACTGGACTGAGTTTTCCCTAAAAGCAGGGACTACATCTTCTTCCCTGCTCCTTGCCCATCCTCAAGAGGAAGGCTTGCTAGAAGACAGATGCTGTCCATTAATTCTTGGGCATTTGCTCGTGTTTCACAGACTTGGATGCAAGTCAAGGGTAAACTTCTTAATTTTATTTGCATTGCTGACTCCATAGGGACCTCAGGAAAATCCAGTGGAGGCTACTGTCCTGAAAACTAGGTGGTCCATAGTAGCTAGCTTGATCTGGGGGCAACGTGGCTCTGACACTCCCTCCCAGAGGGATGGGTGTGCATGAACACATGATCAAGTTCCATCAGTAAAGCAGAAGTCTCTCAGTAGGCTGAGGGTGAGTCGAGTTACCAGCGTTACAGATCCTCATGGTGTGCTAGGGAATCATCAGCTATATCTCCACCTGTCTCCTATTTCTGGGATCAGTGATATTTATTCATTTATTCAACATTTATTGAGCACTTGCTATACACAAGGGCCTATGCTCTGCTAGGGATACAAAGATTGAAGACAGGGTCAGGGACAAAGGCACAGGGAAGGTAGAAGGCTGCAGTAGAGTGAGAGAGAATGACCAGAAATGGGCAAGTTAATTACGGTGAAAGTTCAACAAAGTATTATTGGGGGTGGAGGCTGGGTAGGGGATTTGTCCTGACTCTTATAGGAAAAGTAGGAAATGGCCAGGAGAAAGGAGGGTCAGATGTTCTTGGCAAAGGGAAGACTATATCAAAGGTTGAGAGGTGTTCAAGCAGGAATGGCCCCAAGCATAGCTGAGGAGAGAAGAGCTTTAGTTGAGTCCTCCCAAGACCTCCATCAGTCCCATCCAAGCCACACCAAATAAACATATAATCTAAGAAAAAACTATGCAAAAGTAGTAGCTTCAGATCAACCCCCTCACCTCCAATTCCAATCTGATTCTTAGCCCTACACAGAAATTCTGGAGGAGCCCCTCTGGGAATGATTCTTGCATACTAGAAGTTTGGTATGGAAGGAGGAGAGGGAGTGGCAAAGTTCATGCCACATCGTGTCCCCATCACTGCTGGAGTTGATTGCTCCAATGTTTCTTCCTCTCTTGCCTGAAGCTGTTGGTATAGATAGAGCTTTAGCTGAGATCCTACATAAAGCTTATGCCAACGAAGTAAATATCCATTCTGGGCTCTCCTTGGCCATGTCCACCATGCGAACTTGAGTTTGCTGATGTCAGGGATCATGTCCACCATGTTCACCTCTGTTTCTCTAGCACCCACTAGAGTGCCCACAAATAATAGATATACAAACATTATTTTTTGGATGGATGAATGACAACTGTGGATATTGGTGAGTAAATATCATTTTCTTTATAATTACAGAAAGAATGAATGTTTCGCTCAGTTACCCATTGAAAATAAATGTTTGAACAGCAGTTCAGTTATGTCAAGTAATTGTCCATTGCTGTATTATAGACATAATCCAATTCCTAGAGAAATAAGCACATGCATTTTTAAAGCATAATTACACCTGACATGAAGTGACTTCCCTGTGGATTCCTTCCTGACGACAGAAAAGGAAAACTTCTGTAAAACAGCAACAGTGACTCACCTTTTCATCTCTGAGGGCTGTTTCTCCCAGCTTAAGTATTACATTTGCTTAAAAGATGAAACCAGCCCCATTCCAAATAAATATGACATCTGGACACCTCTTCAAAGATGAACATTTTATTGGAATATAGGCACTTGGCAGAGTAAATATGTGGTTACAGAGTGTTTTAAGTTTATTTGCTTTATATAGTGACCAGAAAAATCAATCCACAGTGTAGATTTTCTTTTCTTGATGTTGCAGACTTCAGAAGGCAAATCCCCAAACCCATTTGTTTACGATAAAGTAAGAAGGCATATGTAGCCAACCTTTTACCTAGTGAAACTGTATTATTGTTTTAGTCATTTATGTCCTTCCCTTCCCCAAATTAAAATTGCTATGTAGCATCTATCACTTGGCACTTTTTATAAAGAAATGAAATCACTTGTCTGGGAGAGTTGTGAAACCCTTTGAAATCACTGGCTCCAATCTGGAGGGTTACAAAACCAGACTTGAGAAACTCTGTAATAAGATGTAGAAGATCGAGCCTAAAGACCTGCAGTTCTTCACATTCAGCCTCTTTATAAAGCTTTTGAACAAAGTGGAATCTTGTCCTTGTGGTCTCCAAAATACATTTTTTGAATAGAGTTTTCTCTGCATAATGCAAGGCACTGCTCTATGCTGCAAAGGAAAAAAATGACAAACTAAATTTTTTCAAGGAAAATGTTCTTTCTCTGTGAAAGGTCAATAGTAACATAACTTGTTTAAGGTCATGGAATTTTTGCCAAAAACCATGTCTTGAGGTTTTATGCATTTCTGATGGATTTGCCCATAGGAGAGATCCCCGGAGCAGCATGCAGAGGCTTTTCCTGCTGTTCATTTAAATCACAATAACCTTGCTCCAACCTGGAAACCATTGAAGCAACACATACCAGTCTGTATTAAAAGCAAGACAAAGTCAGAGCAATATGAAGTTATCCCTCAACATGTTAAAACGAATAAGGACTATTTTTAATGCACTTTAGTTTCCCGTTCCATCTTCAAATGGAACAATCATCCTGCTTAGTCTAGTGAACTTGCCTTTGGTGAAATATGCACAGAAAAATTCTTTGTGTTCTCAAGTACGTCCTTCCACTAAAGGAGGGCACTAATGCTCATCCGTCCGATGCAGTGAAATATTCTCTCTTTTAGGGTTGGAAAAATCTCCCAGCTTTCCGAGAGTTCAAGAAGCCCCGCGATGAGCAAAAGGAGGAAGCTGGGAAGCTGCGTGGGCTCCGCCTGGGCTGGGGCCTTCTCACTCGCGGGATTCTCCTGGGGAGAAGGTCAGGCCTTGGCAAGGCTGGGCACTGCTCCTTTGGCTCCTGGCCTCCCTGGACAGCGTGTCTGACCATCTGATCATCTGCCCCTTGGACTTTGGATTTTATTTAAGGGAAGCCTCCCAGAGGGCAGAAAGCCCAATTAAAAATGTCTCCCTGCCTGAGAGCAAGCCCCAAATAGCCCCAGCACAGCAGTCGGCCGGTGTTCCGCTCTCATTTCTTGAGCAGCGACACAGGCCAAGTCCTTGCAAGGCACTAGGGATATTAAAGTGACTTGAGGAGGCAGGGAGCCATTATTCAAGGCTGTGTGTTTCTAGCAGGAGGTACATATGATGACTAAACCCTGGTATCTGTCCTTGAAAAGATCAGCCCCTGGGAGAGACAGGAAGTACACATAATTTCAATACTCCACGCTAAACTCAAGGATATGAGTGAGCACTGGGTACTGCGGGGACCAGGGGTGGCCTCTACCCGCTTCACCTGTAACGAGATCCTTCATAGACGTGAGGACCTAAACAGTCTAAGAAAAGCTGAAACAATTCAATATGAGAGCAGACTGATCCTGATTATTTTTCATCCTTCATGACCTGGAAATCCAAGAAATTCTTCAAGGGGAAGTGGAGAGGGAGATATTTTAATTCCTGGTTAAGTGGTTAAACTGGGACAAATTCTCTAAAAATCTGATATAAACTTACTTGCTGATGATGATCAAAACAAACCGTTAGGGCAATATGTTGGAATCTAACATTAAAATTTGTGGGAGGAAATTTCATGATGTAGTACTAGGACTGAAGCTTTTAGGAAATAATCGTATTTTTCTGAAAGACAATAGAACACATCTTTTTAATCTTTTGCAACTAAGTCCATTCCTCCTTTAACGTTCACAGTTATAGATCATGATCCATTTAAAAGATATAGTTCTGTCTATTTCCATTTAAGTGTTAAGTTCAGGGAGAAAGGAAGAGGGTCTTTTTCACCACAGTGTCCCAGCCCCTGGGACATAACAGGGACTCCATTAACTTGCTGAACAACTGAACAAATGATTGCCACTTTTGGTAACATCTTTGGAACTTGATGGTATATATATATCTTGGCTTCTTTCTTTCTCTGTCTCTTTCTTTCTCCCTTCCTTCTTTTCTTTCTTATTTATTCATGTATTTACTCATTCCCTTCAGGGAATGAACCAGGACTGTTTCAATGGAAAGACAGAAAGCTGTCATGATTTGAAAATTGGCATATTTTTTCCTTTTAGATTAAATTCCTTTGGGTCTTTTAATTTATACTAGATGAAGCATCTTATCTTTTCTTTTTTTTTGTTACTGTGCATAACATAGCATGTGGCATAGAGTAGCTGTTCAAATAATGTTTATTTATTTGGAAGGCTTTACACTCGATAATTTAGCTAAGCTCTTTCCCTGCACCGTCTAAGGCTAATTTGGAATGCTTTCAGGCTTAAACATGCCAAGGAAATTTTCTTGCCTCATCTGAATTTCCCCAAAAGGTGATTAATTAATAAGAATCAACAAGATTAATTAAAAAGAAATTGATAGCAAAGTTAGGAACATGCCCAGACAGTCTCACAGACCACAACCTTCCTCTGTTTTCGCTCAGCTTCCCCTGAGATCTCTCAGGCTCCGTGGGGCTGCACACAGCAGAGGGGACTAGTGTTCGCCACCTACCCTTCCTTGCAGCCTGACTGTGGATGAACGCTGAGTCCCTATGAGACAGTGAAGTTGGTGTAGTAGATGGTGAAGCTGGATTTACAGTATACGTTTGCCTTCTTACAAAAAATTTAAAAGCCTTCAAGTGCTTTAAAAGAAAATGTGCGGAGTGTATTGAAAACCATGCTCCTATTGTTTTCTCAGTTTTCACAGCAACACCACTTCCTCCCTTGGACACCCTCAGCTGCCTCTCACCCCACTCCACTACCTTTGTAATTCCTATTAAAATGCTAAAGCAATAATTCACGGTAGAACAGCTCAGTTCCACAAAGGTCTGCCCTGTGTGCATTTCCTTTGGTTTCATTACACAAATTAAGGAAGTCCTTAATAAAATTTTTGTTGGTAACAACTTGCATGCAACCCCTAGTGTACCCATAACTGTCACCCTTTGACTGAATTTGTTCCAAGAAATACTTTTGCCAAATTGTCCCTTTCACTCCTCCGAAGGCTGCTCTGGGGTGCTCTCCTTCGCATCCTCTTTCTGTGAATCTAGGATATCGGTGTCTGGGGCGTTCTCGACCACCCACTGACACTCGTGAACATGGATAGGCTTCATCTCTGCATCCATGCTGGCAGTAGCTTGGGCCATGCTGCTTTTCCCTCCCACTGCTTCTTCTTCCACAGAAACCTGGCTCTCACTGGGGCTGACGGGGTCAGAACTTAAAATGCAATCTTCTTGCGGCTCTGCCTCACCATCCACAGCGCACGCAGTCCCTCCTCCTTCACGGGCATCTAGTCTGGAAGCCCTCTCCGTGAGCTCCCTTTCAGGGGGCTCCCCGGCCTCTGCTTGCTCCTCTGTGGGGCCTGGGCCGCTGGCGCCCTCACTGAGCCCCCCACAGGCTGGCTGAGCCTCTGGAAATCCCCCCAACTCCACCCCACCGGCCTCAGCCTCCAGAGGAGGAGCATGGGCCTCCCTCTCACTGGCTTCACTTTCTTCACAGTTGTCCTGACTGGAGGCAGCTGCTTGACTGGCCTCTGTGTAGATCTGAGTTGTTTCCTCTTCTGTTCCAACTTCCTGGGGAACAAGGGTCTCCTTATTTGTATCTTTTTCAATCGCGAGGGTGGCGGACTCCGCTGGTACCTCAACGGTCACCATCAACAAATTCCTGAGCTCCTTTAAGGAGCCTGAGGCAGAGATGGATTCTGGCTTTTCGTGGGTGGGTTCTTCGTCCCCAGGAGTCCCTCCACACTCCAGCTCTGACGAGTGTGTGCCCAGGGCTCCTGCCGTGTCCTCTGCACCCTCAAGATTCACAACAGGGTCATCCAGGCTTGAAACAAGCACCTGCTCGTCCCCACCTGGGGGAGAACTGGGCACAGGAGAAGAAAGGCTTTCTCCTTTGGCCAACAGAGTAGGGACCTCAGGCTGCTTCTTTTCCCCTGACTCCTGGAACACTTCATTACTCGGAGTCTCACTATCCGGGACTCCTGGCAGAACAGCCGAGGCTCTCCTGGCAGGGCTGGCCTGGTTTGACCCTGCGGGGGTTTTTAGATCAGTTAAGCTGGACACGCTTTCACTGGGCAAAGCCATGTTGTCTTCAAATAAGTTGTGTTTCTTCAGGATAGCGGCTTCCTTTATCACTAAAAGATACCAGAAAACAAACCATGACATTAATACCCTGCCCTGGCCAACCTGGATTTTCTGATTTTATCCAGAAGCCAAGCTCCCCTCTCAGCTTTGCTGGCTATCCAAATCTCTCAATTTCAAGTTCCAGCTTACATCCGCCCTCTTTCAGGTAGCCTTCCCTGATCACGGGAGCCTGCAAACTCATTCCAAACTCTGGACCTCTGAGGTGTTCATTCCTTCACTCAGTCACTTACTCAAACAGCAAACATTTACTGAGCATCAACTATGGGACAGGCTCTGGGAATCCAAAGATGAATAAAATATGGCCTTTGCTTTCAAGGAGCTCACAATCTATGATAGTATCATCTGAATCACTCCCGGAGGCCCCCATCGCATTTTATTAGCTGCTAACGCGTGGTTCCAGTTTGTCCACGTCGACTGAAACTCTAGGGCAGGGGCAGGCCTTATATCTCTCTGCATTTTCTCATACTATAGTCCTGCATGTATAATGGGTACTCAGTACTGAGCATGCAGAGGGAGTCCTGTTGACCTGTAGTGTCCAAACGAAGATTACGTACATCCAGCTCAGTCTCAGACCCCCGAGAGGAGTAAAAACAATAACAACAGCTGACATTTTTGACCACGGGCCTCCACTTATGGCTGTGCAAGTTGTACCGCGCCCAACATATTACATCCAAGGGGGTGCCATTCCCATCAGAGACAGCATAGATTTGTGTATTCAGCATAGTGATTTCCCAGGAGCTAGCAGTAGAATGTCTTGCTCTAACAAAACCAGGATATTGTGGCAATTTTTTGACAGAGAACAGTCAGGTGTTTGGAGGAAGGGAGCCTCTTTCTAATTCGCCCAAAGGTGCCGTGGTGGACTGGCAGTGGCCTTGACTGAGCTCTTCCTTCGTGTAGACACTGTGCTGACATCTTTACATTCCTCATCTCATTGGATCCCCTGTGATTAGCTACTGCAACCTGGGGCATAGGCTTGGCCAGTTTTCTTTGTGGAGGGGTTTTTGTGATACGCAACACTTTCCCCATGGAGATCAGATATGTTTCAGGCCTATAGTTCTATGGATGGCCCTCTCCAGCAAATTTCTATCAGAATGTCCCTGATTGCACAGGACACTGGGTGCCAGAGTCCTAACAAGGCTCACACAGTACTGTGTCATCGCCCTATGTCTTTTTCTGTCCAGCTGAGAGGAGGTGAGGAATGTGCTGAGGGAGCAGCTGGTGAGCCCTGCTATTGGAGTCACCTCCTCCCAGCTCTGGGAGGGGTTGTGAGCCTGTGGTGTGGAAGAGCCCTTTTTCCTTTGTTCTGTCTGGAACAGCTGGAGGAATACAGCTGTTCATGAGACACTCTAGATTTAATCTCTCTAAAACTCAGTTTTCTCATCTGAAAAATGAAGCTTAACATTCCCATCCCACAGAGTTCTTATTTGTTTTGAAAGAGAAATAACATCTAATGGGCCAGCATAGCATATGCCAAATCATGAATGCTCAGTCAAGGTTAGTGTCCCTCCCTCTTTCCGTCCCTTTCCTCTCTGTCTGCCCAGCACACCAATGTCATTCTCCCTTTCCCCTTTCATTCCTGTCGATAACTTAGCTGGCCTTACTGGGTCCTATTTCAGGGGCACTCCCCGATATCTAGAGTTCCCTCCAGCACCGGATAAACCTTCCTTACCTTTCAGAGTTTCATCAAGGAGGATCTGATGTAAAATCTCCTCATAGACATTTTCAACATGGATCATATTGGTATGATCTGCAAAGATGAACTGCTCATATTTCTGAAGTTCCTGGAGAGTGAGAGATAAGAAGACATAGAGGACAGGCATAAGATGCCAGTTCATAGAGGAGATGTGGAAAGGGCCACTCCCACTCCTGATCCCCTTCCTGGAGTGTGTGGCACTCAGCCATTGGTTGTTCCATCCCTTTCCCCAGCCACCATTCCTTGTACTGGGCACATGTTCTGTGTACTTCAAGGGGGTGGACACCAGAGATTTTGACCATCTCAAGGCCTTGTCAGTGAGTTTGAGGCCCTCTCTTTTTTCATCATAACCAAAATGTTTTCTTCTTCCTTTTATTTTTTTAATGCCAACAGTACTTTACCAAGGTATAAGTTACACATGGTAAAATGCACACATTTTAAAAGTACAGCTTAATGATTTTAAATATATAAATAAACCCATGAAACCATAACCTGGATCAAGACAGAGAACATTTCCATTACCTCTATGCCCTTTTCCAGTCAACATCCCCCAAGAGATCTGATATCTATTACAACAGATTAGTTTTTCTTGTTCTTGAATTTTATACAAATGGAATCACATATTGTTTTGTGTTTCTTTTTGACATTCACCCATGTTGCCGCATGTATCAGTAGCTTGTTCTTTTTTATTGACAAAAGGCATTCGTGATATGAGTAAACTAAAATTGTTCATCCATAATCCTGTTGATGGATATTGAGACTTTTCCATATTTTTGACTGTTATGAATATAACTGCCATGAACCTTCTTGTGCATGTTTTTTGTGGATTTAAGGACTTATTTATCTTGTGTATACACCTAGAAGTGAGACTGCTGGGTTCTAGAATAGATGTATGTTTAACTTTATTAGAATAGGCCTCCTTTTCAGGTGTGAAGAATCTCTAGTCAAGGACTCTTCAGGAACATTCTCCTCTTTCCTTCCAGCTGGCTCTGGCATTCCTTGATTCCCTCTAAGATAGCCCAGGCATGATGCAAAATCCTTTAACCCTTCCTACTTTCCAAGAGTTTCCATGTGGTTTGCCTGTAATCAGCATGAGGACAGGGCAGGGATTAAAATGTACCAAATCATATCCCAGTGATTAACTCAGTAATCCTTGCACCTGATGGTGCTGGAGGAGGGCTCCCAACACCTGGCTCTTAGACAGCCAGGGACTTAGCCATGGGATTTGATGCCTTTGGTTTGGAGGGACAGGATTTATAGCAGGTGATCAGAAGCCAACACATTCAGACAACTCTCAGTGCTAGAACTTGGGGCTCTGTGGCCCAGGACCAGATCACAGCAGGCAATAATGGGGTCCCTTTATACCCACTCTAGGGGAAGCCAAAGGACGGAAGAGACATGAGCTTCCATGTCCCTGAGAGGGCCTGTGAGACAGAACTGACACAGACGAGTACTGTATGGAAAAAGCACTGCCCAGGAGACTGGACACTGCTCTGGACTAGGTGTGGGACCCTGGGCAAGCCATGTCACCGTTCTGCACTCTCTTCCTTTGCAAAACGGGGGGCAGAGGCTCATGTCTGCAACAACCTTTTGTCTCCCCATGTGGTCTCCCACACCTTACTCCTCTGGTTGTTATTCATCCCTCAGGACTGGGCAAAAGCAAGAATCTGGGAAGCCCTCCCTGACCCCAGAAGCAGAGTTGGACAGCCTCCTCGGAACTCCGGCCATTGCTCTTCCCCACAAGGCGACTGCTGTGCTCATCACATGGCATACTGTGTGCCTGTCACAACTCTAGGCTGCGAACCCCAGGACAGAAGGGACACTGGCCTGGCCCAGTGCCTGAATCATATTTGATACATATTTAATACATGTTTGCTGAATAAATAAACAGCAGACCTCCAACATTTCAACCAGCTAAATAATTCTACGGAAAAGAATAATTTCTAGGGATGCTCATACTGTTGCAATGTGTCCAACTTTACAAAAAGGTCTTCTATATTGAATTGATTGAACTGTGACATATGTTTAATTCCCTGGAGCAATTAAATTGGAATCCCTGAGGGTGGGTCTTGGGGAATCAGATTTTTTAAAAGCTCTCCAGGCAATTCTGATGTGTAGCTTGGGCTGAAAACCACAGACGTAGGACGCTGTGACTTAAAGATCCAAAGGAAAGACATTTTAGTATAATAAATAATCCTTCTTTGAAGCAGATACTCGCGTAGTCTATCTGTTCTGTTAATCCAGATTTTTAATAATCTCTTGACACTAACACAATACCCTTCATTACTGAGAACTCTGGGTCACAGTTTCTTTTGAAACCAGTCTCTCTTCACTGAAAGTCACAAGAGCCTCTTACACATTGGGTACAACTCTGCTGATACTTGGAAAGAGGGGAACAGATGAGAAGGGGGACTTTCCTCACCCTCTCCTCTTCTGAGAGGACATGGCTCCAAGGCCCCCAAACTGCCTTTGGGACTGAAAAAGAAAAATACCCTAATCAGAATGTCTGCATGCAGACATATCCAGAGGTAGACTGAGTCATCCTTTGGCCAGCTAAACTTTTCCATCCACATAAGGCCTACAGACAATCATATGGACAGATTCTTTACTCTCCTGGCTCAATCAAATCCTTTTCTGTGAAAGAAACATACCCCCAGAAATAAATGCCAGGTCCTAGATATGCTGATGACTCTTTGAAGAAAAACAGCATTTACAGAAGATAAAAATGACCAAAGAAATTTCTACAGTAAAATGCAAAGGATTTTAATGTCCCGATGCGCAGAGGATCTTTAAGCTGCCAAAAATCCCTTTGTAAATTCTAAAAATCTCTTTATCATTTGCTCCAAGAGGGAGCAGGCCTTGCAAATGTCCAGGCCCACAGATCATTTCTGAAATGTAGAAGTAGTCATGGGAGTAGAATATACCATTTACTGAGTGCAGACCGTGTTACCAGTGAGTGTGAGCTGGTGGTTACCAGCTCTGTGACTTTGGGCCCCATTACTTAACTCGTCAGGTTTCTTCATTTGTACAGGAGGATATAAATAGCACCTCCTCACAGGGCTGTCATGAGAATCATTGAGATAATCCACACGGTGTTTAACATGGTCCTAGCACATGGTAAGCACTCATCAAATGCCAACTGCATCACTCTACTCTTCTCAGTCTTAAAAAAGATACTGCAAAGTATTATTATCTCCATCTTCTAGAAGATGAAATCTAGGCCAAGAGAGAGGAAAAGTGACTTGCCCAAGGCCCCAGAGAGTCAAAACAAGGAGGAGCCAGGACTTGAACCCAGGGCTTGACCCAGCCTCCAGAGTCAGCTCACCCATTCCTCTGCTCTGCAGACTATGTCTCACACCCTCATAATCATGGCTGTCACTGGTTGCCTGGTGTTTGTAGCAGCTTTAAGTGGTTTCAGTTGCATTGATTTCACTAAACAAATGTTACCGGATTTAACAGAACAAATATCCTTCTGTAATCAGGTTACTTAAAGTCTTTTCCTAGAGGAGTGGTCAACTGTCAGAGGAGATGTTGGACCTATGAGTCATACTATAATGAGAAACACCTCACATCCTCAGGTGTTCTAGGACAACCCTTAACTTGGCTCAAACTCAGATCATTCGCCTTTGAGATTTTGTCTTGTCCAGAGGTTGGCAAATCCAGCCAGCTGCTTGTTTTTGTAAATCAAGTTTCAGTGGAACACAGACGTGCCCATTAGTTTATGCATCATCTATGACTGCTCCTGCACTATAACAGCAGAGCTGAGCAGCTGCAACAAAAATAGTATGGCCCATGAAGCGTAAAATATTTACTATCTCACCATTTACAGAAAAAGTTTGCTGACCCCTCCCTGGTCTAGTCTACTGTTTGCAAGCACATCACGGCAAAAAAACCTGCTGGGACTTCCCGGGCAATAAGAGCAGGCTCTCTGGAGTAACCCATCCCCTTACTGGTTTGCACGTGGACGCCAGTGCCTTCTGCACAGTGGGAAGTGTGATTTGAACCAGCGCCTCTTGAAATATCCTCTTCCGGATGGTGCTGCTGTCATAATCATATTGCTGTCAATACAAAGATGGAAACATATGCTAAATAGCAACATTGCAATCTGTTAACTTTCGCTTAAACAAAAACTGAGCTACTCACTTCGTCTCCCTTTTTCTCCTAATTTCTGAGAATCCTTGTGGTGTTTCCAAGGTCTCAGAGATCTTTCTATGCAGTTCTCTCACACTCTAGGTGGAGGTTATGACTGATAATGACCCATCTTACCCTCCCCTCTTACAGATACGGAAACGGAGCTAAGTCAAAATAGATTGACTTCTGCGTTGTAAAGAAATTGAGGACAGAACTGGAGGATGAGTTTGTATTTTGGCACCCTGTCCTGGGTAGGTCCATGGGAGCCATGACTATCTCCTTCTTTCCTCTACATACTGAAAGCAGGATTAGTAGGTTGTAATGATTTCCATAACGGAAGAGAGGGTCTGGCTCATAGCTACACTAACATGGTGGCATGTTCACCAAAGAAGTTTAGTATCTAGAACAAGAAAGATGACAAATCACTCTCTTCTGCATGGAACATCCAAACCTAGAGACCAGGCTTTGGTTTTAGCTGTCACTTTAAGGGGGTCACAGACAAACTGGAGCATCATCACAGGCATGTGGGCAGAATGGTCAGACCAAATGAAGAATGGTTAAAGAGATGAAGGCATGTATGCATACTGGAGATCATAACGTGGGGCAAAATTACAGCTCTATTCAATAACCAAAGGCTACTAGATGGAAGAAGGACATGAACAAAGAGGGTAGAACTAGAATTACCAATGGTGAGAACTTTGGCTTAACATTAGGAAGCATGTTCTTGTAGTTAAAAGTGTCCAGAGAAGAAATGGACTGTCCTGAGAGGTATAAAGTGTCCTGCCACTGGAGGTGACACTGCAATTGACACTCAAATGCAAGTTCATTATTATTTGTGTTATCATGATCAATATTGCTTTTAATCTCAGTGATTGGGTTACCAGAGTTTTCTACTGCCTATGAGGCATCAAGATAAGGTCTGAAATTCAGGGACCACCTCCAGGCTCTGTGGGCCTTTGATCTTCTGCTTCAAAGCATTGTTTAGGGTCGTAGGTAGTAAAAAATTAGTGGACTAGGTTTAAAGATAGTTTTAGCTGTAGGCTCACCATTGAATAGCTTGTTGAACTTACATAAGTCACATGAGCCGTTAGTCAGTTTCCTCATCTCTACAATGGGACATATTCTAACTATCTCACAAGTTCTTGTGAGGCTCAAATGAAACAGGACAGGTTTTAAAAAAAGCTTTAAAAATATACCGTATTTGTGCAAACTCCTATTATTACAACCGTTTTGATATATAATTATGCATGAAGCACACTTAAAACAATTTCATACAGCAGGTATCTTTTCCTTGGAGTATTTCCTTTGCCATGAGATTTCGATTTTTCTAAAAAAATAATTGGCTAATTTAAATGGGTTTTACTATACTGTAAACTCTTTGAAGAAAGAGGCTGTGCCTTGCCTATTTTTATATTCCATGTAATAACTATCACAATGCTTTGCTTACAGTGGACAGACAATAAATATGAAGTCCAATTGTTATGAAAGTAAGCTGGGACACGTCACTTCTAGCTAATGAGCAGTGATGCTAAGGACCCGTGGTCCCTAAAGCAGCCACTAGATGGCAGAACAGACAAGAAAGTCATCCTGAGGGACCTGCTGCTAGATGATGGTCACAGGTACCGATGGGAGGAAAGATTAGAAAGGAAAGAGGGCAGGTGAAAAAGAGAATTTGGGATTTTCGACTTAACAAAAGAAACAGGGGTCACATTCTTGTTTTATGCTTCCCACAAATGAGAGAATGGTTTTTACCTTTAAGACTCGAAGCTTAACCTTCTCAATGGCGACTGCAGTTTTAGAGGCCTCTCCTTGGAGATGTGGGGAAAGTAACTGCTCAAAAGTGAAGACTGCATTCTCCATTAACTAGAAGCCAAAACAACACAGACACAGCGCAGTCAGAGGCTGGATCACTAACTACCCCCACGTCTGAGTTGGCTTGGAGAGAAGGGAGGGCATGACCTTCAGAGATGAGAACCCTCAGGCACCACTCTGAGGGGTCCCAGGGCAACAGGTCCTCATCCCACTGCCAGGATTGTGAAATAAACAGGCACGTGGCCACAGTGTGCTCAGTGAGACGCTGGGAAATAAATGCACACTCACACACATGTGTATGTATGTATGTATATGTATATGTATATATGTTTTTTCTCATCTCTTCTCTTTCTGCACTGAACCGGAAAACCCAATACTGCAGGATTGAGAACACCATCATCTCCTGTGGTCACCCCCTTCCTCCATTCTCTGGTACCTGCAGCCAGGGCTTAACAAGGTGAGGTGGGAGCCTTCTCCAATTATCTTTTGGCTGCTTTAATTCTGCACCTCCACTTTTAGGTGGATGTAAACCACTCCAGCACGTCTCTCTCTCCACTTTCCAGCCTACCACCTCACTTCTCTTCCTTTTGCTGCCAGGCTGGGAGGGGAGACAGGGTCAGGGTTTGGTGAAGACAGTGGCTGACACGCTCATGGGTCAGGAAACGGAAGCAGTTCAGATTTCCTATTCTCTGCACTTGTGCCTCTGTCAGAGTTCAGGATTATCAAAGGGACTTCTGTTAAACTGCTATCCAACATTATTCCTTGTCCATCTCTAATCCCTCACAACTCAGAGGTTACATAATAAGATGTATCACTTAATCCTGCCTATAACATTTTGTTTTTTTTTTTTGTAGGGAAGACCAGCCCTGAGCTAACATCTGTTGCCAATCCTCCCCTTTTTGCTGAGGAAGACTGGCCCTGGGCTAACATCCGTGCCCACCTTCCTCCACTTTATATGGGACGCCACCACGGCATGGCTGACAGGCAGTGCGTCTGCGGGCGCCCGGGATCCGGGATCCGAACTCGCGAACCCTGGGCTGCCAAGCGCGGACTAAACCGCTGCGCCACCGGGCGGCCCCAATCCTGCCTATAACATTTAAGAAAAAAATGCTCTTTTCTTCTTCATGCCTGTGATACCAAAGCATCCAACACATACCTTTCTCACAGCACTGTCAACACCGTAGTGAATTTATCTAAGCATCTGTCTCCCTATCGGCTCCCTGAAGTGGGATCTGCCATAGTGTCCAGCCCACAGTAAGCTCCCCTGGAACATCTGTGAAATAGAACTATGCTCTTACAGCTTCAGTGATCACACCCTTTCTTCATTCATAAAGCACTATAATGTGGTAAGAGTTTGTGCTATTCATTCCTGTTCCCTGTGGGAAAAAAAGGAACCGATCAAGTAAACTCAAGACATCCAAATATGAAGCTGTGACTGATTGATTGATTCTTAATCAGGTTAGGGAATTCATTTAAGCCAGTGGATCTCAATCCTGGCTGCATATTAGAAGCAGTGGGAATGAGAGTAGGGGAAGTTGTTAAAAAAATATTAGAAAAAAAAATATATATATAAAAATCTGAATCACTGGAGGCGGGGCCTAGACATCAGCATTTCTTAAAAGCTTCCCAGATGCTTCTAATGTGCAGCCAAGGTTAAAAGCACTGTTTTGACAAATTAAGTAATTATCAATTAATGCCACTTTACTTCCCTGAGATGTTTATTCTCTATGTTAATCAACATGGAAGAAAGATGAAGCCAGCTGGAGGGATGAAATATGTCCTCACTCAACATGATGACTACAGAAATCGGCCTCACTTCCCTGGGCTACACTAGCACACCGGTCTCATTTGCCAGCACGTGTTTCTCTGCTCTCTCCACCCTCATCCACCACGGATGCCCCCGCCACTCCCACCTCTTGCATGTAGTTCTGTGTCCTCTGGACCACTAGATCGACGTGGGGGAATCTGAAGCGGCTCTTAAGATCCTGCAAACGCTCCTGAAGCAGGTTGACTTTAACATAACAAGGTTCCATCTTCACAGAATCCAGTGGAAGCTCCATAAGCCGGTCTAGTTGCTGCATTTTGGTAAAGGGAAAAATCAAACACGTGCAGACGCAGGAACCATATTATATACCTACTACGTATTACATAAAATCTAAATAATCAAATGTATGTTATCGGAGTGAATCATGTCTTGGATCACTACATCTGTGAAATCTTCATTGTCTGATTTGCCTCCCTCAGTGCATCCCTGGGGCAGCTCTATGGCTAGGATGGACACTGGTAGAAGGACCAACTGGACGATGAGAGGACCTGGAGGGGCATTCAGAGGGCTCCATCTTCTTAAGCTCTTGATGGACTCTAAGCTTCCACTTCCAGAGCTCAAGAACTAGGCAGGCAGGCTCTGTGGCACATGGAATTGCTGCTGGGTCCACGAGCCTCCAAAGCCTTCTTTAATGCGTGACCATTCAGAAAACCCCAAGGGGGCCGGGATGCCCTCCCTGGACTCTGGGAGTGAAGTCAGAGTCTCCGTGCTTCTCTGAGGCTCTGTCAGTGCCCACAAGCTTCCATCTGCTGTAGGTTCTCTATGGTGCTAGCAGGTGGGGAGGTGGGTGACAGGAAGAGGCCTGGCCGGGGAGAGGCATCCAGTGTTAAAACTGTGGTCTCTTTCCCTCTAGTTTGCACAAATGATAACGTGATGGCCATACAGCTTCCAGCAAGAGGACAATGACAGAGATCATCTGCTAAAGACGCCACATGTTCTCAACATACTCTTACACTAGAAGTGTTGTTGCCAACAGAATGCATTCAGTTTTCCAACCTTATTTAAAAATAATTGTAAAAACTGAATATTGGAGATCTAGAGGAAATACAAGAGTGAGTGGAGAAGGAGAACACAGAAAGAAAGGTGCTGAAAATGGAGCCCTTAGGAAGAACTGGGGAGTGACACAGGGTAAGTATGAATAATACAGGACATGCTGTCTGATTTTCAGGTCACAAAAAAGAGACATCTAGATTTCTCTAGACAGGAATTTATTTTTATTTTTTTGCTGAGGAGGATTTGCCCTAAGCTAACATCTGTTGCCAGTCTTCCTCTTGTTATATGTGAGCTGCTGGCACAGCCTGGCCACTGAAGAATGGTGTAGGTCTGTGCCCGGGAACTGAACCTGGCCGCCAAAGCAAAGTACACCAAACTTAACCACTAGGCCATGGGGCTGGCCCTAAACAGGAATTTTTAAAGGGCCCATTCTCATTGTGTTCATAAAGGGAAAACCTTACTCCCTTTAAGAAGTGAGTTATGGAGAGCTCCACTGAAGTGGAATTAATGATCAAAAGTATGCTGTCACCCAATATGTAATTTATCTATTTTTAAGAAATATCAATTAAGCAGACAGGAGAGGAAACATGGGTTTCCACTTTGCTCCATTCAGTTTAGCAAAAGTTTAAACAAGTGATAACATCTAATGCCCATGGGAATATGAGGGAGAAAGTCCTCTGCCATACACAATAGGTGGGGATGTAAAATTTCAATCCTTTTTTTGGAATGCAAATGGCAACATCTGTTAATATGAGAAATATACTTACTTTTCAATCTAGCAATCCTGTCCTAGTAATCTAGCCCATAGAAATAAAAGCATCAGAGTATAAGAATATATGTAACAAGGTTATTTACTGCAGCTTTTTTCATGGTGCCAGCAACATTTGGATGGTTGAATAAATTGTGTTGTATCCATACGTGAAATATGCAGCCATTACAAAGAATGATTTAGAGCTGGGACAGTTAACTTGGAAACAGTTTCATGAGATGTTTTTGCATGAGAAAACTGCTAAGCAGAGTAGTATATATAATATAATCCCATTTTTCTAAAAGCAAACAATCTAAAAAATAGCCTACAAATGTGTGCATTTTATATGCTATTCAAGCATGGGGAAAAGTACAGAATGACATATGCTAAGTTGTTAACACTAGTTACTAGAGGGAAGGTGGGTAGTGTTGGGGGAGGAGAGAGAGTAAAGGAATTTTAAAAAAGGCTGCAATAAGAAACCTCAAATATTTAGGAAATGATCTTGTTTATGTACAATTCCATGTGTATGTATGCATAAAGAAATAACAAAGGAAAAAAACAGAGATATCTGGTTTTATCCACTGACTTGTAGGGATGTCCATTATGATATGTCAAATGTAAAACCAAGCTGCCAAGTTATGTCTGTCAGAGATTCTTAAAATTTAGGTGCATCAAATCCCCTGGAGGACCTGTTAAAACAGACTGCTGGGCCCTACCTGAGAGTTTCTGATTTAGTAGATCATTGGTGGGGGCCTGAGAATTTGCGTTCTTTGTGTGTGTGTGTGTGAGAGAGAGACATGTCTGCAGTTGTAAACAAACCCATTCTTATTTGCCTATTTTCTTTCACAGTTGCTTCAGGTTCTCTTTCTTTCTTTTTTTTAGTATTGTTAATGGATACTGTTTGTATGTACGAACAATTCGTACATACAGAGAATTTGCATTTTTAATAGCCAGGTGATGATGACACTGCTGGTCCTGAAACCAAACTTTGAGAAACATTGGTTTTGATCATGAGTCTATAATTTGGGAAACAAACAAGCCAACAAACAAAATTTATATAAATGAAGATATACGCTTATATATTTGTAGGAACAAGGAAAAAGTACATGAAAACACTTAGTAAGCTATTTATATTAGTTAATTCAGGGAGTTGGGAGTAGAGGTGGCCTAGGAGTTGGGGGTGGACTAAGATTAGGTGGGAATGGGTGATTAATTTTGCCCCTATATATATATTTGAGTATAATGTTTCCCTTGTACAAGTGTGTTACTATTTTTGCAATTTGAAAACCATTAATAAAGGAAATCAGGGAGATAGATGGATGAATGGGGTGGTTGGATGATGGAAGAATAACTAGATGAATGGATGGAAGGGGAGAGGGAAAAAGGAAGGAAGGAAAGAATGGATGAATGCAGATAAAGCCCCACAGAAAAGGCAGCCTCAGGCAGACTATTCACACTTAATTCCTTGGCTTCGTGTCCTACCTCCTTTAGCTGGGCACCGTCTTTGGTGGTCTGAAAGTTCTGGCTAAGTTCATCCACTTCTTTTTCAAAGAGTGAGCGCACTTCACTGAATCCTGAGCTCACGGGTCCCATGAGCTCCTCCAGAATGGACGCCAGGAATGGTTGCACACTCTCCGCACAGCTTCTCTCTGCTGGCTGGGCCACCATGGCTGAGGTAGGAAATAGCCAGAAAACCATGACTTATAGCGAAATTGGATTCAAAGACACTGGAGCCAGGCCAGGGCTGGAAAGTGCCCCACAGAGCCATTTAACAGTTAGGGCAAGCTCATATGGGCAAGACAAACCAGCACAGTGAGTCCTGTGCCAGAATTTATCAGAATGGAAAACCGTTAGATGCTCTGAGATTTGGAACAAACAGAATCTCTCCCCTCCCCAAGATTTTCTCTGCCCTGGGATGAAATGCATTTTTCTGCTTGGTCCCTATGAACATGCAAGGCCTAATACAAAAAAGAAAAAGTGGGTGGCCCACTTATTTACTATCAATCATCATCATTATATACACATAGTTTGTATTCTAAAAACACAACTTATTAAGTCTTTTTAAATTGAGGTATAGTTGACATATGTTAGTTTCAGGTGTACAACATAACGATTAGATATTTGTATATAACAATTTATTAAGTTTTAATTCATTTCTCTGAGACTTAATCAGCCAATATAATTCAATTCTTCTCTCCCCTCCTCAAGAGACTTTTTAAAAACTCAAGTACAGTCTTTTTTTGGGCAGATGGAAACAAATCTCATTCAGTTTGCCACCTCATCTCCCATTCTCACTCCCAAGTTTAAAAAAAACATTATTTTTTTTCTGATAATCAAGGACAACATGCACAGTAACAAAAATGTGGGGAGTACAGAAAACCATAAAGAGGGGTGAAAAAAAATGTTGCCATACTCCCACTCCCCAGAGGCAAACACTGCCTTCTGATTTAGAAGAGGAAGAGCACAGTCAAGATTCTGATTCAGTAAGTCTGGAGAGGAACAGAAATCTGCATTTTTTTAAGTGCTAAGGTGATTCTCAGGATTAGCCAGGTTTGGAAGCAGCCACCTAGTAAAAGAAGCCTGAGCTGGAAGAGGCCTGAGCTCGCTCTGTGGACCAGAAGGCCAGCTTTGTGGGGCTAGGTCAGTCACGTAGCCTTGTGATAGTGTCACAGAACGGAGAAGGGAAGTACAAGCTCACCTGGGTGGCCAATCCCTCCATTTTACAGGTGGAAAAAAAAGAGGTCTGGAGATGTTAGATGGCTTGACCAAAGTCACACCCTGATTTGCAGACACAGAACTACAATTCAAGTGCATTTCTTAAGTTTTTATTGGCAGATAACTTGCTTACAGTGAGATGACTGGCCACACTATTTCCATTTGCAGAAATATTTCACAGAGTTTTGGAGGATCAGACTGCCTCTTATTCTGAGAACCTGAGATGACCAATACTATTCATATTATGAATAACATAAATATTTGGGATATAAAATATTAAACAGGTCATAGAACTACTAGGAAAAGAAAACCTTTCAACTTTATGATTCAAATATGAAGCAATCTATGACTCTTCTTTTAATGACTTGCTTGATACCAAAGTGCAAAATCGTTTGCCAGAAGAACAAATGAATTATTTATCAATGAACTTTGACAGAACTATTTGAAGAGCATCTAATTGAAATTTCAGAATAAGCATGAACACAGTTAATACACAAGAAAGATTCAGCAGCAGCTGCCCGATTTCCCCTGCTGAAGTGGGGCGGGGATAGGCCCTGGGAGTGGCGGGGGCCTATCCTCTCCCCCTTGCCCTGGATGCCTATGTGCCACCGTGGGCTTCTCCTCCTCTCTGCGCCTTTATTCAGCGTTCGTTTTAGCGATGCCTTCCTTCCTCCAGCTCTGCTTGTAAACATCCTCCTGCCTCTCCAAGGCCCAGTTCAGATTTCATCCACTGGGACAGCCTAATGCTCTGGAACCACCACGCAGCCTCCTGCATTATGGTCTGCGGGGATTTCCTTACGGACTGAATAAATTTCACAGCCCACACAGGTATGCTCTGCTGTTTTTCAAGAGTGCAGAGATGCTGCTGTGATGAATCCTGTGTTGTGACACATTCTTTCAGGACTGTACAGAAGTTAAGGCAGCTGTGGAGAAGTAGCTGAGCAGAGTGATTATGAGGGAAAGTGTGGAGCTAGAGGCCTGGGTTTGGCCTGACTCTGCAAACACTCTAGCTGTGGAATCTCGGGCAAGTTACTTAATCTTTGCCTCAGTTTTCTTATCTCTAAAATGGGAGATCATAAGAGTAATTATTCTTAGGGTCATGGTGAGGATTAAGTGAGTTTATGGTGTTCAAAGTGCTTGGAACCATATGTGGCATTCTGGAAGCACTCAGTAACTGTCAGCTCTTATGGTACCTGTTGGCATTACCATTTTTTCCAATCAATTGAATCTACCACAGTACTCTAGTTACGAGGGGCCCACCCGGTTACTAAAGATGAAATGGTTCCTGGTTGGGAACCACTGTGCCCCTGTTTCTGCCTCTCTTGTGGCATTTATCATATTTTTCCTTCTGTTTCAATATCTGTGACATGCCTCATATCCTCTTCTACTTGTAAAATCGTGTGGTCTTTTTTGAATCCTCATAGCCCCTGAACTCAGCAGGAGCAGAATAAATGCTTATTGAATGAACAGATAATTGTGGAGCATAACTAAAGGCTGTTCAAGAGCCATATGGGAGGAAATAGAGAGATCACTATTCAATACTCCCAAAGTTTTCTCGAAATCCAAAGCCCTTATCGATGCAGCCTGAAGTACACTTCCTTCTTTTAAAGGTGGAGAACCTTTTAAATACATTTAAAATGTGTTTCTGATATTAAAAGACTTCATCATGACTTCCTTTAGGAGACAAACACTAGTCCAGGGCAGAATCTTTTTCCATCTTATGTGAATACACTGGAAACACAAAGATTTAGGCAAGAGAGAAAGAGAGAGACTGGTTTAATTCAGGCCATGAAAATGGCCACGGTTACACCCAGCTCAGCCCCAGATAACAGGAATGTGGGCACAGGAGTGGGATGTTGGCAGTGTGAAGTTGTATAAAGTATTTTAATATATAGTCAACTTTAGATCGGTTGTACTAATGGAGGAATAGGAGACAAGGATGATAGTCAACAGAAAACACTCTGAAGTTAATTTATATCCGGCTTTGGAAAGCATCGCATGGACAGACACATGGATTCAGACATACACACCTTTGCTGTAGTTAAGTCTCCTCCAATCTCCTTGAAGTCGGATCTATTAGAAGAGCCCAGAAGCAAGCTGGGCTGCAGTATGAACAGGGCCTGAAGTGCAGAGGATAACCCACCAAGCAGACAGTCCTCTGCCTTGTGTCATTGACATTCCCATGGGAGGTCCAGACCCTTCATAGCCCCTCTAGCACGCTCCTGTTAAAACTGTCATCACCTCTTCCCAATTCCTCAGTTTAATTCTTCTCTGAAACCATGCATTCCAACTATGTGGTGGAGCCCTCAGTGCACAGCGTATTTAGTTAGAAGGACCATGGATTATCTCCACTGACCTTTGATCTTTCCAATTAAAAAGTTCTTTGAGTTCATAATCTGATCCATGTCTGAACGGATGGTTCCTTCAAGGCCCTTCGTCAGAGTTCTGCATTCCTCCTTCAAGGCACTTAATCCTTCTGAAACTTGATGCTGAACCAGGTTGTAGGCCTCCTCGAGGAGCTGAAACAGAGAACAACACATAAATCGGAGCTCTGTCCTGCGTAAGCGCCTGATGGAGTCAGTAGAGGGAGGAGGGTTAATCTCAGACTATTATAAACAAAACTGCATACGCAGTCTAATTTTTCTTTCAAAGTTAAGTCTGTTTGGATTAGTCCTCATGTGAGTGAGATTGAGCAGACTCAAGGTAGGCATTTCTCCACCCAGGGAAGGAATTATTTAAAAAAAGAGAGAAAGAAGGGAAGGGAATGTTTATTTTGAGTAGCTCAGTTGCAAAGCAAAATCACTGCTTACACCGAACCAGGCCCTCTTTCTGTCGTTCTTCTTCCCCTTCATTTTAGGCAGAAGGTCTGTCTGCAGGGTTGGCAGGAGCTCCTCCATCACCAGGTTACTCAGGATCTGCCGAGCAAAGAGAGCCCCAGAGTCAGTTAGTTGGTGGTGGCTAAATCAGAGTATCAGGCCAACCAAAGATGTCATAGTTGGCCATCTCTATCCTGGCTACATAAGATTGTCCTGGGCTATATGAAATCTGTTAGGTTAATAGTTTAACTTTGGTTCTGAGGCTACAGAATCTCAATGAAGACAATCTTAGAGGGTAAACGTTCTTAAACATCCCCAAGGAACAGTAACGTCTGCTGATGTTTTCCCATTGGAAAGGACAAATTCCTCAAATTCAAACTTATCATATTAAAACTAGAAAAATCTAGTGCATTTAGGATAAGAGGAGAAATTTCAATTATGGATAAGGGCCTCCTTAGCAAAATTGTGAAGGGGGTCAGACTTGGTTCTGGTGGCTGGAGTCCTTGTCTGTATCCCCTGAGACCATCGCTCCTCCTTAAGGGATCCCAAGGGATCCCCCCTTGGGATCTAAGTGTCTTCAGGCTCTTTTGTCTCTACTGTCCCCGAAACCCTACCCCCATCCTCTTTAAAGTTTAGAAAAAGAAAGAAGCAACTAATACTTTGGAACAACCAGACATTTGTGGGATGAGCAGAATATGGGAGGAGGTCTAAAGTTTTCAGGGTGTTTTAATATAATTTGTTTCCAAGTCGCTCCTAAAATTTTGCTTGGCTCAACAAAAATGTTTCTTTTGAATCTGAGCAGTGTTCTACATGTCCACATATTACAATGCTCCATGTAACACTGGCCCCTCCTTCTTTAAACCCCCCACCCGAATTGGAGCAGCTTTATTGTTCAAATTCACTTTTACCATGAGTTTTTTGGGGCTCACAGATCAGTTTTCAATATCAGGCTGCAGACCAAGATTTACGAAAGAACAGGGTAATTCTGGGAATGGAGGCAGGCAGAGAAGTAAAGAATCATTTGACATCTGTTCTACAAATTTAAAATAATATTTGTCCAAAATAATTGACCTCCTTCTCATAAAAATTTAAACTAAGCTTTGGGAATTAAGAAAGATTTTCTTGAGGTCATTGGTCATCCTCATGCTAGTGGAAATATTCATGAGCTCACTAGATTTTGCCTTTCACGAGGGTTCTCTTACAGCAGGGTGTAACGTTTTAGCTGAACCGAACAGGAACACTCCCAGGGTGGAGGTGGGTAAGCCGTCCAGTCCCCCTGTGCCTGTGGGTTCCTGGGAGAGATGGCTGCTCGGGTCAGTGCAGTGAGTGGGGCACCTGTCATCTGTGATGTGGAACTTCATAGTGTGACAAAGATTATAATGGGGATAGGATTTCCACTAGTCCTGGTAATTCATTGGTGGGGATGTTTTTACTTTTCTTAACCATTCTCTGGGGGCAGTCAAGAGGTGAACCAGCATTTTTGAGGAGTTTAAGAGGTACTGAACATGTGCAAACTCCATGGAAATCACCAGGTCTAACAATTAGATTCAAGTGGGTAATTAGTAATTGATGGACCCCTATCCTGCTCAATGGAGTAAGTTCTTGTTTGGAATACATCTGCCCAAGAGTGATGAAAGTGTGGCATGGGGAGAGTTAGCTAAGAGCATGAGGAGACTGAAGCCAGAACTTAAAACCAATGGGAAATATTATCTTAGCTGAAAAGCGTTCAACTCAAGAATCATAATAATGGCTCTAATTCATCCTTTTGCAGAGATTGGTTTGAATCTGAGCATAAGTATGAAAGGGGTTTAAAAAGATGAAAATGTTACAAAGGCCAAAGAAAAAGAATGTACCATTGGGTGGGCTTACAGTTTTATTTTAGTCTTTCCCATACAATGTTCCAAGAAATTTGGTTCTATTTTATAACTTAACGAATTGAAAAGGAAATATGTCTGGAAAAAAAAGGAGGGGGTTGGGAGTGGGTTGCAAGGGCAGGGGCTTAGGGAATAGCCACGGGGCAGACAGGGCCTCTGGGTGCTGAAGCTCAACTGTGTGTCATCCTGGCACCATCATCTCTTCCACTAACCTTTGGCCCCACCCCACCCTGACCTTGTGCTGCCCCTCACCTGCCCAGGCAGGCTCTGGGATCCCCTATCTTGGTCAGCTCTCCATGAGCAGGGACCAAAGCCCTTGGGCTATTCTAGAGAAAGTAGCTAATCTAATAAGTGAATCATACTAATGAAGGGGTTCTTCAACCTTCTCTCCTCAGAACAGGATGCACTCAGTTTTGCTATAAGGACCTAAAAATATCACTTTTGCTTTAAAAAAGGGTGTGTGTAAATTTAACTGCTGGGAAGTGGAGGTTTTTAAATTCCATCACACATATAAGAAACCAAACATGCCATTAGGTTGATCAGAACCAGCAAACCCAGGCTCACTCCCTGAAGGCCACACCACAGTGTTACCCTCCAGATGCTGAAGCTGTGAGGAAGGTGTGAGGTCCAGAGAGATTGCCCTCCTTCCTGAGGCTGGCCCCATGGTCTGACCAGGCTGTTGGCCTTGTGCCCTTTGTGTTAACTGAGTGGCCATGGGTGAAAGAATCCATTTAAAGGGGTCACATTCAAGGTCATTGGACAAAAGACAACTCCAGAACATACGCACAAGGCCTAAAAAATGTGGGTAGGTTTCTCGTCTTGAAACCACTCTGTTCTGTGGGAATTATGAGCTGCTCTTTCGTATATCTCTCCCATATATTTATTATATACCAAATAACTGTAACTACTTTATATTTTGCAAAATGCTTTCCCTCATGACCTCATTTGATACACTTATATTGATAAATGGAAAATATATTTACTGGTGTACAAATATTTTCACCTTAATAGTCTGTCAGGGAAGTTAGTCTAAGATATTTGCTTTGCCTGGACACTTGCCTAAAATAACCATTGCCATAAAGTCCTGCCATACTTGCTGCATGAGTCATTACAATGAAGATAATAATGTAACAACGCTGAAAATCTTCTGCATACAGGCCCCTAGGACAGAGGGGTTAGGACAATGTTATGATTAAGTTCATAGCAGACATGAAGAAAAAATGCAAATAAACCCAGTGCTTTAAACAAAACGTCATAGTCTCAAACTCAGTTATGCCATGCCATTTTCTTTAACTACTTGGTAGCTTTTTTGGGCCTCTGACCTCTTTTTTCTGTGAGTCTTAGGACAGACGCTGCTTCGGCTCCATGTATAAGAGGTTATGGTGAAGTTTACCCTCACCAGGTCCCACACAGGAAAGTTCTAGAAGCCATTTCCTTTCACCAGCTTCTCCAAGGATAGCGTAACATGGCTCAAAAGGCATTTCTGTAACAGACTGGCTTTGTGACTTCAGCCACTTCTCAGAACATTCTTTCTCTCACCTGGAGGCTGCAGGACCAATAATCCCGAAATGCCCTTCCAGTGCTCACATTTTATGAGTCTGTGATTTCACCAAAGATACTCAGATTCCTGGGGGAGCAAAACTTCTCATGGGGTTATTTGATAACTCCAGCTTTTACTGATCTCTTCTCTGTTTTTCATTTTGTTCTGTTTTCCCACTTATGGTATTTTTTTATACTGCAAAATTAGCACCTTCCTGTGACTGCTTTGTGCTAATGCTGTACGATGTCCATATATGTACAGACCCACACAGGTACCCACACACACTTCTAACGCTGCCTTGTTCTCTGGATGTTTCTAGGTATGCCTTGCCTCACCACGATGGCAAGCGATGAGTCATTTAGTTCTCTTGCACCTTACAGCACTTCACACATACCAGCTCAAAGCAAAAAGCAGAAAGTCAAGAAAGAAAACTAACTCAATACTCAACCCCCAGAAAGGATTTATTAAGTACCTGCTTTCAACAGCAATTAGGTGACGTGAGATTTGAAATGAAAGAAAAAATTATGCAAGTGGCATAGCTAAATCCAAGGAGCTACATACATGTGTAACTTAGCACATTCCCATGGCTGGTGTTGATCTTTCATGGCCCAGGAGTCAGAAGCTATCATTCCCTTTGCCATTTGTCCACTGAGCGGGTGACCCTGAAACTATCAGCTTCACAGGGCAGGGACCCTTCTGTCTCGCCCATCTCTAGATCACTAGTACCCAGCACAGTGCCTGACATACAGTGGTTCCCTAAATAGCTGTTGCATGAAGAAAACCGGGCAAGTCACTCAATTGCCATATGCCTCTCTCCGTTTCCTCATTTACAAAATGGAAATAATAACTGCTCTACCCACCTCATAAGATTGGTAAAATCAACAGATGGAATTAGGATTTGAACATTAAAAACTATCACACAGAGGCATTTTAATACTAGTTTATCTATAAATATGTTTGTTTATATGACAGGCCAAGCAGTGTCAAATGTTTCAGCCTCCTCTATGCTTCTGTTTTTCTCTTGGGCATAAGTACGGTTAGTCTTAATCCTCTCAGATTTATAAATGGACGTGTTTCCTCAAAATATTAGAAACCAAGAATTGGTTAAACTTCTTGAGTAAGACTCAGGATGGGAAATAAATGTGTTTAGAATCCACCAAAAAAAGAAGATTCTGAGACACATGGTAAAACAATAAAGAACAGCCCCATTATCATGAGAAAATGCTTTTGGCTTTAGATGTTCAATGGTCATACAAAGACAAGTCACCCTCTGGCATCATCCAAATATTGTTCCTTAATAATAAATTTTATTGGCCCCCAAAAGAGGCACTCTGGGAGATGAGGGGAAACTCATTCTTGGACCTGTGTGCCTCTAATTAAATAATGCCCAGACCCTGCCTCTTCTTCCTGGCTGAATCAGCCATGTGATTGGTGTCCTCATGGAGGATGTGGTCACATCATGAAACCCGGTTTCCTTGGAGATTTGTAACAATGTCCCTGGCACCAAGCCATCCAAGGTGCTTAGCCTATGACTGGTATTTAACCAAGGTCATGGGAAGTTAAACTGGACCATAGAGAATAGAAAACTAGAAAATGTAAATCAACTGTATAGAAAACTGTCTAATGCTTTTACAATTTCTTTCCTTTAATTACTTCATTTATAAATCATTCAATAGATAAAGACAACTGTGCGTCAAATACTTTCCCAACAACATCTCATTTAATTCTCATAACCCTGCAAGGCAAACATTATTATTCCTACTATTTTTCAGAGGAGTAACCCAAGATTAAAAGAGGCTAAATAACTTGGCAAGATTTAACCCAAGTCTGCTGAATGAAGCCCCACACACACTTTGTACTATGTCATGCTGCCCACATTTGCTGCTAGTTTGGAAGCATGAGGTCATTTGAAGGAATAATGCTTTTTATAGAAAACAGTGGAAGAAACTCTTCCCATTGCAGCTGCAGTGTTTTGGGCTGCCCTATTTAGCACCTAGTCAGGAGACTTTGGAGAGGGTGCCCAATAGCCTGTTGACCAACTGCTTCTAGACAATGAGAGAAATGGCCTTTGGAACCACATCATCCATTCCTGAAGTCTTTTTTGGTTGATCGTTTCCTATAACCCTGACCTCCTATCCCCCAGAGAAGAGGATCCAAAATTCTGAGCCCCCAGTTACCTGGATTTCATCCCCAGTGAACATTTCCCACGAGCCATAGTGTCCCTTCTCCTGTCGGAAGAATTGCACAGCTTCTAAAAAGGCTTGGGCTTCAAACGTCGTCTGCTTCATGTAATCTAAAAGGAAGAGGCAAGGGCCTTTAGCAAAGAAAAACACCTTGTTTTCCATTTTTTCCATGGTGCCTCAAATGTAACGGTTCAGAGACCTAGCATTCCCTGAATATTTCAAGGGATAGAATCACCAGACAGAAAAGTTAAGCAAGTGCTGAATTCAAAGTTCCTTTGCAGGTGTATATCACATTACTTGCTCACCATAATAGCCGATTAATTCTTTCAGTTAGTGGGCATACTGGTTAGGACTAGAAGCAGATCTGTCCCTCTTTATGTCTCTTGTAAATGCTTCCCTCAGGCACGTAGGCCCCTCGTGGCTTTATGCTAACAACTGTAACACCTCACTAAGGCAGACCATTCCTTACCAGCGCCTCTGTATCCAAGGCATCCCCTCCTAGTTTTACAGACAAAACTCCAATTTCTTTGTGACCTGATATCAGCTTTCTGTCAAAAGGACATCAATATAATATGATGATTTATGCAAATGAAGGATGATAATTGCTAACACATAACGTGGCACTGTTCTTCTAAGCATGTTACCTATTTCATGGAAACCTCACAAAAATCTCTAAGCTGAGTATTATTATCATCTCCATTTTATAGATGAGGAGACCAAAAGCACAGAAAGATGAATTAATTGGCCAGGGTCATACAGCTAGTACGTGTGTGAACTGTACGTGTGTGAACTCAAGCAGTCTGACTCCAGAGCCTGCTTCGAAGCACTACGCTATACTACTTCATACTGGTTTTATGGGTTTGCCCTTCCAAACATATTGGGTTTTAAAAGGTGTTATGTCTGAGAGGTAACATCCTACCGCAAAGGAATGAATGCAGGATTTTAAGTGTGGTTGAGGCAGCAGGGGCTGAATGGCCTTCCCAGAATTCCACAAATCTCACCATGCATGCAAACGTCTTCATTTCTGCTATAGACTGGATGTTTGCGTCCCCCACAATTCATATGTTGAAACCCTAATCCCCAATATGATGATGTTTGGAGATGGAGCCTTCGGGAGGTAATTAGGTCATGAAGGTAGAGCCCTCACGTTGTGATAGTGCCCTTCTAAGAAGAGACACGAGAGTGCTCTCTCTCTCTCACACCAGACACCGAATCTTCCAATGTCTTGATCTTGGACTTCAAGACTATGGTATCTTTGCCATAGCAGCTCCAAATCACCAAGACAATTTTCAACACATAAAACTAGCTCTTGGAGATACAATGGTAACAGAATTATAGAAATCTTAGCAGGGAAATGAATTTTAGAAATAATCTAATCTAATAATAAAGAAATCAGATCTTTAAAAGGGGAAATAAAGTGGGTAAAATGATTGAAAGGGCCAAGTCTCTTGCCTCCTGCTTCTCCCACTTTAGGACACAAAGTTCTCTTGCCAATAGCATATGATCTGCATTTATAGGGCAATACTGAAGCTGCCTTCAACTGGGGGACCATCAGAGCTTTAGATAGTGGGATTGCTCAGTCAAGGACTGAATGGTTGTTATGGGGGACCAGGCAGAAATGAAAGAGGATCAATTTGCTCTGAAAGGTAACAATCAACTAACAGATTGTAGATGACTCTTTTGAGATTGGCTTCCTAGGTCATAAGCCTCAGGAAGTTGGAAAAGAGAAAATACAGTTCAAGGCATTGTACTCTAGAAGAGTTCAAGCAAAATTCTTCACAGTGAGGGTACCATGAAGCCCAGAAGCTCCACCTTCAAAAATGTGGAACAGTAACTGACATTTCTAATAACAACATAGAGATTTGGTCAAACTCTAAATCAGAAAAAGGGCATGTCCCAAAAATCAAGTTTTTAAAAATCAAGTTATTTTTTTCTGGTTTGGCCATTGATTTAGTGTTTAATCTTAGAGGTTTGGAAAACACAAATTAAGGTCTTGGTATAGAATTGACAACCAGGGGGCTGTGATATGTGGCTCAGAACACTGGTAGGGACTTTACCAACTGAGATGGAGACTGTAATTACTACATTGAGATTCAAGATTGACTCATGTGCTCTTATTTTTAACAGCTGTTTTCATTTCCAACTTAAGAAAACAAAGAGATGGAAGAAAATGTGGTACTTGGATGAAGTGAGTATTGCCAGATCCGCGAGCCTGGGAATGAAGTTTTAAATTCTTCACATCCTTACAAGAAGCATAAATTTACTTATTTCTTCCCCCCGCTGATCTCAGTAACTGGGAGAGGTATTTGAAATCCTGCCCATACCTTCTATATCTATATCAAAGCAAATGATGACACTCCCACTGATGCTTTCATTTTCAAAGATCTTTGAAAAAACAACTGAAGAAACGGGATTTGGAGACAATGATGTGGGAGTCAGAGAGAAGTCAAAGAAGAAATAGAAGAGCTAAAATGTAGTAGTGGTGGACGATGAAGCCCCTTAATATAGGCAGAGAAGAAAAGTATTAGTAATCAAATGAACCACAAAGGAAATTATAGTAATTGAACATCAGCAATGAAGCCTAAAAGAGTGACAGCGCGGATCTGAATTCTGGACTCTTTACCATTAAGACAGACTTCAACTAGATTTTAACTACTCTTTTTCCATATGGGAAAAAAGGACCTAAAATACTGATTCATCATTAGATTTTCAGCTTATAAACTGATCAAATAAACTATTCTATATAAAACTTTTAGAACAGTATCTGCACTATAGTAAGTTGCTTTATAAATATTGGTTCTCATGATTATAAGCAAAGCTGAACAGCAACTGCCATGTCATTAAGGACATAAAGAACAAAGTTTGGCTTTGTAAAAGACAGAACCATATTGCAATGGTAACACGATCTTCATTTCTCTTAAGTTGTTTGCAAAGGCATTGCTGAACTCAGCCACAAAGTACAGGTGTTTGAGAGAAACCAGATTATCAGTTATTTGATCAACTTCCTGCCACAAATATCATGGGAACAAAATCCAGGATCACAAGCACCTACTCTCCCACGAACAAGCAATTGAGAGTTTAGTTCAGTGGCTCCCAGAATCAATAATGGTTTTTTGGTCTTTAAGCCTTCTCCCTGCAAGCCAACTTGGAAAAATGGCAGGTATCAGCCCAAACTCTACTTTTTCCAACATGCTGTAATTATGAGGATGCTCAAGGAGACAGATGTGCTGGGGAGAACTTAGACATCATTAAATCCAGCTCCTGAGTTTTATGGATGAGGGAACTGGAACAAGAAATGGTTAATTTCTTAGCTGAAGGTCACACAGCTGGTCAGAATCAGAGCCAAGAGTTGAAAAAGTGGCTCTGGCATGTCATAAGCGGCCTTGGCATTCATGCTTACTTAAATCATAGACTATGCGAGTTGAAAGTGATCTTAAAGGTCACCTACCCCAAGCTCTCGTTCAGTGTTGGGAGCCTTCAGAATCCCAGACAGACACTATTCTGGCTTTACCTTTAATATTTCTAGTGACAGGAACCTCACAATTTAATGAAATAGTCCTTTTTGTCACTGAACTGCTCTAATTATTTGCAAAAATTTTCCTTCCATTGAGCCAAAATCTGTTTCCATGAACTATCTCTCATTAATCCCATTTCTGCTTTTAGGAGCAAAATAGACAAGTTTACTCCTCTTCCATATTGTAACTCTAAAAGATAGCTGAATATTCTTATTTTCCGTAAACAACATAGTTTTTGGATCTTTTAAATTTGGCCCTCCTTTATTTTTCCTTCCCTTAGTGACCAATTCCAATTTATGGATGTCCTTCTTAAATTTGGCCCCTAGACTGAATACAACACACTGAGCTTTGTCTAACTAGGGCAAATTCTGTAAAGTAGAAGGATTACCTTCCTTTTTCCTCCTAGGTTAGGTTTCCTAACCTCCTTTTTAATACAACCACATCATACTGTTGACTCATACCTTTCTTGTAGTCAAATAAAATCCCTACACCTTTTTCATATAAAACTCTTGTCAGTCTAAGCCTTTCCTAACCTGTACTTCTGCTTTTGACTTTGAAGTACAGGTTTTAACATTACCCCTATTAAATTACAACTTACTGTGATCATCTTAGTGCCCCAAAGCCTGCCAAAATCATTTTAAAAGTGTTATTCTGTCCCCAAACTTCCTTTCGCCTCTATATCATTCAAAAAGTTGGTGGGCTTGCCCTCTGTGTTTCTATCCGACTCACTGATAAAAACATTCATCAGATTAGGGGCAAGGAGAGAGCCCAGAGAAACTCTAAACATTTTAGGAGACATGTGGGAAACACATCTTGGACATTCATTCAACAATCACATCCTCAGGACGAAGACATGTCTATTCTCCTTAGTATCTTCCTATTTCTCATCTATGTAGCTACATGGAAAACTCATATTTGGGAGACATGATTAAGGATTTTGCAAGGGAAGGAAAGCTTCTCTAGGCCCCTTGGGGACAGTTATTCAGGGGGCCAGCCAGAAAGAAATCGCTTTTGTTTTTTTCCACTTACACAGATTTATAGCACGTCTGAGTCAACTGCAACGCCAAAGCTCCAAGGCCTATGTAGTCATTCTGGATTTTGATGCTGGCTGCTGTGTCGGGACTCCCTGACTTGGGTTTGGAAGCTGCCTTGTTATTTTATCGGTAAACTGTGCCAAGCCATGTTAGCTGATCCGCCTGGTGATTTGTGAAAGTTATGTAACAGCATTACTCACTCCTCTGCTATGGGGTTCATCTCACTAACGTATACTTCTAAATTGTCTTCAGCTTCAGGTCATACGTGGTCCTTTCTAGGAGAGCTGTAGCAAGGATGTTTGCCCTAGTTTCTTCTCTAGAACAAAGGAGAAGGAGCACAGGGGAAAGAAACCAACATTTACTGAATACTATCACTGACTATGAACCACGTGAGATGTTGACACACTGTCTCATATAATCCTTCAAACAATCCCATTAGGTAGGGATTAATATTTCTACTTTAAGCCTCACAAAGAAACTGAGTTTCAGAAAGGTTAAGTAATTTATTTAAGCTAGTATGTGGTCAAGCAAGGCCAGCTTACTTCCAAAGTCCTTTTATAGCACTCTATGGTTTCATTTTTTTAACTTTTTATTTTGAGATAACTGTAGATGCACATGTTTTTGTAAGAAATAATACAAAGATATCCAATACACCCTCACCTAGTTTCCCTTAATGGGAATATCTTGCAAAACAGTTATCACAACCAGGAAATTGACATTGATGCAATCTAACCATCTTATTCAGATTTCATCAGTTTTACACGCATGCACATGTGCATGTGTGTGTGTGTGTTATGTATTGTGATTTAATATAAAAATTACTTTAAATTTCCTTTCCTTCTCAAAGTGTAGAATCATATAATTCTAGAGTTTGAATATACCCTAGGGATCATCTAGTCCAAACCACTCACTTAATGAATGAGCAGATTGAGGGCCAGACAGAATGTGACATGACATCATTAAAACAAAAGAAAAACCTCTCATTGGAATTAAAAATGAATGGTGACCGTTCCAATGAAATGGTAATAAAAGTTTTGATTTTTATTAAAAAATGTATTCATGACCAACCTAAGCAAATATTTATTACCATATTGTAAATGATAACTCTTATGAGAACTAGCCCCAGGATTACTTAGAAGTCCCTGAATTGTATTTTGTAAACTACTAGACTAAAATATTCATCTACTTAGCTATGTATCACCTACTATGATTACATCTGTGTTAGTGGACACTGTCCTACCAGGAAGAGAAGAGGAACCAGGGACCCGAGGATAAGTTATAATGGTGTCACTCTGGTGAAAATACAAAGATACAAGAACTCACTCAGAGGATATAAAAGACTTCTCAAATAAATGGAAGAAAGGTGTTTCTAGTGAAGATATTATTTTGATAGGGATTTTTAACCATACAGAAAAATGCTGCATGCCTCATCCAGCTAAAAACAGTGCATCTCAGGAATTCTTGACTTGTCAATAAATATTAAAAAACTGTTTGTCAACAGAGCAAAGGAAGTGGTGATTACTAGAACAAGTGAAGACAGACTAACCTCACTTCCTTTAGATAGACATACTAGATTGGTAGATTAGAAGGCTGTTGGAGACATCCTGTATCTAGATTTTAGCAAAGCAATTATTAAAGTCTTGCATGATTTTGACTGACACACTGAAGAAATTTAGACTGGTTGATAATGCAAATAAACATAATCAAGTAGTTAAACAACCTAAATGATGGGTGCTGGTTAAAGGGCTGAGATTACTGACATCCTAGAGGAAAATCTCTAGGGCACCGCCCTTAAAACAATTTCAATTACTTGGAAAAGGTAACGGAGAGAGAGAGAAAGAGAGATAACTCCAGGTTTTACTTAGCTGTGAGCCCAGTGCAAGTCAGTGGGATGATACAGCTGTCCACAAAGCAGGTGAGGCTGGGCCACAGGAATGTGAACTATACCACAGACAAGGACAGTCAAAGATGGATTCTGAGATAAGCTCCTCTGAGCTTATCATTCCATACTTCTAGCTCATGCTGAGCAGCAGAATATTTTACAAAACTTTTAAATCAAAGAAAAAAAGGTGGAGTACTTCTGAAGACGACCAAGTGAATGACAAATCTCACAGCCTTGGAAAGGAAAAGCCTAGAGGGAAGAAATCTTCATCTATGTGAAGATCTACAGTGTAAAAGAGGATTGGATTTGTTCCTGTAGATTCAGATACTAGAGTCAGGATTGCATGGTTCAGAGTAGAGTGTGGCAGATTTTGACTCAATATAGGGAACAAATTTCTAACATTTGGATTTATCTTAGAGTGAAATAGGCTCCAATAGGATGTCAAAAGTTATCCTTGAGAGTAAGTGCTCCACAGGGCTGAGCTACCTTGTAGAAGGTGTAGAGACTTACTCAGATCCCTCTATTGGACACTCTCATGACATCATGTGCCTCCTCATTATAGCACTTACAATATTATAATTTCATAGTTGTTAGTGTAATCATTTGAAGACTATAAGCTCCAAGAGGACAGAGAACTGCTGTCTGCATTCACATTGTATCCTCAATCCCTAGTCCAATGCCTGGCACATAAGAAAGAAAGAGATAGAGAGAGAAAAGAGAGGAAGCAAGGAAGGGAGGGAGGAAGAAAGGGATTCAAACACTAGAGGGAGGGCTGGATTAAATCTCCTTATAAAGTTCCTTCTAAACCAAGATTTCTTGGTTACAAATAAAACCCAAGTGTTGCAAATGAATCAGATTCTCCTAATGAGTCCCTTCCCTATTGTTTGTTGTAAAGAGCTACCAAAGGGAATTGATGTACTCCACCCCAATGCTTCTCAGACTTTGGTGAGCACCGGAATCACTGGAAGGCTTGCTAAAACAGATAACTCAGAGACCAGAGTTTGTGCTTTAGTAGGTCTGGGGTGGGGCCCGAGAATTTTGCATTTCTAATAAGCTCCCAGGTGATGCTGAGGCTGGGGGTCCAAACTTTAAGAACCACTCCTCTACCCAAGGGGCGTGGTTCTCAAACATCAGAATCACTTGTGGTGCTCATGAAACATGCAATTCTTGACCTTGCCCCAGAGATTCCAATTCAGCAGGTTTGGGATTGGGCCCAGGAATCTGCATTATATAAAGCTGTTCAGGTGATTCTGTTGCAAGTGGTTTACAGATCAGATTTTGAGAAAAAAGTTACATAGAAGAAAGAGAGACAGTAGAAGACCGTGACTCTGGAATGCTTAGGGTCTTGCAGACTTGTTCCCTCGTTATCAGGTTAAGAAACATCCCCTCTGTCAACTGCTCATCCACTGAACACAAAAGAACCCTTGCACTTCCTCAAAGTGATGTATAAAAATAGTGCTATGATGAAGCCTTATCAAAGGGTATGTGATTAAGGAGAAACTCCAGGCAGGTTCATAAGGACATCATCTCATACAACTAGAACTCTACCTGTGGAGGGGAACCCCCACTCGCTTGAGAAACAATCATCATTGTCTGGACATAAGTCCTCAGATGCAACCCTGGTTGAATCTCGTTTTCCCTTTTTTGATACTCAGTGGATATTGTGGACTCTATCTTCTATGTGGCAGCCTTCTTTTCTTTAGCATAAATGAGCTCATTTCCTTTACCTTAAATTTTTTTCAAAGCTTTAAAAAAATTAAAATGACCCATGCTCCTGTCTCTTCCGACAAGTAAGGATGGTGTCATCAAAGTCCTGATAAGGAAGGAGAGAAAATTTGCTTCTTTCTGAATACCATGAAGATACTCTGTGCCCTGAAGCTGCATTCATTGACTCTGCTTCCCTGGGCCTGAAAGAGTTCATCGATCACCCTCTGTGCCTTAGATACCTGGGCAGAGTCAGGCCACAAGAACAATGACACAATCAACTCTTTCCTCTCTGCCCAGGACAAACATATATGGCTTTATACGGGTGAGATTTGTATTCTAAGACAGTGAGTGCAGAACTATCTCCTAATCTCCTAATAACTATTTATGGAGAAGGTGCTGAAATGACCTCAGGCGGAAAAAAATAATTACACCCCGAAACTAAGCAAAACAAATGAAAACTATCTAATTTCCTCTTTAAAATGTGAGTTTTAAAAAGAGTTCACTATGTAATGTTTACAGGCAGTGCACAGATTGGGGTAATCTTTCAGCGCATACCACAAAAACCAGGCCATATGCCTCTCGCTGACGTTGTGGTGAGTTGTGTGGCCTACTCCCTGCAGGGAAAAATTTACCACACAACCTGGACACAATTTAAGGTGAGCTTGAGTTTTCAAATAAATAGGGAAGATGCTCCTCTAGCCACAGACTTGTCCTTCATTTTTGATGACGCTTTCTCTTATTCCTGGAAATGACTGTTTACACATGAGTCTTGGTATAATTTGTCACTGCAGCACAGAAAAGTATTAGGGAAATTCTTCCTGACTGATTCTATGGATGACCTTAGTCTTGTGAGCTCAGAACACCTTGCCTAGTCTTATCCACATCCATGGGAGTGCGTTTTCTACAAGTAAGGCAGATAGTGGAATGAGTTGGCCAGGTTCACATTACAGGACAAATCACTGGTGTTAACTGGTATCCCCTCATCATATCCTAGCCTGGCACACCCACAGAGCGTAGCACTGTCTGATGATGCTTTCTGGGGATTTTCCACTCATCATCATTACCAACAATGAATAATAGCATCCACCTTGCACTTGTCAGAAGATTTTACAGTCTACGTCTCCTTTCATTCTCACAGCAATCTCATGAGACAGGTAAGCCAGATGTAATCATTCCCAGGTAGAACACGGAAAAAACTGAAAATCAAAGCAGTTTAAGTCATAGTCCAAGATCATATGCATACATAACTTATTTTATCGGGTCATCAAATAGGAGTAAAAATGATAGGCAGAAAATAAATTTCTAGTCTCACACAGACTCAACTTCAAAAACGACCTACACTTACCTAAAACTTTTAACTACAGCAGAAGTTGTAACTACTTTTCTAGGATAAAATAACTCAGTTTCCTTATTTGTAAACTTTTCCCAAAGACCTAAAAAATTAAATTGACCCACGCTCCGTTCCTTTCCTAAGTAGGTATGGTAGCCATAGGCTCCTGGAAACCCATTACCCTGCCCTGATCAGGAAGGTGAGACTGGCCAATTTCATGGTAAATAATAGAGGTTTAAATCCTCTAATTTCTAAAATTGTAGGAATTGAACCTACTCCTAAGGATTCAAAAATCCTCCTCCTTAAGTTTGAAGGAGGCAGTATACAACTTAGTCCTCAGGTTCTTGGGGACCAGATCATTTTTTAAAAACTGGGCACTTCAGCAGTCACGTACCAATAAAAATAGTGTCTACATTCCTGACCTATTACAAGAAGAGGCAGTGCTGCCAACAGAGCTCTTTTTGATTTCTGGGTCAGCTGAGTCCATAATGTGTACCCATTTTGTGTAATTGCTTTAAGCCAAAAAACACTTGGAAAGTATCTTGTTGTTGGGATGGTCTAAGGTCTACGACTCTGCATCAGCATATGTTGTCTCACTAAGGGATCCACTGAACGTAGAGTATATCTCCAATTTTACTGTGAAAACTCTAAGCATTTACAATTATTTTCAGTAAAGTCCAAGGAGCATCTTGTTTAATAACTTGGCTAATAACAAGTTTAAGCAAAATATGTTAGGAATACTGAATGGAATATTATGCGGTCACTAAAATAACAATGATGATGACTTGGATGCATCATGGAAAAGTAGTTTGGAGATAATTCTAATTGCAAAAACCAGATGATAAAATTACACATATATCCTGATCAAGCAATGTAAAATATTCACCCATATGAGCAACGATTGAAATGGAATGCATAAGAAATGAAAAGTAAGTTATGGAGGATTTTGTATTTGTGGCTCAAACTTTATGAAACGTTATACTATTATCCTTAGGAAGATCTGTGCTGATCTAATGCCTTTTTTTTTTAAACCAATCTTCTCATGACCATGAGCAATATTTGCCTTTACAGAGTCAAAATGGTCCTGTGACAGTTTGCATCTTAGAACCTCAGAGAGCTCCCACGATCACGGGCAGCTGCCAAACCATGGCACATTCCAGGGTCCCGACACTCAGAGTCTTACTGAGGTGTCTGTAAAATAAATTAACTGAAGTGAGTGGCACAGCCGTTCTCTCCCTCAGGACGGGTAGAGCGCGAGCCTGGCTCTTCCTTCAGTCCACCAAGCAGTTTCCAGTGCGATTTCAACTGAAGAGGTCATTCTTTCCCTCTTCTTAAAGATATTGTTAAGTGTGCTTTACCCAGAATAGGTCTCTGCTGCCTCCTTCAAGTGTTCTCTTTTCATGAATGGAGGGAAAACTCTTACATTTTGGAGCACTTTCAAGCTTCTCACAAATGTCCTTTAAAGTATTATTACTATCCCCTGCTTGTCATGAAAACTGAGCAAGGTCGCGTGATGACACAAGTGTAACATGCCTCGGAAGTTGCAGGTTTATCTGTGACACAACTGGATGAACTTGTGTCCCCCTACACTATAATGTCCTTGAGGACAAGGACTGTCATACTCATCACTGCATCCTAAGGCCGTGGCACAGTGCCTGGCACTGAATGTTCTTTTGAATAGACCAATGAACAAAGAAATAAATGACTCAATAACACAGAGGCAGCATGCACTAGTCCAGACCACTATCTAGTGGGAATCAAAACTGGGTGCTATTCCTCCTTCTGCCACTTCAGCTGTGGGACTTGAGGTGAGTTACTTTGCTTCTCTGGGCCTAATTTATCTCATCTGAAATGAGAGGCTGACGGTCAGGTCTCCTTGTTCAGCTATGAAATAGGGTAATTCTACGAAACTGCAAGTACAGTTAGTTTATCAACATTTGGATAGTGCTTTCCATGACAGTGTTCCAACTTGGGGATACAAAGTTCCAGCTGGACCACCTTATCCTTTTCTTCCCACTAAACTTTCTCTCTCTCTCAAATATGCATCTTTCTCTGGGTTGCAGAAAGTAGTCAATGTGGCTACTAGAAAATAGTAAATGACTTATGTGGGTTTCATTACATATCTATTGGACAGCGCTGATCTGAGTATCTTTGCCCTTCCCTTTTCCCCTTCCATTAACCTGATTAACAGTTCAGTTTATGGTTATTTCCATTGGGCTTGCCACATGGGCTATTTAATTAATTAAGTTAATAAAATAGTGAAAATACTCAAGTTTGTTGTTTCATGGTCTATGACAAGATTATAGTACAACTGATTTGTCTTATGTAAAACACTAAATCATTAAGAGACAGTCATATGAGTTTGGTCTCTAAAATACTCCCCTTTTTTTTCTTTCTTGAAAAAGTCGAATCTGCCTATCTCTTAATTTTAACATTTAACAAAAGCACTGTGATTTACAAAATCTTCCAGTTCTCCAGAAAAACCACCATATTAGTTTGGGTGTTTGAGTCTAAACTCTAAGGGCCATTAAAAGCTTCTGTCTCAGCCAGAAATTTCCCTTTTGAGAAATGCTGCAGAACACAACACATTACACCCTTTGTCCAAATCAGTACTACCAGTTGGGATATAGGTCAGTTCTTGATTATCTTTGTTAACTAAAGAAAGTGATGACAACGATAATTCTTAAAACCTTATGTTTGCTTCTGTACTGAAGTTACAGAAGCTTTATGAACATTTACATTTGAATTCCGATTAATCTGATATGCCAGTGATTCACCCTATTTTAAAACAGGAGCAAAGTTGTCTTGTGGGGAACTAACTTGTACTCAGCTATTCCTCCTTCCTTCCTTTCAGTGAGAGTGGATGGCATCTCAGACCAACACTGGTCGAAACTGCCCACTTCTCTTCCCTTCTTTCTTCCTTATTCTTCTCACTGAACATTCTCCTGCCCCCAAACACGCACTCACATGTGTGCACACACACATACAGAAACAAATCTCCCTGGGCCGCAGAAATAAATCAATACTGGTTTTAAAGGCCTCCTTCGGGATAAGGAAAGGAGAAGTGGGAGGGCAAAGAGACTCTGTCAAATCTTGGTACATTCAGGGTCTTACTGAGGTGTCTGTAAAGTAAATTAACTGAACAGTGAACAGCCTTTCTTTCCCTCAGGACAGGTGGAGCTCAAGCCTGGCTCCTCATTCAGTCCACCAAGCAGTTTCCACTGTGATTTCAACTGAAGAAATCATTCTTTTTTCCCTCTCCCTAAAGATTTTGTTTAATGGCCCATTGGCCCAATGATAAAAAAAAATTGAGATATTTTACATTCTTTTTTTTAATACTAAGTTTTTGAAATCTGGTGTGTATTTTACACTGACAGCACATTTCATTACAGACTAGCAACATTTCACGTGATCAGTAGCCACATATGGCTGGTGGCCACCATATTAGACAGTACAGCTCTGAATGCTCATGGTTTAAGAGTTACAATGTTTATCTGCGTGGGGAGAGAGGAGGGAGGCAATAAGAGAGAGTATGTCACTGCAGACCTAAACTGTATTCATGCAGCATCATTACAAAGGGGATCTGCTCAGGTGTACCCCTACTCTAAATCACGATAAGTAAATGAAAACTAATAGGATGTACTGGAGTATATGAGGAAGCCATTTGGTTTAAAACTAATTTGGCCTGACCTTGTTTTCCTCAAAAGGGCCTGATGTGGCCTGTTTAGCATGCATTGTACATGTGCTTTAAATATTTACTATGTCCCAAAGACAAGAACGATGCCCTTAAAGATAGGGATACAACTTCCTCCACATCAGCATTTCTTTAAGGCTAAGAATCCCTTCCTGGAAACTAAGGGTTAATTACTGACCTTCTGTGCTCACCTTGTGACCACTGACCTGCTGTGCCAGCTAAGCATCACGTGACAATTGTAAAAGGGACATTCCTATCATACGTGATGTATGCTCTTTGTTCCAAGACGGTACATAACCACTCTATACACCCCACTCCTTTGGTGCCTTTCCTTCCTTGGGGAAGGCAGGCCCCAGGTGGTCCTCAGATCTGGCTCATAATAAACTCACCTCAATTTTGATTTATAGATAGATTATGGATTATTTGTGTTGACAATCAACAAAGGAAAAAACCTGACTTTATCTCTAATTCATCATTACACACATAGCACAGTTCATCTAATAGAACAATCCCAGGATCAGAATAATGCACAAAAATAAGAAATAAGATGACTTGTAACAAGTCCCTGTATAGATTAAGTTTAGAGTTTAAGACCCTTGACAATTATAGCTCACTCATAAACCCTGCCTTATGGGCAGTGGGGAATCCTTGTGGCTTTAACTCTGAGGGCTCTCACAACAATGCCATATCGTAATCGTCCTGCTCAGAAAACTGCTAACCACCAACAGGCATGTTAGATGAGATCATTTCCAAACAGGATACAGCCTTACAACAATCTGCTATATTTATAGCAACAAATCGTTCACCCCCCTCTTACTCTCCGCCAAGAAGAAAAACAGCTAAAATGCTTGACGGATTTAGGTGTTCCTATTGCAGACAATCTCAATAGTCACTATAGACTTGAATTACATAATTACGTTCCATTAAACTATTTGGAAGAATTGGCCCGATGATCTAATTCCCTGATGACAAAACAGAGAAAGAGGAAATAAAAACAAAACCTCAATTCCTGTGTTGGAAGTGTCAAAGTTTTTGAATGTATGACAGAGAGAAAGACAGAGGGAGACAGAGGGGGAGAAAGAGAGTGGGAGAGAGGAAGGGAAGGAGGGAGAATGTGTGTTTATACATTTCCTATGAGGATGTGTTAGTTATAAGTAAATGCCTTTGGGTGTTCACAGTTCCTAACGGTATTTTTACCATTAAGAAAGACATGATGGAATCATAGAACTAGAACGGGCTTTTAATGTCTAGTTCATTTCTCTCCTAATGGGGCAGCTTTCATTTATTAAATAACTGTGACAGCATATAAATTATTCCAGACCTATGATCATAGTAAAAGCTAATATTTATTAAGTAGTGCATTCCATGTGGGTTTACAAATTAAAATTAATCAAGTTTAAGTCATACAGAAGACATTCCCTCAATCTCTCCATATATCACATTTTAGAATTCCATCAGGCAGTTCTCCCTCATGGGTAACCTACATATCTCATGTTATCATTGAGGACGTTTCTGCAGTAGCATCTTCAATGGAGTTAGAAACTTTTTCTTTCAAGCTGAGTAATACGAGTATCTCTAATATTCCTTACAGTTTTTATTTTTCAACTTCATACTTACATTTTTGGATCTCCTCTGATAGCACTCTACAACTCCACATTTCTTAAGTTTTAGGCTGGGCATAGTTCTCCCTGTTTAATTCTGTGCATATTTAATATAACCTTACTTTATCCTATAGCTTGCCCACACCTCTCCACTCCAGCACTCTTGAATCCCCCCATCTACTCTACTATTTTTCCATAACACTTATTACCTTCTACCATATTACATAATTTGCTTATTATGTTTATGATTTATTTTCTGTCTCCACCATCCGTCCATAACCAGAATGTAAGTATCATGAGGACATGGATCTTTGTTTCACTCACTTCTGTACCCAGAGTGCCTAGAGCATGCTTGGCACATTGTAGATCCTTGATAATATTTGTTGAATAAATGAATGTAGAGCTGATCAGTGTGAATCCACATAGTTTCAATTAAATTAATATATAAGCAAACATCTAGACCCATATTTCTAGTTGATTGATAAGTATAATGGGCAAGACAAAATTAAATGTCTAAATTAAAAATAAACATTTACTTTATTATGATATAGAAGAAAACTGGCTTATTCTGGTAGCATTCATTCTTTAAAAAGTTTGTTATTCTTTAGTATCAAGGATTGGGAGTACTGATTATTTCTGATTATTCCCCATATTTTTCTAATTATAAACACTGAGTCAACAAGTCTACAATGTTCAGACTTAGGGTCATTCATTTCTCAATTTAAATATAGGTATCAAATATTAAATCTATTTTAGGCTCCTGATTGACATCTTTACCTGTTTTATAAATCAGATCTCACAATTTTAGATTAAAAAATATTGTGCCTACATGCTATCTGGAGAAAACAGACCCCACTTCCATTTTTTTTAATGGCAATTCTATTTTTGATTCTCATTTTATCCCCAATGCTTACTATGGTGCCTGAAATAAAGTAAGGGCTCTAAAAATACATATTTATTTATTTAATGAAAAATAATTCTGACAAACTTGGAAGAATCTGACCAAAGGCATTTAGATAAAAAGCAATAAACACAGTACATTCAAAAAAAATTTTAAATCTAGGGAAAAAGTGATAATTGACCGATGTAGAACTGAGAAAATCATATTTCAACCAGAATTATTGCTCCCATGGCCTAATCTCTATCGTATATTTACTCACTCACCAAACACTGGTTGAACATATTCGGTGTATGAGTCACTGTGAGGAATTCTCTCAGGACAAGGGAACAAGATTTGGTTCATGGGCATGAAGTTTAGTGTGGGAAACAATGAGAAATCCACCACCTGTTCACCATTGTATCCCCAGCACCGCAAACAACCGCAAGGCAGATGCTCAATTTCATAAAAGTTTGGTAAAAAGAATGCACAATTATCCATAATACAATAAAGAGTGTGATAAGTGCTATTAGAGAAAGCTAAGAGCCACGGGAGTTCAGAAGAAGAAGGGGTCTCCCTGGTTTGGGATGGGGACGTTTTCCTGGAACAGGGAGCTAAGTCGACAAGGGTAGTCTGGACTGTGGCAGGTGGCAGGTGTTCAAGGCAAAGGGAAGAGCATGACCCAAAGCACAGAGGCAACCCCCACAGAGCAGGCATCAAACAGCATTTCCTGTTCTTAAACACTCAAGCTATGAAATTTTCAAACCGACCTGTAGAAAGAGTTTTTAATTCATATGAGGCGCAAATATAAAATTATGTGGTTACAAAGGCTTCCGACAGAGTGCAAGGTGGTGGGCTCTGGAGTCCAAGAAGCTAGGGGCTTCCTAACTGTGATCAAGATGCTGTTGTTATGTGAGACACCATGAGCAGAGGACAGAGCTTGGCACTTGGTGGGTTCTTGACGGGGCTAATGATCTTTCTCTCTCTTTCACTCAGTGTCCTAACTGCAGCCTTGGGCTTAGTACTGGAAGGGAAAGCATTATACCATTTAGTCTATCCCCATCAGTGTGAGTCTGGTCTTTAACGTGAATTTTCAAAATCCTCCATTGAATAGGACATGTAATACGTTAATAAAATTTTCCAAAGTAATTTATAAATTAATATGATTATAATTAGAAACCAGCAGGCATTAGAGGATAATTAGCTACAATGAATATAAATTCACAAATAAGAATATATGCCTAAAAATAGTCAAGAAAAGTATTGTAAGGGGAAATTTCTCTTATCAGAACATATAACAAAAATCTACTTGTAATAAAATCAAAATGCCATTAACATGAGACTAAATAGATCCATGGGAAAGGAAAGAGGATACCCAGATAACCTTAAGATTACATATAACATGATATTATAAATTATATATAATTTTATATGGCAAAGACAGTAGCTTAATTCAATGGGGAAGGATAGAATTAATAAACGGTGCTGGCACAATTGGTTATCCACTTAAAGATAAAATTTTAGACCACTGACATCATATATACACATGACTTCCAAGCAGAGTAGAGATTTAAATGTTAAAAATAAAGCAATATAAAAACCTCAAGGAAATTACATATATGATCTAGGGTCAGGGGAAATCTTCTTAACAAAGGCAGGAAATCCAAAAGCCATTAAAAGAAAAGATGACCATATTTGTGTAAAAATGAGACACCTTTGTTTGGTAAAATATATTATAATTAAAAGTTAATGACAATATAATTAGTCAACAATAACATACAAATGAAGAACTGGGGAAAAATGGTTTTCAGAAAGATATCAGAAGAATTAATGTCTAAATTTTCACAGAGTTCTTACAAGGACAAAAGAATGAATGAATGAGTGAAAATAGAAATGAGCAAAGAGCATTGATGGACAATTCACATAAAAGTAAATCCACACGGCCCATAAATATTGGAGAAGATTCTTGACTCACTGGTAGTCAGGGAAAGGGCACTCAGAGTAACAAGGAGATTCATTCCTCTCTCAGCTTGTCAAAGCAGAAAAAGAACAAAAAGCCTTATTGGAGACAGAGATGTAGGAAAAAGAGTGCTCTCAGAACTGGTTGGTGGGTACCAGGGGGAAAGGGGGTGGGGGTGGGCACAAGGGGTGAAGGGATGCATCCATATGGTGACGGACAAATAATAACGTACAACTAAAACCCCACAATGTTATAAACTATTAAGACATCAATAAAAATTTTAAAAAAGAGTGCTCTCATATACTGTAGAAATATGAACTTTTACAATCCATCTGAAAATTAACCTGACAACATCCACAAATTAAAAATACATTTACCTTTAAACCTAGCGATCCCACTTCCTGGACACTCTGTCACAGAAATAGGAACATGAGGATATATGCACAAGGATATTTATTTCATCATGGATTAGAGTGCATGGCAAAGCTGGGAACAAAGTTAAGGCCATCTATGAGAGAACGGTTGAATAATGTAGGCTACAAACCACAGGATATTATACAGCCACTACTAAATGAATTGTAGCTAGGTCAGTTGGCTTGGATAGATTTCCATGAGGCCCCATTGATTGAGAAAAACAAAATGCAGAGAAGTATGTATCCCATAGTCCTATTTTTTTAAAAACAGTGACCTAAAAACATCCCTATATGTATGTATGTATATGGAGAAAAATATGGAAGGATACATATAGGCTTTTTAATACTGTTTATGGAGAAAGGAAGAGAATGGGAGGAGAGAGCAAGCAAAAAAAACAAGCCTAGCATTTAATGATATGATCTAATTTATGCATTTATATAAAATTATTTGTGTGTTGTATATATATATCTGTCAATGAATGGATGGATGGATAGACAGACAGGTACGAGCATTTTAAAACTAAATAAAAAGGGGGGAAACATTTGCCTCAAAAAAATCATCTGGCTCATTAAAACCCTCTGCTGCCTGCACATCTGTTGTCAGCCCACCCGCATTTATCAGTGCCGCTCATCCTCCACGTGATCCTGGTAAGGTGCTCAGCCGCCCTGTGTCCTTATCTATTAGATGATGGCCGTGAGCACATGATCACTAAGGTTCTTTCCAGCTCTAGCACAATCATTTGATGCCCCTGCTTCCCATGTCTCTGGGTTCAGAGAACACAAGTCTACGTTTGTATTTCCCCAATAACCACGTAGCCCATGGGAAACAAGCCAAAAAGAGTCAGAAAGCAGAAGCAAAGTACCTCCCACTTCATGATTTCTGTTTTAACCCATTCTGATTTTTTTCTCTTGACTAGGCAATCGGGCCAATGCTTATTTTCATGGTGCTGTGAAGCCATCACCATGGTGTGTAACACGCTCACTTGCGGTGCACTGCTGGTGTGCTCTGCAGTGCTCACTAAATTTCTGTCGGGTGACTACTGCCTACCAAATAGGCATTTCAGGGGAGGGCTGGGTGCCAGTTGCATGGGCAGCATGGTGAAAAAGCCACTGCTCAGCAGGGAACTGAGGTCTGAAACAGGAAAGAGGACAGCTGAGGGGTATGTGCAAGGCAGTCGGCAATGCCCCCCCTTCGCCTCACAGCTTTTCAGATGAAAATCAGTCAGCACCCATGTGCTCTTGCACATCAGAGCCATGGGAAACTGGAACCAAAGCCAGAACTTCAGGGCAGAAGGAGCTAGGGTGAGGTGGAGGGGAGGCGTGGTCAGTACAAGGACTGTAGATAACAAAGAGAGAGAGAAAATAAGAAAAGGTTGGAAGAATAGGCTCTCTCATGAATAGCTGAAAATAAACCCAGAACTGTGGGGTTGAATTAAAGCTACAGGGTTAACATAGGCTGAGGGAGCAATGAGGAGGAAGATATGCCTTGATGGGCATTTAGAGAAATACAAAGCTGCAGGCAGTTGGGAGTAAGCATGGAGCTAAGTACACACCCCCTAAGAATAGCACTGGGAGAGGGAGAGGGGGAGACAGCAGGCAAACCCCTCAAATTTCCAGAGGAAAAAAAAAATTAAATTTTTAAACACACTAAAAATTTCAAAATTTTATAAAATCAGCTTCAAAAGATTATAAAATTGTGACTTAAAAGTCACCACTTTATTTTCAGACCTCATGGAAAAAAATTTGTTTTATTAACATAGAAAATAAAACAAAGAAGAACTACAAACCTGGTTATGGAATGATATTACAAAAATTGATGTATTTCATGAAAATATTTTTGTATCTTAAAAATAACAATAATGCATGATATGTTTTAAGCATTTACTGTATGTCAGTCATTCACTAAGTACTTTTCCTTGCATTATCTCATGTGATTTTCACAATAACTATATGGAGTGGGCACTAAGAAAACCTCTGTCTTCTTGGTGAGGAAATTGAATAGTAATGAGGGTAAACAACACAGCTCCGAGGTGGTGGAGCCAGAATTTGAATCCAAAATAATCTGATTCCAAATGTAAATCTTATGACTACCAAGCCATAACATCTGCACGAACAGAAGATCCATTTCAAATACGCAATGTTAAGTTTCAGAGAAAGCTTCTTGTCTGTTTAAGGCCTATTCCATGAAGAAACATACACCATCACATCCAAATAATTTGTGCCCACAAACACTTCAGTCATGCAAAGTCTATGGGCCCAGGCTGCCCGAAAACGAATGGGTCAGACTAAATACCATAGCTCTCTATTTTCAAGTATTTCAGTAAATATTTTAGCTTTTATAGGCCGTAGGGTCTCTGTCACAACTACTCACCTCTGCCATGGTATCACAAAAGCAGCCACAGAATACCCAAGCTTCACACAAAACAGATGGCTGCCGAATTTGGCCTGTAGACTGTGGTTTGCCAAATCTTGTTCGAGACCATACATTCTTCAGGGCTAATTTGCCATGTTGCTCCTTCACAGAATCCTTCCCTTGAACCAATCTAAACCAAGTCCTTCTGTTACAATGTTTTGGTGCATCTTTTACACACACATCTCAAATTGTAATGATTTTTTTTTCTTTATTGTTCCTAGTTTGTAACCTCTAAGAAGGCAGGGATCATATTTGTTTTGTACACCACTGGATTCCCAGCAACGTGCTTGATATACAAAAAGGTGTTCGGTGAGTATTTGTGGGAGGGAGGAAGGGAAGGAAGGAAGGAGGGAGGGAGGAAGGAAAGAAGGAAGAGAGGAAGGAAGGAAAGATAGCAGGCAGCAGTTCCTCATACTTAACCTGGTTCTGTGTTCTGGAGTGGAATTAGTGTGCTCCAGAAAGTCACTTTCCCTAGCACCTCTGTGATGTGTTGTGCAGTCTTATGGGACCATTAGAAACCAAGTGCCCCAACGTCCTTTTATATATATATAAAAAAAATTCTACCCTTTTCTCCGCAGATGCAAGGGCACCCACAGTTATTCTACCACTCAAAGAGAGGAAAGAATGGTAAGATTCACCTGGTCTTTTCCTTGCATCAAGTCAACATCAGACCACGCCCAGGTACATGAGAAAATAGCCTGCAGACCTTCCCTTGGCACTGCCCATTTAGCCTTAAATGCTCTCCCTGCCCAGGTAACATCAGCCACTGTATTGTGATGGGAAGAGACTAGCCAACCGTCAGGCTGGCTAACACTCGGTCTCTTGATCCTTCTCACATCACTTTCTAGTTGGTGTTCAATCTCTCACCAGGCTTTATTAATTTAACACAACGTGCTTCCTCTAAGGAGCTCCAAGAACTTCATGTTTAGCAGGTGACTCAACTCATCACCACCATGTTGTGATAGGCGTTACTAGTTGACTTGTCCAGTGTCCTCTGCCTTATGAAGATTTTGAACACTAAGGCAATTCCTCTATCCTACTCCATCAGTTGACCTTACCTTCACTTGGAACTACTGCCACCTTATTCTTAGAAGGACAAAAAAAAGACAGATGAGATTATTTTTGTTTTCATTCTGGCAGATATGGAACAGACTTGAGGCTTTACCTCTGTCATTCTGGAAGTGTTGTTCCTTCTAATACAATAAAAAAAGATGGCAAATTTAGAAGATGCACGTAATAGACACCATTCAGGGGCTTTAACTGAGCTCACATTTAGTTTGTAGTAATTTTAAATTAAAGATTCAATTCTACTTTTAATTAAACAAAATACCTGTTTTTGCAATTGCAATTGAGATTTCAGAATCTGGATTGCCTACATTACAAGAGACACTTTGCCTTTTGGAGCAAAAAAAAAAATATGCCTGCTCCTTCTTCTATGTGACAGAAGATATTTGAATATTTTTCCCCTCCTCAACCATTGTGAGGCTGCACATATCCAGCTTTCTCAGTATACAAACTGGTTTCCTGATCTCATACTCTTCAACACCTCTCTGAACACACTCTAGTATACTGCAGCAGCAAGAACACAGATCTATGGGTGAATCTGGCTTAGCTATCTAATAGCCTTGTGACCTTAAACAAATGTCTTAATTTCCATGAGTCTCAGTTTCTTTATCTGCAAAATGGAGCTAAAAATTAATTCTCCTTAAGTATTGTCATGGAGATTGAAAGAGCATCTGTCAAGCACCCAGTACCTTACCTGGCATAGTAGACATTCAATAATTGGTTGCTAGTATTATTACTTTCTAAAATCCCTCTTGAAATGTGGCAGGGAAAACTGAATATAATCCTTCAGGTGCTGAGCTCTTTAACACACATCAGTTAGGAGCATGGGCTTTGAAGTCAAACATTCAGAATTGAATTCTGAGTTCACAACTGGATAACTGACTACTTCTAGGCAGCTTCCTTTACCTGTCCCAGCCTCAGTTTCCTCAGAGTATTAATACTAACCTGTATGATTGTTGTCAGCCTTATGATTGTTGATTGCCTGTCACACAGTAAGTGCTCAATACATATAGCAATGTTAGCTAATATTGTGCCATTACAATTGGCAACCATATCTCCGACAAGATGTAACATACAAAACATTTCATTTCCATTTCCTTCCTCTACGAGCTATCGAATGATAAATAAACCCTTTATACATGCATTATTTTAGTCAGTGAACAAGTGTGAATTGCACGTTTGAATAGGGTAGGGTTGGAGGAGGATATTATCTTTCCTGCCATCATTCCACCAAAGCTTTGTGGAGTGGGGGTAGGGTTTCAGAAGCCACTTCAATGTGAAAGGAAAAACTGCGGAGGTGAAGAAACGTTGTTTGTGTTTTTCTTTTGTTAAGTTGCTCATTCAAAAATGATGGTAAAGTCATAGTTAACCGATGTGACTTTAAAGAATTATGTGTAAAATGAAAACAGATGTATAAAAAAATAAAGAATTTTTTAAACAAAAAGAAGGAATGTTTAATGGGGCACAGCCAGCAAAACAATTAATTTAAATAATAGCATCACGCAACAAATTTCACTTTGCCTGGCCAGTCTTAGTGGTCAGAAATCTGACTAGGAAGATTGATGTTCACAACTTATCTAAATAATAAGCCAAAAGTACTGTTTTATGTCAAGAAGAAAGACTAAACAGGAATGATAGGAAGTGATGAGGATCATGAGAAAAAGTTGCAAAGTTGATGTATTTTTGGAGAAATGGAAAATAAGCCAACACTTGCATGGAGAGTGAAGGAAGAAAGCTGAGTCTTCCAAGAAAATTGCCTCTGCCGTTAATACAACTAAAATGGACCCTCCTCCCAAACACTCTGGATAGCTTTATTAACTATTCTTATCCTTTCCAGACACTTCTTCAAATAATGACCTCCTCCCTATGCTCATTCATTCAGTTAAAAAAAAAAAGAAAATGCGTGTATGTCCACTGTTTCCCAGGCCTGGTGCTGGGGGCTGAGAAGCGATAGCAGATGGGCACTGGCCCAGCCCCTAGGAGCTTCGAGTTTTAGGAATCAGACAAGTAAACAGTCAATGATTATATAATGTGGCTAGTACTGCGATGGAAGTAAGAACAGGCAGGAAAGAAGGAAGGATCAAAGAATGGACAGATAGAAAGTAGGAAACCAGAGGAGCTTTCATCTAGCCCTGATTAAGGAAGGCTTTCCAGGGGAAATGACATATAAACTAGGAAACTTCAGAAAATCAAACTAAGGAACCCCAAAATGAACTACTGGATTTATTTATTTCTAAGAGCAGAAAGAAGCAAAGGGCAGTGAAAATAGTGTTGTAATTCTAGGATATGTTCTTTGGAGGAAAATTAAGAGGAGAAGAAACATACTTTCAAGATTATAATGTGTAACAGTCCATTTAGTCCCAATCATTAGCTCCCCATTATAATATTTCAATTTCAAATCTGCTCCCTTCTCTTCAGTTTTGAAAATTCACATTTCCAGTGACATTTTAATTTGATCATAAGCAACTTAGATTCCTGACTTGGTAAAAGGATAAATGGTATGAACAGAGTAGTACTGGTGTTCATTTAAAACCACCAAATATGGAACTAGAAGTCAGAAGAGAAACCAGAGATGGAAAAATTTTAGACCACCTTCTCTGTCCAATGGCAACTCACTCATCTGTGCTGGAAATTTCCCTATACTTCATCATGACCAAACTCAATCATAAATGTCAATCAACCTACCTCAAAATTAATGATATTTAGAACTTCCTGGCAATCCTAAGAAGCCTTTGGTTTGCAAGGTAACTATAGAAGAAATAATGGAAGTTGTGCACTTCTCTCAGCCAATCAGAATTCAATATTTCTTTCCCCTTCTATTGTTGTTCATTCATCAGCACACATGTGGGTAAACTGGTTCATTTTAAAGTCAAACACCAAATATCATCACCTGCATCTACACAAGAGATATGAAGTGCAGCACTTGTACTAATGCCCTTGATGTTAAGTGCAGTGACATTAATGAGGCCAACCAGGAAGTTGGGGGATAGCCCCCATCACACACAACACAACACATACACACACACACAATACACACATCAAAGGTAGCCCAGCTGTAATATTGAATGCCCTTAATGAATGGCCTTGGTGAAAATTTTGTGGTTTGTGACTAGCGCACTTAGTGACAGGAAACAGCTTACTCCGTATATGTTAAGCTTCTTCTAACAAGAAGTGCTAGACAGATGCAAACTGCCTATGTTCTTGGCAAGAATGACTCATTACTACTGTCAAAAGGAGTCTACAACTTTGTGGAAAGGCTTCTGATTCTCAAAACTTGAAAATATCTAATCTGATGTCTTAAACAGTGGAGAAGAAAAGAAGAGGGAAGACCTTCAACTATTATACTCCTCCCAAGGGATTTAAGAAGGAAAGGATCATGGTTAAGATGTATTATAGGAGGGCATCTGGCCTGACTCATCATGTTCTCTGGAACAGAACCACTTAGGGTTGGGCAAGAGTTGACTTGATGTGAAATGGAATGAGGTGAAATGATGTTCCTGGTCTACTTTCGAGTTCTATTATTCCACATCTCCTTGAAAGTCAGAAGAAAATAATTCCAAAATCTCCACTATCGATTGAATGGCCTAGCTTTACAACTGAGTCTTGTTTACAAGCATGGCTGTGTGCTTTTAGTTTGTTTCCCTCCACCCAGTATCTAAGACAATATTCTGGATAGAATAGACACTTCATAAAGGCTCTTTTATTCCAACTTTTGCCTATGTCGTCACTTAAGTTATAATTTATCCCTGACATATATGCACAAAACTAGCAGAAAACTGATTATCATCAATGTAGGCATTTGGGAAGTCCTATACTTTCTGTGGAAAGCTGGGAAAGGAACAGGGAAGTACAAAGAAGAGAAGTCGCAGTTCTTTTCTTAGCTGGTACTTGCACAGACTGTGCCCTGATCTGCCACAGAAAAGAGAACTTGGTAGGGAGTGCCTTGGTCTGAAAGTGGGTGTTATGATGTCATTGCTCTTCCCCAGCTTCCTTCTCTTTCACCCTCCTTTCTAAGCCCCCCAAAATAGGAATGTCCCACTAACAGCCAGATGGTGGTCACTTGAAGTATAATTTGTGGTCTCCATAAGAAAACACTAAAATAATCAGGTCAAGTGAGGACTTCCCCCTGGCAATAGCCAATATAGGAATCCAGCTAGCATAAGAAAATGCTGAAAGGAAAAAAAAAAAGCTAAGTATTCAAAACGTAAGGGGATGGTAATACATAAGTACCATGAATTTTCTATCCCACCCCTGCAACATACCCCACAAAATTACTCTCAGCTGTATATTTGCCCAAGCCAAGAAAATTCTGACTTTGGAGAGCATTTTTACAGTACACAAGTTACCACAGGAACACCCATCTGGCTTAAGGCACAACTTCATGTTTAAAAGCAGAGAAAAGACTTAACTTCTGTATCTCAATTGCCACCTGAATTTCAGCAAATGTACAACAGCTCACTTTCCTCTCAGACAAATATTACGAAATGAACCAAGTTCAGTAAGTAGTGACCAACCTCAACTCATCTGGGCCTGAATAAAGAATTAGATTAGACTCTTTTTTATAGCAGCTAGTCAAATAATGGGCACACAGTAGGTGCTTAATAAGTGCTTGCTGGCTGAGAAGCCACATGGCCCAGTGGGTTAGACAGAGCATGGGCTTTGGAGTCAGACTGCCTGGGTTTAATATCTTGTACTGATCCCCAGCTGTCTCCCCAGCTGCCTCAGAATCCTCACCTGTAAAGTGGGGATGATGAAGATAACAGTGTCCACCTCACAGGACTACTGCGAGGATTAACTGAGTCAATACAGTGGTTGTCCAAGTATGGAAGCCTCACCCGAGAACGTGTTAGAAACGCAGATCCTTAGGACCCAACCCAGACTTGCTGATTCAGAAACTCTGGGACGAGGCTGAGCAACCTGAGTCTTACCAGGCCCTCCAGGGGATTCTGCTGCCCAGTGAAGCTGGGGAGTCACTGGGTTAACGCCTGTAAAGCAAAGAGCACAGCTGCTTTTGTTCCTGGGGTCGTGGGAGCACTGAGCGAGCCCTCACTGACTGTCAACGCTTATTACTGATCCGTATAACTCAAAGGCAGCAGCTAGGTTAACTCAAGTATTTACAACACAACAATTCCTCTAAATAACTTTTAGAGGATTTTGTGGCCATCTCTAAGTTAGAGGTGGTAGATAGTGACGAGGTTCAGAACAAGCTACCCCCAAATAAGGCACCTTGGCATACTGAATATTTTAAGCTGAGGGAGTTTGAGGAAATGGCAGAGGCAGGAAGGTCCCTCTGACCTTCCCCCACCCTTCTTCCCTAAAGCAGGTCATAAGACAAACTGGCCTTGCTGTTTCCCCCAACTTATTACACTTGGCTCATACTCTGTCCTATCATATCTTTTCACTCTTCATCCCACCTAGCATAAAAACACTCAGGTTTAACCGTTTCTTCAAGTCTTCATTTCCTTATGCAGGCTCCCGTGTCACGTAAAACTTGTATTAAATAAATCTGTATGCTTTTCTCCTGTTAATCTGCTTTTGTCAGTCTAATATTCAGACCCAGTCAGGGACCCTAAGAGAGTCAAGAAAAATTTTTTCCTCCCCTAGAATAGTCTCTGAATAGGACAGAAGGAGAGGACAAGGGCAGAAGGGGAGAGAGGTATTTCATCTTACTGGAAGAGATCATCCATACACACATACACATGTACAGCTTGCCAAAGCAAGCTTTCATGTAAAATTAGATAATACAGTATAAAAGAAAAAGGCTCACAGGGCCGGCCCAGTGGCGCAGCAGTTTGGTTTGTGCTTGGCAGCCCGGGGTTCATGGGTTCGGATCCCGGGTGCCCGCCGACGCACTGCTTGTCAGCCATGCCGTGGCGGCATCCCATATAAAGTAGAGGAAGATGGGCACGGATGTTAGCCCAGGGCCAGTCTTCCTCAGCAAAAAGAGGAGGATTGGCAACGGATGTTAGCTCAGGGCTGGTCTTCCTTACAAAAAAAGAAAAAGAAAAAGGCTCACACTGGAAATGCAAAACTCAGTAAATAAATAAAATATATATCAAATGTACTTACTATTAGATTTAAGATTATTTTTAAAAAGGAAATTCTATGAAGTTGTTGTGCCCTAACTAAAATATTATAAGTGGTTCAATTTTACCATATAATTGCTAAGCATACTGTGGCCATTCACTACTTTTTAATTGTTTTATTGAATATCACTTCAAACACCAATGTCATATATAAGAATCATAACTCTCTATGCAAAATGTAAGTTAAGAAAAATAAAAATTTTTGCTTAAAGCAAAATACCTTACATTTGAGAGGAAGACCCTAGGCAGCAACCATTTGCTAACTTTGAAAGGATGCTGGTTTAAAAATACAGATTTCTGGGCTCCCTTCAGAGGTTCTAATTCAGTAGGTCTGGGGTAAAGCCAGGGAATCTGAAATTTTAAAAGCCTCTTCATCGCCATCCTGACCTCACACCAGGTCATTCAAAGGCAAAGGGGTTGACAGATCACATTTTGAAAAGCATTGCTAAAAACCTTTGTCTATGGATAACCCTAAATGAATAAGAGCTTCTGATTAAGCAAAGTTTCCAGACAGCTGAGAGTTAACCCCTTATGTATAGGAAACGTTTGAACCATTTTTAATGGAAAGCTTCCTAAAATATATTCTACCTTTCTCTATCATCTTATACATAGCATATAGGGTATAATTTGATCATGATGACTGAGGCTTCTTTATTATTATTGTTACGGCCGATACGTGCTGTAGTTGCAGACAGCATTCAACACAGAGTTGACTGCAACATGATTCCTAAAGTGGCCCTAGAGCTTGAAAATGTTCTGAATGTCAGCTTTAGCTTTTGAGTCCTTTTCCCAAGGGCAAGGTGGCAAATGTGGCGCTGCAGAACCTCAAGGGCAACGCAACATGGCTGCAAAATGAACGAGTGCTTCAAAGATGGAAGCAGCCTTTGTAAAACTGCTGTTAGTGACAATTAACTTTTCAACACCATCCCAATTTTATCTATGAGTGTCCAGCAACATGGCAGGCTCTATATTTTAACTAATCCTCTCATTGAAAGAAAAAGATAGCCTGGATAAATTATACTGTAAAAGATAATTTTAAATGCCTTGATGAGCTGGTGATAAAGTAAGGAACCTGTTATGTGTTGACTGTGCTCCCCTAAAATTCATATGTTAAAGCTCTGACCCCAGTATCTCAGAAAGTGACCTTATTTGGAAATAAGGTCTTTGTGGATGTAACTAGTTAAGATGAGGTCATTCTGGAATATGTTAAGTCCGTAATTCAATATGACTGGTGTCCTTATAAAAAGGGGAAATTTGGTCACAGACATGCTCGTATGGGGAATGCCACATGAAGATGAAGGCAGAGATTGGAGTGATGCTTCAATAAGCCAAGGAGAGAAGCCTGAAACAGATCCTCCCTGACAGCCCTCAGAAGGAACCAACCCAGCCAAGATCTTGATTTCAGACTTCTCGCCTCCAGAACTCTGAAACAATAAAGTTACAGTGTTTAAGCCACCCAGTTTGTGGTACTTTGTTATGGTAGCCCTAGCAAACTAGTACAAAACCAAAAAATGTAAGCCAAACCTCGAAGCTAACATTCACTCTAGAAAAGTAAAAGCATTAATAGACCTAATCCTTGACTACCTTAAACTAATGACCTTAAGCTGCACTTTTCACAGTCTCCCAGGATGCTGAGTTCCAGAATCAAAGTCCCAATCCATATAAGGTGCTAAATTAAGTTGCAGAAACCACCTAAATACAAATGGTCTTAATCCATTACAAGGAAAATTGCCTATCTCAAACCTTGGCATTGAGTAAAGGAGATAAATATTTCCCTTGAGAAACCATAATCACAAGCATTTATGGCCTAAATTCACAGTAGCTGAGTGGTCCAAATATCTAGCAGTGCCCTCAAGCATTTGGCAAGAGGAAAGACGAATTCTCTCTAGAGGAATTCACCTTCAACTGGCCTCAATGAAATATGAGCTTATCATCAAAAATCACAAAGTACACAAATTAATAAGCTACCCTGAGCAGAACCAGCAGAAATAAGAGATAGCAGAATACAACCCACAAAGATATTGGATATTGGAATTAGCAAACACAGAATACAAAATGTATTAAGTTTAACATGTTTAAAAAATAGAAGAAGGTGGGGCTGGCCCAGTGGCATAGTGGTTAAGTACGCAGGCTCTACTTTGGCAGCTTGGGGTTCACAGCCTCGGATCCCAGGCGTGGACCTATGCATCGCTTATCAAGCCATGCTATGGCAGCGTCCCATATAAAGTAGAGGAAGATGGGCACAGATGTTAGCCCAGGGCCAATCTTCCTCAGCAAAAAGAGGAGGATTGGCAACAGATGTTAGCTCAGGGCTAATCTTCCCCATGGGAAAAAAATATATATATATATATAGAAGAAGGAAATGAAATGTGAGTAAAGAGTAAGAGATTATTTTAAATGACTATTCAGATTAGAAAAAGAATCAAAATAATTACTAGAAATGAAAATATAAAAATTAAAACTCAATGGATGAGCTTAAAAGTGGATAAAATATACCCAAGAATAGGGATCTGTAGAAACTGTTCAGAAAGAAAAAAAAGATGGAAAATATAAAATAAGAGGTTAAGGGATGAGGAAGATAGAATAAGAATATATAGTATACATCTAGTCAGATTTCCCAAAGGAGAAGAGACAGAGAATGAGGGAGAAGAAGAGACAAGGGCTGAGGACTTTCTGAAATTGATCAAACAATAACCCACAGATTCAAGAAGACCAACAAATCTCAAGTAGTATAAATAAGTAGGAAATCCACAGTTAACACACATTCTTGTGAAATTGTACAATACCAAAGACAAAGAGAAGATACTGAAAAAAAAGTGAGAAAGAAATCAAATTACTTTCAAGAGAACAACAATTAGGCTGATAGCAAATTTCTCAACTTCAATGATGGACGCCAGAAGATAGTAGAATAAAATACTCAATGTGGTGATAGAAAAATAACTGCCATCCCAGAATTTCATATGTAGTGAAAATATCTTATAAGAACAGGGATGAGATAAAGACATTTTCTGATAAACAACAACAGAAAGTGTGAACCCAAACTAAAGAAAATTCTACAGGATATACTTCAGGAAGAAAGAAAATACTCCCGGATGGATGGTCTGAGATGCAAGAAGAAATTATGAGCAAGGAGAGTAGTAAAGATGTGGTAAACACTAAAGCTGTATAAAAAGCAATAATAAAATATTGAAAGTAAAATAGAAAGGTAGAAATAGAATTCAATAACCTACAAGTTGGGGGAGGGTGTTAACAGAGTTAATTATCCTAAATTCTCTGCATTTTTTGAGAGAAAGTTAAGGATGTTGATTAATTTTTGACTTCAAGAAGTTAAGTTAACAAAAGGTTAACAACAGAGAAATAGAATATATACATTTCTTTTGTATAGTGATAATAATCAATCCAGAGGAAAGCAAGAATGTAGAGAAAAAGAAACAGAAAAGGTCAGATATATGGAAAACACAAAATAAGGCAGTACATTTAAAACCAAAAATATGAGTAATTATAGTAGATGTAAATAGACTAAATGTTCCATTTAAAAGATTGTAAGGGGCCAGTCCTGGTGGCCTAGTGGTTAAGTTTGGCGTGCTCTGCTTCAGCAGCCCAGGTTCGGTTCCTGAGTACAGACCTACACCATTCATCTGTCAGTGGCCATGCTGTGGTGGTGGAACATTGGCAGTGAATGTTAGTTCAGGGCGAATCTTCCTCAGCAAAAAAAAAAGATTGTCAGAAGTTTTTATTAAATAGACATTCCGTGCAAGCCCCTCCCAAAAAAGAAAGTTGGTGTAGCTACATTAATATCAGACAAAATAGACTTGAAGGCAAATAGCATTAACAGATAAAATGGGTCATTTCATAGCAATAAAAGATTCAGTTCACTAGGAAGACAAAACTATTTTAAACATGTTAACCATCCAGTAACATATATATGTTACAAAATATGTAACAAAATATAATTCAACAATTAATGGAAATGAAAAAAAAAATCTACCATCACAGTGGCAGATTTTAACATACCTCTCTTAGTAACTGATAAACTTAGCATAGCAAAAAATATCGGTAAAAATATAGAAGATTTGAATGGCACAACTGACACACTTAAGCTAATGGATGTATACAGCTGTAGAAAGTATAGTCCTTTCAAGTACCTATGAAACTTTTATAAAAATTGACCACAAATAGGGCCATAAAGCAAGATGCAACAAATTTTAAAGGATGATATCATACAGACCATATTTTCTATCCACAATGCAGTTAAGCTAGAAATCAATAATAAATATACAATATATATCTGGAAATTAAGAGACACAATTCTAAGTAACTCATAAGTTAAAGAAGAAATAGTAACGGAAATTAGAAAATCTTTAAATCTGATAATGAAAACAACTGCAGAAATGATAATGAAAAATAATGCATATCCAAACTTGTGGGATTCAGCTAAAATAACACATAGAGGAAAAATTATAGCATTTAAATGCTTATATTACAGCAGAAGAAAGGCTGATGATTAGTGAGTATATTAGTTTTCTATTGCTACAAAACAAATTACCCCAAAAGCTAATGGCTTAAAACAACAGTAAATATTTGTCCTGTCTCATAGTTTTTGTAGGTAAGGAATTCAAAAGCCTCATGGCTGGGTGGTTCTGGCTTGAGACGTTTCATGGGGTTGCAATCACATGTTGGCCAAAGCTGCAATCATCTGAAGGCTTGACTGGAACAGAAGCTACCACTTTCAAAATAATTTACTCACACCGCTGGCAAGCTGGTGCTGGCTGTTGGCAGGAGGCCTCAGTTTCTCTCCACATGGCCCTCTCTAGAGGGCTGCTTGTGTGTTCTCACTAGATGATGGCTAGGTTTTCCCGAGTGAGTGATCCAAAAGAGAAAAAGCCGAGCAGAAGCTATTTTATTTTGTGACCTATTCTTGAAAGCCACATACCATCACCTCTGCCACATTCTATTTGTAAGAAGTGAGTCACTAAGTCTGGCCCACACTCAAAAGGAGGAAAATTAGGCTTCATTTTTCTGAAGGAAAGAGTGTCAAAGAATTTGCAAGTATTATAAAACAATCACAAGGAGCTAATAAGCATCTACCTGAAGAGGTGAGAAAAAAAAAAAAAAAACCCGGCAAAATAAAGCCCAAGGAAATAGAAGAAAGGCAATTAAAAAGATAACATCAGAAATTAGCATAATAGAAAACCAATATGCAATAATCTGCAGAGTCCAAATTTGGTTTTTTGAAAAAGATGACAAACTTCTAGTAAGACTGACCAAGAAAAAAAGAGAGGAGGTACAAATAAACAATCATAGAAAGAAAGAGGGAACAACTACAGATGCTACAGAGAATAAGGTGAGCATTGTGAATATATTCTTAAAAAATAAGATATTATGCAAAACTTTATGCCACTAAATTTTAAAACATAAACAAAATGGATAAATTTCTAGAAAACTGTAACATACTAAAACTGACTTAAGAAACAGAAAAACTGAATAATCCTATAACAGTTTAAAAATCTAAGCCAGTAGTTTAAAAATTGCCATCAAAAGAACACCAAGCTAAGATGGTTCTACAGGTAAGCTCCACCAAATATCAAAAATACAAGTAATTCCAGGCTTACGCAAACTACTCCAGATTATAGAGAAGGAAAAAGAAGAGGGGGAACACTCTCTAACTCATTTTATGAAGCAAAAATAACCTTGATAGCCAAATCTAAGAACGTCATTGCAAAATAGGAAAATTACAGGCTAAATACATTCAACACAGACGTGAACATTCCTTAAGATATTAGCAAACCAAATCAAAATTAAATTTCTATAAACCAGCAACAAACAGAAAGTGTTCATAGCAGAGAGTGTTCATTTATTACTCTTAGTAATAAATAATGGAAACAACTCAAATGTCTATCAACAGTAAAATGGATATTAGACATTATGGTATATTAATATAATAGAATATATTCAGCAATGAAAATCAATGAAATACAGCTACAAGCAATAATACAGCTGAATCACTGGAGTATGATATTGAAAAAAGAAGTCATGAAAGACATATAATAAAATTCCACAGGATAAATTCTGAAAACATGCAAAATGATTAAACATACGAGATAAAGCGATAAAGAAAAGCAAAATACAAAATCCAGGATGGTGCTCTCTCAAAGGGAAAAGAAGGTAATAAGATCAAGGACGAGCACAAAGAAATTACAGGGGTAACAGTAATGTTCTTTATACCTTCTACATACTTCATAAGCATTCTTTTATAGCTACTCAACATTTAATTTTAAAAAACTCAAAATAACAAAAAGAATGAACAGACAGCTCCTAGCACGGTTCTCTCCCATCTCACACGCTCCAAATCTGTTCACAGTGTGCGAAGAACCATGGCTCACCATTCCATAACAATAGATAAGAACATTCTCCAAGCTCTCCTGAATGTTGATTTTTAAAAGAAATTTTGGAATATATGCCAAATAGAGTCCTTTCATAATGTTGATTATCTAGCCACATATTAAAACAGCCATCCCATTTGCTCTGTTATTTTAATAAGCATGTTTCAATCTTACCTTATTCCAGCCACAAATAAAAAAAACTTGAAAGCTATTCAAGCTTTGCCAAAGTCTGTCATAATAACATTAAAAACTGTCCAGTGATTTTGGAATTTACCCAATCCAATGGCACAGACAAAAAAATTTTGCTTGAATTAACTTACACTCTCTGCTTGTTTAATCTTTTTTATTTTTCCAATTTGTCACCACTTACTACCATAAGAAGACAACTTGTAGACCTTCATACCAAAATAACTACTTGGTTCATTGGAAGTGGGGGGCAGGAGGTGAGGAGTGGGGGGTTGGGCAGGAACCAGTGGTTTCACTGAACCCATGACGAGTTTGACAGGACAAAAGAAGTATTCAAAAGTAGTTCGATGGCAACACAGCTTAAGGCAACAAATGAACTTAAGACTATATTTGTTCTGGTGGCGATAAATGCTAAATAGCCAAGAGAAAGCAGTTCTATTTACTCTAGTCTCTGAGGGAGACCTGTTCTTTTAGTTCCAACTCTTAGACTGTTTGAGAGCTTCAAGTAATTTAAGTAAATCCATAAGTACAAATAATATGAAGAAAACATGTTTTAGATCTATTATTTTTTAAATTTCAGCTTTATTGAGGTATAATTGACATATAAAATTGTAAGATATTTAAAGCGTACATCGTGATTGGATATACGTATACATTGTGAAAGGATATCCCTCATCTAGTTAATTAACATATCCATCACCTCACATATTTGTTTTTTGTGTGTGTGAGTGTGAGAAAATTTAAGTTCTACTCTCTTAGCAAATTCCAATTATACAATACAGTTTTATCAACTATAGTCACCATGCTTTATATGTGATCCTCACACCAAATTCATCTTACAGCTGAAAAAAAGCTGTACCCTTTTACCAACCTCTCCCTATTTCCCCCACCCCTTAGCTCATCAACCACTTTTTTACTCTCTGTTTCTATGTTTGACTTTTCCTTTTTTTTTTCTCAGATTCCACACATAAGTGATACCATGCAGTATTTGTCTTTCTCTGTCTGGCTTATTTTAGATCTATTATATTTAAAGTATCCCAACCCATGTCCTCACAAGCAGTATAATCTTCCTTTACAAATCAGAGTTGTTATTTAAATTGTACAAAACCATATACGGTTTGCATTTTAAACTTCATAAAATTTAACTAGTAAACAAGCTACATTATCAAATATTTTATCTTCAGAGCATATCTAAACTAAAAGACATAGTTATATTTAGCTGGTGGACAAAATATCAACTTAAACTCAGATAGTACTTCTCAAGAAACCAGACGTCTCCCATGTCTCAGATGACCTCAAGTGAATGCCTTTAGGTTTGCTTCATTTTGGATCATGCAAACGCGTCACAAGAGTAGTTTGATTTAATAGTAATGTGTTTTAAATGACCAAGAGATGAAACAGTCTTTTAAAAAGTAATGCTGAGGGGCCGGCCCAGTGGTGCAGCGGTTTAGCTCACGCTTGGCAGCCCGGGGTTCGCAGGTTCGGATCCCGGGTACCTGCCGTCGCACTGCTTATCAGTCACAAAAAATAATAAATAAATAAATAAAAAGTAATGCTGAAAAGACAACATGATATAGGTGTCAAGGACTAGGGATCATGACAACTGGTTCTTTACCACTAACTAGGTGGGCCTTGGGCAAATAAGTCACTATTTGAGGCTTATCATAAATAAATTAGGCATGGCCTTGGGCAAAAAGCCACTATTTGAGACATCATAAATAAGCTTTATCATAAATAAACGTTGAGCCTTGGAATATGTGACCATGAAGGTCTCTTCCAAATTTAGAGTTTTATGAACAGTAAGCTAGGGTCAGAGAGGGGGAAGTGATAACTTAAGAGAAAATGATATATTTATAAAGAGACAGAAAGAAATATCTATAATTTGTAGCGTATTAACTGTGCAAGGCAAAAAGCACAGGCTAAACTCAAGGAGAGAATGTAGTCTCCAAGCAGAGAGAATCCTTTTAAAGAATTTTGCTTGGGATAGTCCTATGAAAACTGGAAATTGATATCTTGTTATTTATTAAACAGCAATTTAGCAAGCATTTTTGTTTACAATGCATAGAGGTTTTTATGCATTGCATCAAAAGTACACTATAGAATACCTTTTGTGTCTGTGTGTGAGGAAGATTAGCCCTGAGCTAACATCCGTTGCCAATCCTCCTCTTTTTGCTGAGGAAGATTGGCTCTGGGCTAACATCCACGCCCGTCTTCCTCTACTTTATATGGGACGCCGCCACGGCATGGCTGACAAGTGGTGCGTCCATCCGCGCCCAGGATCTGAACCTGCAAACTCAGGCCGTTGAAGTGGAGCGCGCAAACGCAACCACTACGCCACCGGGCCAGCCCCTCACGACAGAATACTTTTTATAAGTAAATGCATACAAAGAGACGTTTACAAAAACTGTACTTTTATTTATTTATGTCCAGTCAAACAGTAATCATTTGCAGTAATGTGTCCAAAAGAGCCCAAGCATAGTTAGAATTTTCTAACTCATAGATATGTGTCTATAAATACAAGCATGTGCCACAAATTCAGGAGTATGTTTTCACATATAACAAAATAAAATTCATTGTATATTTTCAGTTAAAGTCAATTGATGCCCACATCAGACACTTAGTCCCTCAAGCAATGAACTTGTTTCATGGGTGATAATGGGCTGAGGAGTCACTGCTCCAAGAAGTTAGTGAAATAGACCTGAGATCTACTGTTGAGTAACGGAGAGCATAAAATATGGTGTTCAAATGAGCACCCCAAAAAGGATTTGCTCTATCTAATTTGAATTGTAAGATCCTTTTCTGTTTTGAAATTCAATATAATTCAGCCATATTTTTTGAATATCTAAAATGTTCAAGTGTCAGAATCAAATCTAATAAAGGTGTTTGATTTGACAGGGGATTTCTGGGATAAGAGCTCAAGGCATACAACCCTGACAGCAACCAATTCCAAAGTTTAATCAGTCATAGCTCTACATTCAGCCTGACTCACTCTGTCACAAGCATCCTTGGCTGTCATAATTGTTGTAGGTGATTGAATGAGTCCAACTTGAAGCAGAGCTTTGCAGAGTGTCTTTACATGATTGTGTTCTTTTCATCAAAATCCACTGGGCTCTTCTTTTATAAAATGTATTTTTCAACCCATGTGCCCTCATGCTTCCCAGATATTCTACTGTCCTCTCTTCCTTAGTGTTCATGATGATGGGGACACTGGCATTTGTTTAGTGGCAGTCCTGGCTGTCCTCCAAGCTAGCACAGTACTGTTGAACAAAACTTTGCCAGCATTCCATCTCCGTTCCAGAATCACCTTCATCCGGTGGTGGCTTCCTTCTAATATCCGACTCCTTTGTTCCCCAAACCCTTTAGGCTTTATATTGACAAATCCCTTCACTCACGCCAACGTGTTATGAACTAGATCAAACCACAGTTGTAACTGTCATCTCTAAAATCACACTTAAATTCTGAAATCAGCTTTACTTTAGTATGAAGTTATTACTTCATTAGTGTCTGGGAACAATTTTACGAACACAGATACTTGTCTCAGCACTACAGGGGATACAAAGGATGACACAAGATTTCCCTTGAGGAACTTGAAATCGAGTTCAAGAAACAGGACAACTGACATGAAAATGAATAATGGAAGGCAGAAGGTGGTGAGTATCCAAGTGGGACAGATGTTAGGTACTAGTGAAGTCATCCCTGTGGTCTTCATGGCAGGCGTCAGAATGAAGCTTTTTCTTAAAGAAGCAAGGGAAAATTTGAATAGGTGAGGAGTGGGTGTTCCAGGTGTATGAAAAGGCCAAAGATGTCCAAGTAAAATTTCCATTCAAAGAAGGTGGGCAGCGTAGGGCAGCAAGGTGGGGGGAAAGAAGGCTTGTGCCTGAGAGGAGTGGGAAACCAGGCACAGCCAGTCTCTTTGGGATTAAGTGTTGCATCTTTTCCACAATGGCAGTGCCACTGCAGGATTTTAATCAAAAATTGTGTTTAAAGATGATTTCTCTGACTGTCGCGTGTAGAAGGAGGTGGTAGTAATTGGAAAAAGAACAACTAAAAGCCCCTGGGAATGATTTTTATATGAGTCCCAAAGCAGGTTGGTACTGGTGAACTTGAAATAAAATACAGAAAAGACACTGGCAATTGAGTAGATGTATGTATGAAGAGGGTGAGTCAGAGAGCCTAACAGAGTCACGGAATGTCACAGGGGCTTTGTATCCCTGATGAACATGTTGCTTAAAGGTTCAACAGTAAAATCACAGATCCATGTAATGAGTGAATAAGTTAGTACTTACTTAACATAAAAGCACCAACCAATTCTACTTTGATGTTGACAGATATTGAGTACAAACATCCCTAAGCTGCTCCACACATGCTCGATGCTTTTTCACACAGGGCATATTTGCAACTATACCTAAGGATGGAGGGTGGAGATATTTACAGAGCCTGTACTGGGCACCAGGCCCTTGGCCAATTGCTGAGGATACAGAAATAAAACACAGCCTCTGCCTCTGAGGGGCTCACGAGCTACATCCTTCCTACAAAGTCAGCGACGGCTTCAATGACCACACACAAGCTGCTGACTTCCCACCTGTGTCTCCACTCCAGATGGCGCTCCTGCTCTCCAGCCTTGTCCATGCACCTGTCTATGAGACTTCCTCACCTCGATGTCCATGGACTTCTCCAAACAACATCTGCAACACTGGACACATTATCTCCTTTCCCTGGGACCTGCTCCTCTTCACGCAAGGTTCCCGTCTCAGAGAATGGCAGAAACATGGACTCTCCCTACTGCCTCACTCCCCACACTATCTATCCTCAAGTTGTGATGATTCTACTTCCTGGTTATTTCTCTTATCCAGCCACCTCTCACCATCTGCACTCTCTGGTGCAGGCTAGCACCATCTGTTGCCTGCCCACACTTCCTAAGTGGCCTCCCGGCATCCCAGTGCACTATCCTCCCATCCACTGTCCACACAGCAGCCCGTGTGACCTTTCTAAAATGAATATATGATGGAGTCACTTATCTGCTTAAAACCCTTTAATGGTTTCCTATTGCTGTTAGAATAAAGTGAAAATCCCTTAATATGCATGGCAAAGCCCTTTATAGCCTGGATCCTGCCCATCTCCCCGTCCTCAGTTGGCTCCCTTCTCCTCTCCAAGCACCAGCCACACAAAATTCTTGCAGTTCTCTAATGGTCCATGTGCTGACTGTCTTCCTGGCCCCCATATATCCTATTCCTCCTGCTAGGAACACTTCTTCCCATTCCAGCAAATTCCCATGCCAAGGAATGATTATCCTGAGCTGAAAGGACAGACTCTCATTGATAATGACCATTATTCCATATTGCACGTGTATAGCCCTCTATATTTGTTAAGAGTTTTAACCATATCCCTGTAACTACAATAACCAAAACTAAAATTCTGAAGAATAGGACTGAATTTTGGACAACAGGACTGTCTTGGAACATCTTGGCTTTATGTAAGTCCCATTTTCTGGCAGCAGACATTTAGAACATTGGCCTTCCCTCATCAGGGACAAGGGAATGCAATGTGATTCCAAAAAGGGACAGAGGGCTACAGCTGCTCTAGGCACATGTCATGCAATGGGCTTGATATTTAGTCCAGTGTGTTGGGATGGGATGTTCTGCTAAAGATTAACCTTATGGAGTTTTTTTATGCCTGCCCAATGAAGAGGTACTAAAAGCAAAACAGAACACACACACACACACATACCCCTTCATGCTCCTTAGGAGTGTAAATAATCTTTGAGGCACCCAGAGGCAGCTCCCTCTCTTGAGGGAGGGAGGAGCGGAGAGTCTCTATCTGCCCTTACCTACCTTAGGACAGCCTACTGTCCAAGAACAGAGTGTAATCAGGCCCTTTGTCAGGGCTGAGTATGAAACACCCACCCCATAAGGAGGAAGAGAGGTTCCGGATTCAGAACGAATGGACGTGGATACCTGGACCAATTCGAATCAAGAATTCCTGGGGCAAGTGGGCTCAGTTATGGTGGGATTTGAGCACTAGGGAGGTATCCTGGGGACCCCAAGTGACAGACATCCTTGGTGGAATTTACTGCAAAGGCAATGAAATGATCTTCTCTCAAAGATCCCTTGAGGGCATTATGCTAAGTGAAATAAGTCAGACAGAGAAAGACAAATACTTATAATCGCACTTATATGTGGAATCTAGAAAACTGAACTCACAGAAACAGAAGAGCTGGTGGTTGCCGGGGGACAGGGGAGGGGGCAGTGGAGGGGTGGGGGAAATGGGTGAAGGTAGTCAAAAGGTACAAATCTTCAGTTATAAGATAAATAAGTTCTGGGGATGTAACATACAGTGTGGTGACTACGGTTAACAATACTATATTGCATATTAAAAGTTGCTAAGAGAGTAGATCTTAAAAGGTCTCATCACAAGAAAACAAATTGTAAGTGTGAGGTGATAGATGTTAACTATGCTTATTGTGGTAATCATTTTGCAATATTTACATATACTGAATCATTATGTTCTACACCTTGGACTAACATAATTGATATATGTCAATTATATCTCAATAATACTGGGGGGAAAAAAAAGATCCCCGAGGACTTGCGAGTGGACAGGATCAACATTGGCCCTGCATCAGCTGCGATAATGTCTCAGACTGGTTTTCAACAGAAGCGCATGCTGGCCTGAAAGCCAATGAGGCAACAGCAGGCTGACAGTCCTTGTTCTACTTGCCTGGACGTGGAAGTCAGCAGCCTCCGCACACCCCCCTCAGAGTTTCTGGCCCTATCACAGCCCTAACTTTCCCTCGATTTCTAAACTCTTCTGGTAATTACAGAAAAAATGTTGAACCAGAAGTTTGTGAAACCTCTTACTGATTTACTCAATACTATACAATGAATAACAGGTAGAAACTGAAACAAAAAAGTGATTCAGGAAAGATGGGTGGTACATTGTGCTGTCAGAAACACAGAAACAGAGGCGAGAAGGGAAAGATCCAGGAGCTCACTGGCCCATGACATGCAAGGACTGTTCCCTACAATGTTATGATGGTCTCTGGCTCTGATTGGAGCTACTGGAAGTTACGCCAAATCACATCGTCTGCATAAAGCCTCAGTAAGGAAAAAGTGGTTTCTGGACAGAGGAATGTGCCACAGAACCAGGGCAACGTGACTAGACCCCATTATCTGAGTGCCTTTGATAACACACTGGAAAGCAGAGTTGGGTTTTGAATCAACTGAAATCTTCCATAAATGGAGTCTAAAGTCAGGCTACATAACATCCACAAACTCTCCAGAGAAATTCCTATTATGTACATGGAAGGGGGAGTGAAGCAAGTCCCATCTGGCTGGGCAGAGAACATTCTCTGCTTAGCTAAACTTCATGGTTCTTGTGTTTAGTGCCAACTAATTGCATGTTCATACTAGACCCAGGCCCTGCACACAGAGGTGTAAGTGTATTGAAAAACGAGCTAGATGGCGCAGGCACTCCTGGGTAATTCTCAGTCTCTCAGACATCAAAACCACAAGGCAAGATATTAATAAGGGTATTATTTTTATAAAGTCCCTAACTGGTTATGAGCCAATATTATGACCAATGTTACTCAGAGTTGCTATAGCAAAATAGAGTGATGTTATCTTTTCCATTAGCCTCCCATCAATACACAAGCTAAAATCAAGAACAGGCTAACATGCATCACCAGTGACTTTTGCTCTGTGGGACTGACACTGTCAGAGAAACCTCAGAACTTGAAAGTAAGTGTACAACGATATTAGCCTTATTAGGAAATAAAGGTACAGACGGATGAGGTGACTCAACTCGAATGTCACCTGCTCAAAGAGGCCTCCCCTGACAAGTCAAAAGTACTGAACTCCCTTCTTCACAATGTAGTAACCTCTAGCTACTCTGCAACACATTAACTTTGATAACCATTGAGTGATCTTGTGAATTTGTGCATGTGTTTGTCCCTCCTCCCTGTGTGAATTTAGACCCGAGAGAGAGGAACTTGGCATGGTTCGTTCCTCTGTTCCTAACACCTACAGAGGTTGGAATAGAGTGAACCCTCAGTGATATATGACCGGTTACCTTCCCAACTTGCCAAAGGACAAAGAGTTCAGTTATCTGTGACTGAAGACTTCAGAGAGTCCAGAAAAACCAGCATGCACATCAGTTCATCAAAACATCACATATTGGAATGAAGAGTCTTTTCATTATAGATATGCTATTAACTAAATTCATACCTAAAAATTCATACCCAGAGGCAAAGTGGTCTGAAGCAACACAGCTGCAAGTGTGGGCCATTGACCAACGGCATCAGTATGACCTGGCACTTTGTTAGAAAAGCAAAATCGGGGTCCTGCCAAAGACCCAGTGAACCAGAATATCTGAGGACAGAGCCCAAAAATCTGTGTTAATAAGTTTTCCAGGTGACTCTTATGTACCCTAAAGTTTTGAGTAATTGTTATTCAGAAATAAAAGTGAGAATAAACAAGAAATGTCATAAGGACTAAGATTTTGCCAGAGACAACTGGCACATTCTTGCTATCATTTAGATTTAAAAAATCAGGAAAAAGGAGGAGGAGGAATTTTAGGGAAAATTACACGCATGAATATGGCACTCCGAATGCGTGCCCACGGGCGCCATCAGATAGCGGCTCCACATTCTGTTTCACTGAGGCTTCCAGACCTGACCAAACAACCAGCAAGTTGACCACACTCCTTGCAAAACTCTCCCTTTGCTTGGTTTCCCTTTCCTTCCCAGGGGCAGGATGCTCTGTGGCTCTTTCTAGGAATCGTTCTAACAGATGACTGACCAGGCCAACTGAGAAAAAGCAGCCCAGCTAGGGGTGAGAGGGCAGCGCACTGTACCATGGTTGAGACGTCTGATGCAGTCACTCAGCAGAGCGCTGAACTTCTTCTGGTCAGCAGCCTCGTGGAAGCAGAAGTAGCCATGTCTCAGGAATGGCTGCCACAGGTACACCGCGAACTCCTTTGGCAGGACCACAAAGGGCTGAGCGTTCTCCTTCTCAGTGGATGCTAAAGAAATAGTGAAATGACAAAGATGTTTTAAAACGTGTATCTTTTATTTAAGATACGTATTTCAGACTGTGAGGGTAACTCTCAGGGGCAGGCCACGGAATGGAAAGGTGGTGTGAGGTGTCTTCACAGGGAGGGGGAAAATGAGAGCTGGGGCTCCTTTGACTCCAGCAGGCAGCCTCACCTCCTACTGCACGGGAACAACCAAGGCCATTGGACACAATCTTTCTCACTTCACCTCAAAAGGACCCGCAAACAGAGCTTGCTCTTCCCTACTAGCCCTCTTCAGGCTACCCTGTCTACCTACCTGTGCAGACACTCGCCTACTCTCCCAGCAGGCTCCCACTCCACCAGACCTGCTCTCTGCCATCACTCTCTCCCTCTCCCTGTCACTGCCAAACCAGCACTTGCTGTCTTCATGCCATCAGCTCCTACTCTCACCTCAGTCTTGTCCCTGCCCCACCATTCCCAAAACCCAATTGCTGAGGTCACTACTGTCATCCTAACTCCCAGCCTTGCTTCTTCTTCATTACCTCTCTTTTTAACCTGATCTGAAACATCTCCTGTTGCTAAAGACCCTTCTTTTGATAACATTCGCTTCTCGACTTCCAGGAGCATCTCTTTCCTGGTGTCCTTCACGCTCTTTAAAAATTGTTTCTTCGTTGTTATCTTTACTGGCTCCTCTACCCCTTCTCTCCCTCCCCCCGTTAGGTGTTGGTGTTTGCCCTGTTCTGTGCTGGTTTCACTCCACTCTCAGTCTCTCCTCTCTCTAGGTGTGGTCACCCGTTCCATGACTTTGTATCTTGTTTCTGCAGTTCATGTTACCTTTTCCTTCTTCCCTTCCATCACGTTTTTGAATAAAAAATTCTCACTCATCTTTCAAAAGTCAGTTCAAAATCTGCCTCCTCTGGGGCACCTTTGTTGGCACCTCCCCTGCCACCAGAGAAGGAGTTGGGTGCTCCTCAATTTGTTCTCCTAAAATATTGGAATGACCTGTTTCCATGTCTGGCACCACCACTCAGGGTAGAGGAGCAAGTGAGATAAGCTCCACTACTGATTCTCACACGGTTCCCCTCCCGCAAGAAGCAGAACCACTACTCGAAAGCTCCCAGAGCATGCAAACTGCATCTTACATATCTTTATATCCTCAGCCCATGGCAGAGTCATGGAATCTGGTAGATGTTCAGCTACAGTTTGTTGAATGAATAAGTGTGCTACATTGTCCTAGGGAATTTTAAAAGCCTTAAACAATGAACTTTTACCTCTTCCCTCAAAATCAATTCCAAGAAACTCAAGTTAAACCATACTACTATTCAGATCCCCTAGTAAACTTTATTCCCTTCCATGCATCCCAATTAGATGACATTGAACTTGGTTAAATGAGCCACAGTTTATTTCCAGAGTCATGAAGAACAAGCAGAAGAAAAAACTAGCTCTGTGCTCCCTGTGTACATAATGGGCACCAATCTCAGGGAAAGGAAGGGAAGAAGGACACATTATCTATTCTCCCATTCTGTCTCAGTAATAAACTCTCTGATTTTCACTTGAGCAAGTGGCTGCATAAAATAAAGACTACATTTCCAGCCTTCATTGCAGCTTGGTGTGCCACAGCCACTACATTCTGCCCAATAGGATGTAAACTGAAGTGGCAGTGAAACTTCCTGGAAGTATCCTTAAAGAGAGGGAATTTCCCTGCCTCCTCCCCTTTCTCCTTTCTGCTGTCTGGAATGAGAAAGCCATGGCTGGTGCTCCAGCAGCCACCTTGGACCATGTAAATAAGGGCCACAACCAAGAGATAAAGGGGCAGAAAGCTAGAAAGAGTCCCTGACATTTATGAAACTGTCACACCAGCTCTGGACCACTAATATCGAAATATTCTTAGTGAGATAATACAAACTTATGCATTTAATTTGACTTTTTTGTTGTGTGTAGCAAACTAGATTCTAACTAGTAAACTGCCAAATAAATGAATCACTTTAGCAAAATATGGGGGCATTTCTGATACATCATCTTAGCAGACTATTGTATAAAGAAGACATATTTATTAATAAACCTCTAGTGCTTTTTCTCAAGTGAGGTTAAGTCTTCCCATCTTTATTGCACCATTATTCTTTCCAATAGAACTACATCACACAGTGAGTGCTTCTGTTAACGTGGTGTTGTGAAAAAATTCTGCTTGCCCTTTCCAAGACGTCACAATTTTGTGCAAACAACTGAAAGCAACATTGACCCTTTGCATTTAAAAGCTACAGCAAGCCCCATAAAATTCACTTCTATTAGCCTCTAGTTCTCTCTCATTTAATCTTTTACAATAATTTTCCAGATGCCATCAGCCTGCATTTTTTCTGAGTTGAGTTAAGGGATATCACAAATGATCTACTGTAGAATATTCTATTTTTAAAACTTAAAAGGCCACACCATACAATAAAAAAAGTCACTGAAATGCCCCAATCTGAAGCCCTGTGCCAAATGGCACTAGTCACACAGGGCTTGTGTATTTTATTCCTTTTCATTCCTTCTGATATGATTTCATCAATCAATCAATCAATATATTGTCTGTTCAGACTGATTTCATTGGAAAGTTCTTTTGGAGAGTTTCTGAAGAGTCAACATGTTGGTATTCCCATTTCTGGCAGCAGCTCCAGAGCCAAGATGACACATAAGTAGATGTTGAAAGAAAATATAATAATATGTACAGTGCACATAAAGTGTTGCTTTAGCTTGAATTACTCAGTAATAGTTTGTTAATCTAGGTTTATGGTCCATGTACTAATCCTATAATAGTGTCATTAAAAACACTATGTTAAGCCTTTTGTAACAATTGATAAAATTACTGTATTTTTCTCCATAAATTCCAATGAAATGATTATATCCATTAATAAGAACCAGGGCTCTATTCAGGAAACCAAGTAATTACTGTGTGGCGTGATTTACACAAAGCTAGATGGAGTTATTACATTATCTACAGCTCATGAATCTCCAGGAAACGTGCTATTTGGCCTATATATTATCCATTACTTTCTCTCCATGGAAAAAGTGGAATGAATGAGAATAGAGTTGGAAAGATCCTTCTAGATTTTCAAGTTCAAGGCCCTAGAGTTGGAGAAACAGAAACCAGAGAGTTTCAGCAACTGCTAGAGAAAACACCTGATAAAAATCTAGTCTCGAACTAGATAAGAATCTAGTCTCTAAATTCTCAGTTCAATGTTCTTTCCATGAGGCATTCAGCTATTATTTATAGATATGCTAATTAATGCAATGCTTTCTTTACACAGTAGCTATGAGTTACTATACTGCTTGTTAAAAGTACTTTGTCAATTCAGAATATTTTATTGTATACCATCCTAAAATTAGAAAAATAATATTCCCTGACAGGTCCGGGCTTGCTTACTGAAAGACGGGATTGTACATTTCACAGACTGGGTCCTACCTATTTAATTCTGCTGTCCTGTGTAGTGCTATTAAAGCTGGCAATGTATTCCAGAGCCTCAGGATGTCTGATCAATGGTACATTTTCCCATGTGCTGGAAGCACAGTAACTGACTCGTGTATTACTGAATGTGATTTAAAATAATAGAAGTGGTACAATGTGTACATAAATTAGAGAAATTACATCTTCCATTTGTCTATGGAGAATGTGCGTCTAACCCAGGGTTTCTCTTGGTAACTATCGATATTTTATGCCAGATAATTCTTCATTGTCAGGGCCTGTCCTGTGCATTACGGGATGTTTAGCAGCATCACTGGACTCTACCCACTAAATGCCTGTAGCACCCTCCTCCCAAGTTGTGATGACCAAAAATGTCTCCAGACACTGCCAAATGTCCCTGAAGAGTGAAATTCCCGTCCCCCATTGAGAACCACTGGTCTAGCTAAACAAAGCAAGTTTAGGAATTTTGCCTTCGGGAAGAATGCTCAGCAACTCACCAATGGGATCTGGGAAATGCCGATCAGATAATAAATTGTATTCTTCTTCTGAAGTTAACACCTTGCCACCAGCTGGAAGAATTCGGCTTTTAGGAGCAGCTCCTCTCTGATAGGCCTGGGAAAGGAAAGGCATAAATGAGTGATTTTTTCCCCCATTTGGAATTTTGGAAAATATCAGGAATATGAGAAATAGACAGACAGACCCAGACACATACACTCAGAGACAGCAATTCCTACACTATGTCATTGAGTAAGAGCCATTTATTTAAAAAATATGTTTTGCATACCTGCTACTTGCAAGATATTACTTTAGTACTTTTGTGTGATGGTTACAACATGGTAAGTCACAGTCCCTAATTTCAGGGAGATTCACTGTAGGTATGTTTCTCAAATGGGAAAAACATAATCTCAGTAACTTCTAGAAATTCTGCACCACACTTACCATGTCAGACGCTAGCACCTGAATCATTCTAATAACCACAAGGGTGACAACACACACAGACACTTACTGTGCAAAATGCTTGGAGACTGATGACTAATGAGACTGTGGGACATGTAACTGCAATTATGGTTGCCATGGATTTTCACCAAAACATAAAAATGTTGCCATGATAAAATACGCCACCACTTGTCGCTCAGATGTGAGACTGTTTTGCAGTAAAATGATCTGGGATGGAAGTGCAACATCTATGACATCAATACAAATTCTGGCCAGCAGACGAAAAGCTCTGCTGGTTGGGAAACGTAAGAGGTGCAGAGCATTGCTAAAGCACAAAAGCTGTTTATTAAGCAAAAAAACCCACAAGGACATACAGACAAGATAAAATTTAAGTATGTGCATCTGATGGGAGGACTTAGGTCAAGGTAAAAGTTTGAGACTAACAAGCTAATGTTGAGAATTGAAACTAGAAACTGTGGGACCCAAAATCTAGAGTGTACTCTTGGGAATAACTAAAATAATGTTGATCAGGGCAAGAAAATCAGAATAACAATGATACATTCTGCATCAATAAGATAGTGACCAAAGAGACTCAAACAAAACAAACTCTTATATCTAAGAAGGCTGTTTGCATACTTGTAAGAACCACTAATCACCCGTTTAAGCACATCAGGGACCCAGAGCATAAGAGACAAGAATCTAAAGTTGTGTGATTTTGAGAAAGTCTAGGAGCAGTTTGATTCAGACTGGCCCCAAATCTGAATTCTGTTATTTGTTATAACAGACGCCAATCGAGGCTTTTATAAACATTATAATATTTAATCCTCAAAACAGCACTATGAATTAGTTATTATCTCCATTTTATAAGTGAGAAAACTGAAGCCCAAAGACGTTAAATAACTTGCCAATGGCCCAGTGGCGAGTCGGTGACAAAGCCAGGATTCATGCCTGGATCTGTCCATCCCCACGCAAGTGTACAGGAAGTAGGAAGTGATTATCAAAAAAGAATGCTTCATCTTTTCCTGCTTAATTACCAGCCAAAACTAGATTCTCAACAAACTAATGGGCAATTTATAGCTACTTAATATCGAACTCTCAGGTGTAATAAAAAAATACACCCTTCCATAAATTTAAAAAACAGGATATTATTAAAACTTTGAGGAATTATGGCAAGCTGCGTGGGCATATTTTTAATTTGCAAATTTTTTTTAATGTTTGGTTATTACCAAATTCAGTGACCATACCTTAACAACCCAAACGAGTTCATTCGAAAATGATGAGCAAAGCAAAGAAAGCAGTATCGTCCATAAACTGCAAGTTGAGGGAGTAGGCTTAAAAAAATAAAGAGGAAAAACACCAATATGTGATTCAAAATGAAACTTCAGTTAGTGCCAAGTGTGGTAAAAACCTTAATAAATCCAAGAGCAGGCTCTATGAGTGTTTCCTCCCAATTAGTTAGTAGTAATTATACCAACAACCTCAATACTGGGCTCTGCCAGCTCTTGGCCATATGCTAAGTGTTTCGATGCATTCATTTGTTTAATCCTCACAACATGGTGATGAAGGGATCATGCTTACCATTTTATAGATGATGAGAAAACTGAGGCTCGAGGAGATTTATAACTTTGTAAGGACACATATCAAGTTATTGGTAAAGGTGTGATTCAAATTGCATAACATTAACTATTACTCATACTACCTCTTCTCAAGTTTTCCTGAGAGGACACTGTAACGTGCTATACAAAATATAAGGTGATTTGCTATTAATACCATTATTATTTGCAGTGTATTGATAATTTGCTTCAGAGAACAAACCAAGTGTTGAATAAAATCCTAATAGAGATAAGCAGAGAAAATATTAGCTCGATGAATATTGAAGAGAATAAGAATACCCAAGAGAGCATCTGAGCATTGCCTGGTAGCCTGTGGAATAAGTTTGTACTGTATTTTGTTTCTATTTTCCATCAGAAATGGGAAGGAAACACATTGGTCTGCCAGCCTGAAGCCTCTTCCTAATGGTTTAGCATCAAGGGTGTTGCTCAGAGTAGAGGTTGTCCTGACTGCTCTTGACTTAGAGTCAAGAGAGCAGAGTTTTAAATCTGTTACTACGTTTAACTGGTAAATAGTAACTATTCCTTTCAAAGGGAGCTTGAGAATTTATGTAGACTAAAAATGTGTACAGTGTGAGATCCAGAAGAAATAGATGGGATCAATCAGCCTAACTCTCTAGTCTAATTGAAGCCTGACCTAAACTTTCGTTTTCCAAATTCACTGCCCAACGTTCTTTCTCCTGTACCACGTTACCTCCCTACTTGGGGAAAGAAATGGAAACCAATAAAAACTGAAGTCCTCCCAGGTGCTAGGCACTTTACATACATTATCTCATTTTCTCCACATTTTCCAGACAAGGAAAATAATGAGATAACCAGGAAAAAGTTAGATGAAAAAAATCCATAAGTGGAACAAAGTATGTGAAATGTTCGGAATTCCTAGGAACCCATGCAAATTCAATCACAATCTTATTAAATAACTCCTCAGTCACTTGTCATACAGGAGGGCTTAAGACTGGGAAGATATGGAGACATGGGGGGTGGATATCAGGGAGGTGACTGAGACAGACATTAAGGCTAAAGAATCATAGGAAAGGCTCCTGCACTGGTCACTCAATATAACCTATTTTCACACTCACTTGGATTACTTGTTCAGTCTGTCTTACCCACTAGACTGCAAGCATCTGTCTGATCTACTGCTGAATGCCCAGAACCTTCTATAAAACTTCATATAATAGGCACTCAATAAATGTCTGTTAACTGAAATGAGTACCTGCACGAGTGAGTGCTTACTGAATCAATCAGTCTCGAAGGAGAGGGCATGCCAGTCAACCCAGCTAATGTTTAAGAATATTGCAAGAACCAGTGGTAACAAGGACACGTCTTACCTCTTTGTTCTCATAGCTCTCCACAGCAAAATCATTTTTAACCACAATGTATCTCTCCTTCCATTTCTTTATGTCTTCAGCAAACTGGGATAGCTCTGCTTCATACAAAACAGTTCCAGGCTCCAATGGTGGCTTAAAGAAGGTAAATACAATTAACCATCACAACCAAAGACCATATACCCATGCTACCACTAAATCTATCCATGGTATTTCAAGGAATGTTTTAGGAAACTGTCTTGTGCAGAGATCCTGGGGAAACTATTGCTTCCATCCCTCCTTCCACACTTCCCTTTCCTTCTCCTCCTGACCAAATACAAATATCTGTTTTATTGGTATTTTTGTGATTTCCATTTCCCTCCATTATGCTACAGGAACAGAAGTATATGGTAGAAAGGATTATAATAATAAAGTTGTGCCTTGTAAACATGTGGCACTTAACAAATCCTTGACAAGCTCCGTGGAAGAGAGGGAGTGAGGCAGTTAAGGGTAAACTGTGGCTATTTCCCCTAACACTCTGAATATGCCTCAGGGTTAATTCCTGAAAAACAAGAGCGTTAACAGGCTATTGCCCTCTTTGTCACATCTTCAGGTGCAGCCTCCAGAGTCAGCGCTCAATGGTTCTCCCAGACCCAAAAGCCCTGGGGACCCAGGCTATAAACACTTAACCCACCCCAGTGCTTCTCAAGGAGACCGCGTTTGCTCTCTGGTTAAAAAACAAGCAGGCAAGCCAGCACCCCTCCATTTTACGTCTTCTACCTAAAAGTTGGAGGATTTTTTGTTAACCCTGGTGACATATGTGCTGTGGGGGAGTCTCTGCTAGATTCCTAGTTAGGTCTCCCATCGGGCCAACTGCCTAAAGGATAATTCCCATCCTGTCTCATGGCGCAATTCCCGTACTATCTCAGAATATAGGAATGGGCCTCCTACCTTTCACATGTCACTGAATTTACATCTATTTTCCCTTTATTAAAAACTCATAGTGCCTTTAGAAACTTATCCCTTCACTTTAAAACAAAATTTGCATGAACCATACAGAGAAGACAGATATGTCAATCGTGTGTGTGTGTGTGTGTGTGTGTGTGTGTGTGTGTGTGTGTGAGGAAGACCAGCCCTGAGCTAACATCTGTTGCCAATCCTCCTCTTTTTGCTGAGGAAGACTGGCTCTGGGCTAACATCTGTGCCCATCTTCCTCTATTTCGCATGTGGGACACCTGCCACAGCATGGCTTGATGAGCAGTGCCTAGGTCCACGCCTGGGATCCAGACCTGCAAATCCCAGGCCGCCAAAGTAGAGTGCGCAAACTTACCCACTACACCACCAGGCCAGCCCAGATATGCCAATCTTTTGAAGAATTGTCTGAGGGATGAAATAAATACCCTTACAAGTTCCAGGGCTTAATGTTCTGTCCTGACAGATAAGGAGGCTCTTGTTGACCTCACTCTTCTCTTTAAATGAGACTTAAACCACACATAAGCTGAACTTTACGGTTCTTATGTACAGCATTTCTTAAACCTGGGCCACTTAAATCAACTGATACACTTGCTAAAATGTGGCCTCACCCTAGACTTGCTGTAACATAATCTCTGGGGGTGAGGGCCGGAATTTGTATTTTTATCAAACTCCCCAAATTTTGAGAGTAGCTGTTTTATGGAGATAACAATCAGTTATCCTACACACTCATGCTGCTAAACCTATTGGTCAACTTAACCTCTCAGCAGTATTTGACCCCTTTGTCCCTCCCTCCTTCTTGAAACCCCTTCTTGATTTGCCTTCTGGCACATTACACTTTCTGGATTTTTCCCCTACTCCACAGGCTATTTCTTCTCAGTCCATCTTGCTGGATTCTTCTCCCTTCTCTGATCTCCAGATGTTGGAGGGGCCAGGGCTAGGTGGTGGAATCTCTTCTTTTCTGTCTACATTCTCCCTCAATTATGTCCCGTGGCTTTAAAGCCAGTTATAAGCTAACATCTCCCAAATTTCTATCCTCTAGCCTCAACCTTTCCACTGAACCCCAGATCAGAACATTCAACTACCTAGTCAATATTTCCACAGGTATATGTATCTTAAACTTAACTTGGCCAAAAGTGAACACATGATTCCCATCCACCTCTGACTCTTCTATCTGAATAAAAGGCAACTCCATCCACTTATTTCCTCAGGCTAAAAACCAAGAAGTCATCCCTGAGTTCTCTCTTCTATTATCTCATACCCAATCCACAGCCAGTCTGTCAGCTCTATCTCAAACACATCTTGACTTGGACCTTTCCTCACAACGTCTACCACCACCACCCTAGTCCAATTTGCCATCCTCCTTCTCTTGGACTGCTACAGTGTCTTCTTCTTCAGTCTCCAATTTCCCCTCTTGTCCCTCCCCATAATCTATTTGCTGTAGAGGTCAGAGAGATCATTCAAAATTGTAAGTCACTCTGTATTCATCACCCTCCAATAACTTCCTATCACACTTAAAATAGAAACACTGACCGTGGTCTATGGGTCCCTCCCTGTCACTGTGCAGTCATTTCTCATCACTTTTCCCTTGCTCACACTGCTCTCAGCACACTAGCCTTCCCGATGTGCCGCAAAGTCTTTGCACTTATTGTTCCATCTGCCTGGAACACTTTTTCCACAGATATTCACACAGCCTACTCTTATTTCACTCCAGTTTGTACTCAAATGTGATCTCCATAGAGGGCTTCTCTGACGATCTTCTCTAAAATAAGACCCCTCCTTTATTTTTCTTTGTAGTATTTATTATCATCTAATATCCATTAGTTTATTTGTTTATTGTTTGTCTCCTACATTTGAATATAAACAGGAAGGCAGAGAATTTGTCTTGTTCCCCAGTTCTTGGAACGGGGCCTGGCACATAGTAGGTGTCAATAAATACATGTTGAGGTTGTGGGTAACTATTATAATGGAGCAAAGGAGAAAGAATAAGTTAGGGGATTAGAAGAGAAAATCATATTTAATCAATGACCAAAATAAAAATGCCCATAGTACGAGGCACTGAAATTATGACTTTTTTAAAATTAAACTTCACTATAGCAAGTCAAATTTCCTGATATCAAAGCATCAAAGTGTGAAAAACCTAGTAAAATTAGATTGTGCTAGGTTTCTTTTTACATAGATTACACCATCAACAAGAAATCAGACATTCTAACTTCCAGGCAGATAGAGTTTTCTGAGCATGAAATGATTTGAGAATAGATTTTTTTAAACTGCCATTCAAATTATTGTTTATTTCAGAAATATTATGAGTTATAAAGCATTCATCAGTGGGAGAAATATGTAAACCAAACGTCCATGAGTTACCTTGGTCTTCAAAAATTGTGATGTTAAATCTCTTTGCTGTTCTACTTCACTGCGTACGTGATTGCAGAAAGCCACAGAGTACTGGCGACTGTAGAAGGGACTGAAGTTTTTGATAGCAGCCTCAGTTTTCCCTGGAAAAATATGAAAATTAGAATTTAGAAATGTAGCATCTCTCACAGAACAGACATGTATTTACAGAATTCTATAAACACCCCTCCAGTCTCCCTAACACCACTGTTTCCAAGGTACTTGTTATTAGCACACATTCCCTGTGAACTTTGAGACCTGCTGCACATGTCTTTATCACTCCTTCCCCTTCTGGCATCATCCTGAGAGACTTCTGGGTCCCTATGAACCACTCAGCCAATAACCAATAGAATTTTTCTTCATTTTATGTCAACAACCCATTGCCATGGCCATAACCTCAGGATATGTATAAGGTAATACTTCTTCCTAATCCTTCTACAACTGCCATTCTACCTCACCCCATTCTCCACTTCAACTTGCTCTTCATTACCTCTACCTCCAGTCATTCAACTCCTACACAACAGTAATCCCAGGGTCTACCATTTCAACTCGGCACACACATCACTCCGTTTTTCTTCAGATCCCGGAGGCTCCACCTCTAGTCTTGCTGATCCACAGCCCTGGATAAAATCAACAAACTGTTTCCTCCAGTTCTGCTCCTGTTTCTGGCTTAAAGTTTTTTGTGATTCAGAGCATTATATAATTACCATGAGGTAGAGGGAAACGCTTTGGTTTAAGAATCTTAAGACTCAAGTTCTGGTCCCAGTTCTAGCGAGACAGAAAATAGCTGTTCGACCTCAGTCATCACCCATTCTCTCTGGGCTCCAGTGTCCCTAACTATAAAGGAAGGTGCTCACTAGTCCATGCTTTTCTTGGAATCTATGTGACAATGAAATATAACCATGGAAGTATAGCTGCCTCACAATAGTGACCAGCAACTGCAATATGGTTTCTCAGCACCAGAAGAAAATAAAGCTCAGGACCAACCAAATGGGGGAACCTGAGTACTCGAGATGGAGGAAGAGAGAGAGCCAGGCACGGCGAAATTCTTGAGCTGTTCTAACCCATGCTGAGCTTTCAAGAGTAGGGAAGTTGCAAAGGAGAAGAGAAATAGGGGAGAAAGAGCAAAGGAGCATTCTGAAGCAGACTAGAAATCCTCACAACCTTTCAAGGACTTGCCACAGAGCATAGAAACAAATACTGGTCCCACTGACTGTGTTTACAAGCTGCTGGTCCTTGCAATAAGACATAAGCTCGAGAAAAAATACACCTGATATAACATTCCAAAATATTTTTAAATACTTTCATGTGAACTTAGCATACTTTTTGTTTTCAAATTTGATATTCTAGTCTCAGAGAAATATTAAAATATAACACACTGGCAAGATTTGTTTAGAGCTATCATGCATGGAAAATTTCAAAAGTTAGTGAAGAACTCTAACCACATAGATGGAGATAATACGAGAAACTTGAGCCCATAGCTGCCAACTTCCTTTTTTAAAATTTTAATTAATTTTTTATTGAGATAACATTGGTTTATAACATTCAATAAATTTCAGGTGTACATCATTATATTTCGACTTCTATGAAGACTATGTTGTGTTCACCACTCAAGTCTAATTACTGTCCGTCACCATACACATGGTCATTTACCCCTTTCACTTCTATACCTACGAAATCATAGCCCCAAATACCCATAGTGTATAAATATTCTCCGTATATGGAGAATCCTACTTTAGCTCAGGTATTTAGGTCTCATGATATGTGTGAGGAAAAGGGGAATTCTTGCTTATTCCTTCAATGAAATGACATTTTCTGGTCATATTTATGGGCTTTAATAATTATTACTTGCAAGGTGTTTTGAGACCCACTAATAATAGGTTCTGTAGAAATGCAAATAAAAGATCTTATAATTTGAATCAGGCATGCTTTTGCTTGCTCTGTGAGTTTATGGTACTACTTTTAACCAGTATTTGCATAATACTTTAATATACTCCAGCTTTGTAACTATCTAATTGGTTATTATTTTATTAGCTTTTATATAGTGCATAAGAAATAAAATTCTATATCCCTGTCTATAATTTTCTTACATAGGAGTGGGACATCTTTGAGAATTCCCACAATGAGAATGTCTCAGCTCACTGAAACATATAAACAATTAACAAAATTTGCCCTTTAGATCTAAGTGACCACTATTTTGTCTATCAGAAGAGAAGCTTCTTAATTTCTGATGCTAATTTTTGCACTCTTGCAAGCACTTGGACTTAAATGAAAGGAAGCGATGTCATTTTATGATGAGCTCTACAAAGCTTTGAAACCTGATTTCCTGCCACCTCACAAAGCCTGCCTCAAGGATGCCCTACTTCTAACTGAGGCGCTATGAGTGGTGTCACACTCCCTCCCAATGTCTGAGAAATATGCTTCTGTGATTTGAATATCTGTATATGGTACCATCAACACATCATCCACCAGGCAGCACTTGTAAAAAAGGGTTACAGCTTCCTTGGGTAATTAACCTAGTCATTAAAAGAAAGTGATTCCCAAAATCACATTTTGAAATGTGAATAAAACAGCTAGCTTTAGAGTTAAATCACAAGTTCTAGGCAAAAAAGAGCCCAAAGCGACTCCCAAAATGTATCTAGATTTTAGATTAAGCCTATCTAAACCAAAATAAAGGAATGCCCAATGTAGAAATCTTGACAATTAAAGAAAAGCCTGGTGTTGGGACAAAATACCACTGTGATTAGGATGATGGACTCTGGAGTCACACGAACATGGGTTTGGGTCCCATCTCTGCTACTTACCAGCAGTGGGACCTCATTCGAGTCACTTCCCCTTGTATAAGATGAAAATAACAAGAGGAGCAATCTCACAGTGTTATTGTAGTAATTACATGAAATAATGCAGGTGCTCAGCTCTATAGCTGGCGCATAGACAGTGTTCAATAATCCACAGTAATTAAATTGATGATGATAATGGCGATGATGGAGCACTCAAGCCAACCACCAGGGGAAGGTCCTTAAGCTGAACTAAGGAATCAAGGAGAAGCCAAAAGCAGGCTGTCTACTGTAACTCTTTAACTGGGGCCATCCTGCCCAGCTGCATACAGAACAGCCATCTCACTCATTGCAGGCTCAAAACAAACATAACCTACATTTTCACAGATGTTTCAGGAACATTTATAAGCACATAAGAGGGCCTCAGTGCATCCTTGAATTAAAACCAACTAAATAAAACATTAGCATTAATGAGCCAAAGCAAAAAGCATGAGTTAGTAGCTGTGTTACGTTGAGTCTCTCTCTCTGAGCCTCAATTTTCTCACCTATTAAATGGGTTTAATAATATGCCCATTTTCACAGCGTTTTGTGAGGATTAAATGAGATATTCTGCACGTAAAAAAGTGCCTAGAGCAGTGCCTGCTACTTTAGTTGCTCAATAAATTTTGACTATTGTTACTATTATTTAATATTCCACCGTGAAAACATTCAAATAAGTGGTTCACCCACAGGCACCACATAAAATAACCTCAGCTGAAACCAGCTTGTTTTCCACAGTTTTCAAGATTCTTGAGTATTGAATTGCCTTCATCCTTCCCCCCCATTTAGTATCACATTTCTTTCCTAAATTGTTTGTAAAACACAGTGCCAAGTCTTTCACTAAAAAGAGGTTACTCAATAATAGAGACACTAGAACCAGTGGAAGGGCTTCTTCCCCATTTTGGTATACCAGCATTTTTGGCCCAGGCATACTTCTTCTAAACCTATCATTATTGTAGCCTGTGCTGGGCATGGTATTGGTACAACTAGCTTGACCAGGCTGCTCATAACACCCTTCGGGGTAATTATCACTAAAGCTCAAAGAAGCCTTTTCAACAGCTCTGTCCACAACACTTAGCTTCAATTCAATTTTGTAAAAGTAAGAAAAGTATCTTCTGGCCCTTTTAAAACCATCTGAATTCATACAAACTCAAAGACTCAGCACTATCATTTGATGCCTTCTCCCTCATTCCCATATCCAATCATCATATCTTGTCACTTTTATTTCCACAATATTTCTTGAGTCCATCCCCTTTTCCCCATCCCAACCACCACATCTTCAATCAAGTATTTATTATCTCTCAACAACATTGTAAAAGTCTCTTAATCTTCCCTATCTCAGCATAACAGCAGGGCAAAATAAACTTACTAGCTCTCAGCTCTAAAAGGGGAACAAAAAAGTCAAAACCAGGGTGGGAGGGGGGAGTGCCAGCGCTGATACACCGATCCTAGAGGATTGTGGGTAATAAGCCAAAGCTTGGTCTGGGTGGCAGAAGTAAACTCCGGGAAGTGGCCAGAGTGAGTCCAGGGCTGAAAGAGCTGAATCCAGGCTGGCTATCATGGTCCCACTCAAGAGAAAGCTAGCACAAGTTAGCAAGACCCAGATGTTAAAGTAAGGAACCGTCCTGCAGAAACAACTGCTGCCATTAATGCTCCTAGGGGACTTTTGAAAACCGTTAAGAGGCATACCTCATCATCATAGAGGCACAATCCTCTGTGTCCTGGCCTGACAAATTTCATCTGACATGTTGCAGCAAGACCACGTCACTACCTTCATAAAAACTTTCAACAGTCCCCACTGCCTAGAGTAGTAACCACTCAGCCTAGCACCAAAAGCCCTGTGATCTGGCCCCACTGTCCTTATTTCTCACCTCTCTTGCTCAAACTAAACCTCCTTGTCCTCTGTACATGCCCATGTCTTCACTCCTCCTTTCTCCCCCTAAACGCCCTGCCAGCCATTTTCAGATTGTTCAAGCCCAGAGGGCAATCCAACCCAAGAAGAAGCCATTTTGGCTTTCCCCAGCTGGAAACAATCTCACCTTCTTTGGCATTCTCCCAAACTTGTACAACACTTCTGCTACAGCTGTTTAAATATAGCTTATCTCTCCTCCAAGGGTATACCACATTTATGTACTCAGCAAACATTTGTTGACTGAATGAAAGAATAGTTGAGTAATATTTAAGAGTAAAGCAAATGACAATGCATTATAATCGTAAAACCGAAGCCATTGCCCCAAGAAAGGAGAAAGGTACAGTTCTCGGCTTGAATATTTATTATTAAAAATATCCACCCTCCAAGCTCAACTCATTTGTTTTTTAAAAAATCAGACTCTTACAGGTTAATTCCTTTTAAACTTTTAGATGAATTTGTCCCTGAAATTACATGTGGGGAATTATTTACAAACAAAAACCTTTCTTCGTTGGTTTATTTTCCTTGATCAATCTGTAAACATGGGCCTACATAAAACATATGAAGTCTAAAGAACCTGACAGATTGTATATTTTTTCATTCTAGAAAGTTCTTTGTTAAACTTCTAGTTCGGTAGTAGTTCAACTCAAATCTACTCTTTATCAATAGTTTTCTTCCGTGAAAGATACTGTTTATAGCGGATTATTCCTAGTTCCTCATCATTCCCATTTCAACACAACTATGAGATATTCTAAAATCTTCTCTGAAATATTCAGATTCCTTCCTATTTCAATGACTTTTAGAAAAGTGGCTCATAAGTACAGAAAGATATAAAAAATCCAAACACTATTTTTGCTATATTTCCTTCTAATCTTTTTTACAATTATTTTTTAAATAGTTGAGATTATTATATTTTGTATCCAGTTTTATTTACTTAACATTTCATCTTTGGTTTTTCCTATGACATTACAAAAAATCACAATTTTCAGATGTTACATTTTTATTGTTACTGTGAAGGAGAAATATATAGAAATTAAAAAATAGGTTTATTTTAACAAAGTGGCTATTTCCTAGGAACTGAGGCAAATCCACAGATGAGGAGAGGATTAACTGCACCTGTGGCATAGCTTCTTAAAAATTGTTAAGGTTTCAGGTGAAGAATGATTTGGGGGAAGAAGAGAAGAGGCTCTCAAAAATAAAACATTTTTAATATTTATAAAATAGAGTATAATATTCACCATTATTTATTTTCCTCAGAGTTTCTCAAATTATAAAAGTTTAAAAGCCCTGATGAATTAGAACATCAGCTATAGTCTCGGGTTTCTAAGCACCATCACTTTGCACCTTAGGGTGGAGAAATCAGAAATCCCAACTCACAGTACAAAGGTGCAAAAATCTAATTACACAGAATCATGCCCAAGGACTCTCTCTTTCTTCTAGTAAATGCCTTAGAGAACGGGGATAAATTGGATTCTCTATAATTGAACTAAATGGTGTGTTTTTTTTTAAGCACATTTATTATTGGCACTGAGTGACAGGTTTTTGAATAGACTCTACTAGGAAAAGCCAAAAATTCTTCATAGGCAGCCTTGATGCCAGTAGGTCCCTGCATCCTACCTGGCAGAAACTTCACTTTGAGTTAAAAATAAGAGACATATAAACCAACTTAAGTTCTCTATTTACTTTAGATATTAATTCACAGAAGAGAAACATTCAAACACACTCCCAAGACTTTACATTAAACATATCAAAGTCATGCCAAGACCCTCTCTGGACTCGGAAAGCATCTGGATAGAAAGCAGACGGGGTTAGGAACAAACAATAGAACAGTTTCCTCCTTTCCAAAACTCACACTCATAGAGACCCAAAACTCTGAGTTAAGCTTGTAATGGACTTGCCTGTGGACTGTTAGAGACCCTCAATTTTTCCCAATCCTTGTTCTAAAAGCAGGCCCAGTATCTCTAATATGGCCACAAAGCTTAGCCCATTAAGGGCATTCAGTGAATCCACATGTACTTACTGATTCTACGTAAGGGACCAGGCGCCAGTTCCAGTGAGTGAGCAGAGGCAAAAACAATGTTTCCTACAAATGACCACAGCCACTGAAATAAATTAAGGTTCCCATCTGCACTAGTATTTAGTGGAACAATACTTACAGGTTAACATGAGAGAGAGAAATCGGAGGAGATATCAAGAGAGGAAAAACACACCTACCATTGTATAAGTTGCAATTCCCACTATCTTAATCTATGGAAAAATTAAAATTCCACTATGGTCAGCTGTTCCACAGAACAGCTTTCTAGAACTGTAACACTTGAAGTCTGGCCTCTTCTTTTTTACAGGAAGAAACCAATAGTATTGTTAAAAATATCTATATGCCAGTACATTTATGCACACATCTTTCTTTAGCCATAATTAGGTGGAAGCTAACTTTAAATTTTCTTCCATTTTATTTGGAAAAATTGCTTGGAAAATTTCAAGATTATTTTACCATTACCTCACAGCATGCCTCCAATTTTCTCATGACACATCTGATGAGAATAAGTCTTGTTTATTTTGCCATTTCTCTAAGCTGTCTAATGTCCCCCACGGAAGCTGCAGATTGGCTGTCTTTTTCTTTACAAAAATGAGAGGGAAGGGTGTGAAAAAGAAAATTAAACCAATCTGACACAGCTGCTTTTTCAGAAAGCATCACAAGAACTATGAATTCAGAAGGAATAATATTTTTGCCCATGAGACAAATTTTTGGTTTGGAAAAAATATATAATTGAAATTTAAAAACTGAAATAATAAGACTCCTCTTGCTCTTTTTGAGTCTAATTATAGTTATCAATTTTTTCTGCACATATTTTATCAGAGGCTCTCAGATTATTCCAAAATCCTAAAAATATTCTTTGCTTTGAGATTGCAAATGCAAATGAACACAATATGCTCATTAAAAGAAATCAGGCCAGATTTTAAATAAACTGGGCAACAAGCCTAGGAATTTTACTAAATGATTCCCCTTCCAACACAATAGGTTCTCTGGTGTCTCCCCAGGTTTCTCCCTTATTTTCCTAACTATGTCCTTTCTTTTTTCTTATTTCATTCCACTTTTTTTCTCTCTGCACAGAATGTATATTTGTTTGAAATCCTTCTATTATAGTTTCTACTTCTCTTCAACAATCTATGCCATTAATGTAAAAAAAAAAAGTGCATTTCTAGAGAACTGTATTTGAGGCCCAGATATACTGTGTTTTGTTAGTCTGGGGATATGAGTAACAATAAGAAGGAGGGAACTTCGCTACAAAATGAAAGGAGGCATTGCTAGGTTTGGGAGGGTCCAGGAAAAATTTGGTAAACTATTCAGCATTTCTGTAGGCCAGTTGATTTTTTGAAACTATTTACAAGGCAGATAAAGTACTCATCAGTGAAAATTATTTTTGCATGCTCTAACTGATCCTCACAAGAATGTAAGAGCTGCCAAAATGGTTCTGACCCCTGTCCACTTGACTGGGTCAGGCACTGTGTCTCTGAACACAGTTTTCTTGATAAGAATCCAAACATCTCCAATAATAAAGTCTGACCTAGCACAGTTGAAAATACACCTTATCACACAGTCTGTTTGCTTTTCGACAATCTAACGATTGCCAGTCACCGAATCAGTTTATCACTAAATTAAAAAATTCTTGAGTAATGTACATTAGGGAACAATTATCCAAAAGCTATTGTAAGTGATGCTCTAAAAACAGAGAGAGAAAAAGCCCCACAAAACCCCCCAATAGTACTAACTAGTTAGATAGTACCAGGTTATTTAAAGTCACCCCTTTTTTCTATGGAAATTGCTCTTTTGTAAAGTGAGTTCGCATGGCACTTAATAAATGTGCTAGAACATCATAAGATTAGCTCTGCTTGGAGTCCAAGCCTCAGGTAAAATTCACTTCTTCCAAACTAGTCATTATATGCACCGAGGAAATTAAATATGAAGTGGAATTGTTAATAATTGAGACTACCCTCCACAATACACCTAAGACAGCAACTTGAGTTCATCTGGACGAAAGCACAGACATGCCAACGCCATTTACATTCCAACTTCCATATATGGATGAAAAGATCAAAGATTACAGACCTCTAGAGCTGGATGGGATCATAATGGTCATCTCCAACTCTCTCCTATTTTCAGATCAAGAAGTTAATTAGCCCGTGGTCACAAAACTAGTTAGTAATAGAACATTTATGAAAAACTTTAAAAAAAATCAGTGCCAATTTTGTGTGTGTGTGTGTGTGTGAGGAAGATTAGCCCTGAGCTAACATCCATTGCCAATCATCCTCTTTTTGCTGAGGAAGATTGGCCCTGGGCTAACATCCGTGCCCATCTTCCTCTACTTTATATGTGGGATGCCACCACAGCATGGCTTGATAAGAGAT